>JAZDUA010000707.1:0-664563 GCA_038098605.1 Gryllus longicercus
CAAAATTGAAGAAGAAATGTAAATTGCTATATTAGTACTTGGACCCAAGCAAATACTTCACACTTTATAAATCAACAATAAAACTTGTAAAGCAACAATAAAAATATGGTTCTATATTTATTTTGTGTATCAAAAATGTTATCAAAATGTAATGGCGGTTTGAGTAAAGAACATAAAACTACATAACATACTAAACAGAACAAGTAAACTTATGAAAAACAAGTTCCTACGGAATTCCGGCTTCCCTTTGAACTGACCTGATCAATAAGATGCAAGATTTGTACATAACTTCTCTCAGTTGTAAGAATTTCATTAGCCAAACGGTATGCCTTTTCTTTTCGATGATCTGGTGATGCTTCAATAGCAAGAATTGAGCTCTTTTCTCCATCACTTGTACAAATACTTGAAGTGTCAGTGCATTCACTGGGAGCAATACTTAAAGGACGAGGTGCCGGAAGACTAGGCCAATGTGACTGATCAGGACTATCATCGTCATCACTTTCCGATTCAGACACATCAAAGGTCTCTTGATAACTCCTAGAAACACATATTACAACAAAAGAAATTATCAAATATGTTCTAGTTCTTGGAAGTTATTTCCCATATGTGTAGCAGTTTGGTCCTTATGTTATCAATAAGATACTCTTTAAATGTACTGATACTATTGATTGACTGATATACTCTTATTTGAAAGCATAAATCAAAGGTTTAATAAAAGTAATTTTTTCAGAAATAGTTTTGCGATTACGGTTAAAAACCTATTAACAAGATACATAAATCGACTGTTCAGATTCAATATGTTTTTATTCCAATTCACAAATTACTGACACACACGACAAAAGCAAGTGAAAGCTACATAAGAGAATGATTGGCCCAGAGTATGTACCCATGAGTTTTGGGAAGATAGATGTCCAATCACTTCATTTCAACTCTTGTTACAATTCAATGTGCACCAGATTACATTCAGGCACTGTAACTCTTGGAAATTATTTTTATAGAAAGTTCCAGCAACTATGGACTACCTCCACAATGTGCAACTACAGCAAACCATGGTCTTGAGATAATGGAGGCTTAAAAACCAGAATGAGAATTATTTTCAAATTATTTTCTTTCAAGAGCATTCAAAGTTTATTTTGTTTTATCCTTTGTTAGACTGATGTACTAAAATAAGAAGTTAATTAACAGTAAATAATAATAAAAAATGTCTACCTTCCTAAGATCTGATGAATTATCTTCAGATATTATAGTAAAAATCTTCCACCACTTAATTACCTTCCCTTGTACTTGAAATATTTTGAAATGCTTATTTGTTCTTACAGGTTTACAATGAGCTTGATTCTTGTAAACTTGAAAATGACCTTTATTATTATCTTCCTTATGCTACCAATTTTTTAATATCACTCTTTTGATGATTGATTCTTTGAAATTTCATTCAGTAGAAATTGATGAATCAAGGGGGAGGGGGGAATCACCATTCTCAGCATTATTATTGATGTTTTGTTCCTGTGTTCTTTGTGTCAAGACCATGGAGTGGTTTAGATACACTTCTATTACTCACAGCCGTTCTTATAAGATTCCCTTCTACTCCCACTCCCCATTCCAAAATGAAAATATTGTCTCTATAATTTGTCTCATAAGGTATAATGTGGTGTATGAGTGCCTGTGTGCATGTGCTAGTGTGTGAGCGCATGTGTGTGTGTGAGTGTGCATGTGCATGTGTATGTGTGTATCAAAATTGATTTGGAAATTAATAAAAATTAGACTACACCCCAAAAGAAAACACGGATCACCATTTACAAATAATATTGTATGATCTTATGAGAAATTTCTCTTGGGAAAATAAAATAGTTTTTTTCAATAATCAATCACTTATGTTCCTATAAATTATACAGAAATAAAAATTTTTCTTGCTACAAGTGAGAAGGAACTACAAAGAAATGACATTTTGATTTCAGCTATCCCTCTAGAATTAATTTCAATTTGCAACTAGTTAACTTAAATAACTACTAGCTACTTTGTATTGATCTCGTTGTCGTGGAACATCTGGAGGGTTCTCAAAGGCCTGGTACTCCCACTATCCTACTAGAATCAACTTCAATGTGCTATTTCATTCAAATTGCTAATACTTAATACTGTTACCCACTTCTACTAATTATTTTTTTATTATTATTATATTATTATTATTATTATTATTATTATTATTATTATTATTACAAAATCTACACCAGTTTGCAATTGGCTTCCTAAGAAGATGGGGGTCTCTACAATACTTTCCACAAAACATGAGCTGTTCCCAATAACGTGATGTCTCTACTTTTTCGATGACTCTAATTTTTCTTATAATTATTAACTATAAAGAATGGTGGTACGGCAATCAGAATAAGACTGAATACTGAAGAAAGGTATTATTTACAAAATTTTGAATGTTAGGCAGCAAAATTTCAGTGCAATTGATGTGATATGGACATCAAATAAGAATAACTTTATCAATGCTGGCATTTAATAAAGAATAAGAGAATTACTGTGTAGCCAGAGGTAGACAAGTCTAAAGAAGGATGATCCAGGCCTTTGTGTGGAATGCTTTCATGTATGGAGCAGAAATATGGACTTTGAGAAGAGTAAAAAACACTGATTGGAGAAATGTGAAAATAGCGATGAATTGTTTTGTTCAATTATGGGACAGAAAGAGGAAGAATAGGGGAGGAAACACAATTATCCGAGGAGACAAAAAGGGAAAAAATGAACAGGAAAGGGCATGTTTTAAGAGGAAAGAAGAGGGTTCTAAAAGAAGTAACAGAAGAATATACTGCAGGGGGGGGGGGGGGGAAAGGATCCAAATATAGGAGAAGTTGAAGGAAGGGAACTAAATGTAGAAAACTAAATGACATAGCAAACAATATAAGTAAATAGAGAACATATGGATGTATACAAGGAGCAGGAAACAAGATCACACAAATAGAAACTATCAAATCTCTTACAAAATAAATCTCAACTTAAACAAGTTTTTATCATAATTTATTTGAGACCCAATAAATTATTTCTCAAATCTTCTCTGTCTCATTTCTTCACATGCACTTGCGTATTCTTCATACTTTTACCATTAAGAGTTTTAGAGAGAGAATAAAAAGTCTTAATATTAACAACATTCAACATATTAAAATTTTACAAATTATTAAAGAATAATGAAATATTGATATACCTTAACATACTGCCCGACATGGGATACTCAAATGTACTTCTAGACATCTGCAGCTTACAGCTGCTGCTGCTCCAGTTTTCAAAACATCTAGTTCCAGAAAGTGAAAAAGACATTAAGTGATTAGTGCGAGAAAAGCCACCAAAACTGTAAAGTTGGGAACGAGGCTTTGTTGCAGTCACTAACTGTGCTGATGATTTCACGGGTGTTTTACATTCTTCACTTGAAACTGGACTAATATGTCCCTCAGAACTTTGAACATTCCACCCTGACCCTGCTGAGAAACTACGAATTATCTCATGGCTTTCTCTTTCCATTGCACTAAACCTAGATTTTGAAGATGATCTAAGCTCATTTTCTTTCATCACAGTAAAGAAATCTGCACTTCTTGTTGTGGAGGCCTTAATTCTCTCACACGCTTCCTGAAAGAATTTTTCACTATTCATTCGCTCATTATTCATTCTCTCCTGAGCTTCCTGAAAAAACCTTTCAGTATTAATTCTCCCATGTGTTTCTTGAAAAAAATTTTCAGATTCTCCTGTCAATGTGAAGTTCATTGCATCAGATAAAGAATCAAGCCAATCTTGCGAATTCTGGGAACTTTTGAATTTTTCTTTATCCATTGTGACAAGTCACTTGCTCTACGTTGTTGCATAAAGTTCAATACCTGAAAGTCATACAAAATATTTAGAATTAATGAAAAATTTACAACTTTTTGAAAATGAGATCATTACAAATTATATTATCTTCAATTTCTAATCAAAAGAGCCTCAGTAAATAGTCAAACTTTAACTTTTTATAGCCTACATTTCATGACAATAACAAAGCAGACCATACTTATTGCATCTGCCACTAGACAGATTCAATATTAAGATTGCTGCAAAAAAATTTACAATACATGCTTCACCCCCCCCCCCCCAAATTAAAATAAGGGTCATTCCTGCAATTTAATAACTCTCAACTATAAATGATAAAGATGTTAGACTGTTATTTCTTTGAATCTGGACAGTAATAACAACACTGACATGAAAGATAAAATATATTAATGCACTGAAAAATCATTGACATATTTATATGATTCAGTTCAGGACAGCGTAAAACTATTTAATTCAGAATTATCCAAACTGTTTTTGGTCACAGATCACCTTAGCTAAAATTACTAGTCATTGACCCCTCACAGTAATTTGTTTAATCTACTCAAAATAAATTTCTATTTCTATAGATATAAAAATAATTTTGTTCACTAATTAGTAAATAATTGAAAGAATATTAAAATGGTACAGCAAATGGCATTATCATTTGAAACGTTTATTATTGAAACCTACCCTAGCAAAAAATTAAAGCAAAACACAAAAACAAAACCTAAGAAGTATATTTTTTCTGAAGTGTACGAAATAAAAATGCAATAAATTAATTGAACCAACAAAAAATAATAAAAATTTAAGTTAGTGGTTAGTTTTTTTTCCAGCTGTTGATAATCCCCAATTTTTGAACTGAAGCTACTGACCCTCAAGAAAGTTCAAATCAACCCCAGGGGGTTGATATAGACCACTCCGGGAACGATTTAATTCCAATATATTCAGCATATTCAAAAGTACCACTAGTTCAAAGCACACTACTTTGAAACAGCCCATAAATTCTGTAACACAAATTTGGAGTTTCCCTCTCCCCTCCTGTAATGTGCGGATCAACCCCTTAAATAATTATGCAACACTTCCAACAGCATCCTTCCCCATTTACAAAAAGTAAACATAAATTATATCCCATTAAATCTATTTTTATAAATTTTATTTGTTGTATTAAAATTTATGATAATTACATTCAGAATTAGCTTGTGATGCTGATCGCACTTATCAGTAAGATTGAGGACAATTTTGGACTGAACAAAGGATGTATAGTATTTATTTCAATCGGAAGAATAAACCATTCAATTTATTAGGACCATTATAAGAAAATGGGATAAGCATGGATTTATAATTTAAATATAATACGATTCTCATGGGAATATGAGCTAATTTTAATCAGTTATTATTTGCAAGTTTGTTAATTATCATTTTGGGTATAAATATTTTTAAGTATTACATATTAAAATTGTATTGAGATATCAAAGTTAATTTTTTTATGTAATAATGATGTAATTAGTAAATGATTTGTTATTTTATTGATTACTTATTTTGAGGAATTAGGTAAAAATAATTGTTCGCCTGTCTATCAACATGTTTTCTTGATTTAATATGAAGTCGTGCCTACCCACTGAAGATTTGAATGGCCACAATATATTGATTGTGCAAGTATTAATTACTATTTTGGCACAAGGAAGTGCAAGTATGCATATAGGGTAATTATACTCATGAAAAACAATAACTGTCACCTTATTCAAAACAAATATGTACATAATACAATACAAGAGGAAACGAAAACTATCATAGGATGTACTGTGAAAAATCCTTCTCAAAGAAGGACCGTTATCAGAGCGCTGCAGTACTCTTCAATAAATTGCCTAACCATATTAAGGAGTTATGCAAAAATAAATTCAAAAAAGCAGTAAAAAATGTCTTAATTGAAACTTGTCCGTATAAATTAAAGGAATTAACATAGGCAGAGAGAGAGAGAGAGCAATGTTACAATACTTATATATTCTTTACTTTAGGATAAGTTATTTAGGTTTAGATTGTCATTTCTATTAATAATATGAAATGTAAACGATTGTGAATACCGTTAGAGAAAGAATATTGAATGTTTACTTATGTATGGTGATGCTTGAAGACTTGTAATACTGAGTTAATATGAGCAAATAAATTATTACTATAGCTATTACTATTAATTATTATTACTATTAATTATTATTATTATTAATTATTATCATTATTAATTATTATTACTATTATTATTATTATTATTATTATTATTATTATTATTATTATCATCATCATCAATGTAAAAATTTCTGACAACCAGCCATGCACATACCATTGTGGACGATGCACAGGTGAGTCTACTACAATATTTTAATTGTATTCTAGGATAGTTCGATTTTGCATATTTTCTTTGTAATCTTACATATTCAGTAAAAAAATTATGAAAAAATATTTCAGTTATGTAACAATTATTCATAATAACATTAATTTATTTATATTTTTTAAATTAATTAGTTAATATTTTAATGTTTAGTATACGACTGGAAATGTTTTAAGCACAAGTTAAAAAATTGGAAAAATAAATATCAATATTATGTAATACTAAACTAACACTAGAAGACTGAAAAACACTACCACTACCCCTATGTAATGTAGTGTAACACTGCCTCAAATCCGCTTGTAGTCTGCAAAGTTCTTATCAAACATGTAAGCTGTGGAATTTTTATGAAACAATTTATCTTAACACTGGAAAATACTTGTTTGAAATTATTTGGAAAAACTTCAAAGGAGATGATTTTCACAATCATTTGTTTTGTCATTTAAAAAGCTTCACTTCAGTAAGAATAAAAATTTGTTATCTTTTTTAGATTAGTTAGAAGATTTTTAGCAAAAAAAATTAAAGAAGACTACACTGAATTTGGTATGGTTTCCAAAGATGACACAGTAGAGACAGTCACTGTGCATAAAGTTCTAAACAATAAAAATAGTATATTTAATGGATTTCACATAACTCAAATTCACAATGAATTATAGTTTATACCATCCTCAGACATACTCAGAACATCTAATAGAAACATACTGCATGGAGGCTAATGAGCTTTTTTCATTAAAAAAAATCAGCATTAGCCTATCGATGATATGCTACATTTTAATTACAACACAAATAAATACCCAAGGTTTATGCCAAACTGTATATATTCTGAAAACTGGCCAATTAAATCAGAAAACATGAAAGAGAAGAAAATAACTATTGTAATAGTGTAAAGATGATTCTGAATGTTCTGACATAAATCAATTAATGAAAAGAGCTCCATAAATAAACTAAAGTAACCACACTGTTACTATCAGAACTATGTCTATGATTACTTGCCACACCCTCCTTCACAAAACTTAAATGACATAACAACCACATGCAGAAGATAAATACATATCAAGAATTTTTTTTCATGGAATTCACTATTTCCTATTCAACTTAAAATACTTAAGATCACAAGAAAACACTGCTTATCTCTGCTAAAGACACTGCCACTGACACCCACAAAAAAAATCATTTCAACAGGTCCAACCAACTTTCCTTGCAATGAAGCAATATACTTATTGGTTAACAAAGCACTTATGAAAGGCAACACACAAAGAACACTCAGGACACGAAGTTTGACAAATTACTTCATAAGAAGTAGTGAAACTCACATATCAAGGAAAAGAAAACCAACTAGCCAGCAATTATCATCAATTAGCCACTGTGTCTCATAGCCCTACATTATGCACGTATCAATTCTGTTCATTTTCTATGAAAGCGTTTCTCCGAATCTCCAAGACATTTTAAGATGATCGTGATACATTGTCTGCTCTAAGTATCTCATTATAATATTCAACATCAAAATAGCTAAATTAAATAATTTAATTTCGCACCCAACTTGCCCGCCCACGAGACTTCATGCGCTGAATGTAAAAACTCTTCACAGTGTTCAGAAGTCGTTTTGTCTTTCGCCCATTCAAATTGGTAGTTAACACTCATTCACATACAAAATACTCCAATGGCAACGAACACACTTTTATATCGAGAAAATTAACATTTTAATATTTATGAAATGTTCACAATAACTGAATTACCACGAAGCAGTCTTCAGTATATGCTTTTGCTTGACAGGAGTCACATCTGGGCCATGTTTGTTTCGCGCTTATCTTTTTGCTTTAGCCCAACCTTTCAAACACCCCATTTCAATGTCTAAAATTATAACTATTTTCAATGAAAATTTTCGCGAGACATTCAACATGTTACTGTTTGTAGTTGTCCAACACGTCTCCTCGGGGAATACAGGATATGTTTCTGCGTATTGCCAACGTCCGCAACAATCAAAATGTTCTTATGTGAATGTTGAAAACGAAAATCCTTCTCGCGTATTGTTTTTTCTTTGCTTCACCCCCAAAAATGTCCACAATCCTTATTGTTCATGTTAATTACTTATGTCGAGTTCTATACACTAGTACTAAGTGACTTCACTAACTTTGAAATTAAATTGAAAACGTACTTTTGTCGTATTAAATGAACTATGTACATGTATGATTTTTAAGAATAATAATATTAGAGTACTATTTTATAGAATCGAGTGGGCATTGTAGTAGTTTTTGTATAGTCCCGTACGAGCGACCACCTTTTAGAGTTCACCTGGAGATTTTGCTGACCCGGGAGGTGATAAGTTACGAAATCGAATACGTAAATTTTGAAGTATCTTCGTCCTAACTTGGAAGAAAAGTATAGTCTAGAAGACTTCTATTGTTCTACGTTGATTTTATCCTCTACCGTAAACGTAAGAAACTGAAATACTGCGAATTAGAGCTTTTTTTTTTTATTATGGAGTAGACCCTATGTAGTCTGTGTTATTAAAAAATGTTAGAGACAATTAGTTGGAGATTCAGATTTCAGCAAAGTAGCTAACAGTTTTGAGAAACCATCAAAACCCGAAATTAGAGCATTTTCGCCGTTATTTTGTTATTAAACACGCTTTTGATTAAACATTGAAATGAATAACCAAATGATTTTATAATTACATTATTATTTCATTATAATGTATTACCCAATGTAAATTTCACGATGTAATCTTTTAAATTTGCAAAAATATAAAAACTTTGAGAATTATTTGAACCCGGAGATTATAATAAATACACCAGAGCCCGGAAAAGAATCCCCATCTCCATCAGGTTTTTCGTCATTTCCCAGATTCTTTGAATGTACTCTGGGATGGTCCCTAATTTTGCATTTGGGCATACTAAATGTAGCTTCTCTACCTGTGACTGTTTTCTCAATGGAGAATGCAGTTATTCAAATAATCCTCAATGTTTTCGCGGTACCTAGAAAGACGATTCCGTCATTATGTGGAGAGATCTTGCAATATGGATTCCGTTACTAAGGGTACTTCGATAAGGTATAATAATCTGCAGCTCATTTGCCTTTGCAAATAGTTTTTATTACATGGGAGCGAATATTATCACACCAATTCTTCTCAAACACGAACTTGCTACCAGTCTTCATTATTCAACTTAATATGTACTATGTGAGTTAAGGCAGAGATCCCTGAGCTCAAGAGACAGTGCACTTCTCCCTATAGTACCGTACGTCACACAGTTTTAAGTGGTTTTTGAGGTTGAAAAAGCTAGTGGTGCTATAATAGTACATTCTTTCTAATAAATGACCGGGAGAGATGGCTCAGGGCATTAACTGCAGTACCTCTGACCAGGAGGCCCTGTGATCAAGTCCCGACGGTGGCAGGATTTTCGACACTAGCTTGTCAGCTAAATCGAATTCAATCGCCACTCAAAAAGAATGGTTCCAGCGCGCTGACAAACAACCGCCTGGAACATCTCTAGTTTTTCCTTTCTCGCCCTTACCTCATATTGTAATTGTGGATGATTGGGGGGGGGGGTACTTTATATAAAATATCAATAACATTTTCAAAATTTTCTCAAAACTGGTTCCAAATTTTTAGACTAAATTTTGTACTTGAATAGGGTAACGAACGTTTAAAAGAATGGTGCATGTTTCCTTTTCCTAGAAATCCCTGATTTTTCGAAAATTGCGAGAGATAACAATTTTCTGACGACTTCCTACTTCTACAATATTGCCAAAGTACAATATTGAAGATGGAGATTTTGGTTTTCAATAAAATCTCTTCTAAAAAATTAGATCTTTAATGAAGGTCCTCGACAGTTTTTTTTAAATAAAAAACGAACTTTTCTGCGTAATTTCTACTTGAAACTAAGGCAATTTATAAAATAAATTCTCCTAAACGGCTTTTAATTTTTTCTTTAATTTTTCCGTGGATAGAGCAAAATACTCTTAAGAAATGGCACAGGTCTAATTTTCGTTGAACTCTCTGAAATTTCGACTTTTCATAGAAATAACTAGATATCTATCTACTTTCTCGCTCATACTTCGTAAGAAGAGGAAGTTATGTAATCGTTACACGGAAAACGGCGAATTTTCGGCAGAAAAACTCTTATTGCCAGGCCTTGGTAACGAAAAAGTGGATAAATCCTCGTTATATATTATGTAGTAAATTACTTCCTCTATCTCGTGGTGTAGCCAGAATTTATGTTTTGTGGAATTCCTTGATACCAGAAAATCGATTTACGGCAAAACGTCTTTCTGCCCGACGCTAGCGCCAAAACCGTTCAGCCGATTTTCTCCAAAATCGATTTTCCCGGATCGATCAGAACGTGCTCGAGGCTTAGGAAGTTTCAAACGGATATTTTGATTTTTTAGGGTACATTATTTGGAGCCCCAAAGACATTTTCAATTTTTTGAAAAGGTCATCAATTTTTTTACTAAAGCCCAGATAACATTTTGATTGATTAGTGATTCCGGGTCCATCAACTGAGAAGGTCATTAGACCCATAAGAGTAGTGCATGTGTTTTTCTGGAGGGGTAGCTGTCTTCTTCAGCCTGCTGAGTTGTGAGATCCGGCGTCGACCTACTGTCGCCTAACGTGATTTTCCCCAAATCAGGTATTTCCAATCAGCGGGGCACAGCCCCAGCCAGGACAAGCTCTAAGATATCGACCGGTCTCCCGGCATAAGTGGTAGTATAATGTATGTAAGTGTGTGTGTGTGTGTGTGTGTGTGTGTGTGTGTGTGTGTGTGTGAGCAAGGGATGAGGATAGAACAAGGAAGAGGAAGGAAAGATCGCGCACGATCCGTAGCCCATTTGTTAGGGTACTGCTGTGGAGAAACCACGGAAAACTACCGATCAGAGCAGCTGGCTGCTAGAATTCTCGTCCAGACAGCGGCCTAATTCGACCTAGCTGACAAGCTAGTGTCGAAAATCCTGCCACCGTTGGTACTCGTACTTAGGACCTTCTAGAACCTCTAACCTCCCGGTCAGAGTCACTGCAGTGACATCAGGTGATGCCCTGAGCCACCTCTCCCGGTCCTCCTCGGTTAGCGTAAAAGACGCCTAAATGGTGCAGGTTTGTGTTAGTTAAAATCCCTGATTTTTCGAAAATTGTGAAAGTGCAATATTTTTGGGTCGTCTTCCTACAACTATAATATCGAAGATAAAATTATTTTTCCTCAATAAAATCTATTCCTTAAAGACATTTTAAAATACGACCATGTACAATTTTTTAACAAATATGAATATTTTCGCATCATTTTGTGCGAAATACAGTCAATTATTATTTTTTTCTCTAAAACAGCACCAAATTTTTTCTTTAAATTTTTCCCTCGTATGTATCAAGGGACGGTAAAACAAATGGCGCTAGTCCTATTTTCGAAACTTGCAAAAAGTTAACATTTCATAGTTACAAAATTGAAGATAGAGATTTTTGCCTCAGATAGTCTGTTCCAAAAGATCATCTCTAAAAAGGTCATGTACAGTTTCTTAAAAAAATGAATAGTTTTGGTTACACCAAAAACTTGACTTGATTTGAAATTTGGACTTGAAATTAAACACTCCATTGATAGCTTTTGAGTTGAAAAGTACACACCTTACTGGCTTGCTGCTTACTGGCTTAATGCTTGCTGACTTTTGAACGCACAATGTGTCACAATCCCAGTATTATGACTTTCTGATACCATAGCTTGGCCTTGAGCAATACCTATCTGATCGCGGGGCAGGATGATGCGTGAATAGAAGACATGTCCGAACACCTTCCCACGCTCAGTCGAGAGAGAGGGAATGCTCCTACGGCATACGCCTTGAGTGACAAGCGATCCCGATGTCGAATTCTACGCTGACAGCTGAAGCCCCTCTCCTTTAATGTCCAGTTGTCACGACTAAATCGCGTGTCAGAAAGACAGAGAATTTAAAACAAGCTGGTAGATAAATTCATTTCATTGACATCAATCGCATCTCTCTGCCAATTGCATTAAATTCACTGGAATTCAGTTTTATAAAGATTTCATGAAGTACATGAAAACCTGATCCGTTTCCGCGTTGGAAAGGTTCCGTTTTATGCTGTGTAAAATGCCATTTAACTTCACGGGCTAAAGAAATTTTCCGGTTAAGGCAGGGTTCCAGCTTGGACAGGTTTCGGTTTAGACAGAATTTACAGTATTATGATACCTATGAAGGCAAAAAATTAATAAAAAAAGTCTAATATTCTTGAAAACGTCCCGATGTAGAAGTTCGGCTACATAAGAATTGCATATTTTCTAGAAAATATAAACATGTCGGAAGTTGAGATTTTATATTTCGTTAGTCTCCTAATTAAGTTAATATAATATTAAATATGGATTCTGAATTTTCATACGTTTATCGTTTTCATTCTCTACATCACTGGGAATACTTTGTGGAGCTGAAAACATTTACCCATTCCTTTCTCTTCATGGATATTTATTTTACACGGTGTTTATTTCCTGTTCTTTTGTGAATGCTCGGAATCACAGATCTTTATGTATTACATTACTTCTAAATATTTCAACATCAAGATCAATGTTCGGAATACGAATCGCTTCACAAGTGCCAAATAGATTAACACAGTATTCATCTACGGCACTAACTGAATACTAATCTCGTTGAGGCATGAAATATAATACTAAAACCTTGGGAGCGGGAAAACGATCGTTTCAAAGTCGGTTGTCATGGCAACCACGCAGCGTGTCGTATGTTTCCACCACCATTCTTTCGAGGAATACTATAATACGGAAGAATGTGAGTTCATTTGGAAGTCCACCATAATGTCTTTAAGAAATGTATCGGGTTGAAGGGATGGTTATTTAATTTGTGTAATGCTTTCATGACTGTTAATGCGAACTTATGAGGGAAATTGAGATAACGCGTATAACGTGTTGCAGTGCATAGATGTGAATTGCCCACTGTTCCGAGTCATTTATTGAATACTGTGTTTGATCTTGAGATATACTATTAATTTTATACTAATTTAACCACGAACAACCGAATTAGAAACAATGTATTTTAGTATTGCATTAAGTGAATAACCAATTTTTTTTCTTTATCATTTCAGAATAAAAAAAATAATTGATCAATGGGTATTTGGGACAAATTAACACGATTACTTGGGCTTAAAAAGAGAGAGGTAAATGTTCTTGTTGTAGGACTTAATAACAGTGGAAAAAGCACAGTTATTAACCACTTCAAAAGTGAGGAAGAGAGATCGACTGAAATTGTAGCAACTGTGGGATTCAATGTTGAAAAATTCAGAAGTAAGTTAAATAATTTGTATGATTCATTTTTAATACATGAACACAATATTTGCAAAAGTTGCACAGCTAATGCTGAAATAGGCACTTGTATCACAAGTGATATTTACAACCCTTGAGGTAGTGCACTGTTTCAATTGACACATCTTATAATAATTCTCTTGTGTTTTTTGAGATGATTTTAACCCCTTTTTAATGTAACTATATCTCCAGATGATTCATGATTGAACTATTCTTATAAAGGTTTTTTCTTTATATTAGAAAACAACGGTAACTGTTTATACGTAATAATGTAGGCCTATTAGTTAATTAATGATTGAATTAATTAAATCTAGTCATATGGAAAAAATGTAACTGTGTGAATTACTTACAATTTAAAAAAATGGTAAAGTGGGTGTTCTGCCTTAAGAAGAGCAATTGCATTTCAAGCCTTAGTAATGTAGTTTTATTACTCGTTTCTCTACTTTGCACAAGCATGTATAGTAGTGCACTTAAATACTGAATTGAAACTAACTAACATTTGCATCTCTCTTTCTCTCAGAATTATGTCATTTTTGAAACAATTTTACAACCATTGAGAATAAATTTCATAATGGCAAAAAATTGAACAAATTGTAAATTCTGCAGACCATTCTTATTTCCGTAACTTCAGTATTAAACAATTTACGTTCTCAGTGTACTATTATATCTCAAAATTGTATTTGTATTTTTTGCACACTATTTTAAATAGGATAAGACTAATATATAAAATTATTTGTTTTTGATATAAACTTAATTTTCAAGCTAAGCAAATATGGATTTATTACTTCTTTTCATTTAACTAATTAAAATGGTTTTGATGATTTTTGGAAGGATTATTGTATAACAAAAATTGTGATGAGGTAAACAAGAAAATCTGAGAATTATGTTATCATTTTATCTATTAAATGTCAGTTGTGGAATCTCTCGTGATGACAGTTCTATACATTCAATAACAACTCTATACATTCCTGATTTAAGTTTCCTTTCTCCCTAAAATCATAAAGTCTGCAAGGATATTTGAAAACTCTTGAAAGCTGCTCCAAGACTGATCTTTGGAGTAAAGCATGAGCACTTTGGTAACGTGTTCAGAAATTTTATTCAGATTCATTTGAATCTATTTTTCACTTCCTTTATCTTCTTCCATCTCTGATAACTCTGGAGTAAGCGAGTATTATTATATCAAACAAACTAAAGACAAATACATTTTGTGTAAGATGTGCTGAAATAAATAACCTGTATTATCCTGAAATATTTTTATAATCATTACATTGCACGATAAATAGTTTTGGAGATCCTAAACTAATTGACATAATAAAAAAGTACACTAAATTCTAATAAATAAATAAATAAAACAACAACTCCACTAAAAGTGTCAGAACTGGAAGTGTGTATGGAAATAACTTTCATTTCTAAACAGTCTGCATAATTGATAATGAACAAGGGAGCTTATACAAGTTATGTCAGCAGTTAGTTTCCTACCGTTCCATTACTGTATCTAAAATTTTATTTGTTCTATTTTCAGATAAGAATGTTGGTTTCACAGCGTTTGACATGTCTGGACAAGGAAGATACCGCGATCTTTGGGAACACTACTATAAAGAATGTCAAGGAATTATATTTGTTGTGGACAGTAGTGATAGATTACGTTTAGTAGTGGTACGTGATGAATTAGATCTGTTACTGCAACATCCAGATGTAACTGGCCGCCGAATCCCGATTTTATTTTTTGCAAACAAGATGGACATAAGAGAAGCACTATCAAGTGTAAAAATTGCAGCTGCCCTCGGGTTGGAACGAATTTTGGACAAGCCATGGCATATATGTGCAAGTAATGCTCTCACAGGTGAAGGACTACAGGAAGGAGTTGAATGGCTGACTCAACAAATTCGAGAATTAGTTTCTAATAAATAGGCATCAAAACCATTATTGGTTTTGGTTTCTGAAAATTAATATCCAGTCAACGATGGTTACAAGCCCCATTGCTTCAGAACATTCTTTGGCAAGCTTATGACTCACTCTGATGTAAATGTATATGATTAAATAAATTACACGTTTTGTAAAAAAACAAACAAAACACAAGTATAATACATAATAAGTTCTGCAAATTCACAAACTTTAATACTAAGTGAATGTATTTTGTTTTATAGAGACTATTTTTTTCAAATGTCCTTATGTTCCTTAATGCAGTTCACCTATCACTTTTTTCTTCTTTGTGTAAGTTAATTTTAAAAGGTTTCATCTTGTACTCAGTCCATTTATTCTGTAATCCAATTTCTGATGAACTGGATTCAAAGAAATGATTGACCTGTTTCCGCTTTTATTTTTTAATCTCATTTGGAAATTATAAAAGCAAAGGATGCAGCTTGGGCACAAAATATAAAGAAATTGATCAATTTTCAAGCAACTAGCGCTACAACAGCATACTACAGTCATCACTTGGAAATGTTCCTAATGAATTGAAGCGCAAGAGGTCCTGAAAATACATAAACTATTTATTTATTTATTTTCAAGAGTGTAATTGAAAATGGCTTTCAGCCATTGAATTCAGTTATTTATACTCTATACTGAAAAAGTCAAAAGAAAAAAAATAAAATACTTATCAGGATGGGTTTTCAAACCCACATATGACAGGCCAAGTGGTTTACACCATTGGTATATACCCGAGTGATAGAATAACTCAATTTTTGATACTTTGAATTTTTATTGTTCAGGTAATAACTCAAAATTATGTGACAATATTTTGAAAAAAGTGTATTAGAAATAATGTCAAAATCTAATATTGAGAAATAGATTGTATTAAGAAATATCTTTAGCTTACAATTCATAGCGTAAAAACAGGTTTGAAAAGACAAACACTTGCAATTTTCAAAATTCCATAGGTTTGAATGATAGTTGGACATATGCCATGTTATTAAGCAAACTTTGCCCTATTTAGGCAAAAATTTAACGAAAAAATTCAAGTAGAACTTGTCTGCTTTTTTGCTGTTTTCTGGTCGTTTTCACTCAAAATTAGACAAACACTTCTTGTTTTTAAAGAACTATACTTGATGTTATTTAAAGTTCTAATTTTGATGAATATATTTTATGAAGAAAAATTCTAAATGACAATTCAAAAATGCTATTATAAGAGAGCACCGAAAAATTTACTGAAAATCAAACATGTCATTTTTATAAAAGTATATATTTCGGGGGGGGATACAAAATTGAACTTTGAAAATGTTTTACGGTTTTGTGTAAAGTTCCACAAAAATTGAAAGATCAAGTGACATAAACTGCATTGATTGGGGAATATCGGTTTTGGTGAAAACAGATTAGGTGCTAGAGTCGATCACAGAGGTACATACATCTTGAGGAAAAAAAACACTTTTTTGGTATCAAGATACGTGGATTTCTACTATAGGACTTCTACATACAAGAGAAAGAAAATTCCACTTTTTTTTGGTATCAAGGACTAAGAAAACTATGCTTTTCTGTTAAAAAATTGGTACTTTTTCCTGCAGCATTACA
Organism: Gryllus longicercus; assembly: GCA_038098605.1. NCBI lineage: Eukaryota > Metazoa > Arthropoda > Insecta > Orthoptera > Gryllidae > Gryllus > Gryllus longicercus. The sequence goes on from JAZDUA010000707.1 coordinate 17,023, forward strand.
TTTCTTCACTTACTAAGTAGTAAGTTATAAGAAAGTAAACAGTCTTGGAAACTTTTAAAGAATCGAGGAACAAATGAAAAAGCAAGTTCATCCTTTACAACTTTTAAGTCAACAATAATGGAAAGAATACTATCAAGAATTTATGAAAGAACATAGAACAGAATTCAGCAAAGACCTTGACTTGGGAGAGAGTGAATGATCTGGAAGATATTACAGTAAATGAGATTAATCCATAGAACATTAAAAATGGAAAGTCTCTGACCTCTTGGGTTTGTGAACATAGGGCTGTTAAAAACAGTACTCGTATAAGTTTTGAAATTAACTGCAAACTTTTACAATTCATAGGAAAGGTGCTACCAGAAGACTTTAGAGGTGTTCCTAGCACATTCAGAAAAGGTGATTGAAAATAATGGAAATTTTAGAGATATAACTGTGCTCAGCAGTATAGGTTGAGAATATGGAAAGATTTTGAAATTTTGTCTGGAAAGATGTGGAAGAATGGAGTGACTTTAGAGATGGATGCTCATACACGGATAATATTTTCCATATCAAAGAAATGTTTTGCCCCACATTTAGAAAATCCCTGAATATTTATACATTTAAGAAAAGCATACGACACTGCTCCATTAATTATACTGGATGGTCATTGATAAACACAACATGAAAATGTGACCACAATTAGTTGTTAAAGACCTTTACAATAGAAAAGTCAAATTAAAAGTAAAATAAACGTTTCTCAATCTTTTCCTGTAGATAAATGATTTCAACAAGGGTGTTGCATAGCTCCACCTCTGTTGAAATTATATTTAATGGAAGCATTAAAAAGCTGAAGGAGAAAAATGTTGCAATTTGATGTGAAAACCTGATATTCCATTCTGTATTCGCTTAGTTATGCAGATGATAAAGTTTTTGCTGAGTGAAAGAATTGCATATTGGTCTAATATTTCAGAAATATCCTAAGTAATGAAAATAAACTTACAGTTGTGGAAATAACTTGTTTTTAAGTTCTATTAGGTTTTCCCCGTAAGAATGTCCTATACGCTGTTTACTGGCATCGAACAGAACTGTGAAGAAATCCTCATCCAAGTCAGTCATTGCTTTTTATCCCTTGGTCAGGGGTTCAGTGCTGTTAGTTCCCCAGCATTACCAAATGATCATCTACCCAGGAATCTGCAGTGTCTCGAGTTACTTAACTTCTGTGACTTCACAGAGCGTAGCAATTCAGGTAGAGTAGCCGGCAGACAGAAGATGAGGAAAAACTAGAAGTACTTGGTAGGAAGGAGTGGCAATGGTATAGGCCATGAGAATGGTGAAGGCCTGTGGTGTAGAATATTTGTAATACTACATGAAAAAGAAGAAATATGGAGAAAGAAATAAGAACAGGGAAGACAAATAATAGAAGTGAGAAGCAGGGAAAGATTAGATACTGTAATGTTTTATTGAAGTAAAAATATCTCGTTTATTTTCTCGTATATGAAGAACAGAGAAAGTTATATGACAAAGCAATAAAACTTTACTTGAGATTTTGATTGAAATGCACTTTTTGGGGGTCCTTGACCCTAAAAAAGTGGTTTCCTTTCTATCTCACATTTTTTTCTTTCTCAAAAGTATGTCTCTTGTCTGTCCTCCTATTAAAAATAATAGTGTCTAGTGCAAAGGATTTTTTTTCTGAAATTGATATTCTTAGGAGGATCTTGTTCAACTTCATACCACAGTTTTAACTTCACGTTCATACTGTATTTTCGAACTTTTTTCTAAAAAATGGCACCAAATTATATACGTTTACTATTAAAAACTACTAAAATTAACTAAATACTTTTACATAACCGGTACAAATAATACAAGAAATGGTGTGCTATGATGTAGCACCACTGGTTTAGTGTTCATTTTCAGTTTTCTTGTCAGGTTATAGAGTAAGGACAAAAAATACTGAAAAATAACATTTAAAATATTGTATTTTTGTTATGCGGTACACAAATATAGCAATAACTATAACAATCAAAGCATATAATCATCTCATTTATACTGCTGTATACTGCGTAGGACTTTGGTATGGCACAAAAATAAATAAGAAATTGCAACATGTTTTGCAGAACACTGCTCTCTGAATTAGCCTAAATCCAAAAAAGTTCAGTTTTTACACATTAGTATGTATGGATTATTGCCAGCTTTCTAATGTGTACAAAAAATCAACCATAAAGTTCAAAATATTTATCCAGTTTTGAGGTAAACTTCTCGAATCATCACTACACATAAATAAAAAAAAATTGATTTTAGAATTAGGCTATTTCTGCTTAATATTCACAAACATCCGTGTTCAATAATATGACTATGAAAATAAAGTATATTTAAAAAATATATTATTAACATATGATATTTCAACTTCAATACAATATGACATTTAGAGCAAATGGGTTTTTTTATACTCTAAAATTAGTCGAGCAAGCTGATTTCTGAAGCCTAAGTTGAAAGCTCGTTCCTCAATACACTTTTGATACACAGAAGAATCAACAGTCGAAGGGCAATCTCTTTCTTGATACCTTAAACGAAGTCCAGGCTCAACCGCACGCAGAACATGAATTTTACCATAGCATACAAACATTGAATAGATACTATTTAATGGACAAGATTCTTGAAATGATTTTGAGTCAGTATGCTTTGAAGTTAACATGCTAATATCATGATCACTTCGAATAATTGGAATGATATTTTCTACAGTCTTGCGAGCTAAAACAGTAACATTATTATATTACAAAAATACTTTAATGAATTCATTAAAAGGCACATAAGAACGACTATTTTTAATATTTTCTTTAAAATTCAAATAAAAAGAAACAAAAAACATACCCAATGAATAATCTTTTGCATAAAAGGCAATGTAGTCTTTCTGATTTGAATCATAATGCCCATAATTTTTATTGATGTCTAGAAAAGTTGGTGGTTGAACAAAAGTATTTGTGTACACAACATCTGGATGAAATTCTGTAAATGGTATTGGACTAAACACTTGCCAATTTAGAATCGTATTCATCCGCACCTAAAAACAAAAATGGAATGATAATACTAATCTTTACCTGGCAACTTGTATTAAACAACTGCATTTTTCACTCAGATACAAACCCTGTTCAAAAATTCGTGGCGCACTTCCATGTTTGATTGGCACATCAGAATAAGAGAATCTGGTGGAAATTTCTTAAGAACCAAATCAGTAATAGCAAAGTTCAATAATGAATTATCAACAGATACATCTGGGAGTTTAACAGAAACCCAAGCAATTTTACTTCCTTCTTTTTTATATCTGTCACTTAGAACCAAGGCAGTTTGTTTAATTTCAAGGAAAATGTCATCTTTGTTACCTTTGCCAGGCACAGTAGGGTCATACAGCAAAATCTAAAAATTAAAATATGACAATTCATTAAAAAATATACAAATATTCTCAAATTAATTTTTAAATGCTATTTTTCTCATAGTAGAAATGAGAATAGAAAAGATATTTCCTGCTTATTTATATTCATGAACCAAATTGCTAATATTTTAATAAATACCCATAAGAATGCAGTAATGAAGAGATATGAAGTTCACTTCATTCTTAACCTCAAGTGTGTGATTATCACACAGTATACAGGTATTTATCTTAATATAGCTGAAATTTATTCATTGCCATGGTACAATTTACCATGTTTGTTTTCAGTAGAGTCTACCGATTTGAAAATAGTTATGAAGTAGACTATTACCGATTCCTCGATTTCTGAAAGTATCAGTGTTCACTTTTATAATGTTGACTGAAAAATTATTGAAAATAAATGCTTAATCATGTGTATGGTGTTTTTGTTGATGTAGCTGTCTGACAAATACAACTATGGCAAGAATTACATGAATAAATATCTGTATTAAATGAAAAAAAGTGTGCATTAAATAATACTGTTTTATAAATGTCTGATTCATAAAAGAAAACTTAAGGCAATGGCAGTATTGCAAGATGACACAAAATGAGATACACAAAAATCCATACTGATTCTCTTTTTCCCTATTCATGTAATTTTTTTAAATATAACGTTTGAAAAAAATATAAAATGATTCTCAGGGATATTACACCAAATGTAAAGTAAGTCAAAAACAAAGTTAAAAAAAAAAACTGTATGTGATGAACTATGGAGAGAAGGGAATTCTGTGTACATTTTCTTGAGTTCTGGGATCCCTCCATTACTCAAATATTCAAGTTACATTATGAATACAGGTAGAAACAAACATTTTTGGCAATAATTCATCAGAAAAATTACCTCTCATGTAATAAAAACTATTTGCAAAGGCAAATCTGTGGATATTGGCTATTATCTCACATCATTCCCTTCATGAAGGAATCAATTAACAGCTTCAAGAACTGCCTGTGGAGATAGCCGAAATCCTTGAAACACTGTGGGTCCTCGAATGGGAGACTATCTAGGAATCCCGGATACAGACGGCACTAAGGTGCCAGCCAACAGGGATAAAAGGCAATGACTAAGGGCTTGACTTAAGATAAAGGAAAATTACTCCACGTTCAATGTCAAAACGATTTGGGATATTATGCAGTTAACACAGAGAATTATTATTCAAATAATTATATTTCCCACTGAGCTCTAAATGTTTACAGAGAGTGAAGACAAACCAAGGGGCCATTTCAGCATTTGCTCTAAGGATCACAAATTCAGGACAAAAACCCTGATCAAGATGGGGGTCATTGACCCAGAAGCTGAGGTACAATACTTGTTACAAGGTACAACAATTGTTACTTTCAGAATTATTCAGTACAAATGGTAACTAATACACTAAATATCATTGCAAAAATCAATATTATTTTCCATTTTGATGCTCAGAATTGTATCTAATTTTATAGAAGCAGTTGGGCAGCAAAAAATATTTTACTTGGCACTTTGTATCTATTTTAATCATATAATTTTATCTGGCAATGCATTGTAAAATAAAGTATACACAGGGTGCCATGATACTTTAAAGCACCTCCTGTAATTTTGGAATGGTTGAAGTTATTGCAATGCAGTGGATGTGCATGAGGGAATGAATGAGGTAATTGATGTATCTATTCACTTCCATTTTATAACATATTTTGAGATATTGTGATAACTTTGTTTTTTTCAAATGGAACTATACATATTTTTTTGTCTGCCATTATGAGCGTAAAAAGAAGAATCCAATGATATACATATGGTTATATTTTAGATAAGCATTTTTTTGAGTAAATTTGATTTTTTGCTACTCTTGCCGAAGGGATATTGTAACAACACGAGCGTGCATTAGCACAGAGAGCGCTGCATGATCTCGCCTGACTGAAAATATGCTTCCACCCTTGAGTAAGTAATTTTTGACAAAAACCACTGTAAATCATGAGGAATGGCAATGTTAGAATTCTTAGCTTAATCAAGAGAGGCTTACAATAATAACATGGGTGGGATTTATTTATTATTTGTACAATGGGATGCGTTTCTCCAGAACATTATGCCATTCCTTGAAGTGTGGTTTGTTCTATCTGTGGAAAATATTTGGAACAGTTTTTAATAAAATGTTTTTTTAATATGCATTTCCCACATAATTAAGCAAAAAACAACTCACATTTTTAAAAAATTGTACATGAACTTACTTAAAAATCTGTCTTTGAAGAACAAATTTCATTAAAGAAAAAATTTCCATCTTCAACATTGATAAGCGATTTTGTCCTTAATGAAATCTGTTTTTTAAAAGTAGATCTTGAAATAATGTAAATGAAAACTTGTGAAGTTTAGAAAATTGCAAATGTAAATTTTCAACTTTCTTTTCAAGTTTCGGAAAACCTGATTTTTGTGGCGAGTCTGGTGGTTTAGGTAATATGAATGGTGAACTCTACAATCCTGAGTTCAAATCCCAGCACAGAAAAAGGTTTTTACTGGTTGGATACACTTCTGCAGGTTTATGTATTATTATGAGTAACAAATGCAAATAATGCAAGAACGTGTATGGTGTTGAAGTGACACTAGTCAACATTTTTATAGAATTTGGTGAAATACAAGTCTATAGTGAGCTTTGAAATTCAAACACTTTTCTTTAGATAAAAACACTTATATTTCATGAGAGCATGGGAGTGCAGAGGGCAATCATTCATTTTAAAACCATTATAATGTAGACACTCCTTTCACTATGGAAAACAAAGCAATAATAATTTGTTTTGGGTGAAAATTGTGGACTTTATGGTTATTTGAATTTGTAAAATTTCTCTGAAATTTTTAGATGAGCCCTTCTTATTGCAGTAGTTTATATTTCTTTACTAAAAAGTAAACATAATGTTGCAACAGAGTTTGTATTTACATTGCAGTATGTGACTTTTAAAGTTGTCAAGCGATCTTGTGTGTAGCAATGCATAAACTGATTGTGCTACATCTATATTTACAATATGTTCTGGCAGAAATCAACCAGGCTGACAAATAGGCAAAATAGAGACAAATTGTTTCTGGCAGCCAAATCATTTTAGAAATAGCTGAAATAAAATTGAATCGATGTTAACTATATTTATAATTGTGCAGTACTGATGAAATAATTCTTGTAGAAATTAATTTTTGCTAATTGTAATTTGAAAACTTAAATTACGTGCCTTAAAAAAATACTAGAAATATGCCATATTAACAAAAACTGACATAAATTTCAAATATGACTAAAAAGGAAATTATGACCCACTTGCAGCATTGCAATGTAATCCACAATTTCAATTGGTACTCTTACAACTCTGAAGCATTTCATTCTTTTTCAAGAAGACTCTCTTAATACATGTATTTCCAAAAATACTTTGAAACTCACCAACATAAGTAATGTTTTGTCTCTTGTCTCCATGCAGATGTGAGTGTACTGCTCAATGAAATGTTTTGTTTGTTCTCTATTCTTGGCATTCACAGGTAGTACTAAATTAATGCGATTATTTTCAGTTACATACGGCATTGGTACTACTTCAACTTTTCCCAGTGGTCTGCATACTTGAAGTCTAAACCAAATGCTAAATACTTTATAAAGAAGAAAACAAAGAGACTAAAGAAGGAAAAGAATTGTTATGAAAAATACAGCACAACAGAATTCAAAAGCAAAACATTAATCCCACAAAGTTTTGATTAACATAACTTTAGTATAAAGCATATTCCATACAAATCTATAATGACAAAATAATATACATTGATGAAAATTCTTATTTTAAAACGTACATCACCTTTTATGAACTTCATGCCCTGTTGATAAATCTTTGAAAGCCAATTCCAAAATATAATCTATTCCTCTAGATGGATCAAATCGCCTGTACCCATCAATAAGTCTTCGAAATTTAAGTTGCTCATCACTAGATTCCACTTTCAAAATTGTGGCATTTAAAATATACTGCAAATGAATATTTCAATATTATTTCAAAGAGGATTTTGTATTTTCTTTTATATTCTGATGACTAAATACATGAAAACTTACAGCCATATCCAACTTATCTGCTCCATTCATCTGCTTTACATTACTAAAATCAGAGTTTAAATAAAATTCTTTTTCTGAAAGGTAGTTCCATTGTAAAACATCAAAACGTGTAGTTGGAATGTTACCACCTTGATTACCAATGGGCCATTTTGCTGCAACTGGTTCTACTGGAACTGGTGCAATCATTGATGTATTTGTAATGGATCGGCGCAAATGAGAAATGTTTCTTTTAACTTCAACTAACGCAACCTAAGCAGAATGAAACCGAAATTGCAGATTAAAATGTAAACCTTCAAAATCTTTTCCAAAACATATAAAGCATTTATACTGTATATTATATATAATAATAAAAAACGTTTATGCTACCCTTTATGTTAGATACTTCATTTTCTTTATGTCTCTTTATCACCCAACAGCTGCCAAAAATTATGCAAATCAAGTCATACGATTGGAACACACCTTATTGGTAGTCGTGCATCAATTTTCCCTTTAATGAAGGAACCGTTCACAATAAAGATTCTTGTAGGACTAACAAAAACTTCTTTATAGAACATTTATTAACCAAAACATACATACTAAATTAAATTGTAAATAATACCTTATTCAAAACTGTATAAATAAATAAATAATAATAAAAAAAAAATGAAATGAAATAAAATGGATTCCAATAACGAGAGTTTTTACACCTGGTGATTTGCATAGTGGTCAGTCATTTTATTGCACTTATTAGTTTTTAGATGCCTTTCGTTTCCTACAACAGCAAAGAATTCATTAATATATAAAGTATTAATTTGTAAGAAACGAATAGTCAAGAAATAAAAGCGTTATGCTAAACCTAAGAAGGTATTAAAACCTTGATAAGTAAGCAGGGACTAAAAATAATGGCAATTATACTTTAAAATTTTCACTATAACCATTATAATCCATTCATTCACTGTCATTATTCCCTTCAAATTCATTTAATATGAAAGAAAAGCTAAAATTTTTATAACAAATATAGTTTGCCTACTAATTAAACCTGACATTGCAAGGAAGGATTTATGAACTAGATAGAAATTTTACCCTGTATAGAAAATTCATATTATGTTCTTAAAAATTAGTTCAGTGTCTCAAAACATTTTCAATATTAAATAAATCATGTAATATGCCACCTTTGAGGATTCTATTTATCATTCCATTTAATAATCTGAGTACATTACTTGACAAACTGGTACAATACTCTTAATCTGACACAGAAAAGGTAAACTCAGTGCTCTTAAACTTACTTTAGAAAGATACATATGGATTTTGTACATTGTCACTGGGTCACTAACAGGATATATGGTAAATGCTGTTTGAAATGCAGGTTCTTGGGAAAATGTACTGATGTCATCCTCAAACTTAAAACTATCCGGTAAAGTAAAACTCTTCAGATGCTGTCCCTGGAACAACAATAAGTCAAAGGAATATAAATAGTGAACAGATGAAATAAATTTAATGTTTAAACAATGTCTTATTTGTTACTATTTATTTATTGATTTATGGTTTCTTTGTATTTGGGAAAATTAGACAAGTCAAAATTTTTAGTAAATCTTTTATTAACATTTTTATATTCAGGATTTAATAAGTCTTTATTTAGACTTTTTTCATTTGGGCTATGCCTGAATGAAAAGAGTAAATAAAAAATTAATAAAAATCTACACTAGTTAGATTGTCTCATATAAAAGGAATAAGAAATCAATATATAAAGATGAAATAAGAATAGAGAAACCATGAAATAAAAGATCCAAAATTACCTGCACAGATTCTTGACATGCTATGTTAGTGGCATGAACAATACATCGCCCAACATTTGCGTCATCCAAATCCGAAAAGGCATTTTTAACACACCAATCTAAATTTTCAGATACTTTACGCAAAACAGAATTGCTCAAGAGAAGTCCAGCATCTGCAATGAGAAATAATTAAATACCTAATAGATATAGAAGCAGAAAATAAAAAACAACACAGAGCAGAAGATAATACCTAATGAACAAAAGGCACTATGTTCATCAATCCTTCCACTGCCAGCGTGAACATCTTGACTAACACTGATATCTTGCACTACATTATATAAATGCTGAGCTTTAATGTAAGCTGAATCTTTTATAAAAAAGAAGAAGTTGTAATCATCTAAATGATTGTCAATTATATATTTTAACATGTGAAATGGTTTCAATATTTTTCGAGAGTCAGTAAATCCTACAATTCCAGGCATTGAAGTATTGAGCTTTTGGGGACCAGGGGCATCTAAAAAGTACATAACTTTATCTACAATATGCGATATGGTCTTGTTAATGCTTACTGCTCTACTGTCAACCATATTCTTTTTCTGTGATGTCAATATACCAATAAATAATCTTTCACGAATACCCAGTTCTGTAGAATAGTAACGTGGTCTTAGCAATGTCTGTGGAGTCTTCAATGCTTTCTGAGGCTTCCCAGCAAGGTTAATAACAGGATCATATTCATTATCAAAAAAGTTGGATATAGGATCATTTCCAACGGATTTAGAACCAGGATCTTGGTACTTAATGAATATGCATTCATTTTCCAGCATTGGAGTGAGGAGAAGACTTGCACAAATACCAATACATAAACCTATAATGAAGTACGTATTTTGTCGGCAATGTAAAAAGAAAAATCTAAGCACAGTTGGGGCCATTGCTGCATTTAAAATAGACAAAATGTGTATACACGCGCACGTCAAGTTGCACAAATAAAGGTTTTTCACACAGACCCCACTTACAACAAAAAATACTATTATCACATCTGTCTTCACAACATACTGGGTTTTAACACATCACTAGCGGCTACTTTCGTCGCGAAATAATTCTTAGCGAACCTCATAATAACGCCACATACACAACTTGAACGTCAGCAATTTACACTTCACACGTTTTAAAGCAAATCTCACAAGCCTGACACCTTTGACAGTTCGCAAAACACATGAAAGTCGCCACTCACAGACCAATCGGGAGCAAGTCTTGTTTATGTTAATAACTATACCAAGAGTGCCAACGCTAAAAACACACATCAGCAGACATTTCCAGTCCATTATATTGCAAGAATGACCAGTTGATTACTTAAATACAGTTGATGGCACTGATGCACATTAACGCCAATGATAATGGTGCACACCACGAGCAGATTTTATCTCAAGTACATTTATTTACAAAATAATAATAATAATAATAATAATAATAATAATAATAATAATAATAATAATAATAATAATAATAATAATAATAATAATAATAATAATAAATAATAATAATAATAATAATAATAATAGCCGATCAGATGGCCGAGATCGCTAAGGCAGTAGTGCCGGAGTGGTTTCGGACCAGAAGATCGCGGGTTCGAGTCCCGCCTCGGGCATGGGTGTATTTGTGTATGTCTGTATGTGTTGTCCTTTCACCCCCATTATCATCACATCATCATTTCATCTTCCATACCGCCAGGGCTAACAACCGTGGGGGATAAAAATCGGATCCAGCTAAAATGCTGGTCCCCCCAAAAAGTTGTTGCAAGCACCTGCCACCGCGATAATAAATAAAAATGCAGGATGCTTGCATGCGTGGTCCTAGTCGGCCGATTAACGAGCAAAAAAAAAAAAAAAAAAAAAAAAAAAAAAAAAAAAAAAAAAAAACAACTCCACCTAGGGAGTGCGCGACCTTGTACTACGACATTGTAGTTGGTGGTGGAGCTTGAGTACCCCCATGAGCCTGAGAGCTATGTCGGCGGTAGCCTAGCTACTGGTTGGGTTTGAGGGTTTGATGGGGAAGGGTCAGACAAAGAAGTACTCCATGCGAGAGCTTCAACATCTTCGAAGAAAGGAGGATTGATGAAGATGGCGGAAGAGGCAACTGGAACATAACCGCAGCGCCTGACCCGCAGTGGGCGGCTGCGTCTGTCTCCATGTTAGGAGCGGCTGCATCCACAAGGGGGAATAAATAAAGAGACCTTTGCATTTTCTGTTATCAGCCCATAGAGGGTGCAGGAGAGAAACTGGGTTGGCACACCTGTCCACTTGTTAGATTGGAGGCCCAAACTCTGCATTACCCAGCGAAGGAGGCTTCCTTCAGCAGTCAGTGAAATTCTAGTCATGCCGACTGGCGATCGGAGAGACCCTTGCTGGGCCCTGCTCGGGGATGTCCCGAGGCCACTGTGGGTCGCTGTAACGGGCGACAGGAAATAGCCCAGGGATTAAGTGTGATATAAGAACTCGAATTTCCTTCCTGCGAAATTTCTCTTAAAACCAACGAGAACAAGACATGCAATGAATATTGTCTGTCTCCACGTGTCTTGTTCTACCAATGTCCCATACCTGCTCAAAAACCGAGCTAATGTCACCGTGTCGATGTCTGACCATCCCACGAGGCCTGGACAGCCAAGAACAGCGGCGCCCGACATCCACGCAGAGGAAACACTTCCGTACCCCCATGGGCGGAAATAATTATGAAACAAATAGCCGACACGGGGTGAAATATCACTATTAGCCGAGGCATCTTCTAAATCAACGCATGCCTCTAAAGTTGTAAATACTTCATGTTGAACAAACATACCAAATTGAAAATGACACAATAACTAACTGAAGTTGAGAAGCTAAAAAAGAAAATCCAAGCATGAGCTCAACGAATTAGACGTTACAACTGTAGAGCAGATTTCCATGTACAATATCAGTTGTTTAAAACAGACGCGAAGAGATTTTATCGCAATCTGACTCAGAAACGAATGGCAATGCTGCCCCTCCTTCAAAATATGTGATCGAAACTAGGACAGATCCAACTGCTTTGGGGGCCCTTGGGCCCACATTAATTTCGAAGTCCCCTATTCTTACTTCCACAGATCTCCCCCTCCAATTTAAAGACAAGTGTTGTTAAAAAAAAACTAAACTTCTCTTCACTAAGTGGCATTCTCACATCTACCAGCTACATTCCATATTATGAATAGGATCCAATGACTCCGTTACTTTTTTGCATATAGTTCATCTATACATAACTTTTATATGGTTTTTATTGTGTGAAAAATTTAGTATTAAATAATTTTGTAAGAACTATCGGGGGCCCTTCATCATTGGGGCCTGGGCCTTTCGGGTGCGTGCGTTAACATAGGACAGGTCGAAACATTTTGGGCAGAAATATGGGAAGAATGCAAATCCTACAACAAAGACGTATCTTGGCTTCAATGATAAGTTGATGCTGCCGATGAACTTGTGTAAACAGTGGAACATGTTCTCAAATTCTCGGAAGAGGACCTCTTCCACGTATTCAAGAACATGGGAAAATGGAAATCCCCGAGACTGATAAGACCCAGAATTATTTGATTATAACAACAAAAGATAATATTATAATTAACAGCATTACATTCCCATTTAGCAAAGGCTCTTAATAAAATTTTAGAACACCCAAGGGAAATCACGGAATGGCACATACGCGGCATCACGTATTTGCTACCTAAAGCGGGAGAGAACTACTGGCCATTCACTTGTCTGCCAATAATGTACAAAGATCTAACTGCAGTCAAAGCTAACAAATGTACATACGCATAGAGAAGATTCATCTGTTGCCAGTGGAACAGAAAGGTTGTAAAGGTTGGTAGGGCTGTAAGGAAATCTTGCTACTAAATAAAGTCATCTTGAATGAAGAAAGGAAAATAAAACGTAATCTTAGCACGGCTTGGATTGATTACAAGAAGGCCTTTGACAGTGTTGGACACGATTGGATTTTGAAGACCCTGGATATCCTTCGATTTCGTCCTCGACTTATTGCGTTTTGCAAGGCTGGTTTGAAGTCGTGGAGTACCAGGATACTCATACACAGCGGAAAGGAAGTTGTAGAAACAAGAAGTATTCAGATTAACAGAGGAATTTGTCAAGGAGATTCACTATCCCTTCGACGTTTTGCATTAGTTTTATTTATTTATTTACTTATCATGTGTAAACAACATTCCACAGTTTTAAAATGTTTTACCTCATGCTGATTTGAATGCGGTGTTTTAACCTCTCCTAAGGACGGAGTTTACAGGGGTACAATACTGTATCGGTAAGAGCGATTCGGCAGATCGATTAGTGAGTTGGCAGCAACGCGAGGAGTTTGTGATGCCGAGAGTTGCTACTAGATCGCTGTCGAGTGTTCAATTCTGAAGTCTTCGACACTTTTTCATTATTGGGACTCTTGAGGATTCCACTAGTTGAACTCCTTTATTTTTTGAAAAATGTACGGTGATATTAAATTTATCCCCTTTATTGTGAAACATAATTTTATTATGTCCACATGTAGTCGAAAGTTCAACAAAACCATAAGGTGACAGGTTCTGAGACACCACCTGATATGATATAGCTAAGAATTTTGTATGTCGTCATCATCTGACACGTTTTACTCAGTGAGCCTTTAAATAAGGTTCACGTCCAAACGGATTTTAATCGTTTATTTCTTATTATGCTCACGTCAATTAATCTTTTACCAGTGCAAGAACATAAGAATAACGCATACCCGCAAAACAACTGGCGTCTCATAGTTTTAAAATGTTTCGCTTTGCCTGTCGATGTCGTGGCTCCGGCCTTCGTGTCCCAAGAGGTTCTCCACCCATAAAAACAAATTCTGCGCTGGGATGTGAACCCAGTTTCTTACCTCCAGCACGGCGTTTACGTTACCCCTATACACCATCAGCATAATACGTGAACCTAATCGTCCAGACGCTTTAAAAACACAAAGTTGAACATTTATATTTAAAAAAAATTAAAAATTCAGAGATTTTTATAATTTCGAAAGCTAGTTTTAAAGAAAGTTTCTTTAAGAAGAAATCTACCTTCAGTATTATAGTAAAAGGATGAAGTCGAAATCTTTAATTTTTTTTTTTTGCATTTTATAACATAGAGAGTTTATTGAAAATAAGACCTGTGCCATTTTAATTATCGTACTTTGCTCTATTCGAGAATAAAATATTGCCTTCACGTCAAGCAAAAGAATGTTCATGACCTTATTTATAGATCTAATATTTTAGAAAAATGTAACCAAGAAAACTAGTGGTGCTATTTGTTCAAAATTGAAAGAGTTCAACGAAAATAGAACCTGTATAATTTTTATAAGCGTACTTTGCTATATTCAATAAAATATTATAGAAAGAATCTGGAGCCATTTTTGAGAAAATCTTTTTAATAACCTATAATTCACACAAAATTACGTGAAAACTACTCATTTAGTATAAATATTGTAGATTACCTCATTTAGAGATCTAACTTGGAAGTACAAATTTCATTAAAGAATCATCTCTATAATCAATATTGTAGTGACAGGAAAATGCGGAAAACATTTTGAAAATTTGCTATTTTCGAAAATTCAGAGTTCAACGTAAATAAAACATGCACTTTGGTTTTGCTAATTTTGATCTATTTGAGAAAAATTAGTCAAAAATTGGTGTCATTTTTGAGAAAATTTTGAAAATGTTCTTGAGGCTTCATATAATGTTCTATCAAAAATCAAAACATCCGTTTCCAATTCGCAGGACCCCGAGTTACGGCCAGTTCAATTAGGGAAAATCTTTTAAGAAAATTCTTTGGATGGTTTAGGTGCTAGCTACCATAGAAGGAAACACAACTCAGTCAAGTGCAGGAACATGTTCAATTTTGGGGGCGCGCTTTGTTGCAGAACGGGCAGTAATCATGTTCAGGATAGCCGAATTCGAAAATAATTTTTGAATACATTTAATTTCATATTTATTAGATTGAATGCATTTTAGTTTTGCCATCAAATCAAAGATTTCTACAGCAATTTCAATATTGCCTTGAGGGAAACTAGAATATTTATTGAAAAATAAGAAAAATGAGCATGATGTTGTGTTTCCGATGCCTACGTGCTGGAGCTGAAGTTACACTCTCATTCTGTTGGGGAAACGATTCAGCAAATCAGTGCTGGCTACTCCCTCTCACGCAACAGAGCCCTTCGCGATGGTTCTGCCATATAAACTAGATATTATCAAAGGTTCAAATGCAGGTGAAGCCAAAAATAATCAAGCAATTCTACACAATACTTAAAAAACGATCTCAGAGAGTAGAAATACCGTCCTGGAACAATGGAACATTATTTGCTCACCTTTCCCATTCATGGACAATTGCACAAATGATATCTCAGGGTTCTATTTTAGGCCATATCCTCTTCCTACTACACGTAAACGATATGCCCTCGGCGATTCAAAACAAAATAAGAGTTCTCTACAGATGATATGAATATTCTTTGCAATAAAGAAACAGTAATTAGTGCAGAATATGGTACGTTTCCAACTGATTTCATAAAAACATATTAATGGTAAATGAAAAGAAAACTGTTTCAATACAGTTTTCCATTTCAAATAAACAATTCTCCACTGAAAATGAATGATTGAATGATCTTAAGGTAACAACATTTTTGAGTCTCTCAATTCAGTCAAACCTCAAATGAAACGTCCATTTAAATGAATTGAACACAAAATTAAGTTCATTATGCTACACGTTCAGAATGCATTCATGTTCAATCTTCATACTGCTAGTTGTGTATATTTCGCGATATAGTTGTGTATATTCCTTCCCGCCTGAGATATGGCATAATATTGAGGGGAACACTGTAGCTCCCTAACTTTTAGACTACAGAAGAGAATTGAACGGATAATAAGCGTCTCTTTATTTACCTAGGAATTCTACTACTGCCTTGCCTGTTGATACAAGAAATCGGGGTTTTTCTCAAAAATGACTTATCCAAGGGTGGGAACATGCAAGTATTTTCATGGAATACAGATGTCTAAAACTATCACTCAACGTAGTAATCATATTCATAAGATGTCACTATCAACAGCTCACTACAAAATTTCACAACCAATATATTGACATTATTTTAGAACAGATTGTCAGATCACATTGAATAATTAAAATAGATACACAAGTTTAAGTGTCGAGTAAAATATTTTCTTTTCCAAAACTACTTCTATTCAGTCAGACACCAGTGGCGTCTCCTCACTCTGAACCTAAGGCGTTGGCAAGGAAGGAAAGTGTTAACCTTCACACTTCTCTTTTCGCTCACATATTTAGAGTAAAACTGAATTATATAAACAAAATCTTGATTTATTTTCAATTATTATATTGGAAGAATGAGAGAAAGATTGTTGTACACTAACAACAATGAGAGCGTTATATTTTCTATTGCAAAAATTGGAATAATACATTTGCACACTTAGAGAAAACGTCAGTCAGAGACTCTACCCAACATCAAAAAGAAAAGTGATCTTAACAATGATATGTAATGAATTAGTTACCATTTGGACTATATAAATTTTAAAAACTAAATATGGCTCTAAAAAGTATTGTATCTTAGTATCTGGATCACTGAACCCCATCTCCGTCAGGTTTTTCGTTCAGTTTTCGTGATCCTTTGAGCGAATGCTGAGATGGTCCCTTGTTTTGCTTTTCTAGAGTTCAGTGGGGAAGATAGTTTTTCAAATTAACTTTCGCCATATGCTGGCGGTAGTAAATTGATTCCTTCACGAAGGACTCGATGAGGGGCAAAAACAAAAATCTGAAGAACATTACTTTGAAAATAGTAGTTTTTAATACACGGGAGCTAATATTTCTGATCAATTTTGGCAAGAAACTCTCGTTTCCACCTGTATTCATAATTCAAATTGTATGTGGGTTAGGGTTGAGATCCTAGAATAAAAAAAAACCTGCACAGGATATACTTCTCCCCATAGTACATGACACACAATTTTGAACTGATTTGCCGTTTAGTAAATAAATAGGGAATAGTCGAGATGCTACGATGACTGGAGCGTGCAAAGACAAACGGCACGATGCGCTCGAATGAGTGACCGTGAGTGGCGGCCAGCTCTCTTGCGATGCACTAATACTGGCGAATCCCTTGCAAATTTCTCGTGGTTTAATGGCTATTTCTGAGCTGTTTTTATTACTACCGTCAAAATATCTGTGTATTTTTACTAACACTCACTTCTACCCTAAAATATTAAAAATGTATATTTTTTTAAATAATTTTTTTTGGCCATCGTCATATCTATCGATGATCGGATGCTTCGCTACTGGTAAACAAAGAAACATTTCCATTTTGTTTTTTTTAGTTTAAACAGTAGTTGATTGCGATCCGTTGTGTTCGCTCCTTTTTCGACGATATTGCGTTCAAATGCCGATCTATCCATACGGAATTTGCGGTGAACGAGGCAAGTCAGAATACTTTCTTAAGGTTTGGTGGACACGATCACGATGGCGGATTTTGGACAGAAGCTAGATAGCTAGGTCAAATTCAGCAGCTGCCTAGGGAAGAATTCTATTGGCCAGCTCCTCTGATCAATAGTTTTCCACGGTTCCTCTGATCAATACCAGGCGAATGGCTGAGTAATACCCTATCAAACGGGAGCTTTCCTTCCTCTTCCTGGTCCTATCCTCTTCCCTTTACTTACAATTATGTACATGCACTAACACACATGCCGGAATACCAGTCGGGAGCTTCGAGCTTGTCGAGGCTGGGGCGGTACCCCGCTGGGAGACATACCTGGATGAGATACCTTCCATAGTAGCTCTATCGAAATAAAAAATATTTTAACTGCCATGGGAAGAAGAAAAATAAGAATTGTTCCGTAATTGTAGGTCGTTATTCCGTTTTCGGATTACTTAGACCCCCACTCCAATAGTATTGTAAGTACCCCCCCCCCCATACTCCGATTGTATTGTAAATAACGATTTTGGAGAGGTCACCTCGAGTTTTGGGCGTAACTAGAGAATTATTCTGGAGGGACAGACTCTTTCTGCTCGAAATACGAAGTACCTAGAAATTTCTACTTTGTCGAATGTACTCATTAAACAATATATTTTCATTCTAAATTCAGTACAAATTAAGTAGAATATAAGTAAAAGTGTTTTTTGTTTCAAATTTTTTCATCGCGATTTTAAAACTAGTTAAGGGAGATTATTTGAATAATTTGATTTAAATGGTTATTCAATTAATTTTTAAATAAATAATTCCAATCAACGAAACGTTTTTCCTTCCTGCTCCACCAACTGGAGCCCAACTATTCTATAAGAGCTGAGAGCTCCAACTGGAGCTCCAACCAACTGTTCTATAAGAACAACTACCACGGCCTGTTCCATGGCGCTGTAGTCTGTAGGTTCACATTGGCGTTGATCTCTCTGATCTTTCTAATCGAACTGGCATGAATGAGTGGATGAATTAACAGCTTAGTTGTGATACATGGTGTTATGAACTGAAAACCATGCCACAATCACATGAAATAAAGATGGGGTGGGGTGGTAGTAGTCAGGCTGATCGCCTTGCACACTTGGGAAAAAGATCATCTAATCATCTCATTGGAATGTGCGGTGGGCAAAGTATGTTCACGGCGTATCTGTGGTCTGCTAGGACATACTTTTCTGCCTATTTCACTACATTGTTAGCTGTAGGGTATTTTCAGACGTCAAGGTATATTTATATCCTTTGATTTTACTCCATACCAGTCGTCGAGTGCGTAAAAGACACCTTCCGGCCTATAATTCGATACCCGAAGTTCTATAAGAACCAGGGTGTGCCGCTGCGTCAACTCAAAGCTTACCAGCTTTGTAGATCGGTATTGGAGGAAACTGCATCTTATTAAACTAGACAATCACTTTCCTCTATGTGTGTGTGGTTCGGCCATGACGAAGCCAAGACCCAACTGAGGGTCATCGGGGTTGAAGAACTAAACGGGGGGTCCAGGGTTTCCACCCGTCTCCTTGCTGCTCCCACCATGGCATAATCGTTATCAATGACACTAAGAAACTGGGCAACTGGACGAGAGTTTTCAATTCTCTGTTAGGGCAATATAGCCCCGAGAGAACTACTATCCCATACGACTTGTACTTTACCAAGAGGGTTTTCACCCTCCGGAGAGAACACTCAGAAAATGGTCCTTTCCTCACCTTCCGAGATTGTACAAGTACACTGTTGGGTTGATATTCGCATACGCGGAAGTTGGGCGATGAATGCATCTGCCCATCACCTGCGTGGGGCCGCGCGCCTCGGGCTTACTAGCTTTCGAGGTTGGTGCCAGACTTGCTTCACTCAACTATCTGTGTCTAGACAAATACCATAATCTGTTAAGGCAAAATGACAAATGTGTCACAGAATTTGAAGAACATCGCAATCCCTGTACCGTGTATCGTGCAGACCTCACTTAAATCAGCCTACCTACAATGTTCATGGCTGAATCTTTTTACCCTACACCAAATTCGTCTTGCCAGGACTTGCCCTGCACAAGTTCCATTAGAAAAGAGTTCATCTCCAATTGGCAGGCACGCCGGTCTGCCATACTTTTATCCTGAAAAACATTTATTGCGAAACGTATTGCTAAAGAAAATGGACAGTCGAATGAAAGAAGATTCTTTGGACTCCCTCTCCTATTGTGAAAATAATCAGGCGTTGGAAGAGAGGGGCTTTGTTGTTATTTTGAAATTATTATATTAGTTAATTTACGTAACGCCAATTACTAAACAAAATATAAGCTCTCAGAAGTTACTCTAGAAACAGTTCTTCAAATACTAGTTGGCAAATCCGATTAGCTATACCTTCAATGCGGCGAAGCATAGGTCTCAAACATGTACTATGGAACTATGAAATAGAACCCGAGATACCTTGGGTATTAACCTCTTCAGGAGTAGGAACCCAGCGGTTGTTGATCTCGAGAGGTGAGATGTTCCATGGCGGGCGTCCGCTCGCCGTTAACAATGGACTGCCGCCGCCGTTGTCCTCCGAAGAATAACAGGCTCGCGTTACTTCCATTATGCGGTGTCAGTGACGTCGCGCGGGCGTCGCTTCAGGTCGCCCGGCGACGCCGTCGGGTCGGCGCGACGACGCCGGGGCGTCGGTGAGCCAGGCGTCGGCGTAGGCGAGGCGTCGGCCAGGCGTCGGCGAGCGCGCGCCGAGCTGGCGCCAACAGCCGCCACGCGCCTCAGGGTGACCTCCGGCGACCGCCTTACAATGCGTGCCCACACCCTCTCCGCCAGGGTGCCTTTGTTGGAGCAGGTGACTTCCAGGAGACGGGATAAAGGACAGGTCGCCTCTTTTCTCGACAGAACGACAAAGGAGGCGACAAAAGGGATGGTCGCTGTGGCACCTCTCGGGTTTCCCAATACTTAAGTGAATGTAGGGTCACATGATATGCGATAGACACGTTTTTCTTTGTATGCTGTAAAGCAGGTAAACAAGATTGAACAATACAAACCACAATGTGTAAACCTTTGATGCCACTTAAGTAGACAGCATCAAATGACGAAGCTTCCTCAGAATCTAAGTGGTTCTTTGTCAGTAATAATAACTATATATTACTATTAGTAATAATAACAAAAATGATAAAATGTCTCTTTACACCTGGGGAAAATATCATGACAGAAGAACAGAAGGAATTCTACAGCAATAAAAACATGCAAAGATGAACGGATGTTTGAAATATTAAGTCGCAAGTAATAACAAAAAAACTAAACATCAGTTAGACATATACATCAATTTTAACGTTTGATTCAATACCACATTCCTATTTATTTAATACTTTAAATTTACAAATTAGATCCAAAAGAATCTTTCGCCGCCACATAATGGAAAAATAAATCACAGTTCTGCAGCTTTCAACTTAACATCTTTCAATTGAACATCTTTCAACTGAACATCCAGACCACCCGTAATATGAGATATATGTTTCTCTTGTGTGACTTTTTACGTGCCATGTGATTCTGCATGGCCTTGATCCTTCTCAGTAAAATAATTCATAGCAGATACGAGTAGCACGAATAAGAAACTAATCTCACAATCAAGCGGCAATTCTGCTTGGACTGAAAAAATGTTTCGAAATGACGGACATGGTGTTCGATTTAGTCACGGTAACGGCTGTTTTATTTCTAACGCAATCAAAATATGAACACTAAAGACAAAAACTCGATTTAAAACAAATTGTTGTTTCTTAGTTGACGCAACGCGGTTCTGCACCCATGCTGGGCGTTGAGGGCATTCCATCGAGCATTCCTCCGTTATTATCTTTGTCAAGTCTTGTCACGTCAGTGAGTGTCTTTTATCCCTTCGGCCAATGGTTCGGTGCCGTTCGATTTCGGGGTTCCCAGACGGTTACCCAACCGAGAACAGCGAAATCTCTAATTCGCTTAACTTCTGTATTCTGTAACTTACGAATTCGGCTAGCGACGCCGCCGACGCCGATATTGTCATTGCCAGTTGTCTGGTCGTTCCTCCAGTGTTCCTGAACCTGTCAAACGCCAGTGCAGAATGAGTTGCCTACCAATCAGGGACTGCTAGGAATGTCGGACTATTATAACCGAGACTGCTAGTTCAAACAACATCGAAGCTGATAAGTTTAAGGGCCAAAAATCCTTAGTACGCCTTCCTTCGGAGGGGAAGTAGAGCCGCCTGTCCCATGCAGTAGATTTACTGCATGTGTAAGATCCTCAAGTATAAAAGAAGCCTCTGAGCAAAATTCAAATCGCCTGTTTCGTTGCCCGAGTTCCGCCTCCTTTCTCAGCTGGTGAAAGGAGCGTAGCGGAATTTGCGTGGTCAGGTGGAAGAGCAGACAAATTTAAGTTCAAGTAAAATCTTTTCTGCTGCAGAACTGTTTTTACACAATTAGAGACTATACCGATCATCAAAAAGAAAAATAATGTTTATTTTAACAAAACAGTGATATATATAATGATTTCGTTTACATTTGTATTGTATAATTTTTTTAAAAAAATACTTAATATGCTTGTAACAAATAGTGTACTTCAGCTTCCGGGTAAATGACCCCAATCTCGATTAGGTTTTTGTCCAATTTCACTGATACATTGAGCAAATGCTGAGATGGCCCCTTGTTTTGCTTCTGAACGTAAATGTAGCGCACTTTTTTGAACTGTCCTTTTGCTTGTAGTGGTAGGATTAGAGAGTTACTATTTTGTTAGAAATGCAGAAAATGAAATCTGCAGTTAACTTACCTTGCAAATACGTTTTCTATACCTCGAGAACAAAAATGTATAGTTTTTCAAGTGAGGCCAATCTAGCGCTTTTTTATATTTTGTTTTTATTTATTTATCTTTAACTTTTACTCATCTTTCAACTATTTATAGTTGAAATGATGAGAAGGGATTCTGGAACTCAAGAAAACGTGGGCAGATTATCTTGTACCCCATACGTCACATAGAGTTTTAAATTTTTTAAAACTAATAAATCTAAATCTAAATCTAAATCTAAATCTAAATCTAAATCAGTCCTGATTGCCAGAACCTCGCCAAAATAAGGTATCTTTGAATAAAATTGAATTTAATGTCTACATACGTAACTTCGTTATATGAGATTTCCCACCTAATGTTTACTGGTAAAAAGTTTATATTAGAAAGTGAAAGAGACGGCGGAGACGGCGGAGACGGCGGAGACGGCGGAGACGGCGGAGACGGCGGAGACGGCGGAGACGGCGGAGATGGCGGCCACGGCGGCCACGGCGGTGACGACGGCGTCGGCGGCGACGGCGGCGACGACGGCGGCGTCGGCGGCGACGGGATATATTCAGGTGAGGAATGGCTTTCTAAGATTGTTGCAGGTAAACTGTCGAAGTATAGTTAATAAAACCATTGAGTTTTGGAACCTAGTTGATTCGTGCGATGCCGATATAGTGATAGGGACAGAATCGTGGTTATCAGATGACGTAGCTAATTCTGAAATCTTACGCTCCGGCTATAAATTATATCGAAGAGATAGAAAAACAAGAGGCGGTGGAGTTTTTCTCTCGGTTAAGACAGCGTTATATGTTAGAAATAGTTGGTTTAGTAACAACCTGGAAATTTTAGGAATGGAAATTGACGTACTAGGAAATCCCGTGGAAATTATTGCTTGTTATAGGCCGCCAAACGATGGTTATGAAATTTTAGATGAAATCGGTGATAGGCTGGAAAACAGAAACGGTCGGTCTATTCTTCTCGCTGGCGACTTAAACCTTCCCGATGCTAACTGGAAAGGAGAGGTGTGCGACAGGAAACTTCAAACGCGCGTCAATCGTCTGGTGTGGGAGCGGGGATTAACGCAGGTAGTCGACAAACCCACGCGGCAGGGAGCAATTTTAGACATTTTCCTTGTTTATCCAGCAGAAATGTTCCTTTCCTGCGACGTCTTTCAGGGAATTAGCGACCACAAAGCAGTGATGGTAGAAGTGCAGGTAAATGTAATTAAGCGACCTAAGGCCCGCTTCACACGGCGCCGCAGAAGCGCTCGAACCCGCCGCAGAAGACCCTCGGGCGACGACGAAGAAAGGGACCGAAGCAGGTACCTGCTGCGGCCCCTTTGTCCGTCGTCGCCGGAGGGTGTTCTGCGGCGGGTTCGAGCGCTTCTGCGGCGCCGTGTGAAGCGGGCCTAAGGCAAAAGGAACGATAGTCAGGCAATATAGAAAAGCGAACATTGAAGGACTACGTAGTTTCTTAAGAGAAAAATACAATCATTTTCTAAGAACAGAAGGGGGAATAGAGGAGCAATGGGGAGCTTTTAAAACAATCGTAGAAACCGCTTTAGATACGTATGTTCCTTGCAAAATACTGAAAAGTAATTCTGATCCTGAATATTTTAACGGGGTAATACGACGTTTAAAAAGAAAAGTTAGGCTAGCATTTAATAGGAGACATCGCAGCATTGCTGACATGATAACGTTCAAAAAATACTACAAGGAATTAGAAAAAGAAAAGAAAATTGCTCATGAATTATTTTTAAGAAACATGTTGGAGACGGGGCGAAATAATTGGTCAAGCTTTTACAAATATGTCCGCAGACGCCGGGGGAATAAGGAAGAAATTCGGGAAATTCGAGTCGCAGATAACGAGCCACTGCACGACGACCAAGCAAAAGCAAATGCGTTCAACGCGTATTTCGTATCGGTATTCAAACCAGAACGGGCGCAGGAGCAAGTTCATTATTTTCCAACAGAAAACCAATTCAAACTCCACGCATGGGAACTCCGCAATCGTATAAAATCACTGGAAAACGGTAAATCACGCGGGCCAGACGGTATCTCGACAGATTTTATTAAACTCGGTGGTGAGGCGATATTGCCCTATTTGTTAAGATAATTCAATATTTCCATTAATAATGCAAGTTTACCAGACGATTGGAAGGCAGCTATAGTGGTTCCAATTTTCAAAAATGGTGATAAAACAAAAGTATGTAATTATAGACCTGTATCCCTCACTTCAGTAGTATGCAAAATAATGGAGCATTTAATAGCCGGGTTCATTCGTCGCGAATGGGAGAAAGCGAACTGGATTTTCCACGGACAGCATGGGTTTAGAAGTGAACATTCGTGCGAAAGTCAAATTGTTTCTCTTTTTCAAGATCTAGCTGACGTAGTTGGCGCGGGTGGGAGGGTGGATGCAGTAGTAATCGACTTCGCGAAAGCATTCGACGTGGTACCGCATAATTTACTTATTAGGAAAGTATTAACCTCAGGAGTTGATGCTAGAGTTGTGAGGTGGATAAGCGAATTTCTTAGGGACAGGAAACAAAAAGTTCGAATTGGCAATCAGTTTTCGACTACGGGAAATGTTACTTCAGGGGTTCCACAGGGAAGTGTGTTAGGGCCATTACTCTTCTTAGCGTTCGTGAACGATCTCCATGTGAACATACAATCAAAGGTACGTTTATTTGCAGACGATTGTGTTATATACCGAAAAATCAAAGATAGCGCTGACGAACAAATATTACAGCAGGATTTAGAGCATTTACGTGATTGGGCTGAAAAAAACGACATGGGAATTAATGGATCTAAAAGCAAAACAATAACGTTCGGGCGGGGACGAAATTATGAGGAACCAGACTATCGTTTAGGTGAGGTTATCATCCCAAGAGTCTCATCATGCAAGTATTTAGGCATTCATCTAGATAGTAAATTAGGGTGGGAGATGCATATAAATCAGACAGTAAGAAAAGCGTGGAAGTCTTTGCATTTTGTAATGCGAATACTAAAGAAAAGTTCTGCTAACGCCCAAGAATTAGCATATCTTACGCTGGTTCGCACTCTCATGGAATACGGAGTTGCGTGTTGGGATCCATACAGAAAGGCGCACCGGAAAATCTAGATAGAATACAGAGAAAAGCGAATAAGTTTACCTATAGAAGTAACGTAACAAAAAAGACATGGGAACCTCTAGAAACGAGAAGAACAAAGGCGAGGCTTTGCGCTCTTTATAAATCGTACGTAGGTCAACCAGTTTGGAAGGAAATTCAGATTAGACTAGAAAAACCAAATTATTTCGGCCGAAGCGATCACACCCACAAAATTCGAGCAAGGAAACAAAATTCAGATCTTGGGAAGTTTTCCTTTTGTGACAGAACAATTAGAGATTGGAACAGTTTACCTGCAGCAGTTTTCAAAGCTTTTCCTCTCAGTGTCCGAAGTTTTAGAAATAAGTTAGAACAAGATAACAGTAACAGATATTAAATGAGTAAGTGCTGTGTAGTGCGGTGAAGTGCTGTGAAGTGATGGTCAGTGTAATTCAAAGCAAAAAAGTGTAGTGTAGTGTAGTGTAGTGAAGTGAAGTGAAGTGCGGTGAACGCGATCAATGCTCTTTTCAATGCTGCTTTTCGTCTTGTACTGTATTGTACGGTATTATTATTATTATTATTATTATTATTATTATTATTATTATTATTATTATTATTATTATTATTATTAATGTAAGTGTTGTAATTTTTGCAATTATTGTCACTTAACTGCCACCGGGTCATACCCATTTGCAGTTCTAATAAATGTATGTAATGTATGTATGTATATTTGACACCCCACATTCCTATGTTTTTAAGATTTATTCTGAACCAGTCTGAATCAGCCTATGTATTACCAATGTAATTCGTATTTGCCAATAAAGGAGAAAGTAATAGCTGTGTCAGCCAGCTGTAGCAGAAACTATGGAAGTCCTAGGTAAGAGGGCTGAGTGCCATTTTTTCTGATTGTTTACAATAGTATGTTAGCAACATTTTTTATTTGCATGACGATATTTTCCTTTCATATTGATTTTGTATTTCATTACTTTTTTATGGGAATTCCATTTGAGGTTTTTATTTGAGAGACCCCAAAATTGTGTTTCCATAATATCAGCCAATTGCACATCGTTCATTTTTAATGTGGCGCAATATTGCTCGTTTGAAATGTAGTGATGCATTGAAACAGTTTTCCCTTCGTTTACTATTAATTTCTTATTATGTAACCAATGTGAAATATATGGTACAAGTCAGACCCGAACGAACATTCGGTACTTTTTATATACTTTTTTAAACGTGAAAATAGCTTCATGATTGACCCAAATTGCAAACGGACAGCCCCTCAACTGTGTTACACAAATACGCCCGGTATTGTGCATGATTAAACATTCTAATAGAGCTAAGGGCTGAAATAAAAGTTTACAGAAATTCAATCAGTCACTTTTACTGTTTCATACACGTATGTATATACGGAGTAATATAAAGTTATGATATATATGATATATAGTTATATAGTGCTGCTGAAAATCGAGATCTAAGAGATTTTAACGGAAATGCACGTTTTGGGGTTCCCTGGTACCGAGAAAATGTTTTCTCGAAACGTTCGTCCGTCTACCTGTCTGTCCGTCCGGCCGCTTGTCCGTCTGTGCAAAACACTAACACCCAAATTATTCGTAAGATTTTTTCCAAAATGAATCATTCCCGGTTGAACTGATCTAATTCAAATCCTTGCGGGTTTGAAAATAATTTTATGAATTTTGGGTGTATTTCACAGGAAGATTCTGGAACATTTTCAAAATTTTCTCAAAAATGGCTCCATTTTTTAAAAAAATTTTCGTATTAATATATTGAAACACACTTAAATATGGGATTGATAAAGTTTTCACTGTTACTGCTAAATTTCTCCTGCTAAATTTGAACTTTTTTGAACCCTTTCGTACATTATTGAAGATGTTTCTTCAAATGAAGTTTGTTCTCCACAATTAATGTCTTATACATTTTTTGAAAATATGAGAAGTTTTTGCATAATTTTGAGTGAAATATGCAATTCTCTCATTATTAAGAAAAAATTGAATGTACTAAGACTAGGTTTTCCTATTCTAAACTTTTTTAAAGTCATTTTTCATTTCTACTATTAGGGGACCGAAAAATGAGAAAATGAGAAAAAAAATATTTTAGGCGTCAATAGGCAGCAACGGGAAAGCAATTCCGAAATGCTTGCCCAGACTAAAGTCATTAAACACTAATTAGTACAAGAAAGTCTGTGCCATTCTGTAGCACAACTAGTTAATTCTATCTTGAAATATTCCTTTTGTATCTTTCCCTTCAATTTAATTTTACGTAAATTTCCAGTACGTTCAGTGCTGTGTGTGTGCTGTGCTCCACATGTTCTGGAATAGATGTTGCTGGAAGAGTCAAATCTCCGGAATGGAAAGTTCAAAAGGGTCTCATCTCGTAGAATACCGTTAGGGAAGTGTAACTCTGGACCAACCTGTCCCCTACCTGTCTATGCCTATTCCACCCCATTTCTCCGTATGTCCCATCGAAGGAGTTGCCTCAAGACAAAAAACCGTTGCCTCTCTAGCGACTCTGACAGGGAGGTCCTAGTTCCGAACTTAGGGTTCGACTCGCGGCGGCGGTGGATTTTGAAAATTAGCTAGACAGCTAGGTCGAATTCAGCCGCTGTCTTGAAGAGATTTCTAACGGCCATAATGTGTAATTGGTATTTTTTCTCAGATTAATACCAGGCGAATGTTGAAGAAGATACCTAACAAACGGGCGACTCTAGATACTAACGTACCTCGCGCGATTTTTTTCCTCATCCTTGTCATCTTCTCACCTTTACACTCACACAAACACATTTAATGCACAACTCCACATATCAGGAGATCTGTCGGAAGCTTAGAGCTTGTTCCGTCTGGTGCGATCGGAACCAGTCTCCACTGACCTGACAGGACACTCGTATTTCCTCTGATATAACACCACCAACGCTCGAACCGCGCACCCTGCTTTAAGTAAATATCTCTTACACGTTATAAACACTAGTGTGGGGTAATAAATATAATGCTTTGCGGACAGGGATTTACGAACGTTATTTGTGAAGTGATGGATTGGCGGTAGAGACGTGAAACATGTGAAAAAAATGTACAGCGCGCATCCATACGTGGAGACATTTTCAAATGATAACTGATATATGATTCCAACATGAAGTTTTCACGGTATCTACAATAGACACGGAATGATGACTTTTTTCAAAAAAATTAAAGAAATGATTTTAGATATGCAAATTAACAAATTAGCATTATGGTAAAAATAATAGATATTAAAACAAATTGAGTACTAGTTTACAAATTTGGAAAAACGTTACAAAACGTAATACACATACCAATCTACAAAAATAGAGTAGTTCTATTCTTTGGTCAAGGAACGCATATGCCGAGTTTGGTTGAAAACTAAGTGTTTAAAATAAATTTGATATGGTGGACTAATATTTCAACTTATCAACAACAACAACAATAATAAATGAAATAATAGTATCGTAATTGATCGTATCGAAGTATTTTGAAAAATCTACTAAGCCAATTACAGTTCCTTGTTATCAGTAAAAAGGGGAAGAATGAAATTGAATAGATACATCAAATTTGTATTCGCACTATAACACTGTCGCAAAACATATCGTCGCTGATGGCTGCATGGCATTTTTAAATGCAATTATTTGTTTATTACAGATTCATTCCAGCACTTTAGAATTCAATAACTGGGTCAAAGTAAAAATAAATACAAACAATCTTATTGGAAATTCTATCAGTTTTTAAGCAGAAACGTTTTCTCTATGATGCACGGTTTTTGAGATATAAAAATAACAAAAAAGCATAAACTTTTTATATGCAGTTTTACCGACTTCTTTTAGCTCAGGGCCAGCTATATCTACGGCGATACTGACCGGGAGGTTCTAGGGTTTGAGTCCGGACGGTGGCTATAGGTTTTTCGACACTAGCAATAGGTAGGTCGATTTCATCCGCTGACTTTAGGAGAATTCTAGCGTGGGTTTGTTCTGATCGGTATTTTTTTGTGTTTTTTCCGACGAATACCAGGCGAAGTACAGTACAGAACGGGTCATGTACCCGAACCCTTACACATACATGCAGTACACTACCACATATCAGAATGCCAGTCGATAGTTTAGATTGTTCCGGGTGGAGCGGTGCTTCGCTGGAGTAGATAACTTGTGGGAAACTCCACAAGACGTATAAGTTGGCGGGGAATCTCATCATCCAGCGAGGGATGAACATTGCCACCTCGTGATATAGAAAACATACTAAACTAAGGGGACTAATGTCCGTAGCAGTCTACGAGCCCGCAAACAATGCGTACCTCCTTTCTTTACACCACTTGCCTCGTAGGTCCTGGAACTTTCGATATTTATACCCCCAAACTACTCACAACACAGTCTTAAAAGTTACTTTAGCTAGAAATTGTAGAGCATTAAATTTTAAGGGTACATTATATTTAAACTGGAGCCGCGCTCAGAACGACGCCGGAATAATGACCAGAAAGTTCCAGGTACGAATCCCGACATAAGGATTTGATCTGATGATTTCCATTCAGGGCCACACTGAGGTCGATTCAGACTTTCCATGTGAGTACCAGGATTTGTCCTGGGGATTGTAGTATCCAAAAAGAAAGCAATTTCTAAAAATGGATTTATTCCAGCCACAATCAGTACAGAGTTAGATAAATTCAAGCCAGATCCAAACAATTTTCCAGAAGATGTACCGAAGAATGTCCAAGTCACAATTTCCCGGAGAGATGTCGAAAATCGCAGCAGTTATGCCGTTCACTGTTCCAAGAGAGAGAGAGAGAGAGAGAGAGAGAGAGAGAGAGAGAGAGTAACCGTAGCTGTGTTGTCGCACTTGTTCACAATCTACTTATCACTTCACAATGTAGGCAGTCGCTTGACTGTCTCTCAGCTCGCCGGGCGCGGCTTTTATAGCCGGCGGGTCCGCTGACGAGCTGTCAGGTACGGGTGCGCCCGTCCGCTCCGGACCCTGGTGGAGCGTGACGGCGCCGTGGCGTCAGCTATCGCCGCCCTCTCTTGAGTGGCACCGGAATTAATTTCCGGCGGCACTTTTAAAGGCACGCAGTCGGACACAGCAGGGATAAACGCGGGCGGAGCGTCGTGCTCTCCAAACAACCTTCTTTCTGAGACGACGGTGACGAATTAATGGAGCTCTTTCATCACCTTTTCTTTGGGCTGCATCTGCCTGTGGGCAATTGTACAGGGGCACCTTAACGTTTACATAATTTTGTCTCTAAATAATCAATATTCAGACATTTTGAAACTTTCTGTCAATTTCTATTTCGTTTTTTGCATGCTCTGATTAAAAAACGTTTTGGGGGTTGATTACATTCTCCCCCTTATTCTACATCTAAACAATATAATAGAATACTACCAATTAGTTGCCAAGATCGCCACCGACAGTGCAGTAATTTAAATTTAGAAATAAATAATAAGGTTACTAACAAATCTGGTGCACTAATTTCTTTGAGAAGAAACTAGCTGAGGAGAAAAATAACAAGTAATGAAAGAAATATATTTATCTTGAAAGAAAGATTTGGGTTAGTGTAAGAAAAACGGACTAAATATTATTTTGTAGTTTTATTTTATTTGTACTGCTGTGTTTATTGCCTCTTTTGCGTATGCGCCGACCGGTGAATATCAGGAAGAGAAAGTTCTAAATGCCAAAAGTTTCGTTATCAGCGTTCTAGACGTTCGGATTTGAAGAAATGTTCTCAATATTTTCATGGATTTGAATCTGCTCTGTCAGTGGCCTGTTGTCTCATTCCAATCATCTCACAATAAATTAGCTCTCCTTTTTGCTGGTGATATGATAACTATTCTGATTATTAACATTTTTTATCATGATCGCCGGTATTGATACACTGTGAGTCGTATAAAGTAGACAAATCAGAAGTTTATGTTAAGCTTTTGTAAATGTGTACGTTGCTACAACTTGCTGAATTTTTCTTTTGTTGAAGTCAAGGCATAGAATTATCGTACGGTAAAGTTGATACATTTATTGTTTGCAGCTTGTTCCTTATAAGCCACAATTTTCCTTAACGTTGTTGGGGAGTATAGGAGGGGTATATTCAGCATATGGGTAAGGGGCTAACCGTGGGGTTCTCATGTTACGTTTCGAGTCGGCTGCTCAGATGATGCTGACGTCGTCAGAGGAAGTGGCCATCTCCGCCCGGTGTTTGCACCGTCGGCGAATTTGCGTGAAACGAAGCGTCGCGTAGGGGAGCACTTTCCTGAACAAGAGCGCGCCATCGCTGGCCCGGCGACGGGCAGTGGGCGCGGGCGGCGGGGCGCCGGCGCCGCGGATCGGAGTGCGGCTGGCTGGACCAGCGAGCTGCGGGCAGGCCGGCCGCCCGCGCCCCCGCCGCGGACCGCACAGAGTTCCCTCTTGCAAGCAGAACGCAGGGGCAATTTACACGAGCCCATTCGGGATTTTGTCTACATATTGAGAAATTGTTGAGGATTTAAAATTGGGTAAAACATAGTGATAGGCAAGACCCGCAATTTGTATGCATGAAGTATTTGATTCATTTGATTTATTTTGTCAAAAAAAAAAACAACAAACAAACAACAACAGTAAAGACTGTATGTGAAATATGGGGAACAAGATCATCTGCGCACGTTTTCTTGACCTCCAGAATCCCTTCCCAACCTTATAACTAAAAATAGTTAAAAGATTAATAAAAGTTAAAAAAATAAAACAAACAAAATAAATAGTAATAAAATTGAGGAGGCTACAGGTTCGAGTTCTGCGTAGACACGATCGTATTTGTGATTGACCCTTTACCCCTCATCATCATCCTTTCACCTCATAATTCATAATTCAAGGCGTAACAACCTTACCTTACCAGGGATGCTCATCCCCATAATGACACACATTAATCTTTCCGGGATAAATATGACTGAGCCTTGGAAGATAACGTGTAGCGTGGTCATAAATGACAGATACGCAAATTAATACAACCACTACTACTCGTACTACTACTTCTACTGCTCCTCCTCCTCCTACTGCAACTACTACTACTGCTCCTCCTCCTACTACTGCTACTACTACAACTACTGGTACTACTACTGCTACTACTATTACTACTACTACTGCTACTACTACTAATGATAATAATAATAATAATAATAATAATAATAATAATAATAATAATAATAATGCCGATCCGGATAGCCGAGATCGCAAAATCACTAGTGCCGTGACGATCTCGGGCGGAAGGATCGCGAGTTCGAGTCCCGCCTCAGGCATGGGTGTGTTTGTGTATGTCTGTATCGTGCATTCACCCTTCATCATCATCATTCCATCATTTCTTATCCCTCAAAAAAGGAATAACGTTCACTTGCCACGGGATAAATTTAACTGAGACTCGGTAATTGCAGGTGTAGTATGCGTGGTTCTAGACGATCAATTCGCGACAAAAAACAAACAAAAACTAGTGGCCTATAGCAACAGAAATTTGTTGAACAAAACTACACAAAATAGTATTTCAAAAGAGGCGCCGGCAGTGGCGGCTGTAAGCGTCTGGCAGGCCAGCGGAAGCGGCTGTTGACCGCTGGCAGGACAACCAGGAGTCTGTCAGACACTGGCGAACGGCGTCCGGCGTCCACGCTATCACCCTTTCACCACGCGACCCTAACCGATGATAATGCGCAGGGCGGCGCACAAATGTCCCCGCAATATCACTCCGTGATGTGGCGGCAACAACAATGATAAAGAGCAAGTCTTGCACTCCGCGCCTGCAGCGGAGACCACACTGTCCTTCGAGAGCCCGAATGGCAGCTCGAACTTTACTCAGCCGAAAATTTCACTTGAATGCCTCTACATTGCAACCTTACTCGCTCGAAGTTTTCATCTAAATGAATTTACATTGCAACGAAATTCACTCTTTCTCCCTCCCATTCACCAATGAGATAGCCCACCATTCGATGCATTTGAATGAATGGTATGGGAGTGGGGCTTGGACTCACCCAATTCCATATCGGCGCATGCCCGTTTAAATTTGTTTCTGAAAGTGCCTAAAATTCTGAAAACCTAATATGCGTTTACTAGGTATTTGCTGGGGTACAAAGCTGCGGCATCCGGTAATGACTGGTCTTTCCGTGCCATTCCGTGTCCTTTCCGTGAAGGCGACGCCAAAACGGATGCTTAGGGCAGGAGTGCCCGCGGGGGCGGTGGCGACGGCGGCGAAGAGCGGCTCGATGTACTGTTAATATATATATATATATATATATATATATATATATATATATATATATATATATATAACACGTATTGCAGAACAATGTTAAGGAAGACCGGAGTAACATCATGTAGTGTATTTGCATACACGCTACGACAAAAAGCTGCTCCACTAAAAGCTGGTACATGAGCTCGCGCAACTCAAGCCAGTTGGACTGGCCTGGGCTCGAGTCTCCCGTATCGATCAGGACGATTGTATGGGGTCAGAAAAAGACATACTCCAGTGTAGGAGTGTATTCGAACACGAAGAGAAAGAGGAAAAATATCATTAACTTATCAACATTATCATTAACTGAAGACGGCTGAAGAGGCACCTTGAAGGACTTGACCGCAGCGTCTGTCCCGCAACGGGCGGATGCAAAACCGGTCTGTTTCTATTTTAGGGGTGTCTATTTCTGTAGTGAGACGAAGAGAGGGAAGAGCCATGAACTTCCACTTATCGGTCCATTGGAGTGCAGAGATGGAAAACTGGGATGGCATACCCAGTCGCTGATAAAAGGGAAGGCCCGAAACTAGAATTAGCGTGCAAAGAGGTCTTCATTCAGCAGTCAGTGAAAATATCGATGAGGCAATCGGTGGTACCGTTGTCGGACCTTGCGGAGTGGCGGTTCGAGATCAGTGTGGACCATAGTAACATATGCCAGGAAATAACCCATGGATTATATGAGATCGGAGTACAACAATTTCCGCCAGCGAGGCTCTATTTGGAATCTTTAAGAAAAATGGATAAAACAAGCAACATAATGAGCCTTAATGTCTCTTGTTGTACTAACGTTCCGTACCATCTACCATGCATAAGGTGTTCTTCCTCCGCTAGATGACGCCGACCGAAGTCCGGCGCCGACCTATACGTCGGCTTGCGGGTTTACGTCATCCAAGTGACTTCCACCAGCGAGGCAACGCCCCAGCTGGGACAAGCTTCACGTTCCCGAATTGTCTTCTGAAATATATAATACTGTAGTGCATGTAAGTTTGTGTGTGTGTGTAAGTAAGGAGTGAAGATAGAACCAGGTAGAGGAAGGAGGATCCGCGCACAGTCCATGACCCGTTTGTTAGGGTTTTGCTCCAGGATTCGCCTGGTGTTGATCGGAGAAACAATGAAAAACTACTGATCGGAGCAACCGTCCGCTATAATTCTCCACCTGGCAGATGCCGGGAAAGGTGGCTCAGGGCATGATGTCACTGTAGAGCCACTGATCGGAAGGTCCTACTGTTCGAGTCCCGACAGTGGCAGGATTATTGACACTACCTTAAATCCCTTAAGTCGTGTTCAGCCGCTGTCTGGAGGAGAATTCTAGTGGCCGAAAGCTCTGATCGGTAGTTTTTCGTGGTTTGTCCGATCAACACCAGGCGATCCTGGATCCTGGAGCATGGTTCCATAGTTTCTCCGAGCCGTACCTACCCTAATATATGGGTGTACGGACGGCGCGCGATCTTTCCTTTTCTCCCTTGTCCTATCCCCCCTTACTTACACATACTTACACGTACATACACCACTATCGCACACGACTGGAGACGAGTCGTGTGCGTAGAGTTTGCCCTGGCTGGGGCGATGCCCTGCTGCTTGGAGACAAATCCCGCTAGCCGACAGATAGGTCGGAGCAGTACCTCACCATCCAGCTGAGGAATATCACAGCCAACATGGACTACACTTACGAAACTAGTGACCTTAACAGTTGACACCCCCGATATCACAAATGAATCAATCCATTGTGGGGAAAAATCACAACTGCGTGCAAATTCAAGTCATTTACGTGGATGCACTGTTGTTAGGACAAGCTCTCCCCGTCTACTTTAGAGCCCATCTCGCAGCTGGGTTAATGGAACTGTTGCGATACTTGTACCCTGCTTTATTTGGAAGGTGTTCTGTTTCCTTATTTTAAGCATCCTTATGTAAAACAACTGATTATAACAGAGTTCAATGTTTTCAACTTTAATTAACATAAATTGTATGACAGGTAACTATCTCGTCTGGTCAAAACATTTTTCAATTATAACACGGCCGCTTTTTAAACGAGTTAAATGCAGTTTTCTGCTTTATTGTGGCATCTATATAAGAGGTTAAGAGCCATGAAAAAGTGCCGTACCCACTGTAACTAAATAGCACACCATCTGTTATTCATCTGAACACATCTGACCTCTTCACAATTTCTCTGACATTTACAGATTACGCTACAGCTCATACAAACTACTCAACTCTTGTCTGGTATATGGGCCGTCAGTGTTCTGTTGAACCGCATACAAAATATAGGTGTTGTCACAATGCTAGTTGGCATTAACTTTACGTAATAATAACATTAGCTCTCGTGGCTACTCTTGGTCAGTATGCTCGCTTTCCACTATGCGGCCCCGGGTTCGATTTTCGACGAGGAAAAATTATAATGTGCGTTTTCCTTCCAATGTCCCAGTACATGTTGCTGTATGACGATAAGAAAATTCACTTCTCAGGTTGAGAAGGCCGAAATACGGCGTTGGGATGTCTATGTACTGACCACAC
Organism: Gryllus longicercus; assembly: GCA_038098605.1. Lineage (NCBI taxonomy): Eukaryota > Metazoa > Arthropoda > Insecta > Orthoptera > Gryllidae > Gryllus > Gryllus longicercus. The sequence goes on from JAZDUA010000707.1 coordinate 53,337, forward strand.
GTACCCCTTAACCCATGGCCGAGAGGCAGGGACGTCGCCGGTAGGTCTGAGCCCGTTCACGGGCTGTCAAGCCAAGTACATATATACAATAATGACATTAGCAGAACAAGAACAATATTAAAAGAACAATATTAAGAAGCGGCAGCTGGAATCAGTGATGGTTGCTTCTTAGGAGAACGTCGTCTTTGTAACATGCCACTCCTAGTCAACCTTACAATCAGGATAAGTGTTCCCACGACGTGACTACAAGTAATATACGATAAGATGTTCTCATGTCGCCACATTTTGCATTATTAATTTCACGTACATTTAAGAATATATCGCATTTTCTATTCAAATATTAATTACCGTGTTTTGTTCATTTAATTACATGAATAAAATATGTTAATTACATTAAAATGTGGCCTATTAGGAACTCCAATTGTATAAAAAAAATTTAATATTCGTCCCATTCTCTTTTTGCCATGTTTTTGGAAGTGCAGTCATAATACGCATACGATGAGGTTTCACGGCTCTCATTTGCATAAACGCAGCAATTTGGTGCACTATGTTCTTTCGTAAACTATTATTTCGAATATTAAACTCACTTAAGTCTTTAAGCATTTCCTTGTAACAAGGAATGTGCGCAACCTCGAACGCTCAGAACTGCGCGAAAATGTGCTTAAAATATAAATTTCTCGTCCTAACAACAATGGTGCTGCAAAACGTTTGCAAAACTTATCTGTTCTATGCTAGCGTCTCTCGACGACATGTTATTTTTTTCTTATCAAGTACTTAGTTTATTTGTGTGATGACTACAGGTGCAGAAGAAGGCAGTCTTTTGGTGTGTGTGATTAGGATTAGAGTGTAAACAGAGTACATCGGCAGAGTGAGGCGAATTAATCTCATGAACGATGTCAAAATATTAGACACAAAGTTGCGACATGCTGAATATGGAAACGCAAGCGGAGTCAAGAAGATGGAATTCATGGATAGGTTATATGGCATAATATACACAAATACAATGGCAGTGACACAGAAATGCATGAATATATACTGCATAGGTATAGTGATTTTGAAGGACAGGAAGAGTCCGTTCCTGAAGTTTGCTCTTCCAACTCCCTAGTCACAGGCACCTTCAAGTTCAAGTGATATCGAACCATCTCCACTCAAAATGTCGAGGTCTCCACTGGGCCAAACACTGGAGAACATTTATGAAGACTATTTCGTCGTAGCTTCAAATCCTATAACAAACGTATGAGGTGCTATTAGCGACTTCCAACTAATCAAACGGCAACTTAATATTAGATTATGTCACTAGAAGGCGAGATCGAGTTTACTTCAAGGGAAACACACAGACATTAATAATTTTAAGAGTATGTAATGTTACAATTAGATCGAGCAAGATCATATGGATCTTCATTTCACTATTGGCATTTGCAATCGAGGGGATTCAAAGCAGATGGAAATATAGTGTTATAGTCACGACATTGAAGTATTTGTTTTTGGTTCTTCTAATTATAATTAACTATATTTAGTTACAAAAATTCCTGTCTGAGTTCTTAAATAGGTGATCATTATAACGTCTCTCGTGGTAATTCGTACAGTTTTGCATGGGAATGACACGTTCAATTGTTTTTGAACGAGTGATTAATATTTTAAGCGCATTTTCGAGCGGTTCTGAGCTTTGGAGGGCAAGTGCTTTCCTTGTAAGATACGATAATTGGTGAGTTATCCGCTCTCTTTCAAGCAACTGCTGAAAATCCAATAGTTTTTTCGCACCTACGTCTTTTAGCCATCTTGGGGCCATTATATATTTGGAGCATTTGAGCATTATATATTTGGAGAAACCCTCCGTAAAAGTAATCGTTTTTCTCGAAACGTCGCACACAGTCATTACCTTTTATTCTTTGGCCATCAATTTTCTTCAGGAACTTCCGATTGCTAATTAGAATTGGAATGTTTAATAATTTTATTCACTTATTTTAAGCATTTACTATACTTTTTTAAAAGATAGTAAATCATTTACTATTATTTTTATTCACGTGATTCAATGCAAAATCATTGACGCATGATGGTATATCGGTATCTGGTGGTTCTAAACGAATCCACTCTCAGAGACGAGTTTGACAAGCAATTCGAACAGTTTAATACCTTCGTATAGTTACAAAGTAAGGGAACTGGAAACAGAATGATAATTTTGCCCTATGATGAGATAAAACCGACATTGGGATATTGTAACTGCTAGTTGTTGGAGAAAACGCGTATACACGTCTGGGATCGCGGATACCGTCACGAAACAACGAGGATTGACCATTTGCCTGATATGCTCGCGGTAGCACAGCTTACTCGATTGCGAAAATTCACCAAGTAGTCATGTCTTCCTGCGGCATCCTGTGATTGCCAATTCTGTTGGCAGACAGCTGCACTGCGAAAGACGTCATGCACGCAGAACATTATGACGACCCATTATCATTGTCAGACTAAAGTGACTGTTATGGAGTCATGCAGAATGGAAATGGGTAACTTTTAATATTCCTTCGCTTTTGTCTTAGTGTCATATGTCATTGCGTTTATATGAACAATGTCAAGACGAATGATTTATCACACGACTAGGCATCCTCACAGATTAGGATGCATGACCTGATTTACAATAAATGATAATGTTGTTCCAGTCATACGTTTTGATAGCTCGCTCAATGAAGCCGTCATAATTGAAATATTCAATGATTAATAATACTAATTAATAATAATAATAACTATTGATCTGCAGCAGTAAAAATGCTGCTGACCGAAATTACGCAAAATGGAAAAGTTCCGTGTAACATGGCAATAAAATTAAATATTTTAACTAAAAGTCTTCACGAATATTGAATACGAATATATAATATACTCAGTTAAACAATTCGTTACATATCGAGAATATAAAAAAGTTGGTATACCAAAACGCAAAAAGTATAATTAATGGGGGGCGGCCTCTTTCTTAGACTTGTTTTCGCAAACGTCAGTTGTGTTGTGATAATTTGAAGATATAATCTCGGCGAGATATTTTCTCTCTCGTTACCTCCCTATGCATGCATCGATGGCCAAAATATGCAGACAATTGAAAAATACATGTCTCGACCAACATTTAATCCCGAGTTTCAGAGTATACAAGTACAATATTAGATCAAGTATGTCAACGAAATATTTTGTTTCATTATAAAATTGTACAGCCAGGGGAAATTTCTTTGAGCTGTTTTCATCAGTGGTTACAGTTTGATGCAATTCTCTAAGTATAACATTTTTACTTACTTTTCCCTGAGATGCTGTCAAAGATGTTAGAAAACATAATACCCATGAAAATGACAGGTTTCATCCTTTTAGTAGTAAATATCAAAATTAAATCTCAATATACATGTCTATTTTTCTTTAAATGTATAGAATTAAAAGTCCAAAGCTCAGAATTTAGAAACCACATATATTTTTGAATATTTTAGATAAAAAGTAGGTCACCCGTCAAAATGACGGGTGCCGTCCTAGCGTTAATTCACTGTCCGAATATTAAAATGGTCTCTTGCTCTTCTTTTCGACTTGTGAGTAAACAAAATGGGTGGCGAAGTGCGTATCAAGTTTGCTTTGTGTCCCAAAGAAGCACTCTTTCATTCAAGATGTCTGGAGATATTCTGGAGATCATGACGACCCTGGTGAGATGTGAATGAAGCCCTTCTTTCATGCGTTGTCAATACAAGAATTCTTTCGGTTTTGAGTGGACGATTTTATGTGACTTTCTAGGAGCGATATTGAAGTTGCGATAAAAGTGAGTCGAGTTTATAAAAAATATATAAAATAAAAATTGCTTTTAAATAAATTTGTACACTTTGTTCTTTGTCGAAATATTCACCAAGACACCTGAATCGTTCATGGATACTAAGACCCATTATGTTTAGTGAGTTGATGAGAGCTCCTGAGATTATTTTGCCTGTTATTGTCATAGGACTCGAGAGCTATGTTAATCAACATCAGGCCAAGTCTACTTCACCATATTGTGAATTCGAATTTCTCAGGCGATTGAGTCACTCGTGTAGGCTCTGTCGAGTACGCATTGTGCTTCACTCACACTACGGATCTAAGAGCACTCGGTCCGTGTTACGCCGCCACTCCCCCTTCCCCATAGATCCAGGGTGCTAGCACCCCTCGCCGCCCCGTGCCTCAGAGGGAGACCTCCCACGCGCTCCGGGCGGGCCGTTATTCTTCGCCCACGCGGTCCGGTGCAGCATGCGTGGGCGCGAACGGCGTCCGCGCGGCGGCGGGATGGTGGGTGGGGGTGGGGGCGGTGGGCGGTGGGCGTTGCAGCGGTGCGCAGGCGCGCCCGCAGCGTTGATGGATGTGGCGCCAGGCCGCCCTCGCCGCCGCCGCCGCTCTCCGCCCCCGCCCTGCAAGCTCTGCCCGGGCAGCCCGCGGCCATCGCTGGTGTCATCCCCTCGCGCCGCCGCCACCGGCGCTTCCATTCTGCTGCCGGCTCCATTCACAACTCCCACTGCCAACTCGCAACAACCTTGGGGTATTGATTGAAATGGACGAACGCGGGGGGCCGCTAGACAACCGGTTGCTCGTGGGTTTGCGTTTGGGACGGTGCCCTAGCGCCAACGCGCGCGGCCCGATCCGCTGCTGACCCCTCGCTGTGACGCGCGTCTTGCGAGCGCCTAGGATTACTCTCATCTTCCTAATTCTAAAAACATCTTCATTTGAAGCTGTACTGAATAAAATCGCATAGGTGAAAGTTGATTAATTTGGACCGATGTATTATTTTTCATTTCCATACTCATAAATATTCAATAAATACAAAATTAGTACCAAAACACTCTACAAACTATGCCTGGCATGGTTATAATCTTTCAAATGAGTGGAATCTCTATAATACTACGTAAGCGATTAATTAAGCACTGCACGTTTATTTCTATAAAACATCTTCTGTGGTCCACTTTCGGTAACTCGTCCAAATACGGGAAATATGCAACGATGCACAACTACTTCAAGGGCAACATTCATTTTACTATGTTTATTAGGAAGAAAACGAAGTATTTTTGTGACGTGAAACATAAAAGTTGCAATTGCTTTCTTCCTCTTCACAGTGGCTTACGGTATACATTACAAACACTGTAAGATATTCTATGAAAACTCTGTAATAATAATCCTGCTCCTGCATTAAAAAAAAATCAAGCCAACTCATACGATCCAAATGCTCTTAAGCATAGAAGTAGGTGACCGTTTCAATTTAGGCGACGATCCACATTCGGCAACTTTCTCCGACTTTTGTTGAAGGCAAATTACATAGGGGGTCTTGAGTATATTGCCTCATCGCCTTGGCCTGGTTCGATCGACTGGCAACTTGTGCATGGATGTTTCTTCCTCGTCTTTCCTGTGATGCGTCGCTGATCTCGCTTAGTCAGATTTAACGGGATTTACAATTACGACATACTAAATTCGACGGTATTAATGTTTGGAAGTGGCAATATATAGAAGAACATGGGCACAAATATCAACCATGTTCCTGTTATTTCATACCGTAGCTCAGCTCTGAAACGGCAAGCCACCAGTTTTTTAGGTAATAAATTATGTTCTTATATACCACGGTAGGTATAGGAAAAGGGAGACCTAGAAAGAAAATATTAAAATAATTCCAAAAATAACTAAACTATATTAACTATACAGAAATGAAGATTACAGCATAGAGTAAAATATCATGGCGGCAGCGACAAGGCTCTTCTTGCCTTTAGGAAGACTAAGATGATACCACACTTGTCCAATATGAAGATTTCGTGAGATTACATCGTCTAGTTTTATCAATTCTTTAGAATTTCCTCACCCGGGTTAGTAATGAAATTATTCATTCAGAATTTGCAGAATACTTAACCGTTTTTGATGAAATCTTTGCAGAATCTCACAACTGTTTGTTTAAAAATGTGAACAATCAATTTTATACTATTACTAAAATTATAATTTATTTCTTTATGTTTGAAGTATTTATACAATATTTCGGAAATTATTTGTTTCCATTATTAGGTATTGCAAGGAACAGATATAAGATAATTTTGACTGACAACAATTTTTAAAATAAATAATATTCAATAATAATAATAATAATAATAATAATTATTATTATTATGTACAATGAAGTAATGTTGTAGATCGCGATGAAAATGATATGGTTAAATGTTTAAGAAAAAACAGTCACTGATATGAAAGTTTTTATCGGAGTCTTGTCGATTCCATTCGTAGAATTCGTCATATTGAAAGATCAGTAGGTTCCTAACATCGTCTACCATGCGATACTTGAAACAATGTTTGGTGATGGGTATTTTTATTATCACAGATGTCACATCGTAAACTATGGGATTATGTGTGAAAGCTGTAAAAACAAAACCCAGTGGAAGTCGATGGTTATAGAGGGACGTCAGTCAGTCAAATTTTAGTGTATGCCCAGTGATATATATATATATATATATATATATATATATATATATATATACATTATTTGTAACAATTTATACAAGGCACAAGATGACATGGCACAATATACATGGCACAAGATTTTTGACTGGAAGAAAGCACATTTTTTCATTTTTTTAAGTAGCTGAAACTGCAAATAATACGGTGGTTGGAATGTAGTGTATTAAGCGAATATGTCATGGACAATTGGTGCCTATTTCAGAATACTGTAAAAATAATTACATAAATTGATTTAATAATCACCTTAAATGGGTAACATTTGTGGAATCTTCTTTACATAAAATAATTAACAGTTAATATGACTACCTGAATAATAATAATAATAATAATAACAGAATAATAAATAACAGTTAAATATGACTACCTGTTTTTTTCGTGCAGATTGTTAAAAATCTCTTTAATGTAGAATCAAAGTTGAGCCAATGAAACGTGAAATTTCTGTTATTTCTTGAGTGACGCCAAATTTTGAATTATGGCTTATTATTATTATTAGTTTGTAGCTTGGTATTTCGAAAATACTTAAATCTCTTTTTAGTTACATTCGGCGTGAGTTTCGAGTAAGTTTCAGGAGACGAATTGAGGTAATTTGTTGATATATATAATTGCAATTGAATGAAACATGTGCCAGAGTAATAAAATTTGTGACATAATGAATTGATATTGGCTTAAAGACTTTATCTAGTATATACGAAAGTTGGAGGAGATAATTGATAGTTGAGTTAGGGCCTTTGAACGCACTAAGCTAGAGCCTTTTTACAAGATTAATGTATTATCTCTACGAAGCTGACATATAATTTCTATAATGTATGGACGTGGTGAAAAGTGCAATAGAGGTATTGAAGATACAGCTTCCTAGTTTTATAAAGCAGGTGTAGGAATCGATTAACACTGGTCTCGAAAAGAGAAAGACTCGCCCACGCGGGCACCGGAATCTGATTCAACGGCTCAACGGATTCGAAGATTAGAAAAGTTGTACCAAAGCGAATTCGCCCCTGGCCGATACGTCAAGATCACTCCACTTTATGTTGTAGTGACAGGTCGACCCTTTATATTTGACGCAAGGGGACTGAAGTTGGCCGATGTCGGTCAAGTTAGTCCTGGGGTGGCGCTTGTAGTTGTTCATTGGGTCAGACGACCTTCTGCGAATTACAACTTTAATTTATATTATAGTAGTTAATAATATTTGTTATTTTTCTTTTCTGTTTGGCACTATACTAACGAGCAAGGGAGTTTTCTTTTGCTGAGAGCGCAGTACAGGATTTCGCGGCGAAGTGCCCTCGTCTACACATCGCACCTGATTTCATTATGGAGCTTGAACGAGCTGTAAGTGAATTTTTGTGGACGAGGGTCGCGTAGAGAGTGGCCAAAGCCACATACAAGCTTGACATACAAGCTTTAAACACAGAGGGCGGCGAAGCTATCGACCATGTGCTTGTGGAATCGGAATCTTTGGGCGATCATCGTTTTTATCTATTCCACTTCAATCATGCGAAGCTTTCCTTCCACAGAAGATAGATTCTCGGCTGTCCTGGCGACATCGTCTCCTAAGCATTGTTGCTAACATTTTGGCCGTCTTATCACGACCTTCCTCAGGGCGATATGCGTAGAGGTGGATTGCGCAGGGGTTTATAAAGAATATAATTCCCACTCTGAAGTGGACGGGCGTCGCTGAAAAATAGTTATTTCCAGTCCTCGCGGAGACGTACACCTTGGTTCGATTTCAAGTTTTGCCGACACTTGGTTATTGCCACAGCCTCTTTTACCCTCCTCAATCCCCTGCGGTCTTCCTTGACTTGGATTGAGGAGGGTAAAAAAGAAGAATGGTTGTGTGTGTTAAAGAAGAATGGAGCAACCAGTTTTCCATGCGGGGAGGGCTACGGCAGATTTATTTATATCATTATACTTGTAATGGTGAATTCGTTCTCGTGGTGTTCCTCAATGGTTCTTCCCGTCTCCCCATGTAACTGTGTCATCCTAATTTTGTGATTATGGTTCCTTTACCGTAATACCTAGGTTTCTCTAGTCTATTCTGATTAACTATCAAGCCACTTGACCTTCGTTTCGATTTATATAAAGCGCAAAGCTTCGCTTTCGTTCTTCTTGTTTCGAGCGGTCCCCATGATTGTTTTAATGTGCCTTTACCGTACGTAAACCTAAAAAACTTTTGAATGCTTTATAAATTTGCTTTTTGTACAGCCTTGTTTAGGGCAAAAATCGCTATCTTCAATATTTTGTATTTTTTAATTGTTAACTATTGCAATTTTTAAAACCAGGAGTGTTCACCAAGAATGTCTAGCTCCATGTTTTTTTACCGCCCCTTGATACATATGAGGCGAAAATTTAAAAAAAATCCGGGCGATTTTTCAGAAAACAATGCTACAAAATTGCCTGTATTTCGCGAAAAATTCTCATATTTTCGAAAAATTGAAAATGACTTAATTTCAAGATCTATCTGCAAAGAACAAATTTCATTATGGAGAAATATCTATCTTCAATATTGTGGTTGCAGAAAGACATCCAAATGAAAAATGACCCTTTTGCAATTTTCGAATAATCAGTGATTTCAACTAACGTAAGACCTGCACTATTCTGTTAAGCGTCCTTTGCGTTATGCGTGGACAAAGTTTAATCAAAGAATTTGGAGCCTTTTTTACAAAATTTTGAAAATGTTTTTGAGGTTTAGTGTCAAGTATCCCCAAAAATCAAAATATCCGTTTGAAACTTCTAAAGCGTTGAGTTCGTTCAGATTGATCGGGGAATATTAATATTAGAGAAATTCAACTGAACGCTTTAGACGCTTACGTTGACCACAGACAGATGGACAGACGGACTTTTGGACGGACACGTTTTGCCGTCAATCCATTTCTCGGGATTAAGGACCTACAAAACTTATCTCCCTGGTTACACAGCGTAATTAGGTTATAATTATATTTACACCACGAGAACTTACTATATGTAGTAACAAGATTTATGCATTTTTTTCGTTATCAGGGCCTGACAATAAGAGTTATTTGACTAAAATTCGCCATCTTCCTATCAGTAAGCATGAGAAGGCAAAAAACAAAATGAAATATGCAATTCAAATACATTCATTACAAAATGCATGGACTTCCACGACTTGTTCGTTGGTTTATTTGATTCTCTCATCCTTAGTTACTAACTGAATACAAAGATATTTACACGATACTAGGGAAATGAATTTGTTAACCAAATAGTAATCAGTTGCAGCGTAATTACCACACCGGTCAAATGTAATGGCTATACTTTTCTATCCGTTCATTTCCATATCATTTATTTCAACACAATATCGCAAGTGTTCTAAGTTTACTCGGTATAACATGCAGTCGTCTGCGAACAATCGTACTTTGGATTGTACGTTATTTGTGAAATAATTTACAAATACTATGAAAATGAGTGTTCCTGTTAGACTTTCCCTATCATAATATCGCTGCTTTTCGAAAACTGTTAACCTACTCGAACTATCTGTTTAGTGTCGCGAAGGAACTCTTTAATCCATGCCATTTCATGACTATCTATCATAGACATCAAAAGTTTCTAATAAAAATGGGTTATGCGGAACTACAGGGAATGCATTGGCAAAATATATTACAGCATACAATACCATTTCGCCCATATCAACTGCGTCAGCTAACTTCTGAGAGATAGAACAAGTTTCGCAAGTCATTCATTGCTCTTAGCCGACATTTCTGATTGGTGCTCTTTGCTAGTATTGTATCCTTATTTCCACAATTGATTCAAATACACTGAAGAGTAAAGCAAAACTGGTACAGCCATGCGTATTGAAATAGAGATCTGGAACGAATCAGAATACGGCGCTCCGGTCCGCAACGACTATATGAGACAACCAGAGTGTAGCACAGGTATTAGATCGATTACTGCTGCTACAATGGCAGGTTACCACGATTTAAGTGAGTTTGAAAGTGTTGTATTTAGCGCAAGAGATATGGGGCATAGCAGGTGTAACACATTTTTTGGCTTTTCAGTGTAGATTTTAAAGGAAAGATAACACCTTTATTCTTTTTAAAATCTTGCGACATGTAGTACTAAACTAATATGTTATAACCAGAAGATATCATTAGTGAACTCCAAGAAAGTGTCTCTGGGGAGAATAAATCTTTCTCTTTCCTTTTCGAGTTAAAAAAGAATTACAAATTGATAGCTTAAAATAAAAGTGAGCAAAGTGGATCAGTGCGTAGCGCGCTGGATTCGCAATCGGGAGGTCCAGGTTTGATAGCCGGGCCGGCCATCCTGACTGGGGTTTTCGTGGTTTCCCACGGTCACAAGGCAAATGCTGGGATGGTTCCAATTTCTCACATACACCTCCCACTACCTCACCTAACACCTCCTACCATCATCCTACTTCTTTCACCCCTCATCATCACCCTATAATAATAATGATAATAATAATAATAATAATAATAATAATAATAATAATAATAATAATAATAATAATAATAATAATAATAATAATAATAATGATAATAGCCGATCAGATGGCCGAGATCGCTAAGGCAGTAGTGTCGTAGTGGTTTCGGACCAGAAGATTGCGGGTTCGAGTCCCGCCTCGGGCATGGGTGTATTTGTGTGTGTCTGTATGAATGTGTCGTCCTTTCACTCCTTATTATCATCATCATTTCATCTTTCATACACCCAGGGCTAACAACCCTGGGGGATAAAAATCGGATTCAGTAAAAATACTGATCCCCCCCAATTGAAGTTACATGCACCTGCTACCGCGATATATGATACTGAGCCACGGTAAATGCAGGATGTATGAACGCGTGGTCCTAGTTGGCCGATTCGCGAGCAAAAAAAAATAATGATAATAATATCATATTCCCTCCCCCTAATTGATAGTCAAGGCTAACAACCTTGTCTTAACCAAGGGATGGAGCCGAATGGCTGATGCCCAGAATTCAACACGTTGATCTCTTCAGGATAGAATACAACTGGGCCTCGGAGAGAGAGAGAGAAACGTTTTGCGTGGTCGGTAGTGACCCCTATGCTAATAATAATAATAATAATAATAATAACAAAAAAATATATTCATTATTGGAATACTCTTTGTATGTGATTTCATTCTTAAGTGGTATTTTTATTGAATGAATTATGTAAAATTAGAAACAAATAATGGCTTGAGTGAGACATGATTCGTATATCTGTCTTCTCCTCTCGATTCGCCACTGATGAACCCCCTTTTCTTGTGGTAACGCGCCTTTACTGAGTAAGTCTGAAGATCTATTGTATTGAACTTTAGAATGTATTTTAAATTCCTCTTTTGACTGAAATGACGGGGAGAGGTGGGTCAGGGTAACAGCTGATGTTACTGCTGTCTCTTTATCGCGAGGTCCTTAGGTCGTGTTCGGACAGTGGCAGGACTTTTTAACACTAGCTAGACAGCAAGGTCGAATTCCGTCGCTGTTTGAAGGATAATTATAGCGGCCGGCTGCTCTGATCGGAAGTTATCCGCGTTTTATCCTATCTACACCAGGGAAATGCCAGAGAATTCGCCTTAATGAATGGGTCACGGACCACGGATCATTCCTTCCTCTTCCTTATCCTATCCTCATCTCTTACTTGCATACACTTACACTTACATGCAATACACTACTAGCCTTGCTGGGAGATCACTCGGGAGCTCAGATGTTCAGGGCTGGGGCGATGCCCAGCTGGTGGGAGATACCTGGGCAGGGAAAACCCCGCTAGCCGATGGGAAGTTCGGTAGCGGATCTCACCATCCAGTGCTGGAAGATCTCCGCCACCTCCCGAGGGGAAACATCCACTACACTTACGACACTAATGATCTTAGCAGTTGACGCGCCTGGAATCATCAATCAGTCTATTGAAATGGGGATTTCAGAATTCTCAAAATGATTTTTCCTCCTAATGGTCAATATTAATACATTCTAGATTTTGGATTTGATTGCATTTCTTGGGTTTTATGTAGGAATATTTCTCGAGGTCGAATGCTTTAATTTACATTAAATGATCACTATGTCAGTTGGAGTGTAACATTTCGTGTTTAAGAAGAGGAAATTTAATTTGCAAATGTAAACGGCAACACTGAATTTATGGATAAATGTGATACGGTGTGTGTTAGAGCAGTCGGACTTGGAGAGGTGATATCAATATTACGGCAGTTGCTGATCATGTTGCCTATTCCACCCCATCTAGAGACTATTATTAAAAATGAAAACATTGGGAAGAAAATTTATTTCCATTTGCCAAGAGTCCTTAATCAGAAAGATGAATGAAGTATGTGAAGGCTGATATTGGAGAACGGTACTACCTGTATACATTAGAGACAATGACGCAACAGCCTGTAGTTACGTCAGATTTCCATAATAGCCATGCTGCATGGCCCATGCGGCATACCTTGTGTCGTCTTGGGATCGATAGCCGTAGACAAACATGAGGGGAGTCTACCGGACCCACACCGGCTGAGTTTAGCCCAGGGCCAGCATTGCAGCTCTCTCAGTGGAGAGATCTCTCGATTCTCGTGGAGAGATCCTAGGTTTCGAGCCGATGGAGAATATTTGTTACTAGCTAGATAGCTTGGTTGAATTCAGCTCTTGACTGGTGAAGAAATATACTGCCCGTTTCAGTTAATAATCGGCAGTATTCTGCAGTTTTTCCAATCAATACCAGGCGAAAGCCGGAACTGTGCCCTAACAAATGGGTCATGGTTCGTGCGCGATCATTCCTTCCTCTTCCTTGTTCTATCCTTTCTCCTTATAGACATGCAATGTGCAAATCGGGTGACTCGTCGGGAGCTTAGACCTCGTCCCGGTGGTTGCGGTACCCCGATGGGGGACATGTGTTGGGGAAGTTCCCAACAAGCCGACGTGTAGGTTGGAAATCACCATCCAGTGGGGGGAGGGGGGAGAATCACAGGCACTTCAGACATAAAATAATTCATTACACTGACGGGACTAATGACCGGAAACACCAATAAATGAATCAATATAGTGGACGAATCAAATCACAACGATCAAAGAAAAATGTCGCGATGGACAAAGAAAATGCTTTTGAATGGACCCATGGAAGGGGGATAATCTGCAACGATCTGGAGCTCTTTTTTTCTGCAGTACCATGCTGACGACCATCTCCATAACCAGCATAAACAGCAAGAGTCCGTGTGCTTCGATTTTTTTGTGTGTAATCGGGGAATGGTATGCTGTGACCCATTTACTTAGAGTACTGGTAGCTATTTGTAGCCGTTGTACCTCGCACCAGGAACTTTGAGTAAAGCGTACTAGAGGAACCTATTACATGACAATCTGTACTCTTCTGTCCAGGCAGTTCTTGTATTTGAACAAGAGTTCACTGAACTGAAGTCAATGATCAGTATAGTTGAAGGAGTCCCTCAGTGGCTGACGGCGCCTCTAAACCCGGCGACTACGCCAAGCAGGAGTCTCATCCTGCAGTCAGAGCCGCGTCACAAGCATGGAGGGACCGCGCTAGCCACCGTCCAAACATCGCCATCGCGGGGAGTTTACGCTGTGGCTACCACTAGGCACCGAGAAGTTGGACAGCTTCGCCGTTCGCGATTTCGGCTTCCGGCCAAAGAAGACAATATTTGCAGGTTTTTCTCATGTGGCTGCGCCTCACACGGGCCCATGTTGTGTTCAATAAATGTGTATCCACGAACTGCCTTCCATCTCGTTTTCAAATACACAGCTATATAGGACAATATTTATCCACTTTTTCTTTATCAGGGCTTTACAATACGAGTTTTTCTGTTTAAACATTGCTGATCTCCGCCGCATGAATACAATACTTTCTCTTTACTACATACGTAGTAACCACAGAAAGGAAAATTGAAAAAATGGAATATGTACTAGGGCCTTCAAAGTAAAATATCCTTAAAAATTAAAAGGCGAGATTAAAATTTGCAATGGCTTGAGGACGGGCAGACTTCTCGGAGAAAATCAGTTTGGAGAACATCTTGTGATGTGTGCGCACTATGTTGGACACAGACATACAGACTGATAGACGACGTGTTTGAAAATAATTATTTTTCGGTTTCAGGAAACCCCAAAATGTGTATATACGTCAAATTTTTGATACCGATGACCCAGAATTCGAAAAAGGATGTTGACGAAGAGAGTACTTGAAAAAAAAAGAATAATTTGTAATATAACGTTATAGCTACTCAACTCACACATCTCACTCTTTCATCTAAACGTTTGGTTACACAAATTCACACAAGAGCATCTCCTCACGTTGAAAATTGAAGGAAAATATTTTTATCATAATAAAATACATTCTTAAATATCATAAAAGTATTAAAAAGTGAACTTTTTCAATTTTATAAAATCCGGAGATTTTAACGTCATTCAATATTTACCATGTTTGGAACAGCCCTTTGCCTTATTTGATAAGGGATTTCAAAGAAGAAAATTTTGAGGAAAAATGAAAATGTAAAATCAGCTTAATATAAAGTACTCCCAAAACTCAAAAGATCAGTTTGTAATTTGCAGTCTCAAGTTTAGTCACGTATATAAGAAGATAATCAATTTTGGAGAAAAATATGTGAAGAGTTTAGACTCTAGAGTTGTTCACAGACGGACAAACAGACGGGTGAAAGGTTGTACAGACGTATAAAACACTCTTTGTAGAACATTATCTGTTGAAATCTCGAGATTCATTTTTTGCAGCATTACTTCATTTTATCTATACTACGTACACTAGAATGTTAAAAGTTAGAAAACAAAATCTCGTAATAGGAACAATCGTTATTTTGTGAATGTGTTTATAATTTGAAACCTGATAACATATAACTTTGATAAAATTTGTGCTTTTCGAAAAATATTATTTTTTAAAATTTGTCAATATATTTTATACTTATGCATTTTTTTATTCAGTGTTGCAAGTTGAATGAGTGATGTTGCCACACTCAATCACGCAATCTAAGTTAAAACGATAACAGTGGTGAAATATAAAAGTGTAGTTTTGATATGCGCATCCCAACTCATCTCATCCTACGTATTCTCAATCGAAGAGAGATCAGAGGAGATACATGCGGCTGAATAAGAGAATGTGTCGACATTTTGAAGTCAGACTTGCAACATCGCAGCAATGAGTGGTTAGCGGAATCACGTTGCAATATGGTACCGATTACACTGTTCAAGAAATGTAGCACAACTGTAAGACCTCCTCAAAAATCGCAAGGCCGCTAAATCGAGCGTCATGAATAAAAGAGGTAATTTGTTTTGGTAAGTTCGTGCTCCACATCATGAAACCATGTACTGTAGAGGCATGACTCATCAGCAAACCCCTTCTCTATGCTGACTACTGCACCTCCATACACGATGTCGCTGCGACATCTCTGATTAGGATATCTTGAGCTTCGAGTCCCGACGGTTGTGCATTTTCGACACTTGCTTAATATGTAGGTCGAATTCAGCCACTGTCTGGAGGAGAATTCTAGCAGCCGGCTGCTCTGATAGGTAATTTTATGTGGTTTCTTCTATCAATACCAGGCACAAGCCGGAGCAGCAACTCTAAAAACGGGCCACAGACCGCCCCCGTTCTTACCCTCCTCAACTTTGACCATCCCTACAGTCTTACACTTTCATGCAGGCAGACCAGACGTGGCGAGTGACCATTTGGTAGCTCAGAGCTTGTCCAAATTGGGACGATGCCCTACTGAGGAGGTATATTAAGATGAATACCTCGCAAGCCAATATGAATGTCAGTGCCAGAACACATGCCGTAGTGACAGTAACTCCGCCATTTACAGAGATGTAACATGCAATACATTTTTAGGCTAATGACCACCTCAGTTGACTCGCCTCGAAAAAAAAAAGAATCAATCAAACCTACACCCGGATTTGTTGCTCTTCTCCTCAAGATACAATGGGACACGTGACCTATGTGAGTATTTTCAAGATTACCTTGCTGGATACCAGCTCAGTTTTTGGCGACGTCGATAAGGTCTTGAAACGAGTCGTCTTATCGGTCGTCGTGAATGTGTTTCTTCCTCGCATAGCCATCTGAACATAATGTGAGATAACATAAGACTATTCACGCAGGATGCCATGACTCGTTAAATGAAACTGTATGTAGAACGAGGCCACTTTTTAGAAATGCCATATTATATGCACCTCGAATGATTGTATGTGGCTAGGTCGAATATTATGAAGCAAATACAAAGCTTACACTAAATTTCTAAGCAATCGATCCTCAGTATTCACATCATAGAATTTGTTCATTGTATCAATGCCGGGAAAAAGAGACCGTAGGGTATTCCGAGCTAAGAGTTCTGGAAAAGGGTAAAACTTGCCAAGAGGGGGCGAATATATTCTTATCTAAACTCTGGCTAAATTAATTAGAAAGGGCTGGCATGAGCAACGAGTATTCTCTATTTTGAATCTTCAAACCACGTTCAGCACCTGAAACAGAACTCGCCCCCAAACCTGCAACGGCACTTTATCTTCCACATACATATTACAATCACTTCCAGGTTATAGAACATTTCGTTTCCTAGTTAGGCAGTTTACCGTACAAAGTCACCATTTTCTTCAATGAGATGATTGTATTCTGAGATTTTTTGGCCGTCATGACTTACTTCCTTCTTACAGATATTTCACTCTTAACGAGATTTTGGTTGTTCAAATTAAAAGTTTATCAGAATACAGAAATTTGTCACATCCTCTGTCCCAAAACACGAAGAATCACTAACTGTGCAGTGACATATAGGTAGAGAAGAAAGAGCGAATAAATGAGGAGAGAAGAAATGCAAGATTGAGAATGATGGTGTTTTGGAATATTGCATTAACAATGTAAATAGGAAGGGAAAATTCAAGGGATAGATGACTAACAAAACATGATAGGAGGGAAGGTTCATATCTCTAAACATCCAAGATACTTATTGTAAAGTATTTCTGGAATGAGAATCATTAATATCTTGAATTTCCATTTCAATTAATGCTGCTCTCACTACCTCAATAAAGCTCAAAGTAGTGCCATTAGGTAGAGACGATACTATGTACTTAATGAAACAACATTACGTTACGCTGAACTGAGTGAATGCGATGGCGAGTTTGTGGCATCCAACTTGGTAAGTGAAGGGATTCCTCTGCCTTGGCGTTTAGTCGTAAGAGACACAGTGTGATGAACGAAATCTAGCACTTGAGCCTAGACATACCGCCATTTGATATGGAGAGAAACCGTGGTATCTTTGTACGCCGGGTAACTCTGGACATTGTATTATCGCTATTGAACAATTCAGCTCTCATGACGCACTGGCCTGAACGGATGCTTTGCGGCTATGTTGTTCATACCACAGAGTAACATTCGCGCGAAAATACTTTTTACGGGAATTTATTGATCAAATCCGCAAAATGTCAACGCCGCACCATGTCGAACATTCGCCAACCAAAAAAGCCACGGAAAAAACAATTGTGTATGTGGAATTTTAATTCCCTACATGTCTAGATTGTGAAAATTATTGAAATGAAATTAACTACAACCGATTCTATAGATTGATAGATGTCTCTAGAATATAAAATTCGGAGAAAATATGAAAGAAGTAAATAGTGTAGGGTCAATTAATGTAGATTCTTAAATGAAATAACTTAATTTGTATGAGAGTATTATGAAATTTGCTTACGTTTTCTAACAGACATTTATCGAGCACATTACATTCCAGTAACTTTATTATTTGTGTGTGCGTTTTCAAATGTACAGAAGCTGTTCCAAGTAGTTCCCGCCACATAATATGTCACACAAGTTAAGAAAATTTCTAGAATCATGGAAAAATGCTTTTTACTTTCTCATATACTGCTAACATTGTACAAAGGAATTATTGTAATACTGCGGCAAAACTTTACGATTTTTCGAAATTTACGAAATCTACAAAACTAATATTGTGGTGTTCTGGCATCAAAGAAGATGATAAATCTCGTTCATATATAGTAAATCACTTCCAACAACACCTTGTGTAGTTAGAATTCACGTTTTGAGGGTTTGGAATTACATGCCTGACTTTCTGTCAGCGGTCAACACTAGCGCCTAAAATGCCCAATCAATTTTCTCCAAAATTGATATTCCCTGACCTATCTGGCCGAACGCCAGACCCTGCGAGTTTGAGACGGATATTTCGATTTGGAGGATACGTAGCTTCTCTACATTTTCAATGTTTTCTCAACAATTACTCTAAATTTTTATAATTAAACTTTTTCTTCGTATAGAGGAAAGGACGCTAAAACACACGCAGATCTTATTTTTATTGAACTCACTGAATTGTTCAAATATTGTAAATGTTCAATTTTTTTCGTTGACGTCCTAGAACTACAATACTGAACATAGAAACGTGTTCTCTTTTGCAAATCTACTTCCTCGTCCCAATAATACTACTTCGTTTCTAAATATTATGAGCTGGCACTGGACAACAAGATGAATACGGATTTTTTAGCCATTAAACGTGGCGAACCGATAGAAGATGACCAGGATAATCCACAAAATATTAGATAATATAAACCATTAAGCAACAATATAATATACTATACTAATACTAACAAAACACCCGCTAATTCCTTTTGTATGAAGCAGATGTCGATGAAGAGTCCGGAACTTCGAACACAAGGTTTGTTCTGTGAAGGTCAAATCCATTGGCTTCCAAAATATTGTTTTTTATTTATGTTGTTAATTACATACTTTGTTTTTTCCAATTAAAATGTAAAATGATTCATCAGGCGTGGAATTTATTTGCACACAATTTTGTTGCATGTAAATTACCTATAGCGGGTTGTGAGTGAGGGGGATAAGTGGAGTGCTATTCTATCAGTAAGTTCCAGACATTTTTCACACCACCAATGAATCCATTGAGATAGAAATAACATTAAATACACAAAATCTACGCAATGTAATTCTCTTAAAATCCGTATAAGCTCAACATTTAGGATAATTTTAAGGTATTTTAAGGTAAGGAAAAAAGGATAATTTTAAGTTATATTGAGATCAATTGGTATGTTCCCCGATTTTTCATCTTTTTTCTTATAACCCAAAATTTCGTAGTGCTCCCGAGGCTTAACAGTTGATTTGTAAAGAAACTTTAAGACACCAAATGTAGGTCGTTGTTATCTACTATTTTATATAGGGTCATTATTTAAGACCATGGATGATTTTAGTTTATTTTGAAAAGTAAAAACAAAAGAAATCTAAACAAAACTGAAGAACAACAACTGTAAAGTAGTTTTTACATTTTTTGCTGATAAAAGTGGTTTCAGACCTAATTCTTGTTGTCAAACCTCATATTCGTGTTCAGCTTTCCCAAAGCATATAGAGACCTAATATCGAAACTGCTCAAAACATTGGCTTGTTTTCTACCATTTGACTGGAGTATTCTGTACTATATACACTATGTGATCAAAAGTATGGACACGTGGCGGAAAATGACTTACCAGTTCGTGGCGCCCTCCATCGGTAATGCTGGAATTCAATAGGGTGTTGGCCCACCCTTAGCCTTGATGACAGCTTCCACTCTCACAGGCACACTTTCAATCATGTGCTGGAAGGTTTCTTGTGGAATGGCAGCCCATTTTTCACGGGGTGCTGCACTGAGGAGAGGCATCGATGTAGGTAGGTGAGGCCTGGCAGGAAGTCGGCGTTCCAAAACATCCCAAAGGTGTTCGATAGGATTCAAGTCAGGACTCTGTGCAGGCCACTCCATTACAGAGATGTTATTCTGTAACCACTCCGCAACAGACCGTGCAGTATGAACAGGTCTCAATCGTGTTGTAAGATGCAAACGCCATCCCCGAATTATTCTTCACCAGTGAAAAGCAAGGTGTTTAAATATCAACGTAGACCTGTACCGTGATAGTGTCACACAAAATAACAATGGGTGCAAGCCCCCTCCATGAAAAACACGACTACACCACAACAACATTTTGGACGTGTCCGGATACTTTTGATCACATAGTGTATTTACTACTAGGGGACCTGCTTCGCTATGCATTACACTTCAGACACTACTGGCCACGTGATTGTTAACGTTGTTTAACGCTACACTGTGCAAACATTCTAATAGATGAAAGACTTTCTCACGAGTATGGGTTTGTTCTATGTCCTGGTTTGGACATGGTTGTCAAGTATCCTATTGCAAAAAAGTTCTCTTTTTGGGCATGCGTTCGCCATGACATTACTTTGGAGATATTTAATTTACTTGTCAGAGATTCAAGTAATAAACCCGGCCAATATTCGACAATCGCAGGGGAAGAGTACTTGCATTCGCTTAATCCTTGACTGTGCGGTGGGTTGCGTAAAATTCTGGGGCGCTTGAGTCGCCATAAACGAATAAATCGTCATCCATAACGCTCCCATATACATGATTTAATTCAAAACGCTCTTTAAACACACTCCCATTACTAAGCAGAACGAAATGAAAATTTCAGCGAAATCTGTCGAGTAGTTTCTGCGTCTATGTGCGACGCACATACGCACATTCCCTTTTATTTATCCATAGAAGATATAAGATTATGCCAATTAGTACTATTACGACCTTCATCGACCAATGCTTTTGTTGACAGTTCTTGGCTTTTCACCTGAAGATGGAAACGAAAGGCATCCAAATCGGCGTAACTGATGTAACAAGTGATTTAACCATGTGAAATATATATTTTGTACTATGCTTCAAAGTCTATGAGTAGTTTGATAACTCACCTGGCTAGAGAAATAAAAACATAACAAAACAATGGGACGATGTGAAGTCCTGAAACACTTCACAGGGAACTACCATGGTAAATGGAGACACATTTCTAAAACATCATTGGTCGCCTGGAGTCATCTCTTTTAAGAGCCCGGCAACGGTATTAGGAATTTGGATAATATTTAGTTGTTTTACCTGTAGTCTTTTGTTTTAGCAATCAAGGTTATTACGTGACTTCTATTTAAGGACAACAAAAAAGAAAAAGAAAACAATTACTTTTTCATGCTGTTGGTGTAGGATTCCACAACTAAAATTTTCACAACTATTTTTGTTGTTCTAAACACTACGTGGTAACGTTTTGAAGCCACCCGCCGTGTTCGACTGCGCGGATGTTCCTTGTAAGAACTACACTTCCAACTGGACGCCTTGCGAGGACCATTAGCAGCAAGGCCTTCAGCTATGCGTCTGTTCGTTGTGCCGTGGGAGCCGTAGCGTTCAGCGGCCGAGGCGATGATCCGCATGCGACGCGTCGCAGTCGGGGCGAGACAGCCGCGGAGGTCCATTTGTCAGGGTAATCGAATCTACAAAGCATTCATCGCTTTAACAGCCCGCGCGCTAGACGAACGAGGCGACGTTCTCGTGGCGACGCGACGCGGCACGGAGGGGGGAGGGGGGCAGTGCGAAACGTGGTGGAGGGCGGCGTTGCAGAGCGGGAAGGGTGTCGACCGGGGCCCGGCAGCGAGTGTGGGAGGATGCGTGCTGCAACCCAACGCTGAGTATGGGTAATTGCAGTTGGGCAGATCACACAAGCTGGTATTATGAACCACAGTTGGCAATTCATAGGAATTATGAGAAAAATGTTCGGGTTTATTTTGTAAAAAAAGTTGCGGCAATCCAGTAATTATATAACATTTAGATTGGTGGCAAAATCTACTCGTGTATTTTTTAAAATATTTGTTGGGTCTTCAATCGACGCAACACGCCTCCAAGCCACTTCGGAGCGTTTAGAGCACGCGCTTTCGGGGTAACCCTCCATTAATATCAGCGCAGGAGTTATCCTCCATTAATATTTCGATATGTCGTATCCGTCACGTCTCTTCGCAGTCAGTTGTCAAGAGGACCGCCAAGTAGCATCTCCGCGTATGCGCCTCCTAATACGCGCCCCTGGAATTAGGATTGGGGTAGAGTTTAGGACACTTCAGTGGGGTTGGACTAGCCCTTGTGAAGCAGCCAAACTGGTTTGGTTGAAACAAATTTCACATCCGATTGTCCGGGTTTCGACGGAAATCGAACACGGGCCTCCTTAAAGAAAAGCGAGCGACTTCGCTCCGAGCCACCAGATGACCTTCACACAAAGATATATACAACATATCATATATCATCCTAATATTATGATGAAATTCATATCATGATGATATTTCATATCATATAACTGATATACTCTGATAATCATTTACTGGACTATTAAAGAAATGTGTACTCGCTATTAGGGGTGAGTTGATGTTGTCTCGCGATAGAATGGTGGAAGAAGGAAGTAATTGAAACAACAAAAATATGTCTCATTTGGAGATATTTCCATAAAAATATTCACAGACGATGATTGACATACACATGAACAATAATATTAATACGAATGACAGGGTACATATATTCGAAATAAACAGTGACAGGGTACATTAAAACTGAGTTAATAGATAGATAGTGTCCTTTCATTATTTAAAAATATCGGATGCTTGGATTTAGTAGATTCATTAGTTATACTCTTTCATAAGGTTATACATAACAAGAAATATAGCGGCATCACTTCCTTTTCTAATGCATCTGATGTACATTAATAATTTTTATTTTGCTTATAATCGTAGCTGTAATTTATGAGTCGTGTCAGAAATTAAAGAGTCTAATGAAGGGCAATGGTCATTCATGGTATTAATTGTCTCCCGCTCAGTACAAGGGTTCAGGGATTTTTTTCATTATATACTATATCTTATCTCCGTTCAAACGCCATTTCAATATTTGAAAATATTTGGCGACTTTCCATTTTGAATTATCGCATTTTTTGTATAATATTTTTAGTGCCAAAAACTCTGATTTTACTGTACTCTTCTTGTTCCTCTGTTACAATTATATCATAGATACTCGAAAGCCTTTCATTATTTATTTTACTATACATTTTAGAAGCTGTACTCAAGAAACTGATTTTGAATGGCAGAAATACATTTTCTTTTAAACTTTTGAATTTTCAGAAATGTAAAAAGAAGTTTTTTTTCGAAATTCTCCCCCTTATTTGGCTAGGTTCTTGCGGCTCTTCGTTAGGTTCTCAAGTAATGGTTAGAGTGTTAGTAGGAAAGAAGTTGCTATGTTATATAACATAATCATTACTTACAAAACGAGAAAGTTTGTGATGTTGCTAGAAAATCTTGATATAATACATCATTTGTATCGTACCACCGTGTAATTGTTGCTATTTGCAACCGTTTAGCTCGACATTTTTCAAGAATTTGTAGGTTTAAAATGCTTGCTAGGTCCCAAAGTTCTATTCACTAGGCTCATATTGGATCGCTTTGTAAATATTAATTTAATTTTTCAGGAAGAAGAAATATTTCGCAAGATACTAATGGTATTTTTACATTTTTGATCCTGTTCTTTTACTTTCGTGGTGATTTGTTCTTTCCAAGTTAATTTTTACTTCGATACCTTTGAAATTTACAGTATTTCTGGTTACAAATCTAATTTAAGTGTACATATTAAAAGAGTTGATTGATTTACTTTTGTCACCTTTTTTGCCATTTGTCGTTTAGATGATTGTAAAGTAATTTTGAGTCAGTTGTTTGCTTTTCATGCGATGTCATGCGATGCAAGACGAGCCGTATTACCTGCCCACCTAAAGAAAATGCACGCGAGAAAAAATGGAAATGATGGAAAATCGCACTGCTAGCAAACTCAAGTTTTGTCGAATACAAGAACAAGTATGCTTTCTAGTGTGATGTAGAATCCATGCTCTACATTCGTGTGTATTCCATAGCCTGATGAAATATAGTTGTTAATTAATCACATTTCTACATACATAGTACATATTAGTAGTAAATACAAACATACTTTAGAAGCCTAGAACAACGAAACATATTGTGAATGTACACATTTCAGTATTTTTTAAGTGAAAATTTGCGACTTATTATGACTAATTCTCATATCTCCTGCACTGGTTATAAACCTCAGTAATGTTCTGTAACATTCATGAAATATGAATACCCAAAATTACGCTTTTAGACAATGACGATACTTTGGTGATAGATACCTAGTATACTATCATATCATAACTGATATTCCACAATTGCAACTTGCGAATAAAAATTGTTTCTAATCTCTCAGGTTTTGAAGGCTAAGCTACAATGCATATAGATCACACCACATAAAGTGATACAGAATCATAAGAGGAAAACTCTCATAACAAAAAACAACAGAAAAAGCAACAGCAAATGCGAATTTTTACAATTTTAGTGGTCCATATAAAATGTCCAGGGAATTACAGTGCAATGTGCCTACCCAAACAGATTCAGTGCATAACGTGTCATTGATGCAGAACTCGAAGTCACAAGATTCGAGAACTTAAACAATCTACCAAACAAAAACCTGTCTTAAACAAACGAAATTCAACCAATATATGTCGCTAATATCATTAATGATAGCAATTTAACTATTGAACTCAATAATAAAGTATCAAATAACTCTATAACAGACGTTAAATATAACAAAATAAAGATGAGTGCCAGATCTTTAACAGACTGCCGAAACATTATTAAATATTTAATCTAAACACCTCGTAGCTCCCACTCATTTAAAATATCATCACACAAAAAATTCTTAGTGGTTTTTAAGATCTTGTATGAATGAATTACAGATTGAGAAATAGTACTAGATTTAAAACAGAATCCTTGAATCCTCAAAGTCACCAGACTAAAAAAAGAAGGAACCCCATTCAGGTGGTGGCCGCTAAATTTAATGTAACAAAACGAATCGAAATCATATTATCAATAGAACAAATATGTAATTACCGATTGAATGTAAGAAGATGTAAAAAGCTAAAAGGTACCATGCAATATCAAAGATGTATGGATTTCGTTCACACTAAAAATAACTATCCACGTCATCGTTGAGTTCAGCCAGTAATCACTGAAGTGTCCAAGAAAGCGTGAAATCCCTATATGTGTATACTGCAATGATAACCACAGAGAAGACATTACGAAACAGAACTCTACCTTTTTCAAAGAGGTGTCTGAATAAAACAATAACTGTAAAAATAATAGAATTGTAAACCACCCCAAAAATACGCCAACTTCTCAGATCACTCAGAGAGAGCAATTCCCATTATTGCCCCCCAACCAACGCTTTTCCGAACTTTAACCTTGTTTCAAAATCCAGAAATCAATCCGAAACCACCACGAAAAAATCTCAAAACCCTTCTCTACCAAACTCTTAGTTGCAAGAATTTTATTCTAACAACTCGATAATTAAAACAATAAATAAATACAATATCCTCCTTTTTATCAACTTTATAAATTCATTAATGAGGGATGTAGTTCTTGGGATTGGTCGGAGTATAAACAGTTTGCCGACGATTCGGAATTTTTAATTCCATCATCAGGGCTAGTATAACATTGCATGAAGACATCAGTATGAATATAAAAAACACAATAAAATGATATGCAAAAAACAAAACAAAAGTGATATAAAAATGTGCATACCTTATTAATAAATTTGACAGTCACTCAGCAACGTATCCAAGTTTCTATACAACTCCACATGTGGTTACAGCAGCTTAGGGGTCTTGATGTTTGGGGTAATCAAAATGTTTGCTTTATTGTGCCAGACATAGTGGGGTCATCATTTTATCTTGATCACACATAGCTTTGTGAACAGACGAGTTAATGGAAAGAAAGTACCGACGTAGTTTTTCTTCTTGCTGTCGGCTAGTGCCTCCAAGAAAAGGAGTTCTCTTTATGCACTACCTCGAGTTAAGTACAGTTTGAGCACTGCACTCTGAGGGTGGTGAAGTCGATGTCCGGGGATCGAATTCGACCTCCCGATTGCGAATCCACTACGCACTACTGAGCCACTTCGCTCGGTTTTTGTTGTTGTATTAATATTACCAATCGTAATGTTTCTAAATTGTAATGTTCTGCAACCAGGTTGCAGAAATCCACCTGCAGAAAAATAAATATCTAACTGAAGCCAATGTAAAATTACTGCAGCTAAAAACATTAATATACCATTACCTCAGAAATACCCCATTACCGTACAATTCTGCTGTATATTGCAAAATTAATATGCAAAACTATCGTAAGATCATTTCTACTACACGCCTACCTATATGTATAAGGCCTTCAAAAGCAACGCAAACAAAATCCACGAATACAGAATTTGTTCCTTAGAACAATACCCAACAAATACATATGTAAATTTACAGTGTAACTTTTCTGAATATCTTTTATCAAATACCAATTAATAAAAGAAGCAAACAGAAATTTTGAAATTCGCAGTAGTGCACAATGGATTTTGGGTATGTCGAAGTGAAATAGGAATTTTTAAAATATAGTAGGATGTTCCAGATGATTTCTAGGAATTTAAAATAATAGTAATAAAATAAAGCTATCATTCTTGTCATATTTGTTGAATTTACATTTGGAAATGTTATTGAGTGTAGGCCATATAGAAAAAATCTATTCGTAAATTCCGAAATTAAATTGTAATACTATTAATTTAAAAATAATTCATCAGAGGGACTGTCAAGGCTCAGTAAATAAATATTGTATGAAGTATAGATGCGGATTCGTACTCGTAGTTGCAGACAAGATAGAAACCCGGCAACAGGCGAAGGATATCTTTCCCTTCCTATGTTCTCTTTAACCGCTCGCAGCGGAATCGTCCGCAGGCGCTCGTCGGGAACGAAACTCTACGGAAGCCCAACTGGACATCTCTGTTTAGAGCTGTTTTCTGTATGAAGTTGGTAACTTTCAAGCAAGGGTAAAAGCGAGCACGTCTCCCACAGCATTTTCTTAAGGAGGAGCCATTCCACGCAGTAAGAAACAAACTTGAGATATTTGCGTCCGAGCAAGTGAAAACATGTATTTTATCTTTTCTTCCTTACCATTTAATTCATGTATGTCCTTCCTTTATGATTCATTTTTCGTCTCAATTTTCAGTTATTACATAGATGACCATGCGTGCCGACCTGGATGGCCGAGGTGGCTAGAGCGTGTGCCGACTCAGTGTCTCGGTCCGAAAGGTCGCGGGTTCGAGTATCGCCGTGGGCATGGTTGTTTATCCCTTGTCTGTCATATATGAGTGTTGTCGCGGAAGGCCTTGTGAGTCTGCTGACCACAGACCGAGGAACTCTCAAGTGCGTGTAGTGCCAAGGTTAATGTGTCTCCACGAGGGACATGAGGGGTTCCCGGGACGGATAGTCCAAATCGACATCCTCTAAAGCAGTAAAAATCCCCAGGAAGAAGAAAAAAATGCGGATGAATATACGCAGTTTTTATTTCCCACGCCTTTCATCCATATCCAATTCCAATCTTAGGTTCGGGTGTTGGGATGTTTCTCCATCCCAATATTATCAATTTCCCACGATATTGGATCTACACAGTATCTGGGCTGATGGCGGCCCTCCACCCCTTTGATATTCCCCTGTTCCTCTTCTCTCCTTGTCTTTGGCTAGCAACGTGCGTGGACGCAGACCTCCGATAATTGATATTATGAAGCTGATGATCTCCCCGCAGGGGAGAATCGTGACTGCGTAGATGGTTGTGGTTCCTGGTGGAGACTTGCAAACGACCACCCGGACCCCGAGCTTCGTGATGGGACGCACGTCGTTTGTCTCAAGGAGGCAGCAGTGAGTAAGTGGATTGCCACCGACCCTTGGGTGGGCTCGGGCGTGTGGTTTGCCAGTCAGCATCCTCTGAGCAGCAGGGCAGCGGGCCTCAAACCCATATAAAAAGTCCAGACGGGGAGCATGGACTCCCCTCTCGGGGTTGCCTAGGTTCCGACGGTACCCACGTCGATAGCTTCAAGGTGGAGGCAGTGAGGGGACGGGTTGGGGGCTCCAACCCTCCTGGATCTCGAGGGACGATACAGAAGATTTAAATTATGCCGAATTTTGAAGAAATATTGTACCGTAAAATGAATAAATTTGCTATTCATATTCAATTTTGATTTTTAATTTTTTTAAACACACAATCAGTTTATAAATATTTGAAAAAAAATGAAAGAATAGTGTCATTGTGCTGACAATTAGGTGATATATTTGACCTTCAAGCTACAAATGAATGGGTGAAAGTCAGAACGGTATAAGTGACATTTTATAAATTATGATTATTGATTCGTGATTATTTTAGGCAATATGTAAGTAGTAATCTATTTTCGTGGTTTTAATGAACAACTGAAATGGCGTGGTGTTAATGACAAAAAAAACACCCCTTTAGAGTATTATTGACTTAAACCGATTTCTCAGGATTTAAAATATTCTGGTTTTCATCCATTCAAATAATCTTCAGGGTTAATCCAATATTTGATATTTTTAGCATGAGGAAGGAATTGCACCTCTGTGGAACCAGGTACATCTCTACTGTTAAATCAAGTACTATGAACCCCCTGTTCTTTGCAAAGTGTCTTTCAGATCACAATTTGAAAGTAAACAAAACCAAGATCAATACTTTCCGCTCTCCAATACTTGTCAATATTGAAACTGAATGTCCTCTTTCAGAGTAAAGATTATTTATGGCAGATATTTCCGCTCATGAGCCTCAATTTATAACCTTTCACATTGTGTTATTTAAGCTGCATTTATGCTGATTTAAAATCGTACACAAGTACACATAATAGTAAATTATGATAGATGTAAGTGAGTTTTGACCACCAATGAATAAATGAATGAACAATGAATATTCGAATAATTGTTATTATAGCTAAACATAACTTAAGAATTAAATAAGTTAATGCATTGTATTTGATACTAAGCGTTTCGTTAGCTTCACATTCATAATGATAATAATTAATAAATGTAGCACAATTTTTTTTACCATTCTTACTACTAAATCCTGGTATGGTTTAGGTGCTAGTGTTGTTTATAGACAGATGGGCGGACGGATGTAAAAAACACATTTTTGGTATCAAGGACTACCAAACTATGGGGTTTGACTATCGAAGAAATCAATTTATTGGCTATTTAAACAAGATCTACGTTTTGATATAAAGGACCCATGAAAGGAATTTTTCTGTCCAAAAATCTGCACGTTTTTCTAGCAAAAGTGGTAAATACATCCACAATTCTAGAGGCTTCAAAATATGCTCTTTTTACTACTATTTTAAACGAGGGTTGAAAATACACTTCTTTGGAGCTTTTTGGAAAATAGTCAACTTTGAGCTTAATTGTTTACAATGGTAGGGGCTCAAATACTGAATATATTGCATAAAAACAATGCTATGTTGAGATACTAGGCGCTAAATATCAATTTTTGTACTTGAATATTGAAGAAAATTAACAATAAATCTGAAATTTGTATATAACATTATGTTCTTTGTTTTAAAACATTTTGTGTATAGTAAGCCTTCAATACAATCAAATTCACTTTTTGGAAGCTTCAAAACCTTATCCTTTTAATGAGATAGAGTTAAATAAAGTATTGAATGTTCTTTTTCGCAAAAGAATGCTGAAAATACCCTATTACGGAGCATTTAGCCAAAATCATCAATTTTAAACTTAATGTATGAAGTAATGGTTAGAGTCAGAACGTTGAAATTATGCATCAAGAAATTACGTAATATTGATATTTATGAGCCACGTTTTACTTATTTCAAGTTTTACTCAAATATCAAGGAAGCTGTTCTAGGTTAAATTGGGTACTTTTAAATCAATCTTATAGCCGTTCAGTACAATGCGGTACGGGGTCAAAACCGCTGTGTTAAGAAAGAAACTATTTCACCTATGAAACTAAAACTTAACAAAGTTTCTTTGAGACGTGTGGGACCCGGCATACTCTATTGAATCAATATTCGAAATGGTCGCGCGGGGAATCCTAGACCACTTGATACGGAATACATTGACGCTCCGTCCTGTTATGCTCACATTCCTGGGTGCCACTGCACCGCTCCGCTTTTCCATGCCAAAGCTGTCGTATATGCAACCAATACTACTCCTTCCCCACCACATTCGCGTGAAGAGAAAAATGATTGCGCAACGGCTTTTTATATAATGCAAGATACTGGTCGTCTCTGATTTCGAGATATGCGTCTTACCGGGGAGTAAGTGTACCCAAAAAGCTAACGGTGCTCGAGAATAGCACAGACTTTCTCGACACTAGTTTTCTAATAATCTTTGGCCTGGGTTAGTCTTTGGTCTTGCCCGATTTCCTAGTCAGCTGCCATCTATCGCAGCTCAAAGCACGTTTATTTTTACTCAATTTTTCGGTTTCCAAATAGTGGAATAGAAATATTAGTTTAAGAATATTATAGAGGAGTAAAACCTCGTTCTATATGGACATATTTGTTGGAAAAATTTGAGTGGTTTTTAAGAAAATAACGTTTAAGCGTTATTGTAAATTCGAAACGTGATGCTTCTTTTCACAGAAAAATTTTGAGTTTTCCAGAAACTTAATTGAAAGTCATTTGCAGCGCTTCCATGCACAAATGAAATAATGAATATAAAACGCATGAAACATGCATATTAATGGCGTGAGGGATATTTAAAACTACATTTACGTAATTGTTGACAAAAGAAAAGAATACAGTGAGTAATGCAAATCATGTAAAGAATCCACAACACTTAAAGAATGATTTTGAAAATCGCAGAGATTTGGGTCGTGCCAGATCGACACAGTTTACAGATGGCCGGACGGACAGAAAAAAACATCAATTTTTTGGTATCATGGGACCCCAAAACGTGTATTTCCGTTTTAATAACGCAATCGATTTTTCGCAGCATAATTTCATACAATGTATATTACTCCGTGTATATACGTACGTATACAAAAGTAAAAACAATCCCTAGACATGTGATAGGTCCGAATTACCTTGTTTTGTAGATTATGATGCGACTGCACTCAAATCCTACTTCAATAAAAGGATGGGATTTCGAGAGGAAATTGTCGTGTGCAACTATTCTTAATTTAAGATGTATCAATTTCGAAAATCAAATGAACATCTATTTATCAGGTGATAAACGTTTTCTGAAACAGGTGGCTACAGGCCTGGGGCAGTTAAGGACAACAACTGTCGACACTGCCGTGTCTCTGACAGGTAGGTCCTGGGGTTCAAGTCCCGACGGTTGCATATTTCGACACTAACTGGTTTCTAGATTAGACTCCAGCTGTTTGGAGAAGAATTATAGCAGTCAGCTGATCTGATCGGTAGTTTTTCGTGTTTTTTCCTATCAATACCAGGCTAAAGCTGGAGCAGTAGCTTAACATAGCTTCGGATCACCTGAGATCTTTTCTTCCTCATCCTTGTACTTTCGTCTTCTATTGCACAAACACACATATATACAGATTAGCATTTCCATGCACTGCATTACCACACATGTCGGGAGAACAGATGCCCCTGCTGGTGGAGATATCCAAGGGAGAAAAACCCTTAAGACGTCTGCGCCGGATCACTTTCTAGCTGGGAGGAATGCCGCCAGCACCGGTGTAGAACATGCACTACACTAATGATTAATGTCCATATTATATACAAAATAGGATCACATTACACTGTCTGTCACATTACATTCAATATATAATCGATGAGTTTGGCCACAAATGTTTTGTCAGACTGTTGTTTAAAAAAACTTTTTGAAATAACTCTGAATCACAAATTTTGAACTTAAAAGTTTGAACTTTCATTACTCAAAGTTTGTTCTGCGACGTTTTGAGGACATGCGTTTTTCCTCATCTTCAGGCTACAATAAAATTAAGGTAAAGTTTAGGTTTTTAAGGAATGTAAATAAGAAGTTACTGATGTAAAGGTTTTTTAAAAATATTTTTTCAGTCCATAACAATTGACGCCCACGAAAAAATAATTAATCATAAACTGAGATAATTAATTTTATAGATACTCGTATAGACACAACGAACTTGACATGTGATAATAACAATATTCTATTGAACGTTCCATGTTCATATGTAGTATATTAGTTTCTCTAATTTGCTGTGTTGTCAGAATCCACGTTTTGGGTGTCTTTGGAACCGAAAAAAATGATTGCCGCCTAGTATATTGAGAATAATCCCCAGAGTATATACTTGTAAGTTTCTTTGAATTGGTATTAAAACATAATGTATGCATATCGTACAAAATTCTTTTTTGCGGCCACGTTTGTGTGTCCTTCATAAAAAATGGTTATTAACAAAATGTGTCTGTCCGTCCGTCTGTGAACATCACTAGCATCTAAATTTACAAAACATTTTCACTAAAAATGATATTCTACGATCGATTTGTCTGATGTCGTGGTCTCTTGAATTCGAAAATAGTTTTATGGATACTTTACATGAAGCCCCAACGCCATTGCCTCAAAAACGGCTCCAGATTTTTTTTACTTCTTTGTTCGAATATAGGAAAGTTCACTTATAATAATAGTACTGGTTCCACTTTCATTGAATCCTGTGACCTAAAAATTGCAAAAATGTAAAATCGTCATCTCGAGCAGGTATGTGACGCATATCTCTCAACTGGGCGGGGGTAGTCAGTCGCGCCAAGAACGCAGGCTGTGTCGAGTTGTCGCGAGTCTCGGCGGTTTCTTCCGGAGTTACCACGCGAGCTGTAAATGATCCATGCGACGCGTCGAGCGAACGATTTGTACCATAATTATTTTTAATATAGATCCATTTGAAAGATAATTTTCATGAATTTTCTCGGGCTGTAGCCTTGGTAATACATACCTTTAGAAATCAACAATATATGTCACTGGTGCTGGTTTCCTTGGGACAGGCCGTGTCAATTTCTAGAAACATTACCACCAGCCCCATTACGTAGGATCTCTCGTCTGCTTCTCTTAATATACATTTTCATAGTATTTCTTAATAATAAAGGGGTAGAGGGGTGTTAACAACACCAGTGAACCTGGGCTAGCCCTTTGTTCCCTCATCATTGATATGCCGACCCAGCCAACCCGGTACCACCTTTGCGCGGTCCCAAGAGCCCGGCGGTTCTGACACCATAAGCAGAGGAGATCAATAGATCTCCACTTCGGCCGGGACTATGCCCTTCCACATTCTGATGATTTCCGACAGTTTCATTTTTCTCAGCTGAGAAGGATCAAAGATGGAGGCACCACAGACCCCACGCCTTCGCTCACTCAGACCAGAACAAAGGCATAGGACATGTAGCGCCTCCTCGGGATGAGCATCGCACCATCGACACGAGGGCGATGCCACCAGGCCCATCTTAGACAGGTGAAAGTTCAGGCGCACATGGCCAGTCAGCAGACTCACGATCAGCCTTGCATCTCGCCTGGACATAAGTTCGAATTCCTTTGCCCATTCAGGGTGTAGTTCGCTACCCAAGGCCATTTTGGCCTGTCTATTTCCATCTTGTTCACGCCATCTCTTCAAGTGTTCTTTGTCCAACCAATCTCGAATCGTGGACTTGATAACACCTTTAGAGGGTCCGGGGCTTTCGATCACATTGCGTGATCTAGTGCCCATTTTAGCTAGCTTGTCAGCCATAATGTTACCCTTAACATTAGAATGGCCAGGGACGCACCATAAATGGAGGTTACAATATCCTCCCAGATGGTTCAATGCCTCAATACATTCCTTAGCCACTCGTGATTTCACTCTCATATTGTCAAGTGCTAGTAGTGCGGCTTTGCTATCAGTGCATATGTACACATCTGAGCATCTGCCACAGTCCACTACCTCCTCCAAGGCCATCCTGGCGCACCTCAAGATGGCGGTCAGTTCGGCTTGGAAGATTGTGGTATGTTCCTTCGTAGCATAGAATTTCTTCGTACCTCCTCTCTTGCGATAAATTCCTATGCCAACTTTATCCTCCTTTTTTGATGCATCCGTATACCATATGTCGCCATTTGGCGGGAGTTCAGCCAGGTTCGCATCGTAGCTTACCTGACCCGTAGACAAGCTAATCCTAAACCTCTTTTCAAAACAGAGGTGTCGGATAGTGTCCGCTGGGCCAAGTGGTTTAAGACTACACATTGTCCTCAACCCTTTAGCATGATTGCCTTTATGAGACCAAGTGTCGTTGGAGAACAGCCTATGGGCTGTGACATAGGTCCTTCCCATAATCAGAAGATCGAAGGGGGCAACCCCGGTCAGTACTCCCATCGCCGCCGTGGGAGTAGCCCTCATAGCACTCGCAATGACCATGAGGACATTACTACGTAGTCTTTCCAGTTTGGACTTAACATTTCCTTTCTTTATCGCGTTCCACCATACAACCGATCCATAAGTAAGTCTGGGGAGAAGGATCGCTTTCAGAATCCATAATATAGTCTTGGGACTAAGCCCCCATGTGCAGCCGACCGCACGCCTGCAGAGCCAGAGTGCGGACCAAAAGTTGGTGCAAATTCTCTGCACCTGGCTATTCCAATTTAGTCTGCTATCCAATATGATACCAAGGTATTTCACTTCCTTGGTTACCGTCAGTTCCACGCCAAACATACGTAAGGGCCTGATTTCCATTATTTTATATTGAATGTACATAATCGAACATTAGGTACGCACCTTTCTGTTTATTTGCCAATTGTCTGTGGAGTCCCGCAGGGATAGATTTTAGGACCTATTTTCTTCCTACTATACGTAAACGATATGCCCTCGACGAATAGAAACGGAAGAACGATAACTCTCTGTGGACGATATGAACATTCTTTGCAATGCAATGCAATAGTACAATGAAATGCAATGCAATAGTACAATATCAGATATTTTAAATTGGTTCCGTAATAACAAATTAATAGTAAATGAAACGAAAACAGTTTCAATGCAGTTTTCCATTTGAAATAAATAGCTCTGCCCTGCACTGAAAATGAACTGTGTGCCATTGACTGATGTTAAGGTAACAAAATGTTTAGGCCTTTCAATTCAGTCAATCCTTAAATGGAACGTCCATTTAAATAAATTGAAAACTAAATTAAGTTCTTTATGCTACGCTATCAGAATTCTTTCAAATTCAGTCAGCCTTCACACTGCTCGTTGTATATATTTCGCGAATGTTCATTCCTGCCTGAGATATGGCAAAATATTCTGGGGTAATACACCTTACAGCTTCGAGACTTTGAGATTACAAAAAAGAATTGTACGAATAATAAGCAATTCCCATCCACGTGAATCTTGTAAGCCTCTTATTTTAATCTAGGTATTTCGCTGTCGGGCTCGTGGCTAGCTCTTGGTCAGCGTGCTCGTTTTCAACCGCGCGGCTCCGGGTTCGATTCCCGGTCGAGCCAAGACTATAGTGACATATGTAGTGACTATACAGACTATAGATTGAGAGGACCGGAATACTGCGTGGTTATGTCTACGTGCTAACCACACGTACCCCCTTAACCCATGGCCGCGAGGCAGGGTCTTCGCCGGTAGGCCTGAGCCTGTTCACGGGCTGTTGCGCCACGTACATGCGTACATACATTTCACCATTAGGTTTTCTCTTGATATGTGAATCAGGAGTTTTTGTTAAAATGACTTACTCAAGGTCGGCAATATCTTTTCAGCAAACGCTGATTTCTATAACTATAACACTCAACGTAGTAATCAGGTGACTGTATCAACAGCTCGCTACACAAAATTCACATACAATACATGTACATTATTTTACAATACATTGACAGATGACATTAAATGGTTAAATTCGATACAAAAGTTTGTCTCAAGTAAAATCTTATCTGGTGCACAACTGTTCCTATACAATTAGAGTCTATATCGAGCATTCAAATGGAAAGTAATATTAATTTTGAGAACGACATTTAGTGTATTATTTACTACTTTGATATTTTGTATAATTCTAAAGAACCTATAACAAGTATTGTATGTCTGCTTCTGGGTCAATGACCCCCATCTCGATGAGAATTTCGTCACGTTTCCCTGATCCTTGAGCAAATTCTGAGATGGCCCCTTGTTTTGCTTCTGGACAATAAATAAATAAATAAATAAATAAATAAATAAATAAATAAATATCGCTGTTGCTGCAATGCTGCTTTAACCATTGCGTAGAATATTTGCTAACGGGCATTAGTCTAAAACTGAAATAAACATAAAACTGAAATAAACAATTATTATGAGAAAATATGTTATTTGAAAACAATTAACGTTTATGATCCTTACTGATGTTCATTAGCACTACAGCCTGGGGTTTTATTTTTGCCTTTTGTGTTCCAATAAAGAAGGAAAATTATTCTCTTCACCAATTAATATAAATTCTATGGCTAAAAAGTAAAAAAACAACAACTGAATAAAATCTTTAAACTTTAATTTCCCAAATACTTTATCGCCTACTGTTTCAATTATTCGTAGCTGAAAATACTCAAAATTTACACCTTTTTCATTCTCTCAAATGTTTCCATGGTTTTTGGATTTTCGTCATGTTAACACATTTTTCAGTAAATTCCAATTTTTAAATTTTGAAAACTTCGCCAAATCATGTTAATGAGACAGATAATGTTGGTGAAATCAGATATAACCACATTCTTCATTTTATTATTTTAATATTATTTAGATTTATTATAACTCAAATTTCTTCATGAAAATAATAATTCATTGACTTTCTTATCATGAAACTTTAAATATTAATATCGAAAAGTTTGAAAAATAGTCATAACACGACGCTGTTTTGTGGGAAATATTATACAGGGTAAGAAAGGAGTAATTTTCAAATATTTTTTGCTATGAAAAATTAAAATTTGTTGCAATGTATTTCGGTAACATAACTTTAAATATTTTGTCCGTTTCTTGACATTTCTGTCATAAAAATGATATTAATTAGTAAAGATAATAATTATTCTTTTATTGAAATACAAGAGAAAAGGATAAAGCAGGTTAAATGTTTTGGTCTAACATAGCTAATTTACGCGTTCATTTAACTATGAATAATTTAAAATTCTTCAATATGGTGAAGAAAAGGTTTTCTTTTAACTTCTAATAACAATACTTTTTTAACTTGATAGACATCCTTCTCGGAGGTTATGCATTCAAATAGACCACAAAATGTATTAGTAGCCTAATTGGAGAAGACTTCCGTAAAATTATTTGAAAAAGAATATCCCTTATATATTACCTATAATTCTTATCGACATACTAAGTCAATAATAGTCAAGCAAAACATGTTATGTTGTGCACGTATAAAAAAAAACTTTTGATTACCATAATAATAATAGTAATAATAATAGTAACTTGTCGAGGGCTTGGGCGCTTCCACCTGAAGCAATTGTGTACACTGCCGAATTATATGCAGTATTGCAGTCTTTGCGTTACTGTGAAACTCTCGATTCAGGAAGGTTCGTCATCTGCACAGACTCTCTAAGTCTTCTCACTGCAATAGACAGGCGCCAAACTGTAGATCCACTGCTACAAATGATTCTCATAGCATGCCATAAATTAGAGCAGCGAGGAGCATCAGTTACGTTTATCTGGTGCCCTGGACACGTGGGTATCCTAGGCAATGAAGAAGCCGATTCTGCAGCACGAAATGTCGGGAACATCCAATCAGAAATGGATATTGAAATACGACCTCAGGATGCAAGAAATGCTGTCTTGAAGTGCATCCTCACAGAATGGCAGACCACGTGGAACAGTCTTCACACGAAACTACACCCCATTAAACAGAATATCAGTAAATGGTCACCAAATGTCAGCTACCCTCGACGAGAACAAGTGTGCATAACCCGACTAAGAATAGGCCATGCAAGAATGACTTCTTCATACATGTTAAGAAATGAAGAACAACCCATCTGCAGCTGCGGAAGACTTCTGACAGTGAAGCATATTCTGACAGACTGCGTAGATCTCTCAAGACTTAGACACAGATGCGGCATGAGAGGCAACATGAAGATAGATCTTGGCACCGACAAGACAGCAACTGACAAAACAATACAGTTCTTGAAAGAAGCCAATCTTTTCTTCAAAATTTAGATTTAATATATGATTTATCATAACATCAATCAGTAAAAAGGCTAAAGGCCTTAGATGCTAAGCCTTCAAACTAACAAAATAAATAATAATAATAATAATAATAATAATAATAATAATAATAATAATAATAATAATAATAATAATAATAATAATAATAATAATAATAATAATAATAGCCGATCAGATGGCCGAGATCGCTAAGGCAGTAGTGCCGGAGTGGTTTCGGACCAGAAGATCGCGGGTTCGAGTCCCGCCTTGGGCATGGGTGTATTTGTGTATGTCTGTATGTGTTGTCCTTTCACCCCCATTATCATCATATCATCATTTCATCTTCCATACCCCCAGGGCTAACAACCGTGGGGGATAAAAATCGGATCCAGCTAAAATGCTGGTCCCCCCAAAAAATTGTCGCAAGCACCTGCCACCGTGATAATAAATAAAAATTGAGCCACGGTAAATGCAGGATGCTTGGATGCGTGGTCCTAGTCGGCCGATTAACGAAAAAAAAAAAAATAATAATAATAATAATAATAATAATAATAATAATAATAATAATAATAATAATAAGCTAGACCCTTGGTGGAGATAGTTGCGGCATCCGTCGCCTGCTGCAGGTTCCGTCGAGGGGGCTGCAGGATCGAGTCCTGCGTAGGCGTGGTCATATTTGTGATTTTCCATTCACTCATCATAATCCTATCACCTCATAATTCACACGTCAAGGCGTGACAACCTTATCGTACCGAGGAATACTGCTGATCCTAAAAGCTAATCGTCACGTTAATCGTGTAACGTGGTCAGAAATGGCCATTATTTCCCTCCATTCCCCAGGGCTTTCAACCTTGGTTATAAAAATGGAATCAGCTTTAAATGCTGATCCCCCCAATAGAAAAGTAACGTGCTCCTACCCCGATAATCATGAGTGAGCCCCAGTGGAATGCACGTATCGCGTGGCCCCATGATGGGTGATAAATATTAATAGTAATAATAATAATAATAATAATAGCAGCCGATCAGATGGCCGAGTAGTGCCGTAGCGGTTTCGGACTAGAAGATCGCGTTTTGGAGTCCCGCCTCAGCCATGGTTGTGTTGTCACTTCATCCCTCACTATCATCACCATTTCATCTTCCGTACCCGCAGTGCTTTGAATCCTAGGCGATAAAAATCGGATCTAGGTAAATGATGATCCCATGAAACAAATTACATACACCCTTTTAGAGAGCAAAATAATAATAATAATAATAATAATAATAATAATAATAATAATAATAATAGTTTGTATTTTGCATTTTAGAGTCGTAATAATCCGACTTTACGGGATATTAATCCGGTTCGCGTTGTTCCCAGGCCTGGGCCTTTTTTAAAATTTATTATCCACGCCCGTGTGTGGAAGACTTCTGGCAAACATGACGTATTCCCTTCACTATATGAAGCTTAATTGATTGCCTCAGCTTTTCTTTCTTCGCACAGTTAAATAATCTATGGAGCTATATTTTTGCCCCGACCTGGCATCGAACGCGGGATCGCACCACAGAAAATAATTTAAAATAATAAAAATTTACAGGAATGTATATTGTTAATGAATAGAGTTTGGAAAAACATCAGCTCATTAATTAAATGTTTACCATAGACCTGTTGATGCGCATTTTTCAACGTACAAATTACAGAATGTGTGTTTAGAATTGTTAGGTTCTCTCTAGCCGCAACCAAGGAATGTAACTTTCAATTTTAAGTATTCATTGCTTTTTAGAGATCTCAGCTGAGAGATTCACTCCAATAAATGTTACCAAGAATGAGTGAAATCTAAGTACAGCATTCTAGAGCAAGAAGAAGTTTCCTGTTTCGCAATCGGTTTAAAGGGTTGAATCTTAGCCACACTAAACAATTATTCCGCGCTTGGAAATTTCATTTTAATCGCCGAGATATCTTGTGGCGGGGGCGGGGCACTTCCCTGCAGAGGAGCCGCGGAGAGCGCCGGGTGCGGGGGCCGGCAAGGGGGAGCGGGTCCAGGGCGCAGAGGGGCGGCGTCGCATGGGCCGACGCGCCATTGGCTGGCGCCGTGGCGGGCGCCCGCGCCTTCGAGGCGGCGGCGGGACGCAACCCGGGAGCAGCACGTGGCCCGGCACGACGGGGGCGGCGGTCCCCGGCTCCAGCCCCGGCCCCTCCGCGCCCCGCCGCCCAGCAGCGCCCGCGTCACCCTCCTTGGCCGCGAGCCATCACACCCCGCGTCCGCTCCCCCCCCCCCGCCCCCACCAACGCCAACGTCCGCGTCACCGCTGCCAGCGCCGCCACCGTCAGCCCCGTCACACCGTCACCTCCGCCAGGCTTAGCCCCTGTCCGCGTCGTCCCCACCCCGCTTTCATCCGCTTCACCCTTGCGCCGCCAACCCCCGCCGCGTAGAAGCCGCCCCCGCCGCCGTTGCCGCGGCCGTCGCCACCGGCCACGCCACCCCCTCCCGTATCGCCGGCGCCGCCGCGCGGCGCGGGCCACCCCTTCAAGCAACCCCCGCCACCGGAGCGCCTCCGCGGCCGTACCGCGCCCGCGCGGCCCACGCGCCGCGGCGCCACCCCCGGTGGGCGCGCGTCGAGTATATAGGGCGGCGCGGCAGTCCTCGCGGTCCACAGCGGCCCCGACCTCCTCGCGCCCTCCGCTCCCGACGAAGGCACCGCCGCCCCGCCGCCGCCGCAAGCTCGCCGCTCCGGCCACGCACCGCCCCGACTCTTCTGCATCCGAGGTAGGGCCCCTGCGCTTACTGCCTCTTCTGCGTTACAGTCTCCAGCGGTGTGCCCTTGCTCCTTTGCGAAATCGTGTTGCAGTGGCTTTCAAGCGCCTTTCAAACGCCTTTCTTTCGGAAGGAACGCTAATAAAAACGCTTTTCTGTTGTCGTGTTGAAATTCGCTGCTCGTATTTTGAATTGATTTGTGAGTCCTTGCTTTCGCGAGCCCACTTGACCGCACGCCCCGCCGTCAAGCGAAGCGGCAACCGCAGGTGGCTGCGGTCACGTGGGGCTCGAGGCGCCGCTCTCCTGTGCGAGTGTGGTGCATCGCCGAGGGCGGGGCGGCACCTGGAAATGGTCGCTGTGAAGAACAGCAGAGGCCCGGTGCCGACCGCCACGGGGCAGCGGCAGGCATTTAGCTGTAATTTGCCCTCTTGCAACAATAGGTCACCACTCAGTAATCAATGTGAGACAAGCGAGTGAAGTAGAACATACGCGTAGATTAGACTGCAATTCAAATTTCAAGTCTCAAGGGAGTTTCAAAAAGTAAAATTAACGGTAATTCAAAATTATTTTGAAAGTTTTTTAGAAAACAATATACTTGTGAGAACCAAATATAACCAAAATTTGGTTTTATAAAATAAAAAATAGTTAAATAAGCAAAATAATTTTTTGCAAGAATTCGCATCACATGTTTTCCAAGCATTCGCATTTATATTAATTATTTAAAAATCAAATTCATATTGGCAGTATAATTGCACGCAATATATCGCTTACATGTTCAGTAGAATATATACATGAAAAGTATTTATCCTAAAAACGCGTAAAATAAGCAATAAACTGTAATGAAATACGTACCTTTTCAATTGTGGCTTGTAGAAATGCCGAATCAGATATTTTTAAACTGAAGACGTACTTAACAACTTGGAGGTTCTCATCTATTTTACACGACCTGTAAAGTTAGTGAAACTCGTTCAGCATCACAAGAGAGTTGAGGAGGTGCTGTTTCCGCCATGGTGTCGCCACGGGCGACTGTGTCCAATGGACGCTTCGCGCAAAGTCGCCGTTACCGCCACCTGAGCGGCATGCGGGTTGCAGGGGGCGCTGTGCCGGTGGCGCCTGACGAGGGTAGGAAAGCAACCACAGATTGTGTGTTTTAATGAATTCGATTAAAAATTTAAAGCCGACTTCCAAGTGATCTTCTTTATGTCATCTTCTGAAGTTTGTTGCCAGAAACAAAATAAAGTCTTTTAATCGGGAGCGAACATTTATGTTTTTTAAATGTTTCTAACCGTGCTTGTTTGTACCTTGATTCATCATTTAAGCAGTATAAAGAAAGGATCGGGCATTGTCTCTGGAGCTCAAGAAAACGTGTGCTGATTATAATTATTTCCTATACGTCACATTAAATTTTTTACTGTTTTTCGACGAAAAATAAATCAAATCAAATCTAAAAAATGTTGAATACACATTTAGTATCTGGAGAAGGCGATAATGTTGCGTGGTAATTTTTTGTTAAATAAATTTATTAACGAATCAGAAGAGTAAATGCACGTTCGAAATAATTTTATTTTTATTTTTAAGTGCCTTTCTAGAATTCAAAATCGGTTTAACAGTTTTTAATTGCATTTTTATTTTTAAATATTCGTTGGCGTTGGTGGAAATATAAATACTATATTGGTTGGTGTAATAATACTATATTGACTCCTTGCATTATGTCTCTTTTCCCCCGCGATGAATGGTTAATGGAGGTTCGATTGAAAAACTTTTGCAATTTTCAAAAATGTAAAGATCTTAAAAAACTGAAGTTGTGATATTCATAAATGCACTTTGATCAATAATAGAAACAGGAAATTTAAAGAAAACAAGCATTCTTTTAGAAAATGAAATATGTGAGATTCTTTTAAAGTACTGCTAAAATAAAAAAAAAATATTTCTTTCAAATTTGCCGGGCCTCAGGTTGAGCCTCTTCAATCGACGAATATCCTTTTTTTTTGGAAAAGTCATTGTATATTGTTTAGGCATTAGTGTTTGATCTTTTAAAACGTTACATAACTTCATTATTTTTTATGATATATTTGAATCCTAGTATCAGAATAGCACTAAATTATCGTGGTTACGCAGAAAGATTATATTCCTGAAGCAATGCAAAGTTATAGAAATTAAACTTTTTTTGCGATTGCGAAAATTATGTTAAATTGCATAAAAAGTGCATCACCGGTTATATAATCCCCTCGTTTCGAAGTCAAATGAAAACGATGCTAACTAGAACTGGATTTAACGTGAGCTTGACCAAAGAAGCTACTTCACTTCCACTAGTGGTATTCAAATATTTATTTTGCAAAGTTGAGATTGTTTAAAGATCTCATTCGTTTGAAAGCCCGTGACTACTAATGAATGAGAAATATGAAAAGATTTAAGATCCGGTTCCATCTCATTTTAAGTCAAATAGCGGCACACAATTGAGGCCACTTAATGATTACTTAATTTTAAAAAGGAATTTTCAAACTAGTAATTAAATCGTGAAAGAAAGTATTCCTTGAACGTTGCACTTCTTGAATGCATTCAAGCAAATGCCCTCACCCTTTTACTCCAAAAATGCTTCCGGGGGCTTGTTTAATGACACATGTACTTCACTTCGTGTTGGCTGCTATTCTCAGAGATGAGTTCGATTTTAGCGGATGCGAGAACATTGGGACGGTAACTTCAGCACTATCTGGAATAAAATGTAGGAAAAATCAAATTCGAAATTCAATTGACCGTTGAATTGAAGAAATATCGTCGTACAAAAATCACATTTTGAACAGCCCTCTTTTTAAAAGGGCTTCTGCGTCCAGGACTGATCCGATGGCGCGCGCGAGAGAAAAAGTGTCTCGCTGCGTCACTGTGTCTGTAACTCTCGACCCAATTCACAAAGCGAGACATTTCTCCCTCGAATTATTATTAGTAATCGCGTGACTTAAATGGAAGTTTTAGAAAAGAAATTCATTAGTTAGAGTCTCAGCGGGCTGGATGCTAGAATCAACAGAAAAGTAAAATCATATTAATGGTTAGAGAATTTTTTTACGAACTGGTTTCTCAGTGCAAGATATTGAAGACTTCATTGGATGCTACCGTCAGCTTACGTCTATGCAAAAGAGTTAAATAAAAAAAACGCAAACATTTCCTCTCCAAAATTACCACTCCTCCTTTCAAGTCCAGTGAAAGCTGACAACTCACTTTCCAAGTCCAGATCTTTATCCCAATCTAAGTCCATTTTTAACCGAAGGATGCAGGGGTGTCGAGTCGGCAGGGAAAATAGTTAGGCAACAGTACGCCTCTAACGAAGAGTTAAAGAAGAGTAAAATGAAGCACACTTTGATAAACACTTTTGATGTGAACCGATACCAAATATTAATTTATTTTATCGAATGAAGTACATCTCGGTAAATATATATATATATATATATATATATATATATATATATATATATATATATATATATAAAAACTGTTTATCACCAACGAAAATCTTGGAACATTTTTCAACTCTTTTTTTTTCCATTACTCATTACCGTTTGGACAAGAATGATATATTGGTCAATTATGAAAAATAAAGTGAAACATCTAAGTCAGCGGTTCGAATTTCGAGTCGAAAGAGGTGGACATTCGACACAAAAATCTAAGAATTCTAGAGACGGGCTGTTCTCATTGGTAGTTTCTGTGATTTTCTCGAATCGAGTTCTGAGAAATTCTGGGACACTTTCAACAATGGGCTGGAGTATTGTAAGCTAAAGGTCACGGACCGTGCGCGATCTGTCCTTCCACACCTCGTCCTTCCTGCCATATTTAGGGCCAAGTTGATTCTC
Source organism: Gryllus longicercus (assembly GCA_038098605.1). Classification (NCBI taxonomy): domain Eukaryota; kingdom Metazoa; phylum Arthropoda; class Insecta; order Orthoptera; family Gryllidae; genus Gryllus; species Gryllus longicercus. The sequence goes on from JAZDUA010000707.1 coordinate 98,152, forward strand.
CCCTCCAATACTGTATCCTACATCCACATAGTCCCTAACTTCATTCTAGAAAAACTCGACGCGAATAAAGAGTTGCTTGATGCGGCAAGAGCTATGAGACCTCCAAGAAGATAACGTAAAGAAAGTTATTTTTGAATCTTTGGGCTTCAAAAATAATTTTCAAAAAACACGCATTACTTAATTTATTATCCAAATGGGATTGGCTTAATTTATTTAATATTTAGCGTCTTTCATGTAGTCTATTGCTGAGTACTTAAAATGACGTACTTTCAGCACACAAGTCAAAGGCGTATACTAAATCTCACACTTATGGTGCTGACGTTGCCAACATTCTTACTGCCCCTACTCATTTTTCCCCTTTGACAGTAATTGCCAATTGCAAGGCTGTGTCTCTTGAATGTCACCCATTTCTGGTATTAAATGTAATTTACTTTGTCTGCCATTGCAAATTAGTATATAATCATATTCTTCGTCGTCATTATTATTGATCGATCTCTCGAACACTGTCCGTTGTTATTCTTATTAAATTTCGCACAGTAAGCACTTTCCGTTTGAAATTATTGTACAAGTAGCATATTAATCCTGCCCATTATCTTTTTCAAGCTTTTTGCTTAAAAACTTGCAAAAAAGTCTAAAAACGTTGTCGAATAGTTTCGCTTATTTCTCCCAAAACAATTAAATAGAAATTTCTCCTCAATATTTTATTCAATACATTTAACTCCGTATAAATTTCCTCTTAATTAAGAAAATTATCTTGTTGCCGGATTGTGTTTTGCGGCATTTTGGATATCAATGGAATGAAATTAAAATATAATTAATACAATTAATTAAAACAAATATACACAATTTTCACTGATAAAATAATATACTGCAGAAATATTACTTATTTTTTGTAAATGTAATATAAGTAAATAATCACACAATTGCGATATTTAAATAATTCAATGCTTTATGAAAGGATACAATTAGAAATTAATTCATATTAATTTATGTGATGTAAAAATCGAAGTAAAAATAAAACGAACTCGTCAACTACTATAAAAAATTATCATAAACATATTGAGGATTCACTACTTCCCGGTCGATAAAGTTATTCAACTGGAAATAACCTAACTGTATCACATTATGTAATTAAACTTTTCAATTACGAGTATAGTCAATTTCCATTATAATAGATTTATGATAATTCTGTTGCGTAACATCATTCCAAACCTATTTGGCGTTAAAATAGAGTAATTATCATTGAGCATTGCCATTGCCAGTCACACGTCAAGTCAAGCTGTAAATCATTGCCTTTTATCCGTGTTGGCCAGAGGATCAGCGGCGTTGGTATCAGGGGTTCCCAAGCAGTCACCTGTCAAGATTTCACAGAGCTTAGTTAAGAGATTAGCTAACGGCGCAGATTTGTGACACTGATCAGTGTAATGTGATGGTCAGTGTAACATTGTCCGAATATTTACAATACTTTCATTCATTATTTGTGCCTTTGCAAGTTTGAAATAAGTTCAATCTCCCTCGCTCATTGTATTTAAAATGTAAAGCTAGTGGTGATAAAAAAGTACATACTTTCTCGCATTATTTGTAACTTTTGCAATGTAGAAAAATTCAGACAGCTCAACCAAACTCAGACTCTGTGTTTATAAACGAACTGTGCAAGAAAAAAATGGAGCCGTTTTGGAAAAACGTAAATTTTTAACATTACATTTATTTTACTCATAACTATGCAAAATTTATGTATATTTTGAAGCAACCTGAGAGCGTAGGCTTCTGCGGCTGGAGTCAGTATTTGCTAGGCTGTCCTCAGGGCGGAAGGTCGCAGAATGGCGACCGAAACGTCGGCACCTTCGCCATGGACGCGGCGTCACCCGGAAAGCCTAGTAAATATTGAAGCAACCTCATTTAAATACATAATTTTGAAGAACGTACTTTATTAAGAAAAAATATCAATCTTCAATATTGTAATTGTAGAAAGACGCCGAAAAAATTAAAAAGTTTTCAACATTTGATATTTCAGAGTATTCTAGGAAAATCGAGAACTCTAAAAAATATATTTGAGAAGTAATTAAAGGAAAATGTTAAGTCGTTTTCTAGAATATTTTGAAAATTATGTTGCAATTTTGGATTAAGAACGTCCAAAAATTAAAATACATTTTAATTTTAAATTCATTCATCATTCGACATCGGTCAGATCGATCAGGGAATATCAATATTGATAAAAATCCTGCCTACGCTAGCGTTGTTCACAGACGTACAGAGGAGCAGATGTTTTGTCGTAAACTAATGTTTTGGTATCAAGGGCCCACAAAACGTGAATTTTAACAACTCAACGTTTTGAATGAAATTATTTACTAAGTATAGAAACAAGAATTATTAACTTTTTTGGTATAGGGACCCACCAAACGAATTTTTCTGCCATTTTTTCTGCAACCTTACAATACTTTCTCTATAGTACGTAAGTAGTATATGAAAAAGTAGAAATGAAGAAAACACATTTTCAGAGCTATTGGATAGTAAACCTTGCCACCGAGAATTTGATTTTTTAGAGTTGTTTTTGAATTATTTTTATCATAAAAACTCACTATAGGTGTTTATAGATAATATTGTATACGTATATTAGAAGGTCACTTTGGCCTACATTCACAAGGTTTTTCGTGCATAAGTAATGATTTTTCATTTAAAAAGCGCCAAAACTAGGGCTGTACGGACACTCCAATAGTTAAGCGGCACGATCAACGATCGTAAATACGAGATGTTAGTGTTTATCGCTATCAGAATAAAATAACAATTTTGAGAAAGTGCTCAAAGTACAGGTATTATTTCATAAAAATTTCTTAATCAATAGACTAGAGTCATTGTGTCACATCCTTGGAATGACTATAATAATACGTTCTATGAAATATGAATCTGGTAATATCTAGGTACTTTTAGACGTTCTTCCGCGCAATCACGCCGATTGATTACACTGTCGATGCAAATATGATTGACACTTTTAATGAACCGAATTATAATTTTCTTTCTCTTTCTGCATTATTAAAACTGTATTTGCCTGAGTCATAATTTGACTGACAGTCTGCATATGGATATCTGTGAATGCTGGCGTGAAAATGATATTAAATTAATATTTTTACTTAATTTTAAAAGCTTTCATATCTAAATCATTTGATCCCTGTTTCAGAAATGTTCATGAACATGAACAACAAGGCGAATTCCGGTATTATTTTTACAGACTTGTCACATATTGTGCACACATATAGTTCTTCTCGCATATGGAAATTGAACTCCAGTTTATCACTTTAAAATTAGAGTATAAATGACAAATGTGTAAAATATATGCACAATACTGTTAAAAAAATATTTGGAAATATCTCTCAATGAGCGACAGTACTTTTTCGTTGATCTATTGACCAGACTGGCATCCTAAACGCGACAGCTTTACAAAAATCCTTTTGAACCGAAGAACCAGAGGGGAAACCTTTGTAGTTCAGACGCAATAAAATTCTAATAGTAACAAAGAACAAGATATAAATAAAAATAAGTAATTACATTATTTGTATTATATTAATTTTTATAGGTAATTTTTCATCCTGAAAAACTAACTGAATTCAACGGCTGTGAAATTGAAAACATTTGATCATACGAGGATCGTCAAAATAAGCAAGGCAGAAATAACAACCATTAAAAAAGTATGACTATTTTATAATAAAATTAACTTAGAGCTAATCCGGGGAATGAAGATTATCCTAGGAAAACATTTCAATATGAGAAATTCATACCTAACATTTGTACACCACGAAAGTAAATATTGCATTTTTTAACTTTTCAAATAATCAGAAATGAAGGAACGTATTTGTTGACAATGGATTTTTAGTAGAATTACGAAATACTTTGTTACGAAAAGCTATTGTTTAAGCAATGAAAAATTTAGTGCTGTAAAATATGGAAATATGAGACTTAAACTCTTTTCCCAAATAAAATAAGTAGCGAGAAAGTTAAAAAAAATGAATATTTACGAATTTATGTTTAAAAAAATACAAATAGAAGATGTTATTTTTTACATTAAAAATAAACAAAACGAAATTGCGAAATATTGGAAATATTAATGTAATTTTGTACAAATAGTACAAAGCTATTTTGGTAAATAAATCAAGTAGGCATTTTACATATTCTGTTGAAAGGTCACGAACTAGTTAAATCTGAAATGTCACTAAAGGAAATGAGAAAGTGGCTAAAAACTTTTTAAAATAATGTATCGTTCATTAATTATAATTTTATTTTTGAGAGATAATTTAAAATGAACATTGTAATAGAATATTAAAGTTGTAATATCTTAAACCGGAAATAGAAAAAGTTCTGCAGTATACAATCAGTCACGTCACGACCCACCGCTTGCCCTTTTCTAGAAAGTAGAATTTGTTTGCAACCTCTGACCTGGCTCCAGAAGAAATTAGAGGATTCATAATCTGAGATTTCGTGAAGAAATGATGAGATAACAACTAAATTTGCTCTGACTTTCTCTTCCATTTGTCAGTCACGAAATATACAGTACAATACGGGCCAGCTCAAGTTGTTTTATCTTAGAGTGATCTCCAACTGTCAGAATTTTTTTCAACATTTTCAAATATGGGGGCTATTTATGTTTAGTATAATTCCACATCATTATAAAAGCTGCCTGTTAGAAATGTACGGTTGTTGTTTTGATTGTGGAATTGGCAAATTTTCTCGTATTTCTACTAAACATTTCTCTTAAATTCACAAATATAATATTCCAGTTCCACCTTTCAAGTCCACAAAAAGGAATTTCTATAATTTCAAGAGGCAACGTATTTTAACCATAAAAATATATTTGATCTTTAAACGTGAGTGCACTCTTAAATAATTAAATATAAATCATTTACAGCAGATGAACAATTTTGCAACAAATACAGCAAAAATGAAGAAAATGTTTGTACCTTTCTTTTAGTTGCATAAAAATCTTTGTAATTACAAAAGAATTTTTGAATTCCAAACGATACACTAATTGCTTCTCATACCATGTGATTCCTCTTTTCAATTCTCCCTTTTGAATAGTCGAGCCATGTACTGTAGTGCTCCGGTTAATCAACACGTGAGCGCTCATTATTAAATGCCAGTCATTATCTTCACATTTCTTGTTTGTATACACTTACACGTCACCAACGCACGCCCATTCATTCATTTTTCTGAGCTCCCGTACCGGAACTCGAGTACATAAATTAGGCAATCCCCGGTAGCCAGCGATAGGCTGTCCAGCTTAAAAGGGCTTTCACTGCGGTGAATGAAGGAGCGGTCCTGGGCGCGGGGGCCGCGGGAGGGGCCGGGAGCAGTCATTACGGGAGATGGCTCCTGGCGAACTGCGTGGGCGGCGTGCGAGGTCCAGGGGCGGGGGCGTTGGCGGGAGGGCTGGCTGGCGCCGGACGCGCGGGGACGCCGTGGGGACCGCGCGGCGAGCGCGAGGACGGACGGGGCAAGGAGGGGACACCGGCGCCGCGGCGCCTGCCCTCGCGTCGACGCCGCGCCCGCGGCGGGCAGCGGGCGGCGGCGGCGCCTGCCGCTGGCAACGAGCCAACCGCCCGCGTTCGGCGCGCTCGGCGCCAAGAAACCTAAGATTCAGCGGAGTCCTTTCTCACTCCCCCGCGCGCCCCCTCGCCAAATCCGACGAGCGTTTGACCCATTTCCTACGCGACGGAATAACGTTGCGTGGGCGAGGGCCGACGCCATGCGGCGCTACGTCGCGTCGGCGACGGCGACGGCGATGGCGGCGATGCGGTGGCACCGGTGCGCGCCGCCATGTTACCGACAACCCGCCCCTCTCCTCCACGCCCTGCCTCTTTCTCCACTGCCTCTCGCCAGCGACTTTGGACGGTCTGTTACACCGAAAGTTTCAGACTTGCTCGATGCCAGAGTAAGACTTTGTCGGAAGAAAAAGAAATATGAAGGGTAAGATCGAACGGCTCTGAATGGCCGTTCAAGTTTTCAACAACAATCGTAGGAAACGACCGTTTATCTTGCAACATTAAGTGACGTTGTAAACAGCCGGGGACGTCTTTTCTGGAACTGCTGGACTACTTAGACACTTCGACATAGATGTTTCACTCTGAACATTGCATGTGATAGGATCTATTTTTGTGTGGCTTTCGGTCACTTAAATTATCATATTAGAGTTAGATAAATAATCTAAAAGAAATATGTAAATTTTGTACATCAGCAAGTACTATCACAGGTTCATAATGGCACTATCACAGGTTCAATATGCATTTTCTGAACCTCTTTGAAGGATGCTTGTATATATTTCGAATATATTTTACGAGCTTAGTTATGTTACTTAATAAACAGTCCTGGTCCTTAGTATTAGGACATGGAAGAGAGTCTCTGACTTCCCTAAGATGTCGCCGCTAAGAAAGTCAACATAAGAAACTCTGCTCTCCCACCAAAGAAGTTACGACAACATACGAAAATTGTCGAGTTTATACCTTAAAGCAATTTACTCGTACATATATCATCGTAAGTTCGTACACTTTAAGATACTTCTCGTAAGTTCTGTGCGCAAAAAGTTTCACTAACACAGATGTCTTAGGCAAGAGTTTTCCTTTTACATGTCAGATCTTATTTTCTCGCCCTGGCGTTTGAAATGGGGACCGGCGTTGCTGCTGACCCCGATATTGTACAGAAGTGTGATAGTTGATGAAACTTCGGAAACTTGTTTCCTGCAAGGCGAATGTTTGCAACTTGAAGTTGGTATATAACCCTCCAGCTGGAACATAAAATATCGCTAAAACAACTTTTAATATTGCTACAAAAAGATTCAAATCATTTAATAGGAGATATATCCAGGTTCATTACACGTTTTAAGGAAAGTTATTATATCTAATTGATCCACAACTGTTGATTAATTATTTTCTACAATGAACAACATTAAGGCAACTTAGATGAGCTGACTCTTTTACGAACATTTAAATAAATCCTACAGCGATAGTACTGTTCACTATAAAATTAAATAATTATTTCCAATATTTCACCTGGGAATTTAAGGTTTTGGAGTGCGTCGACTACTAATTCAATTAGGCCCATAAATGTAATGCATTTTATATCTAGAGATGTAGGATTCCTCACCTGCTAGCACGTGAAATCAAATACTGACCTCCACATCGCCTTGTGGCTCCCCTAACCCTTCAGGTATCTCCCGGCAAGCCGACGTAGGTCGACTCGGGATCTCGCCATTCAACAGAAAAATATCATTGTTACCTCCCGCAATAAAACATGCACAACACTTCCAGGAATAATGACCTTAGCCGTAGACCAATCAATCAATCCAGGTATCTCGCTCCAACGGAGCACCATCCTGGCCGGAACAACCTTTTGAGCTCGACTGGTTTCTCGACATGTGTGATGATGCAATGCATGTAAGTTTAATTGTGGGTGAGAAAGGAGAGAGGATAGGACAGGGAAAAGGCAGGAAAGATCGCGCGGTCCATAGCCCATTTGTTAGTATATTACTCCGGCATTCGCCTGGTGTTGATGGAAGAAACCGCGAACACCTACTAATCAGAGCAGCTGGCCTCTAGAATTCTCCTCCAGACAGCGGCCGAGTTCGAACAAGCTATGTAGCTAGTGTAGAAAATCCGCCACGGTCTGAGAGACAGCTAGAGCCCTAGCCTCTCCAGGTCAGTGTCCCGCAGTTGCAACCGCTGTTGCCACGGTGCCAACTGACCCGGGGCACAGTTTGGGCTCTCCAGATAACCGGACGTAGAAGAGTAGAGTCGGCTGCGCAAAGGAGCGCGCTACTCTCCGAACGCGGGGAGGACACGCGAATGAGCCCGCGCGCGCCCGCGCGCCTCTGTCGCAGATGGGCTGCCCCCGCCGCCTCGCCCTGCTGCTGGTGGTGCTGCTGGCGCTGCACGCGCAGGTGGGCGTGGACGCCCGCTACCTGCCCACGCGAGCGCAGGACGACCGCCTGGACCGCCTGCGCGAGCTCATCCGCGACGTGAGTAACCAACAACAAACGCGCTGCTTGTACACCAAACACCGACCCGCCCTGCCCTCGCTGCGCGGCTGCTGGCTGCGCAACACGTGCCGTTTCCCGTCCACGCTTCCCCCCGCTTGGCCTAATTGCCCCCGAAGGCCAGGCTTGCCGCAAAGATTTTGGTCATTTTTTTCACGATAATGCCGGGCAGGCATTTTCGTGTTTACAGTTGGAAGGTTAAGATATTGTCGAAAGTTAATTCTATCTTGTTTGATTAACATGGAGGATGAATCTGATTACAAGACCACCAATCTTTTTTATGAAATCTACTTATCTCTATATCAGTTAAATCATATCGTCGAAATACAAGTGAAACACACTAAGTACATTGATACGTATTTAGAGATAAATCAAGTTGATGTTGATTCAATTAAATTTTTCTACTCAATATCTTTTACTAGATAACAGATAAAAAGCAAAACTTTTGCGGTAACTCTTGTTTGAAGACAATATTATATTTCAGCATTGGTGAATTCGGCCTAGATGATATTTTTTTTTGCATTGACTCTCGATTGGTATAGCAAAAGTATGCACGCAAATGAGGAAAAATTAAAAATATGTTAATCAATTATTGCATTTATTTTCAATTCTCTCAATCTAATGTAAAACATGAAGTATTTTTTCAATTCTGGATCTTGTTAGTTTGTACCATACATTTGAAAATCTGTAAGAAAGGAGAAAGTGGTCGATTAGCGTCTTTTGAAGACGACAATATTTTAAAAATACATATTTAATTTTGATTTTAAATAATATCAAATACATTTCACGAATTATTACTATTATTTTTGTTTTGTTTCGCGAATCGGCCATCATGAAGCCACGCGAAACGTGCATCACACCGGGGCTCAGACATGATTATCGGGGTAGGTGCACGTTACTTTTCTATAGGGGGGAATCAGCATTTTAACGCTGACTCCATTTTTATACCCCAGAGTTGTTAGCCCTGGAGGATGGGATGAAATGACGATTAAGATTATGTTGATGATAAATGATGAAATAGACACACACAAGCATATAGAGACACACACATGTCCGAGGAGGGACTCGAACCCGCGATCCTGATTTTGACTTATTCCATATTTGGATAGTACTGGTGACTTCCATCCTTACGCAAAGTGACATATGTCTAACGTTCATGATGGTCGTTGAACAGCAACACTGCGCGGAGAGCCAGAAACAGAATCAAACGACGCAACAGACGAAAAGATGCTCTCCTGTAAAATTAAGGGTAAATGATTTATACCACTATACCTCTCAGCCACTCAGTTATTAACGACATTAGGCTGATAAACAGCAAATAACAGATGCGGATGGAATTTGTAAACCAAGGTGGTAGCCGAGGTTTATAAATAACCAAATATGTTATGTATCTGTTATTATTGGTATTGTTTGTCTATTATTATAACAGACAGGTGGAAATTTGTAAACCTAGGGAGTAGCTGAGGTAAACAACCAACTCTGTTATTTATGTTATCGGTTGTCGTTCAGTAATTTTCATAATACAATATTACAAAATCAAAATCATGTTAACAATAAATGCCATTTCTCATAATTAGTGTACTCAAACGTCATCTTCAACTAAAACTCATTTGCAAGCCATTAAAAATGCATTTTGTTCCTCTGTTCGGTTGCGTTAAGTCGATAATAACAGTATAGTATTTCGAAAAAAATATTAAAATACATTATCATATACTTTATATACGGTTCTAAAATTTTGTAAAAGGCCCCTACGTAATTTTGGGCCCAGGGGCCCCGATATGCTGAACAATACTTCATAGTGAGGCCCTTCCCTCGGGAGAATCTTTCCTGCAAAAGAAGTAACTTCCACTTCAAATTATAAATACAAATTTATTACAAAAAATCAACCAAGCAAATTCTGCAGAATAAAATTTTAGGAACGAAACATGTTATACTTTTGAAGCAACAGACCAGATGAACTAATTGCCTCATTTGCCGGAAAACATGTTTGGGAATATTGTTTCATTGGTCATTCGGGAAAATGTAGTATATATCGAATATTTAGTTTACCCAGCAGACCGTTTAGAACGGTAATATTTTTTGCATCGTACTAATGACGCGTTTAAGCAGAAAAAACGGGAATTTAAAAACGTTTCTTCTGTATTCGTCGTAATAATTTCCTGTTCGTAGTGTTGTTATTCCTAAAATCACAGAAGAATGAAACCTGTAATTTTAATGATGCCATGTTTGAAATATTTTTGAGCAATTCAAACACTTGACTTTCCACTATAAATTTTACTTTAAAAGAGCTAATTTTCCATTATGCGAGGGGTTGTTAAATCAAAAATAAATACTAGATATTTGATTACTGTTTCATATCATCATATCTCTCACAAACGATCATTAATTTGAGTACACATGATATCGACATTTCGTTTATAACAATTCTCTTCAAATATTATTTTTATAAACCTTTTCTTAGAATGATATTTTGTTACGATCTTCCCCCATAATTCCGTGTTTTTTTTAAGATTTGCCACTAAAAAGTGTGTTCACATTTTTTGAGATCTAATATCAAGAATTCTATTGGTTTAATAATATGAATCTCAAGATTTCATTATAATATGCAGGGCAATTTAACAACTATTTCATTTCTCTTATTCAATTAAATCACGCCAAAAAGTTATGAAACATGTAATTGATGTCAGTGATTAATTTCTAGAGAAAATCTGATATTAATAATTGCTCCTATCCATTATATCAAATAAACGTATGAACTTAAAAATAAGGGTTTGTGAAATTTTAGTAAAAACTGTGAAAGAGTTTCCTAACAAAGATGTGGTTTTTAATCGCTTGGAATTGCAAAGATGTTTTATTATAATACAATTATAATGAAACAGTACAATCTCAATTGTAGAAAATTATTTAAAATAGAAAATATCTTTTGAAAAATAATAGTAATTATTTCAACGGTGGATATCACATATTGTGTTTGTGTTTTACGCTCGCATGTTTATCGCCGTTGTACTAAATATGTTTCTGAATGCATTAGGCATATGTATTTCCTAAATATCTTCTGCAAAATAATACTGGGAAATTGGTTGAGAAACATGTCTGTAAAGCTCTACGTCTCTGACCCAGTACATAGTTACGTAAGAAAATTATTATTATTATTATTATTATTATTATTATTATTATTATTATTATTATTATTATTATTATTATTATTATTCAGTTATTTTAGAAGTAAGCAGAAGAAATACACTAAAAATACTTAATTTCTCCTTGATATTAATTATTTTATCTGAATATAACCAAGGATTAAATGACCATTGTAATTCTACTGTTATTAATAGATTTTGTGTTATCTGAACATTGGGCATGGCGTAAATATTTTAGACGCCTTTTTATGCCATTGATTTTACACGCCTTCTGAGAATGTAATAATACTCGTTATTAAAATGAGTTATTTGGGAGAATAGTGCTGCTTATTGGGCAATATTGACTGTTCTTAAATGAAGAGCGCTGTAATAATAATAATAATAATAATAATAATATTATTATTATTATTATTATTATTATCATTATTGTTATTGTGAAAAATGACAGGAACTCATACTGATCGCGTGGCTACATACTGCACAATGTGGCTATGCAAACCTTGTTTGGGAATTATACTCTATTTCTCATTACATTACTATACACTAAGAAACAATTATTAGAATTATCAACCATTAAGATCTGCATTTCAATAATTTTATGTATACCAATAAATTACAAATTAAAGAAACAAGCAATAGACAGCTTTAATTGTTGATTGAGACCATTGTCGCTTCTAAATAACAATTAATCAATTGAATTTAAAATAAATATTTAATAGCTAATTAATTCAAAGTTGGTTATTGAAAGTAAAGTGTCTGTTTTTGTAAGTTTATTCCGTTTTTATTTTTACAAATTGCTATAAATAATTTTTTCTGAAGGCAGTAAAAAATTATATCAGTTACAACAACCGATTACATATGAAAATAAGAAGTTAACGTTCCTGTTTTGACGAAAGTTTAATTATGACAAGCAAAATCATTCCACAGTGAAACTCTTACCACAGTGCTAATGTGTATTCTCTAATAAATATAGACAAATATAAATAATAGGTTGGGTTTGAGAATAAGATTTTTTCGTAAATGAACCAAATTACAATTTGAAATAAAGAAGTCATTTCGTACTATCAGCTTATTTCTTCTTATATCTTGTTATTTGTGAATACCATCTTCGATTTTGCGAGGCCTTTACGAGCAGTCGCTTCTCACAATGTCAAAACACATCTCCAGACAAGCCATGCGCAACCCGGCGTGGGTTTCATGCGAGACCTACTTACAGCTGGCTTATCAATGAAGATGCCACGGCACTAACACGTCACAAAATGAAACCAGGGGTCTCCCGAATATCAAACAGTGGGTGGGGCCGCCTCGCCGAGCGAGCTCATGGGAACTTCCCAGTTCTGTGCAAATACCGTATGCATGACTGTGTACTCTCCAGAGGGAGGAAGCATTTCCCGTTCTATCTCCGCACTGGGGAGGGGAAATAGCACTGTGCCGGTGCTCCCACCCGAGAGGGGGGGAGCCTCCTCGGGGGTCCCTCGCCCGTTCTCCTCCGTCCGCTTCTCTCCTGCCTTTTCACCCCCTCCCATTATCACACCGTCTCTCTCGTCTGCCTTCGATCCGTTTTCGTTCCTTCCCTATCATGCACTGCCTCTTTCAACCTTACGCTTTCCGACGTGCCAACGTCATTGTTGGTCTCGCTGCTGTTCTTGTTCCAACTTTTTCGTCCACACCAGCTCTTCTACATCGTGCTTCTGATCGCTCATGTATTCTGTACTTCGTCTCTACTTAGCACTCTTCATCACGACGACCCCTCCCACCCTACACAATCTTGTTTTGCTTCGCTCTATCCCCCATGACCGCACGCAACGGAAGATACTGTTCCGGCGCTTTTATGTAGCCTGCAATGGGATCTTCCCTGGCCTCACACCCACGCGCTGCGGGAAAGGGCCGGGCGACAATTGAAGAAACCGACAGAAAAGGACAACCTTTTCCCCCCTCTTTGTCGCAACCTTTTGAAATAATGACTGGTGTGAAGAGCCCTCGTAACTTCCATGAAGAACGACCTAAAAGACGACGAAAACGAATGTGAGACGTCACAAATATTTCATATCCCGAAGTGTCACTAGGACAAATGGCGGGGAGGTCGAAATGAAAAATGGGGATTTAGGTGATGGATGTCTCTGGAGCTCATGCTCAAAGAACCTCTTGTTTCAACGGAAGAGTTTTCTAATTAGATAAAACCGCAAGCATTTCATTACTTTGCATTCGCCGCAGGATCTTTTGTTTCTGTTCCATTCCACATTCATAACACTCTACTCTGATGTTCGCAACCCTTCTCGAAGAGTGTACTCGAATCAGGGGAACGGAGGGAAAGTTGAGATCGCACTCTATTCGAGGATGCCCATTCGCTTTGCAGGCGCCTCTGTAGCACTTGTATTATTGCAATGAATGAACGAGCCATTTGAAAACTGACTACTTTCATGAAGTCAATGAGAATCTTGCAAATCTCCCTCCTTCTCTTTCTAGTTTGTTCTCCCTCTTAACAATATAACAGAGTCTCGTATTACGAAACTATTTACTGCTTGGATATTTGATGATGATTTTAAATTTTAATTGGGTTTTATATGAAGATGTGATGTGAAACATTTCGTACCGGTATTGTGATAACTTCTTCGATAAATTTTGAATGCAAAATTAAATGCTCCTATTTTTCAACTTCTTTGTAACTTCTTCTTTATTTTTAATTCAACATTCTAAACTGTTTCATACAAGTTCAATTACACCTACATTTTTAAAAACTTGTCGAACATTTCAAGTCGACAACAGTGGGTATATAAATATCGTTACTACTTGAAAATTCATAAGATAGGTCATGAATATATTACATCGCGGGCATGTAGCGCGAACATTATTGAAGAAAATAGGAGTGTATGTATATAACAATTACAACGCGTTTCGATGTTGTGAAGTTACTCGAAATAAAACAATGCCTTTAGGATACAAACAAAGTAGTACTAGCACTACAAATAAAGTAACTTTCTCATTTTGTGCAGTATAATTTTGTAATTATTCGTGATTGATTCATTTTTTCAACTATTTGTTAATACAATTTTATGTTTCGAGTATTCTACACACAATACGAGTATTAGAATGAAGAAAAATATGATAAACTGTCTCATCTCCGGAACTTCTTCTGAACTCTAAATAAACTTGTTTGTTTTGACAAACGTGAAATAAGATTCAAATCCTTAATTGCAAATTACCTTTATTATTTTCCCATTATAAGATATTAATAAAGTTTATGTATACACATGCGTGAAAGCGACAATCAGGGATATGAATATGAAATCTTCAGCTCACGATGATGGTTCACAGGCCAATGTACATGGCGAAAATTCCCCCATTTCTTTCTTTCCGATCTTCTCAACCTTATGTCCACGCGCCCGTTTCATTAATTGGAACGGCGATCTTCCCATATCGGCAGCCGCAACTTCCGCGCCCGCTGGGATCCGGGTTCCGACCGGCGGCGGCGTGTCCCGGGGCGGGGAGGGGGGCGGGGAGCGGGGCGGGGAGCGGGGCGGGGAGCGGGGCGCGGAGCGGGGCGGCGGAGTCGGTTCCCAGCCCCACGGGGCTCTCGACGCCTCGTCTGCGTCGCGGGCGGCCGCGCAAGAAGCCAATTCAATGGGAACCCGCGGCGGACGGACGCGCCGTGGGCGCCGCGGGCGAGTGGGTGGGGCAATTACCCCGCACGCTTTCTCCGCGATTACGAGCGGTTCCTTACAAAAGTCCTGTGCTCTCCGAGCGAGGCCACGCGCGGGGGAAGCGGGGTTTGAGGGGCGGCGGCAGAGGCGGCTGCCTGCGCCTAAACGATGGGGAGGATTAGACGCCGGAGTCGTGACGAGTGACAGTTGAGCGCGTTTCTCTCCCTAGCGTCGTGATTATTTCCATGGGCGCCGCGTCGGGCAGCGGATGAGACGCGAGCGCTGGCAGGGGGCGGAGGCGAGGGCGTTGACAGACGGTGCAGGACCCTGCGGCGCGCAGCTCTCGCCGGGTTGAGTTCGTCAGTGAAGGAAACAGGACCGTGTCTTTTCGAACAGGTTCCGCACGAAAATAAACTTATTTTTTACAAGCTAACATTCCAAGGCAATTTGTAATACTGCCATCCGCGTAATATTTTTTAAAATATACTGTGTGTTTATTTGTCCAATTAGTATTTTAAAATAATTGTGAGTTTAAGAAAATGTCAATACAATGATGTAATTCGAGTATAATTTTATGAATAAGTTAGAAAATTGAAAGAAATTCGCTATCTAAAAAAGTGAAAAATAATTATATAACTGTAATGCAAAGAAAATGATTACAGGAGAATATATTCATACAAACATGTTTTACCTTGACAAATTCTGGAATGAAAAGAAATTGTGAAGGGTGAATGAAATTCATCATAATGCATCATAAAAGTAAATTTTGCACCAAACTATTCACTCATACGTAGGAAAGAAGAGTTAATTATAAAATAACAGCGAGCTAGAGGCTTAAAAAATTGAAGTTCTTTTAGAAACGAACTATTCTTTTCATAAGATTTCCTTCATAGCGCAACGCGTGACGTGGCTGCGTGACGTGACCGCTGCAGTAGCGTTCGCCCTGAGAACCGCGCTAAGAGTCTCGTCGATCAATGTGAAATGTGTGTTGATCAAAATGGGTTTGCATAAATTTTGCCGAGTCACTCTTATCTCTTCCGCAGTTTGTGCTTGCATTCGCTTCGTCCTTAATACAAGTATACCCGACAGCGGCTAGCGGAATGGGAACAGATTACGACTCGAATATACCGGTGTTTGGGAGTTTGCGGGTCCGATTCCAGCAAGGTGTCTTAGATTTGCTTGATGATTTTGGCATTGCTCAGTTTGTGCCACCTGGAGGAATCGAAGTTTGATTGTCTGATTTCCTTGATTTCCCTGATCATTTTCAGGCGAAAGCTAGAGCAGCATTTTCCCTCCCATCATTATCATCCCATCATCTGTTTCCATCCGACTTGGGACGCCGGGGTAGGGCGTGCCCTATCCCGTCCTTTCAAATGTCATATACCGGAGGGAGGCTTTGCATTCTCCGAAATTGAGCTGGTCTAACAGTAGGAAAAATATTTCGCTCCGTCTTTAAGTCTGTCCACTAGCACCCTTACATCGTCTTCAGTGCTTGAAATGATAGATTGGTGATTCAGGGTGCGTTAACTGTTAAAGTCATTAGTACCGTAAGGGTGGTGCATGCTTTTCTTCGGAAGGTGGCGGTGATCTTCCCCCGCTGAATGTGGAGGTCCGGCGCTGTCTGTCGGCTAGCGGGGTTTTCCCCAACTAGGTATTTCCCACCAACGGGGCACCACCTCACCTGGAACAAGCTCTAAGCTCCCGATAGATTTCCCGGCATGTGTGGTAGTGTAGTGCATGTAAGTATAAGTGTGTGTAATTAAGGGATGAGGATAGGACAAGGAAGTGGAAGGAAAGCTCGAACGCGCTCCGTGGCCCTTTTATCACGGCGAATGCTCCAGCATTCGCATGGTATTGATCAGAGAAACCTCGGAAAACTACCGACCAGAGCAGCCGACCGCTAGAATTCTCCTCCAGACTGCGACTGAACTCGAGGCTTCTATCTAGCTAGTGTCGACTCAACTATCTAGCTAGCTTCAACCTTCCGAGTGTAGTGACATCAGGTGATGCCCTGAGCCACCTCTCCTGGTTCAGCACTTTAAAGTTTCAGTCAGCGCTCGCCATGATTTGAGGGGCCTTCAAGGGACTCAATGGCCTTCAAGGAAACTTTGCCTTAAAGAAAAAATACGCCTGCCAGTCTTTTCCTTATGTTTTGTTTGCGTGTGAGAAACAATATTATGTATTCAAAACCTGGGAATATTACCTTAATATTTAAATTATATTTATCATGGTAAAATTTGGCAATCTCAAACGAGACTTCATGTGATTCTAAGGTAAAAATGCCGCAAAAATGTTTTAAATTTCTTGTAATTGAATATATTTTTTTATGACACTGATCGATAAAAAGAAGAATAAAATACATGTCTCTAAATTGGGTTTGTTTTCTTAACACTAATTGTTCTAGCTCATACAAGGAAAGTACTACATTTTAATGAGATAAGTATGATAGAACTTTGGGGCATTTTTCCAGATAACACACTCTGGAGTACATCATTGCATACAAGTAGTCTGCCTTCTCCAAATTCCCGTTTCCTTGGTATCTTTTAGTGCTCGAACTGTCAATTAACCATATTTTCCGATGTAGCTCTTGAGCTCATCTCGGCATCTGTTTTTGAGGTACAGGAGCTGTTCACTCATTGCGGCATCCCTTGTAGCGCCTAGGCCCATAACGAACCAAGTTCCTATTTTTTCCGAGAATGGAATGAGAGGGAAATGAAGGAAGGTAAAGGCTGAAAGGGCTAAGTGTTGAAAGGCTATGGTGGATGGGAGATTCCCACCATGTCCCAACACACCCACCCATGCCAAAGATGGTATTGAAACTCGCGGTCCTTGGTTGTCAGGAAAGTTAACGCGCTCCCTCCTTAATGATCTCAGCTAGCCGGGTCTACGATTACAGTGGTAGCACATTGTTCCTCTCTCATGAAAATATTATGAAACCAAAGTAGCGAACATTCTTAGTTAAATGCAAGGCACATGCCTCGTTAAAGTTTCATTTCACGTAATATACATTTCTTAAATTTCTTCAAACATTGCATATTTATTTAATTTTAATTTTTCATTATGTCAAGGAAAGTAAGCTTCAATATTTGAATTTTGCAATCATAACAGATATAATCAATTTAGCTGTTTATGTATTAGCATACACATTATATTAATATTCAGATAATCGCTGTCATTCACAACGAAAAAGCGATGGATCCCTTGGCCCTACGAGTTCTCTGTCAATGACAAGTCTAATCATTACAGGACGAGGGGTTAATTTGTTGACGTGATGGAAATTTGTTAGTTTCCTAGATCTTTTGTGCTCACACTTATAATAAAATTATTTATTGGTACGTTGTTTCTGCGTCAATTACAGCATCAATTTCATTACTTTTGACATCTTCATTAAATAGGCTGCAATCTCCCGTTTTGCTGTGTGGGTTAAAAGCTCAACGTTGTTTGAATATGAACCTTTCACATGTACTTGAGAAAGAGAGGAGTTAGTCTCATTAAGCGTTTCGAGAGAATGATGATTGGAACGCATCTCCAGACCTGTTGCCGCGTTTACAAACAAGAGTTTTTCCTTTCGTAATCAGAGGATAGATCCTGGCTTGCATTTGAACTGAAGAAACTTTCTCTTTGCAGTGACATAGAGTCTGAAAATATTGTATGACGTTAATTAAATCTAATCATGTCATGCTGACAACGAATAGCATGAAAATAAATTAGAAATAAACAACCTAAATAAGGAATTTCTGATAAATTATTAAAGTAAGACCACCAATAGCTTACAGTGATCCAAAGTCTGACACTAAGAAAATAATATGGGCACAATAAGGCTGCAACTGAATAAAGAAAAATAAACTTTGGAAGAACCTGAAAGATGCAAATGATAAATTTGAACAACTTTGGTATGACTAATGGATAGTGTGATAGACAAAGAAAATTTCAAAATATATTCTCTTACAATAATAATATTTGGAGAAGTTACTACAGTCAAAACGACTCAATATCCTCGAATTTCAGTTTTCTTTTTACACTGTTGCACATTTTAAGGTAGTGCCGTTCTTTATTACTTAACTTACAACAACTTACTTACAACAAAAAATCAATATCAAACGTTTAGTGTTCTGCAAATATGTTATTTGGACAAACAGCGGAGTGTCGGCTCTAAGAATCACATTGTAACAGCTCTGGAAAAGTAATATTTGTTGGGATTTCCGAAGAGAGATTCTCCGTTTGACATTCCTTTTTTCACTTTTAATTAATTGATTTTGTTTTTGAAATCTAAGTGGGATTATATACGGCTTATAAAAGCTTTTGTTTGAAGAGATGCACGTAAAAAGTTGAGGTTATAGTTCAGTTCTTTGCATTTTGTAGCATTTTTCTCTCTAGGGATAAGAAATTGATGTGCCAGTGATTCAGGGATGAAAGTAATTGAAGTTTATTGTTAAGAGGATAAGGAATGTAAACGAGAGACAGATATCAGTGGAAGGACTTCTTACGAAAATTCAAAACGTTTACTAAGTATTAATAACACCAAAAATGCTACACAAATTTGCAAATTTTGAATTGGTATTCAATAATAAAATTGCTAATTCAATAGTACACTAGTAGACCAACATTTATTCTGTGTATATAAAGTAATACTGGAACTTACCTAAGCGAATACAAGAAAAATCTACGTGTTTTGTGGAAACGTCGCACTGTGTGTTTATTTATTTACGTCAAAAACAGTTAAAAACTGTGTGTGAGGTGCTATGGGTTGAAGTTAAATTGAAGTTACATTTATGCCTAGAAGCAAAACAAGGGACCATTTCAGCATTTGCTCAAGGATTAGGGAAACTGGACGAAAACCTGATCGAGATGGGGGTCATTGACTCAGAAGCTGAAGTACAATACTTATTTCAGGTTCTTTAGAATTGTACAATCGAAATGGTAAATAATACACTAAATGTCGTCGTTAAAATTAATATTAATTTCCTTTTGGATGCTCGGTATAGGAGGATGTGGTGCCTGACCAAGTAGATTAGTAGATAGTTGATACTTGACAGGTTAATCCACAGACCTTTGCCCAAAATTATGTAATTGTTGTAACTGCCTCAGTAGAAATCGCAAAATTGAGCTGACCAACCCTCTCTGTTTCACGTCAGTTGCGGTCTCTTTTATCCTGTTTCAAGAGCTCTTAATACGATAAATTGCAAGGAAACAAAACTAAAAATTAATGTGGTAGTGAAGTTGTTGGAAGAAAACGGCGCGGCGATGACACGAATTCCCTGAGCTTCATTTGGTTATGTCTGCAAGCCATTCTGAGAATCGTAAGTGAGAGAGAGGGATTCCTGCCAGTGAAATCATTTCGCAAGCTAACATTTGTCCTCCTTTTCAATTTACTCCGCCTCAGCGTCATGGGAACACTAGTCAAAATTCTGTCCTCCTATGTAAAGATAAAGTGATAGTAACTGGACGGAGAGGAGGACAGGTAAGTCATCCAGTCAATTTTAGTAACTGGCGGTTCATCCAACAAAATTGGGGTCATTTATATTGTGAGTAATGGTTTGGTTGGAAGTAATGGTTTGTCTGGGCCACGTTCGTAACATATCACGAGATTTTCAGGAGGTTTCATATACTTTTTTCTTATTTTCCCTAAAATAATAAACAGTTGCCTCAGAATAAATGTGATAAACTTCTAGGATTTAAAGAATGATTGAAAGTACATAGTCTTGGAATAAATGTTAGAAACTTCGATGACGTATAGAGGTGTCGAAAATAATAGCTTTTTGACATTGGGAAAATGTGACGTATATAATATAGTGGGAACATTTATATAATGGAGTTAATAAACTGAAAGTATAACGGAGTTTTATAATTATATATGTTACATTTACTACTTATTGTTAGGCAACCTCGTATGCACAGATGCACATGTAAGGCAACTACATGAAATTTCTTTGACGGCGACAGATCGTGGCCTGAAAAACATATGGGCATAATAAGTGCTTAAAAAGTAAGAGAAAATGTCACATGTGTGGCACCGTTTTATTTTACCAGTAAATATTTTTTGGCAAAAAGCGATCATCTTCGGCACCTGTACATGCCCTATTGGTTCTAACACATTTTTGCATTTTTGACAGTATTCCGTGTTATTTACTATCAATGAATAGTTTATAGGGAAACAGAATAATGGTTTACATGAAACTAGTTATGAAAATCCTGGCGATGTTGTTAAAACTCATCGGTTTTAGAATGAAATTTCTTTAGAGTACACTATTTTGTTTAATTAATTCTAGGATAATTATTTTAGTAATATTATTCCATAATGAAATATCCAGATATACATTTATTTCAAAATTCTGTAAAACATGCATTTTAGAATCAATTTCAACTAGCCAATTGTAGAGTACCGTTATTCGTAAATTTTGCGTACTCTTGGTTTCCGGTATTTTGTAATCAGTACTTTTGTTTTAAATTGATAATAGAATTTCTATCGTGTAGTTTCACCGAAAAGAATAATGTCCTCCCTAATCCGTTTAAGGGGGGATAGCTTCTGCTCCAAGAGTGTGATCTGGTTCGGAAGATGCTCTGTTACATCACGCGGCGTCCATCTCAGGATTTACAGCCTGCGGGCGCGGGTAGGGGGGCGCGGGGCGGGGGCGCGGGGCGGTGGGCGGTGGGTTTGGGGCGGTGGGCGAGACGTTGCGCAACCGGTGGCTGCGGCGCCGGCGGGCGGCCGCGGCTGGGCCGGCCGGCCGGTTTGGCCGCCCGGTGGCACTTGACAGGTGGCTCCGGCGGCTGGAGGACCGGGGTTAGACGCGGCTCCCGATATGGGCCAAGGCCTGGGAAACGGGCTCACGTTCATACGCACTTTACGACGCTTGCATTTTCTACGAGGCGGCAAGTTTCTTCAAGGAATGACATTGATTTACTTTATTTATAAATCGAACGTGTTGAATTAGGTAATAATTTAATTATTTATTTTCTTTTAATCGAAATATCACTTCCATTTTTTCTCAGTTTTTCTCCGTTTCCAGGAGAATAAAATGAGAAGAAACAAAAACAAAGACACAATGTTTTTTTGCAAATGTGGTGGAAGTGAACAGGAGACAGAGACGGAGATTGGGGTTTATTATCAGAAATTCCCTATTAAAAATATTTAAAGAGTTTGTCAATATATATTTTAAAATACTTTGAAATAAAACATATGCATTACAAAAATAATCACAAATTGGTCTGTATTTACAATACTTTCATGTCTATTCCGAAGTATAAATCTCAGTTAATATTTTCCTTGGGAGTTAAATATTTTAATTTTGCGAACAATCTTATAAGTTAGTTGAAAGAACGGACCGAACTTCTGGAAGTAGAAGAGGAACTCAATTGACTTAATAAAAGGAAACAATCATAATATTAGCTAATTTGTACAGAAGATGACATAATAATAATAATAATAATAATAATAATAATAATAATAATAATAATAATAATAATATGGGTGATTAATCATATACAGGTTTTGGAAGATTATAGTTTGTATTTTCCTGTTAGTCGAGTCAGTACAACCTTTTGCCCTGCCGAAAACGAGATTTGGCCCTATCGGTGCCCGATGCCCCCGCGGTAGCGCCGGCGGCGCGGGGAGAAAGCGATGGATCTGGCGGGGCGGGGAGGCGAGCGGGGACGGTATGGCCGGTGTCGAAACGGAGGCGGGCTCGCGGGCCGCGGGTCACCACCTTTGACAGCGCAGCGAAATTTCGGGTCGCGTTCTGTCCGAGCGGTGATGTATCGCACCACCTGCAGCTCGCCGTAAGCGGAGTCGCCGACGCACGGGGCGGCGGCGCCGCGTGACCTCCATTGGCAGAAGGGGATGGCTGGAGTTTAGATGCTCCTTCAGGAGAATTGTCTGCTTCATAATAACCCATTGGTAGGTTTTAGTAACGGTGTTCCTTTATTGCGCTGGAGGAGCCGTATGAACAGAGAATTTGAGTTATTACTTACTTCTTTATTTCTTTCTTTTATAAATAAATTTGGCAACTCCTGCGTTACTTTAACTATTTATAACATTATAATAAATCTTGACACAGATGCAGCAGTTTCATTTCCTACGCCAATTATTTACATTTTATCGAATTTTCAATAGTCATTCAAGTGTTTTAATTTCAGAATGATTTCCGGTCATTCATGGGTTGTTTTATGTAGTATACATTATATTTATTATTATTTATGTTAAGTTTGATTTTCCATGAAGGTAATAATATATCTAATTTTTCCTATTCTTTGATTTTGAAACTATCTTGAATTCGTTAAGTATCAAACAATGGATTCTTTGTTTCTCATATTCGTAGAAAAAACATTTTTCTGCAGGTTTTCGATTTTAATGATGAAAATATTAATTTCTGGAAAGAAAGTATATATGTGGCAAGTAGCAACGTTTATAATAGTGGAAAATGTATCTTCGAAAACAAATTGCAAATTTAAATTAAATTTTTAAAATGTTTCATTTGTTTATGAATATATGTGGAAAACTGATGAGTTACAAGAGTCAATGTCAATATGTGAAATTGTATGCCACGACCTTGTGCAAATTGATCTGACACGATTTCCACGCAATTGAGATAATTACTATTTCATTGTTCTCATGATTATATCGCAATTCTCAGCATCTCGTGGGACGAAAATAACAAGTTCAGTCATCAGAGATAACCCTTCTACGAGAATACCCTTCAAACAAAACTCTTAAACCTTTCCACCTCGAAAAGGAAAACAAACGTGCTCTTTCTCCGGGTATGTTGCAGTATTGGAGGAAAAAAGTGGAGGAGAGGAAAGAGGCAGAAGTGAATGAGGAGGAGGGGAACGAAAAAGGGAGGAGAGAAAAGGAGGTGAGAAAAGGAGAAGGGTTGAGGAGGAGGGTTGAGGAGGAGAGAGAGTTGGAAGAGGATGGGGAGGAAGAAAAGGGAGGAGGAGGAGGGGAGGAGAAGGAAAGGGGAAGGAGGAGGAAGAGGAGGACGAGGAGAAAGAGAAGGACGAGAAAGAGGAGGCGAAGAAGAAGGAGGAAGCGGAGGGCGGAGCGGAGGCAGACGTCGCGACCCCGGCTACTCCTGTGCAACCCTCGTGCTGTCCAGGAACTGCTGCTGCCGTCCGGTCGAGAGCGGCGTGTTCGTTTTCTCCGCGGCTACTTCAGGCGCTGAGACGGTTTGTTCAGGGCAGCGCCGCGCCGCCGCCCCGCCACCGGCCGCCTCCGACACGAAATTTCGCCTGGCGCGCGCTGCGGATGACTGAAAGCCCGTTGAAGAGCTGCGCCGCGGGCGTTTTCCTTAGACGGTAACCCGCGGCGGCTGCGGCTTCCTCACACGTTTCCGGGTGCCTTCGCTGCCCCGACCTCCTGCCGTGCGTGCGACGGAGGCGTTCGACCCGCGGAACGGCGGTTTTCCGGGTGGCGAAATGTTTTCCTAATGAGCGGCTGTAAGGCAATTTGGATTAACGTGTTAAAACTGCCGTGCTGGAGAAAATACGTACGTGTTCTTGAGGTGCTACATTTATGACTATTAATTTAATCTGCAGAGTAACCGTGCAGACATGGCTATTTAATATTTCTAAATTAACTTAACAATGAAAATGTTAATAACATCAATGTTAATCATGTTCAAAATCAATGTACAACTGAGACGGTTGTAGGATGCAATACGTGTTTCGACACCTGAAATTTGCATTCGTCTCTCTTTATAATGCAATCTTTTTTCTCATGCTGAACGTAGCTCTGCGTTTTTCTCCTGGACCATTAATATGTGACGTAAGCGCGTAGCACTGGCAAGACTAAAAAATACGAAAGATTCTGTTGTGAGATGCGTCACAAAAGTGAAAACTGCTCATGACCATACCCGAACTGACGACGTTTTGTTGACGAAAGTAGCACGCTGAAAAAGTTACATAAGCGGGAGGTATTTTAAAATTGCATTGCGATAGTAATTATTTTAGGCCGGGATAGATTTATTATCCAATTTTCACGTCCACGGAACCGAATGAAATGGCGGCATGTAAAATGGCAACGTGATAAATTTTGGGATTGGGGGTTGGGTCTGAAAATCCTAATAATAAACTACGTGCTTAATGATTTTCCTTTTATTTCACAAAATTTGTGACTGTTTCATGTCTGATTTAATTACATTGTATTTTTGTTCTATATTACTCAAATGATCTTTGGAAAGTAGAATTATATTAATGATAATAGTTTATGAGTTTTTTCTAGTAATGAAGTGTCCGACGTTCATTAGAAAATGTCTAACAAACACTTCTCTGATTTCCTACTGAATGAATAGCATGTCTCTGTCGATTCTGAAGGCTTCTAGAAAGTACCATTAAAGAGTGAAATGCAGATGCACATTCTGCTAATTTATTTCGGCCCGTTCGTATATCCAGTATTTTAATGTAATTTTCCTTTCGACATTCCTATTGTTATTTTCACTTTTGATAACGAGACGTCGTC
The DNA here is from genome assembly GCA_038098605.1 of Gryllus longicercus. NCBI lineage: Eukaryota > Metazoa > Arthropoda > Insecta > Orthoptera > Gryllidae > Gryllus > Gryllus longicercus. The sequence continues at coordinate 123,406 of JAZDUA010000707.1, forward strand.
AATCGCATAATCTACGCGAAGAGAGCCATCACATTCAACTACACAGAGAAAATGTTACGTTTTGCCCGCGCATTTTTGATAGTAAATCCCCATCGTCGGAGCGGAGATTGTCAAGCACTGGCGCCGTTATCCAATATCCCCGCCCAAACAGCCGGGGGCTCGGCCGGGCGGCCGCTCGCGTGTCGCGCCCGCGCCTCGCACATTCCTTTCTATATTGGAGGAATATCCAGCGCGGAAAACGCCACCCAAATGGGCTGCGTGCCGCGGCGCGGGCTGCGGAAGGGCCGGTGCCCTCGCAAATGCGTCTTTGGCCGGAGGCGTATGCGCGGCGCGTTAAAAGGATTGAACGTTTACAGGTCACTTCCCTCTGCTCGAGCCACAACTCAAGGAAACAGGGAGCGCGAACATAAATTGTCCGGGAATATGACGGAATTCCTTCGAAATGGACGGGATTATTGTTCCTTTTAGTTCTGCGGCATCTCCGCGTTCAAAAAGAATATGATTCTTTCTCGAGTGGAGAGAACGCAGCGTCCTGGTCGCAATCCAAACGGGAACGTCGTCGGGGGTTATTTGTTCTCAACTGAAAGTGGTTTGCGTTCGATTGTTTCCTCCCAATTGCAGCGAGTCCATGATAGTTTGTGGCGGGCGGGCTCCCGCCGTGGGGCGGCTGCGGGCGGGCCGAGGCGAGGAGAGGCGAGGCGAGGCGAGGATGACGTATCCGAGAACAGAGCGGCGCACTGCAGCGTGATGGACCGATGCACTGGGCCGGCGTCCCCGGCCGCGCGTCCTCGCCTCTCCCACCCCGCCGGACGATAACGCTCGCGCCCAGCGGACGCTGCCTCGCTCCATTGCTCCGTAACGGTTTACGATTGTGTCGACGACGGCCAGCGCGCACTCCGCGGCGAGAGGCAAGACTAGGTAGCGCAAGAAGGGGCACTTCGCCAAAGGAGGTGGCCAGGAAAAGGGGATCTCGGCGCAAGAAGGGGCGGGAGAGACTCGAACCGGAGCCAAACTGCTCGTCAAATTAAAAAAAGGAAACCGCAGACCGTACGGAAGGTCAGAAAGTCTCCGACTTTTTGCAGGAGAGAAGCAAGATACAGCGGTCTCGTGTATGGCCTGCAAGTATGACAGTACAGTGTTTTATTCCGTCAAGATTTTGGAAAGTAATATTGTGTTCCGATTACAATCGTCGGAAATGTGTTTATTAAGTTTTAAGTAATATTTTTATAGCCAGAGAGCAGCACAATTAAGCGACTCCTGTTCATTTCATTCATTCAAGAAAGCAAAACGCCTTTCCAATTCACTAAATTTGCAAACAATCAATATGATTGCGCGCGTTGAACCCGCGCGGAGGCTGTCAGGCGCGTGGAGTGGGCGGGGCAAGGACGCCGCGAGGAAGCGCGAGGACGCTCTCGCCAGGGTTGGGAGAGCGGAGGCGGCGCCGCTCCCGCCCTAGTTCCCACTGCGGCGGCGGCTCCTTCCCCTCCCACCGCACGCGGCGGCGGCGGCGGCGGCGGTGCGCGTCCTCGCTCGGCCGTCGCGGCCGCTTAATGGGATTTAACAACCCCCAACGGAGCCTTCCGCTGGCTGGCCCGCGCGCTGGCCTGGATCTTTTATACATGACTCGCATTACGACACCGACTTACAGTCGGATGCACTTTATTTGCAATCGCATCGCCTAAACAACGGGCCGGGGAGCGCAATTGTTACGAGCGACCTCTGAGTGGTTGAGAGTACCTCTCTGATTAAATTATCGTGCCCAAGACTCGTGTGATAAGCCAAAATCGTGATGTCTCCTTGGATTCCTCAGTTTATCTGCACCCCGCAAAGTAGTTTGTCGTGATATATTAACTCCCATGAAACAAATGTTCTTGAAGGTCGATATCCTAATCTGATAAAATACACTATAATAAAGTGGAATATATTATAAAGAACACGTGAAAGCAACGAGGTTTTGTTTGCCACTATAATTTCTATCTTCTCAGCAATAAGATATTTGTTGCTTCCTAGCACCAAATTTTAATACTGACATACAATATTGGTAAAACTTGCGAATTGACACAGCAGAAATATGTTATTTTCAAAGTAAAAATGCACGATTTAAGCAAGATTTATAGAAGAATGAAGATCATAAATGCAGACAATATTTAAAATGTAACTATCGCTTACGTAATGAGCTAATATGTCTCTTTAGTTTTTTAATCACAGCGCAAGTGATTGACATGTTTCCGACTGTGAGATTTTGTCAGTAAGAAAGCATTTTGTTGGAAGGATCGCATTTTCTTGCCACTTATCAGAATTTACATCACAAAAATGAGATTTCATCAGCAAAACTTTTGAATATCCTGACGAGACATATTTCATTTTGTCCGACCAATTACAAATCTCCCACAAAAGAAACATTCACGCACTTTTGTAAGAACTTTCCTGACGTATTTCAATGAGAACTTTCATGACGTATTTCTATATTTCATCCGCATGGAAACTTGTCAGAAGCCGATTGAGAAGATTTACCGAGTCAAAATAAAGGCGCTGTCTGCGCGGGAAACGAGTGCCTCATCAAAATTCTCTTCTCCACGATTTCCCTCCTCGCGCACACGAATTGCTTCTTTAGGCGCGCCGAAACAAATGCCTTTATGTTCGTAATTGGTACTAACGCGCGTCCGTTTGACTTACACAGCGCTCATCAGATAGAGAATGCAGAGGTCTCAAGAGCCGCCAGTCATAAAAATTTCTAATGGCCCAAAACAGTTTCTCTCGACACTTGAGGCAAGCGCTTCCTAACAGCCGCTTTTGGGGACCACTGGACCTTAAAGGCTGATTGCCGCTTTCCGGCCTCTATCAGGTTACGTGGTTATCGTGATACTACTGACAGGGAAAAACAAATGCCCAAAGAATCTGGGTAACATTCATCTATGGAAGAAACGACGCGTTTTAAGCACGACAAACGTCAGGATATGAAAGTATATTGTTTTTTGTAGAAAATGTTTACTTCTTAGATGACATTTGATGAATTAGGTCCAATTTAATCATTGTGGTCTCTTGATTTGTTCATAAGTGATGTTAAAAATTCTGAAATATTATTATGTATTATTAGCACCCCATATATGCGTTACCACCTGGGGTGGCTGAGAGCATGAACGGATGTCATTGCAGTACCTCTGACCGGAAGGTCCTAGGGTTACAGTCGCGACGGTGGTAGGATTTTCGATACTAGCTAGATAGGTAGGTCGAATGCGGCCTGACTGATATAGCCGGCCGCTGACTGGCAGAGAATTATACCTGGTGATAGCTCACGTAGTTTTTCGTGGTTTCTCCGAATATCACCAGACGAATGCCCGAGTAGTATCCGAACAAACTGACCACAGAGCACACGCAATCACTTTCCTCGTCCATGTCTTATATTCACCTCTTACACACACACACACACACACACACACACACACTTACATGCCTTACACTACCACACATATCGGGAGATTAGAGATTGTTACGACAGTGGTAGATATCTGAATGGGGAAACAACCGACGGGTAGGTCGGCGCCGGTCTCCCCATCCAGTCGGGGAAGAACACCGCCACCTCACGTGATAAAAATGCACTAAACTTACGGAACTAATGAATATAGCAGTTGATGCCCACAGAAACACGAAATAATCATTCAATTAAACATGTCTTACATGTGTATATATACGAAGTGATATAGAAAGAAGCTTTAAACAATGATTTCGCACTGAAACAATTTCATACTTTTGACTCATACAATTTCATACATACGTTTTCGTCTTATTCTAGAGAAATCATTTAATTTCTTTATTTTCATTTTAAGGAATTTCATAACATATCCTTCGTCCTCACTTTGAAACGAATGCTAACAAAAACACAAGTTACCCAATCCGGAAGCTAAAATAGTGAAAGGCTGGATAGCGCAGGCGTTGTATCCCCGCTAGTACGGGCGTACAGTGCGTAAGACGGAAGCTGTAGCACGATAATCATTTTCCGGAGTGCATGTGATTACGGGATTCCTTTCTCCTCTTACCAGAGGCATGCTCTGTCAGCGAAGCCTATCATGTTGTTTTCAGATTTCGCATTACAGAAGACGAGCGAGACTTTCACTACGGTTAGGAACGCGCATGTATATGATAACATACATTAGAGATTGAAATATGTATGTAAATGCTGCTGCGGCACTGACAAAAAAATTAAAAAGGGGCTAAACTAGAAGAATGTATATTTTTGAAGACTTCAATTTTATTTCCATTATCTACTCTACTGCATTCACTTTCACATCACGATTACATGATGAAAGCAGCCATCGTTTCCTCAGGGACTAACTTGCACAGTGTGATTGACACATTAACTACAACCTGTCGTCCAGCATCTGAGCTGGCCGAGCAACCAGGTTCTGCTCATTATCGTGCAACCGTTATATTTTATTTCGCATTCATCGCGAGGAATCGTCAAGACGAACTATTGGTAGCCCCCAGAACCGGCGCGCAACCCTACAAGGAGAGGAGCGGCCGGCGCGGCCGCGTGCCTCGAGCGGGGCGCACTAGGTCAACGAAAGTTCGCTACCGGCGAGTCGCATCGGCCGCGATCGCGCGCGGCTTTCGAGCGGTGCGTGTGCGTAGAATGCCATTATCCAGCCCCCGCACCTCCGCGCCGCGCCGCGCCGCGCCGCGCCGCCCCGGCGCCCATCTGCACGTCCTCGCCCCGCGGCGGGGGAGGAAGGGGGAGAGATGAGCACACGGCGAAACAGGGACGTGACCATAGGGAAGGGATGGGAAGCAACCGGATCCTGAACGCGGAAGCTCGGGAGAAGATAGATGGCTTCGACGGGGCCGTGAGGCGAACGCGGTGGGGAAATCGGTGATGAAAAATTCTCTGCCGATCACGGGGTTTCGAATGCAGCAAGGAAAAAGAAAATGCTAATCATGGTCACATAACAGAAAAATTGCGAATTCTGTAATTAGAAAGCACATTAAAGGATAATACAGGTAATAAAAAAGAATATCGGAGACAGGAAGTTGAAAAATGTTGATTCGTTTCTAAAATAGATCTAGAGACGATGAGGTATATTTGTTTTGTGTTGAGCTAAGGAAGGTTTGCTGCTATTATCAAGCTAATGAATATTTGTTAAAGCAAAATGGGGCAATGGCGATTCCTATTGCTGAGATCGCATGCTACGAGTATCATGTCTTTAGGAATGCAGCTGGCAAGCTTGAGAACTGTTTCGTACTTGGGAACTGTTTTAACTTATATAGTATTGTACGTATCCATGAGTACAACTGTAACAATTCAACGCTCAGTAATATTCAAGCAATTACATCTTCAACCAATTGTATGAAACCAATTTTTTTAAAATTTCTTTCAGTAATTGGCCACCAGTCCACTACGCGGGCCCGGGTTCGATTCCCGGTCGTGCCAAGACTATAGTGTGCGTTTCCCTTGCAATGTCAGAGTGTATGCTGCTGTGTGTCGTGAAAATGCACTTCTCGGGTTGAGAAGACCGGAATACGGCCTGGGGATGTCTATGTGCTAACCACACGCACTCCCTTAAGCCATGGCCGCGGGGCAGGGACGTCGTCAATAGGCCTGAGCAAGTTCACGGCCTGTCGCACCAAGAACATACATACAATTGGCCACCAGAGGTAAAGATTGTAAAGAGGTAAATTGTTGGCGAAACTGCAGATTTGTCATTCACATAAATGAAGACAAACAGTAAAATTCTGTGATGCTATATTTTTATCAAGCTCTTCTACAACACTAACTCACAGCAGTTCAAATGAAACAAATTCGCAAGATGTCCTTTATCCTTTGACAAAGTGTCGACGGATCCAAATCGTTATATATGTCATAGAAATTAAAATAACATTGTCAGTGTCGTTCAGTAGAAGATATTTCAACGTTATTTAACAACAATTCATACAACTTACTAAGTTATGTGGATCTGCGCATTGCAGTCTGAATTCCGTACTTTTATTTGCCAGTGATGATTTACAGACACCTTATTTACGATTATTGGAAAGTATAAATGATTTTCTTCAGTGGGCAATTTCTCCAATGGAGCCTTCCCAAATGTTAAAGCATTAGTTGCGTGGTTCTCCTTCATTTTCTTGAGTGCGGCTTTCTTTCGTTGCCTGATGACCGGAATCAAAGATAATCAACATTAGAGCGCGGCGCCACACACCCGTACAAAAAACCGGAAACGGAAAGTGTAGATCTCGCACTGCCTGCACTTCCACACGTCTTTAGCCAGCGGAGATTTTCACACGTGCAGCTGCGCGTGGTCGTTTTGCGGCGGGGCCGCTTCACGGGTCACGGGCGGCGGGCGGCGATCGGCGATCGGAAGCGGGCGTTGTGGAAGCGTGGGGCCCAGAGGCGGCGTCCGGGGCCGCGGGCGTCGGGAAAGCGGGGCGTGGCGGGGGGGGGCGACTACGCCGAGGGGGGCGTGGAGGGCCCAGGGGGGCGGAAAGCCCGCTGAGGATCGCGGAGTGCCCGCCGGTGAAAGGTCCGCGGGCCGGGGCGCCGCCGGCCCCGACTACGAATACAGCGTGGAGTAACCTTGGTGGCGACCACGACTCCCTAATTACATGCCGGCGCGGGCCGGACGGGCGGCGGCGGGGCGACGCGGGCTGCGACCGCACCAACAGGATATTACTTGCCAACTTCGTCCCGATACCGCGAGGTGCAGTTACAGCCAGGATGCGAAGTTGCCGGCGCGTGAAGGGTGTGATTGACACGCCCCTCGCCCGGCGCAGGCGTCACTCCCTTCGACAGCCTTCGCGCAGCTTCACAAGCGTAGCGGGAAGCGGCAGGGACTCGTCCTCCTTACTCCGTTGAGGTGCTTATGGAAAAGTTTCTTTCTTCATCTAATATTGTTTGTGAATTTCAACTACGAAGCTCTACATTTTTCTACAATTTTTGTTCTTGAGCAAGCCAAGAATACAGTTTTTATTCAAATAAATTTACTGAATTATCTGTAGTAAAAAAATAAATTGAACTATCTGCGCTAATATTAGACACACTGACACACAATCAAAAATACTTCTGTTTGCTTACATATTCTAATAAAATATAATATCTGCTGCACACGATAACCTCATTCGTGTATTTTAGTACACCATATTATAAACAGTTCGTATTTTCCTACCAACAATTTATACATTATTAAACCTGAGTCTTATAAATTCAAAGTGATTTGTTAGATACTTCAATTATGATAATTACCCATTATGTTCAAAATTAAATTAGTTATTTATTGTATGGTATTTTTATGACATTTCCTTTTTTGCCGTATGATATAGGAGAAAGATAGTACCCCGGTTCACTCTCAATTGATATTGTTTAAAATACAAAACATTTACCGTTATTAAAAAAACTTCGATAATTGCCGTCATATAGTAGTAGTAGTAGCACTGAGCAGAACAAATAATAGCTCTTGGTTTAAATATTTTTATGCACAAAACAACAACAGAAAAGACATGATCTGAAAAATAGAAATACTCGCCACATAGGGAGGGGGTTTGATCTAGTAAGTCTCATGAAAGATCAACGAATGTCTGCTAAGTTTTCTGAGCCTGAACTGCGCTGCGAGTTCTTGAACATCTCGGAAGTGCGTTGATCGACTTGTCAAGTGGTAGTGAGCCCCGCTTGGGGCCGGAGGGCAAAGAAATCCCGGGGCAGCGGGCGAGAGCACGCAGCGCGCGGGGCATGGCGCCCGATGCCCGGAGAGCGGCGGTGGAAGCGGGGCGGGGCGGGGCGGGGCGGGGAGCGGGGAGCAGGGCACGCACCGAAGACGGCCGTCAGACAAATGAGACGCGGGAGAAACCACATGGATGGCGGTGGCGGCGGCGTGGGCAGGGCCCCTGCACCGCGACCGCAATGGAGAAAGTGACCGCCCGCCCATTAACTCTCGCCAAAGAAAGACCCTGCCCGGCCGCCCTTCCCAGCCACGTCCCGCAGCATGCGCTGCACTGTTTTTTACCCCGTGGATAAATCGCATTGCCTGTTTATCGGAAACGACGTCGAGTCCCGCGCCGCCCGCGATGGGTTCCGTCTTCGCGGTGGCGATATCGGTGGCACTGTGATCACCTGCCCGTCCGGCGCGAGAAAGCCGGCGCGCCGCTCGCTTAGCAGGTGCGAGCCTTGCGCTGTGTGTGGAGGGCGGAATGCATTAACAGGGGGACACCATATCAGGATACGACGAAAGGATAGAGCGACCATTAACTGCATTGGCACGCGCTGTATTTTAGCAAGGGTTCCTCATGCGGTGATGGGACCCGGGGAGGTGAGAATGATTATGGGCGATAATTAGAAGACCGAAACGAGGGAAGGTCTGCGCAAATGCGATGCATTGCGCGATTATTTCGTATTTCCTAGCGCGTCAACGGCTGTGGTCGTTAGTCTCGTAAATGTAGTGCATGCTTTTTTCCACGAGAGGTGACGATGGTCTTCCCCCGCTGGATGGTGAGATACTGCGCTGACCTATACGTCATCTCGTAGGATTTCGCCAACTAGATAGGTTCCACCAGCGGAGCACCGCCCCAGCCGGGTCTAGTTCTATGCTCCCTACAAGTATGGTAGTGTAGTGCATGAAAATGTGTGTGTAAGTAAAGGGCGAGGATAGGAAAAGAAATGTTTGCGCGCGGCCCGTTATAATACTGTTATAATACTGATCATACATTTGCCAGGTATTGATCGGAGAAACCCGGAAAACTACCGATCAGAGCAGCCGGCCGCTAGAATTCTCCCCCAGGCAGCATGGCGATGGAGAAGGACGGCCGATCGTTGAAGTAGTGCGCAGGTGGTGCGGTGTTTGAGAACGAGGAGTAGCGGCCGGAGCAAGTGGAAGTTCGGGAGCGGTACGACGGATGTTGACAACGCCGCCGTGCATTAATGAAGGCGAGACGACCTGAGATCGGGAGCGCTAACTACGGGCAACGGGCAGGAAGACGTAACCGCGACTTCCTCTAACTTCCGCTTCGCTGCTTGCTTCCTCTGCGCTCTCGCGCTCTTCTCTTTGCCTCAAACTGATTCGCTCTTGTTTGCGGTTTCAACAGAGTTGTTGACGTTCCTGAACTGCTCAAGCTCTCACTCGCAAATAATTTCCACAGGAAAAGTTCAAAGGGAATCTGGTTATTCTGTAATAAAAAGCTGCTAGTTTTGATCCACCCTCCAATAGATTCGAATGCCATGTACTGTTTATTTCAATGTCTTTAATCTTGGATGATTATTCAATTAATATTAATTTCCTGCTGCAACATGTAAATGTTAGTAAATAATAAGAATCCTGTATTTACAGTACCTTTTAGGATATAACAAGATAGACTTAGTGATGATAGATTTACGATCTTTTACTCGACAATTGATTTTATAACTTTAATTATTTTCATCGTTCACCATGAATGCCTTGTGTGCCGAAACCTGTATTGACGTAGAAAAACATTTTGAGTTAGTTTTCCTATTTTGCAATAGGAAAATCACTCCTTCCCTGCTTCTTATGGGCAATTATGATGAACCATTGTAGTACAGAGGTTCATTTATGCTGATTGCGTATTGTCTTTTTTAATTGTATTAAAAGTAATGCGATTTAATAAACAGGGAAATAGACATAATATATCTAAACAAAGTAAAAGAGAATAATGAGATAATAAGTAAAGCAAGAATAGAAGAATTATAAACACGCTGTAAAGGGCTCAATTCATGAAGAACAAATCTGTAGAACACATTTAAATATTTAATTTTCATGTATATCCATAACATGAATTAAATTTTAAGTATATTTCTACCCCCAAAAAGGACTACTAACTTGGGACATTGTAATATGACTGAAAAAGTCACGATAATCATAGTTTCCTAAGCTTACTTAGTTACATTGGGTAAACGTCTACTTTCGTATACAAAATGTGTATTAAAACGCGTTATGTGTTTATTATTTTAAAGTCACTCGGCAAGGGATTTAGGAATATTAACTTGAGCTCGTCCTTCGAAGTGCTTCCATTAATATTGAGTTGACTCGAACGCGCCTGCTTTGGCTCCGGGAGCTCTATTCCACAGGTGCTCCTTTCTGCTTTGTGCAGCGCGGGCCACTTGTTTCTTCCGGCGGGCGGGCGGTTCCGCTGCCAGCAACACGAGGGCGTGCTTTCAGAGCGCTCGGCAGGAGGCGGGGCGGGGGCGGGCGGACCCTGCCCGGAGACGAGCCGAGGCCCGCCGGAAACGAGGAGAGGGAGGGTTTCTTTTAATTGAGATAGGACTTTCCAAACATTTGCATAGAGAGAGCGAACTCTTCAACATGGCGAAAGATTGATAGCCCTCTGTACGCCGCTAAACACACTCGTCTCACCCTAGCCCGCCCGCTCCACCCTCGTTCCGCTCCGCCCCGCTCCGCCCCGCTCCGCCCCGTTCCGCCTCGCCCCGCCCCGCTCCATCTCGCCACTCCGCCGACCACGCGCCCTCACTCCACCTCACAACGACCGCTCGCCCTCGTTCTCATCGTTCAGGGGGAGTTTACTTCGCCAAGTGGCGCCCTTGGGAATCTTTTAGCCATCAAACTGATACTCCCCGCCGAAGAGGCAAACTGGATTTCCACTTCGCATTACCCGCAAAAATGAAGCTCGTGAACGATCGTAGAGAAATCCATAGTCATGAGGGTGTGAAGATGGTGGCCTAACCAGAACGAGGAAATGTACAAATCCAATTTCAATATTATTCCGCGATCTAGAAAGCGTAGTTCGTTTGACATGCGTAAAAATTAAAATGTCAGGAGTTTCATATGTCATTTGTTTGTGTCAGAATGTAGTAAGCCATTGAACCTCTTGGGTAGCATTGCCGCTTGTCTCACTAGTTTCCCCTCTAAACAGGTATATTCGTGCTTTCTTGCGATATTCCGTTATAGAGAGAAACGTCGGGTACTGTTTCTAGCGCTGGCACGTAATCCAGGAGTTGGTTAAGGTAAAAGTCGTCTGAACGCATCGAATATTACTTTGAACGTGTAAATAATTTACTTTACCCTCTATTGTCATTTCTCTTCCCGGATCAGGGAAGTTTTTTTCGTTTGCCAGATCAAGGAAGTTATGGCCGAATTCAATAGCAAAACATTATTTGTCATCGGCGGTTTCAGTTCTTAGAACTTGAGGAATACCATTGCTACTTAATTAGCTACACTAAGGCTACCAAAATTAGTTTTTAATGTAGTCAAATTTGCGAATAATTGAAACAATTAACAGAATTAGCCGGAAGTTTAATCGTATATTTTTGAATCGTGCCCTATTATTGTTCTCACAGAAACACATAAAAGATGAAATTCAATGGGTACCAAATTGAAATGTAATACAAGACGTATTGCCGTTCACGACTCACCGACTACTGCGATCGGTCTCGGGATTGTTTCCATTGCAAGTAGGGAATAAAATTTGAAGTTTGTATACCAGACAGGGTTTCCGAAATAATGAGTCGCGATTTCTTGGAGGCTGAGCTCTTAAGAAAACACCATTAAAGTCCAGTAAATGATTACGTAATATGTTTGGTTGGAATGGTCATATTTAATTTGTTTTTGAGTTTGCTTTTATTTACTTTTAATCTGTGTAGTGTTTCTCCAAATAAAACATCAAAAAATTTGAAATTTGAAAAATAATAAAATAGACAAACAAACTAAATAATCGAATAAAATTGTAATGTTTAGGTAAGACCCTTGGCATTTTTATCTCAAAGTAAATTCAGAATCAAACTTATTGCCAAACGACAGCTAGTTTTCCCGGTGAGTGACGAGAGGCAAACGTTTCTTGTTGGAGAGCAACGTAATTGTTTCCGTTCACCGTATGACCTCATTGCCCCATACGATGAAAACGACTCTTAATGACTCGCCGGATGTTCCTGCAGCATATCGCAGGAGCACGGCCCGCGAACTTCCGAAAGTCGTTTGGTGACAAAAGAGCGCAGAAAGTCGGCTGTGACGGAAGTTCGGCGGCGCGGGCTGCTTCAGAGAAAGGCCTTGGGAATGCGCCGCCGCCGCCGCCACGAGATCCGCTTGATACGCCAACGATGTCGTCGGCGACGGCGGGGCGTCGCAACCGCGGCGGGTCGAGGGGGCGTCCCAGCGCATCGGGAGGCGTCGCGGCGCAGCGCGGCGGGCGGGGAGGGGCGTGGGGTGGGGAAGGCCAGGGGGCCGCACCCTTTGCGCGTGGGAGCGTGTCTCCTCGGCGCCTGCGTTTCGCAACGCGAAGAACGCTCGCTTCCTTTCATTCCGGCGCAGCTTCCCGGTCCCAGCCGCGCCGCCCCCCCCCCCCCCCCCGCCCCATGCCCCCAGCCCCGCGCCGCGCAAAAAAGCCAGGAAAGGCAGCGGCGTCCGCGGTCGCACGAACCTTTTCGCGGGCGACGCGAGGCGACGTTGTGCTGGGCGACGCGTCGGCGAGGGGCGGAGAGGGGCGGCTGGTGGCGGCGGGCAGGACGGCGCGGGGCGGCGCGGGGCGGCGCGGGGCGGCGCGGGGCGGCGCGGGGCGGCGCGGGCGTAAGCGGCTGCCGAAGAGAGAGGCTCGGCCGGTGCGGCGTGAGATGCACCCGCCCCCTGCGGCGCTCCCTCCCCTCCCCCACCCCCTGCTTCGATGACTCGCTCTCTTCATCTTTTAGAGCCCCTCTGTGCACCTCCGACCTACAGGGCGAAAAGTGGGAAGAATAAGGACGCCCACAAACTCGAGGGCTACTGTAAGAGCTTTCATCATAACCTCTTTGTGTCGGGCTTCTGTGAAAGGGTGCTGCACTGGTGGACCTGGTTTCATCTACGTTTCTTTTGATCGAATAATACGAACAAAAATATATTCGATGAAAACTGTATTGAACTCAAGCTTTGACTATTGGCATGTATAACGAATTCTGTTCAATGTGTCGCAAAGAAAGTGCTATAATAATGGGCATCTAAAAACACTTTCACCTAGATAAGAGTAATGTAAGGCCGCGAAAGCTATAGATAAACTATGACTTACACTCCTGTTTCTGGCAATGAAAAAAAAGTCTAATCAGGTTGAAGTAAATTCCATTGACAGATTTTTTTAAATTCACAATTTAAGTCGACCGGTCACAATGAACGTGTCCTGCCCGAATGCAACGGGCGAGAGAGCGAAAAGGGAAAAAGGTATTGCCAACCTCTCACGCGCCGGGTCTCATCTTTCAGACAGAACGTTTGCCGAGGCAGGGTTAAAAGTGGGAAGAGCGGCCCGGCAGTCGAGGGCTACAAGAGCTTTCATCCTAACCTCTTTACGTCGTGTTTCTACAGAACAGTCTGCGGGACTCTCTGAACCATATAAGCTCCATCTCAAACAGTATGCCTCCGTCGAATATCGGAAACGCTTTCTCTTCACGGCACAATAAAAAACAACGGAAAAATACTCTAACCGTGTGAGATCAATGTACACAATGTTAAGTTTGTTAGGCATGCTTCGTATAAAATTAATTCTTTCAAGTAAATAATTTTTGAATAGTTTTTTATAGCTGATGGACGTCATATAAAATAACGTAATGATATTACATTAATTTGCAACAATACTTCATGCGAGTATATAGTATTGAATTAAATATGAAGTAAAAAGATCACTTATGAAAACCTTAAAATACTTATTTAAAGGCCAAACATCAGTTCTAGCTCGCCTACGGCCCTATGTGTTTGTTATCAATACCATGAATAATATAATAATTACCAACTTCACGACTTACAAAATTCATAAACGTGCGCAACGTAAAAAAATGATTGGAGGAATGTCAGAGCTCCCTATTCATTGAAACATTTTTACTTATATCTGACATTTTACTATTGTTAAAGGAGAATGAAATTGTAAATTTAATAACACCAAGGGTTTCTTAAAAGAACCAAAGAAGTCCAAATTTCCATATTTTTAAATATTTCACCAAGTTATTTCCTGCAATTGGCACCATCTCCTGGGACATTTCCTTTCAGCAAGTGCCAAACACATTGAAAGATAAGGCGGGGAAAATTTTTAAATTCAATACTCTACACTTTCATTACGGGGCTCTTTATATATTTTCAGGGGGCACTGTCTATGACAAGACTATGACAATATTTCTCGGCAGTGTAATGCGTTCTTGGTGATTTATCATACGGAACACTCGTCTTAAAACAGAAACGACATAGACAGGGACAGGTTAACGATGAAAACGCTGCTAGGTCGTGAAACGACGTGGGAGGCGAGCCGTGCGTGGACCACTTGAATCTCTTCCCCGCTTCTTAGGTTGGCCGGAAGAGGAAGGGGGTCTGACCAAGTCGGGTACGACGGGAGCAATGCGCCATTTCAAATGACGTTCAACCGACCAAGACGCAATTAATCATCTTCCAAGACAAAATACTTCGTATGAGTTTCACAGCGCATGAAATATGAGCTAAACTAGATAACAATAAGATGCCTTTGAAAGCAGCACTTTAAGGCAGCATGTCGTTAAATTGTGTCATGATGTATTGACGCATGTTGAAACTAGCACGAGATAGTAGATCATTTACGAAGTCAGAGCACAATGGTGTTGCTTTCTAATGCATCTCCAGACGTCTGGTGTCGTGCATCTTACGCACTACATAACTGCCCTAAACAAATATAAAACTCATAATTGGGCTTTGCCATGTTTCAGAAGAGCTTGTAATCTCTTACTTACGGTAATTCTAAATAGTAAACGGGGTACTTCTTTTTGAAACATTTGAAATCTTCTTGCAGTGACGATTCTTAACCTAGAAATTTCGTATTGTGTTCATGAGTTGCAAAATATGACGTTATATGAAACTCTACTTTGCAGTTTTGAGTACAATGGCGCAAAGATGAAACTGTAGAAAGTGGCATAAGGACGTGAAGATAAACCTCTATTTCTTTCTATTATTCTGGTACTGACGCCGACATTCTAATTCTCTGAACTCGAACCCAGTAGTATAACTTATTAACTTTATTCAACTCGTCAAAGCAAGTTGCTTGATGAAAGTAAAATACGTTTGCTGATCAGTTTCATGACGTTATATTGCTCCTAGTGCAATTTACCTTCTTTATGAGTAAATAAAAGTATGCAATTGTATCATATAATAGTGACAAAGAAGTGTAGATTTTAAGGGAATGGATATACATGGAACCGAGAAACTTGATGTGAGAAACGGAATCACAAAGCAATGGATGCTACTTATTTGTCGAGAATTAAACATTCACTTTGACAGGATGTTCTATTTTTGTTCAAATGAATACAATAATAATTAAAAACAAGGAACAGGAGTAGAAGGAAAATTAACTTGATTGCATGTAAAGAAGGAATAATGAATGTCCTGGAAAGACGACACATCTATTAGTGAGAGTAAAGTGAAAATTACGACGGCCTCTGTGGAGGTGGAAGATTAACATAGCAGAGTACTTGAAGGAGAAAGGTTAGGAAACTGCACAAAGAGAAAAATTAAAGATGGTTCAACTGAGCTCATTTAGTGATAAGCAGAAAAAAATAAGAATAATGCATACTATCAGTTAGGTAGCTGTTTGATAGCACCTTCTACAATGGAAGCTTAATGGAAAAATAGCCATAATTTACGAGGAACCAGACTCACAGAATTCGTCACATAGGTTGTTTCTGGTGATTGCGTATGCACGTATGCACCAATGAGGACGTTGGCCAAACCATCACCCAAGTCAAAACAACTAATTACTTAACAGTTCTTCGTGCCACCTTCTTACGCAATCCCAAGACGAAGACGCGTTGCTCTAGAACGTCAGCGCGTTGCGGAGGAAGCGGGCGGGGGCGGCGGGCAGAAGGAAGTGGCACGCGCCGGTGCGCGCGTCCTTCCGAACGCAGCCTCCGCTTTCGCCGCTGGTGCGTCGGCGGCGGCGCGCTGCCACAGCCTGGCGCCCGCCCCCGCCCCGCCCCCGCGTTCACGTCCGCGCTCAACCCGCGCCTGCCTCGCCTTCCCCTCCGGCGCACAATGGACAGCTGCCCTCCACTCCCCCGCCGCTCGCCGCCCACCGCCCGCTGCCACCCGCTGCGACGCGCCGCTCTACCCGCGCTGGCTTCTTGTTATTGTAAGGGATTAGAGCCAGTTTTGTCTTCCCACGATGCGTATTGTTGAGCGGCGGCGAAGACCTTTCACTGCGACGCGTTCCGGGTGCTAGATAGGAAATAAAAATGTCGGAAAATGCAGGACGTTTCATTCATGACAAGTTTGTGTATTATGTGCTCTTCGCCATTGCTGTCGGGGGCAAAAAAAAAAAAAACGAGTTTTTTATGAGTTGCCAGCTCTCTAAAGTTCATAATTTGTCTCTGTGTTTGGACATTTTGTTCCATAGAAATGTAAACAAAAGCGACGTTTCTTACTTAAGTTCTTTCATATGTACGTAAACTACATCAGTTCAGTAAATGTTCACACTCTAGGTAAATTATGAATACGATAATATTTACACGTATTTACATAGTATAAAGTTATGTTTCTCAATTAAAGTAACTCAACCAAACTATATTTGGTTGCCAAATTTGAAGTTCAATACATATGAAGTAAAACAATATACTAATTATACGATATTAAGAGATTTCAACAAAAATGAGACATACACCTTTTTAAGTGTACTTTTCTCTATCCGAAAAAATCTAAAAAAATTTCAATTCATTTTTGAGAAAATTTTGAAAATGTTGTTAAGGAACTATGTAAAGTACCCCGAAAAATTAAAATATCCGTTTCAAGTTCGCATGGCCACGTGTTTGGCCAGATCAATGAGAAATATCAGTTTTGGAGAAAAATGTGTGTTCGATTTACTCGCGAGCGTTGACCACAGTCGGTATTTTTTGCCGTTAACCACTTATGCAGCATCAGGGAATTTCAAAACGTGGATTCTAACTATTCAACGTTTTAGATGAAGTAATCTACTACATATTTAAGAACAAGATTTATTCACTTTTTTTATATAAGGGCCCCAGAATTCTGATAAGAAGTCGCCCCTCTCTGCTGCAGTACAAAACTTTCTGTTTACTGTGTAAGAACGTAGTAGAAGGAAGTAAAACTAATAAAAAAGAAATGAAGATATGCTTGATATATCTTTATTAATTCATATTCAAAGAAAAGAAGATAGGAAATCCAAGATAATTCTCACCGCGAAGATGACACGACGAAGAGAACAGTGGCTGAGATTGTTAAGATCAAAGCGATCGATGTTCACTTGATTGAAGACATAAAAGCGAGTGACTACAATGTAGCTTATATGAGTAATTGAATATTATTAGTAGAAGAAAATGCAACTGTAATTCCAAGAATAACAAAGTTTCAGAATTTACAAATAGTTGGTTATTGTGACATCTATAGACGAATATATAAAATAAATCATTAAAGAATGGTAAAAACTTTACAGCTACAGTTTTTGAGGAAATTGCAACATCTACCCTTTTTACACGGAAATCTTTACATTAAGTTTATGAATCCCGAGAACGCTCGAGAATTAAAAGATGAAATTTGACCTTTTTCGTGTCAATGACATTAACACTGGTGCTGCCACTATCTTAACATTATCATTTTCATTCTTATATTTTATTCATGTGATTTTGGAAGGCTCAAATATTTTATTTCCGATTGGCAATGCATTGTTAATTTTCGTCACTAACTCGAAACATTGAGAAAGAAATACTGAACTAAATGGTTGGGCTGAACATGAAATACCCTCTCACTCGTCGCCTGGTTAGATGAGCACCTTTCTCAATACCCACCGCGGACGAAGAGAAAGGCCACCATCTGGTGACGAGCTGTTGCCGGGGGCAGCAGCGGTTCCTCGCCACACTGCCACTCCCTGGAAATAATGGACATCACTTTAATGCAATTTCAGACAGAAAAGCGTCGAATTGGTGACGTCATGTCCGTTGCAATGTAGTACATGCAAATTGTTCGCTGAGCTCTCTGCACTTACCGTCGCGCCGCCGCCCCCCCTGCCGCTCGGCGAGCGTGCTTCCTTTTCCGCCGCCCCTCCTCGCCGCCGCGGGCCGGAAGCGCTGCGAGCGCGCCCTGGCGGGGCGGCGGAGGAGGGGAGGTCCGACAGCCCTTCCTCGACGCCAAGCACCCACGGCAATTTTTAGCTGGCACAGAGGAAAGTAATAAAGATCTGTCCTGTGAAATATGGATATTTCTAATTAAAATCGTCCCGCCACATGTGTGGCAGGCCGAGCAAGTTAGTGGCTTGCTTTTTACAGCGCTCGTCGTGCACGTCACACTGTTCTGGAATTCAATTTCCAGCCTTAGAGAAAATGGGGTTGTAACCGTTTCTGTGGATAAAGCGAAATTGTGGCAGGGTGATATTCTTGCCCCCTACGCTTCACTTTATCGCTCGCCGCAACGGCACGTCGCAAAGGTGCTATTTCCTTCTTGATAGTTGGGTCGACAGCTTGATTCTCGCTTGTCTTGTTCCACTAAGCTTGTCATACGACAGGATTTCGGAACTGCAAGTCTCTTTAAACTCGAATCGCAAGTAATAAGTAAGTACACGTATCTGAGTACAAACGTTTCATTATACATTACCGTTTCATATGCAAACGGATGAACAATCTACGAAACGAAACCACTCATACAATTTTATCAGTATTACTCTTAAAATATAGAATTAAAAAAGAATTGTGTCATATAGTTTATATGAAACCATATGACATACGATATACTATATTGTTGTGCGAGGAGTCTGTGACAATGGTAGATAAATAGTTAGGTGTATTAAAAAAGTTTTTACAACAGTTATAATGTTATATTTGCATTAATAATTTCAATTTCAAAAGCAGAGAAACGAATGGTTTTTCTTAGTCTTACATTGCATTCATTTATTAATGTGTATATTGTGTTCAATGTTTAAATTACTCTATAAATAATAAATTGTATTTACTATTTGTAAAGATGCAGTGCCTGCTAGAAACTTGAACTAAATATATACTTGTTTTTCTAAACTACACGCTAACTTGCGAGTACCAAATGCTTAATGTCTCATCCTGACTTCCCCTTGTCCGCAGTTGCTGGAGAACGAGGTGGACAAGTACAACAACGCGAACGTGCCCGCCGACCTCTTCGGGCCCGGAGACCGCGCCGGCTTCGTCTTCAAGCAGCGTCAGATGCCCGGGCGCGTGATGCTCGCCGATGAAGACCGGAAGTAAACGGGCGGCGAAGGCGGCGGCAGGCGTCGCGGCCGGCGCCCCGCCCCCGCGCCGCCCCGCCACGTCTCGCCGCGCCCCACCGCGCTCGCCGCGCCCCGCCCCTTCCCCGCCACGCCTCCTTCGGCTGCGCGCGGGGCGGACGCGGCCCGCGCGGCCGTCATCAGGGTAACTGCATAACCATCTGCGTCTCTTTTCGGTGTTTGTCAACTGTCGACCGGTGTCACAAATCCACCTGTTCGTAAGCGCCAAATTGGAAGGTACGCCTCTGTAATAGGAAAATTGTCGGCATTTAAGATGTCCTCTTATCCATATCTTCTAACAAGCTTTTTCAATCTATTAGTTTCTTGTCTAAATTCATCGCGGGTAAACTGGTCAACGCCTTACTATTAGAGTAGATTTCACTCGTACGTTCTTTTGTGTAGCACTTTCTCGGTAAATTCTGTAGTGGAATGGTAAAGAAAGAGGTTAAAGAAAGAGTTAGCTCCCACATAGATAATAATATTTTAAAAAATTGCGGCTGGACCTTGATTCTTAGTTTTGGGGTTTACGTTTCTTCTCCTGTAGAGTTGTGGGACCGGGATTGTGGCCGTCATGGCAATTTTTGTTCTTAATGTGACCCAGCAAATTCTACAGCAGAATTAAGAATTGGCAATAGAGGTTCTCAATGTCCAATTTGGCGCCTATGTTCATGTTTTATGTGTCTATTTCTTCCTCTTCTCGTTGTAATGATTGTGCTTTGGTACCAAAGCAAAACGAAGCAAAAGGAAAGAAGAGAACAGCGTCGGAGTGTCTCAGATTCATTCATATATTTGTGTCACTTTATGTGAAAAACTGTATGTTCCTTTATGAAATATACTTTGAAATATATTCAAGCGCACCATGCTTATTTTATAAACCCCGTCCCGAGATGTGATAATTACTCCTAAACACGTTGATATTCCAATCACTTGTCAATCATTCACTAATAAATTTTTCCTTCCCAGCTCTTCGTACATTTCAAAAGTGTCCAAAACTCATGACTTTATCAAACATAAAATTGCAAAATTAGTGCCTGAGATGAACTTTAAGTACATGCCATTTATATTTCTGAAGATCAAATTCTATACCTGTATGGCGAATTAAAGACATTATCAAGTTAATTTCTTCCTCATTGAAATAAGTTACATATGTTTATAATAATATTTAAGAATGTACCAAGAGAATTTACGTTACGGGGTTGTCTTCCAAAACCCTCCAGCTTGTCCTAGAACTACTAGTAACTCAAATCATGCACACTAGTTGCTCCTCAGCTCAATTCATCTTCTTGAGAAATATGCCAAAACCTAGTCTTATATGTACAATTGCTTAAAAAGCGCAACAACACCAACAAGCCTTTTAAAAATATACGTTCTTAGATAGAGAAGCAATGCACAAGATATTTATCCGAATAACATACTGCCTTCAATGTCCAACGGGGGATATTTCATTTCAGGTAAGAAACGAAATGCTGTAGTTTTAATGTATGTGTGTGAGCACGTGCTGAAGAACAAAGTGCTCGTATTTGGTAGGTATTGTGACCGTTATCATGTAAATTTACTAATTGAAGAAATTAGGTATAAGGAAGCTGATACATGCAGTTCTCGATTAAATGAAAAAGGTCTTTGAGCATTCTAAATAATTTAATATATTTGTTGGGAAATAGTATACAAAAGAGCGCATATTTATCGTGCTAATACAGTTATACATACAAATATAGTCGTCTTGTACATAAAAATACTCGCAAACTTCTTGATTTAAAATTATAATATTAAAATGACGCTGGTATCAAACTACAAATCCAATACAGGGATTGGATTTACGTCGCCTCTATCCATTTACTCCCAGACTGCACGAAACCGCCAATTCACTACTACGATAGTGCCTATTACCACCGCAAAATTCGATCACATGCCCAAAATATAATTTTATGGAACGGCGAGTCAATTACTCAGCGTCATGTGCGAGTATACGCAAACATAACTGCGCAGATGAGCAGCGACTCTCCATACGCCTTGCGCCCCATTACGCTACTGCCTCCGGGGCTGCCGCTTTTCCCGTATGCAAACGAGCGGCTGTTACGGCGGTAATTTTACCTTCCACACACCAAGTGGTGCGACTTAGAACCGAGAGAACGCGTGCAGCACGCGTGTTCGAGAAGCCATCGTATACACTCAGTGAGAGCGAGGCACCACTTAACTAATACTAGTACTAGCACTAATCCAAACATACACGTTGAGTAATTATGCTAATTTTTGACATATTTGTACAGAGAATCGTCTGTAAGTAGTGTTCATGATCATTAGTTTTTATTACAAGATAGAGAATAATTTTGTTATTTGGAAACCACAAGCACAAATTAGAATTACAACGTAAATACAGATGCCCATCATGTCTCCCCGTATCATAGTATTTGCAGACAAACGAGTTGCTGTGGGGTGGTACCAGTTATGTTCATGGAGTCATTTACAAACCTGATATGAAGAAGGAGCGAGAAATATACGGATCCATTTTACGGAGTGGTTGTTGCAATCACTATGGAGACAATCACTATGAAGACAATTAATTCAAAGAAAGTAATCGATCAAATCATAATGAACAAGGCCACAACTTGATACGAAATTGCAATAAAGGAATTAGGATATAGCGGCCATGTTGCAACGTTTTTGCAATTATTGTAAACACAAAAACCCACACATGAAATAATACACGTATGAGTGGATTGTTTACTAAAAATAGAATAAAATTATTTATAGACTATTTGTTCCAGAAATCATGGCACGCGGTTTACAATGCTTTTGTAATGAGCGACAAACACAATGCATTTTCTCGACGCGTTCATTTTACATACATCTTCGGTGGTTGAATTACTGCAATAATTCAGTCACATTTATTCGCTATTTACTGCAAGAGTTAATAAAAATTTGGTGTGGGTTTTTCAGTACCTTTCCCAGATGGTCCGATCACTTGAATTCTCGTAATTTATTAATAAAATTATTTCTGCGCTTGCAATAATTTCAGAATAGAGTTTGGATCAAATAGTAATCTGCATGATTTCTTGCGCCAGAATTTCTGAGGAAGTCAACCGGGGCTCTGTGGATTTCTTGCGTTGTAAGGGTTTATGTGCAAGGATGTGATATTCGAATTCGCGAGAGTTTGTAGTGAGCAGTCGGTTCGAGTGAAATACTGTGTCCGAGACAGGAGGAGGAAGAATGCATTGATGTTTCGAAAGGCAAAGAAAACAGTGGTGAAAGCTAATTCCTAGATTTAGAGAACGACAGTAAATAAGAACAGAAGGTGAGTACTGAAGATGGAACTTTTGATGAACATATACTTTATAGGCACAGACGGCAGTAAATTGGAATACATTTTTGCCATACCATTTCCTAATTTCGTGCAAAATATCCAGACTTCACTACGCTACCGTGCATTGTTTATGAACTATATAAAGTTCGCAAAATCTTCCTTACTACCAATGCGTACATAGAGAAGATCGGAACATATTATCAGCGGAAATGTGATATAAAATTTACTGATGAAATAAAACTGAAAGCTTACTTCGAAAATATTATCTTACTGGATTATCAAAATCGTGTGGATAAAGTACCATCGACATCTCGGAAACAGACGGAACTTGTATAGAAGAAATACATGTATTTAAACAACGGAACTCAACAGAAATGCGTAAACTCTGGGTTGTGGATGTGATCTGAACACACAAGGAAAACCTGTGTAAGTTAATAATCGACAGCAGTCACTGAAACACTGAGAATATAGCCTCAAAATGTTTACCAAAATTTGACAACCTTCTTTATTTAAATGGCAAAGTTTATTAAGGACAATAAAAGCAGGGAAGATGAAATGTTGAAAAAATGCTCATATATTCGCTTATTAGAATATATTTATTTAAAAACAAAATGCATGCAAATTTGGGTAGCATTTCGTACCATTTGTAATATTTCAAGTTAATAAATTGTGCAATAATTTGCCACTGATCACTGTTTCATGTAACCTTATCTGTCCTTATATTAACTAAAAGATGATTTGTTAAAACTTAATATTAATTTTTTTTTCAAAAATGGACTACTGTTATAATTCACTCGAATAGTCACGTTACGATTTCGAGTGCGGCCACTGAAAGGTAACCTCTTAAACAAAGGAAATTAAATATTTATTGAAAATGCAAAACTTGGATAATACGAGGGATCAGAACAACATGTAAAGAATTTATTATTTATTTCATTTCTAAACGTCAAGACATATCTCATTATTTTCACCCTACTCACAATGACCTCTACTCATCAGGCTCACCTTGCCTATTACAATGACTTCCATCTTAAGCTTCATTACAACTGATTTTACGGTTCTATCCCAAATCATCAGATGTGAGGAACGATTTAACGGGTAGCCATCTATTACAGTCTATCGAATGAAAAATGTAATATTCGTTTTTAATACGAGTGCATACTGAATCATTAACGCACTCCAAATGGATGGGGAAAAGTCTTCGTATCATGGTTGCGGAGACAGGAAGCAAATTGGGTAAATCCGAGAAAAATAAAGAGGACTTTTACAAACAAAAGATCGTAAAAGTCGAAAAGAGGGAAATGTGTTTATAGACAGCTACAATAAAGTAATTCGCAGCAAATATTTTGAATTTTTAAGGGGTTCTTTAAAAAAATTGTACTTTAACTTTTGCACCTGATCATTCCTGAATTTTTATTACATAAAAGGTGTTGTGCCCACGCGATCTGATAGTTTATACGATAGTGAAAGTATCTTTCAAAATATTTTCATATCTATTCATTGTTGTTTTTGTGAAAATTAAGATTGATAAAATGTTAACGAGTCACGTCTGTTTGCGGGGATTGTCCCCCTCCTGAATATCTGCCAACAAGTCACCGCTCCAGCGGGGACAGGTTCTAAGCTTCCGACTGGCCTCCTGTCATGTGTGTTATTGTACTGCATGTAAGTGTATGTGCAAGAGGAGAGGAGAGGACAAGAAGTAGGAAGGAAAGATCTCAGGCGGTCCTTCGCGCATTTGGCAAGGTACTGATCCGACATTCGCCTGATGTTGATCGAATTAACCAAGGAATTAATCAGAGCAGCCGGCCGTTAGTATCCTCCTCCAGTGTTCGAATTCGGTTCAGCTATCTAGCGAGAATTGAAAAACTATCAACGTTGAGTCTCGGACCCTAGAACCTCCCGGTGAGAGACGCTACAACGGCAGTTGGCTTCAGCCATCGCAGCCGTTGCGATATTACGAGGCGAGGATGTTACGGCTATACCACCTTAACGGTTTCGGTTACCCGGGTTATCTTATAGTTTAGTGCATATATCTTGTCCAGAGATTTGGCGATTCAACAGTATAAAAATTGTTAAAGTTACTGTCGAATCGAAATACGAACCTTTAAAATCATTTTTACTTTTAAATGTTTTTTTGTTTTGGAGTCTTCTTTATTATTTTTACATTTTATCTGTAACTTTTCAGTGTCTTAGTGGAAAAAGAAATACATTGTTGCCTCCTTGTAACGTCTCTTTTCAGTGCAGTGTTTGTTTCCGCGTGACATTTGAAAATTTAAAGATTTTAATGAAAATACAGTAGACTCTAGAGTATCCGGTTTGCGACTATCCAGCCTCCATACTATTCGATTGACTTTTTTTATCATAATTAAATGGCCAAACTGGACTGGACTGGACTGGCCAGACTGGAGGGACATTGCGTCGCGGAAGAGAGCTAAAAAGCAGAAGTAGTAATCTATTAAGGACTTTGTTCAAAAAGTAAAAAAAATATTAGTTTTGTTTCTTATATTAGGGATATCTTTTCATATTTTTGTAATCAATTTCCAAAGAAATAAAAAATGAGTTTGAATCAATTTTCTTAAGAATTAGTCCGACGATTTACGTTAATGTTTTGTTCAAGTTTCCTGCATTTAAGTTAGGCATTACAGAACTTATGTCAAATTGTGAACAGTTTATATTCTTTAACTTAATTGTTCTGTAATAAAAATTTGAAACGTGTAGTGCACTGCATACAAATTTATAAAATACTGTCTTCTATTTGAAGTCGACACGTTGCCAGCAACTGCTTCTATGATTCACCAGGCCGTGGCGGGGTTCACATTCTACGTGGCTTGATATAAATGGTGGGCTTTGTACTAAATAAGAAGTGAAAAAATAAGTATTATTACAGTGGGTTTTGGTATAAAAACTTTGTCTTCTGGTATTGGTGAGGCAAAGAAATGTGTTCAAAGAACTCCGGCCTATCCGACTTTTTTGTTATCCGGCCTGCCCTTCCGCTTCATTAGACCGGATACTCGGGAGTCTACTGAACCGGGTTTGCGCATTGGAATAGAAAACAGAAATTTACGGGTTCAAACCACGCTGGATGCAATGAGTTTTTCAAAGAGCTGATAATCCTCAGCGCCCTATGCCAAATGTGAAGAAAGTCTCGCGAAATGTCCATCAAAATTAAATGCTACGGCGATTCCCGTTCTGAAGAAGTGCCGTTTTCGTTCAGACAGGTATACAAACAAGTAACGCAAGAAATGACTGCAATAGTTTCGCGTCGGTCCCTACTGTCAACAAAAGTTTAAAAATAGTAACGTCCTGTACCGAAGAGATACAAAATTTGAAAATGCCCAACGATACAGCCCATGTCGGGAGTAGGCCTATTGTGAAGTCCCCAGACATTAGACAACAAGAAACTTCTGTGTAATAGTTGTCTTTGAAATTTTTGTTTTATGCTATTAATTACTGAAGCTTCTTGAACATGAGAGTTACCTCTACCCAACGTCCAATGAAAAAACGTAATAATAGTTAAACATTGAAAATAGCTATCAGATAATGAGATGTATATAAAGGATACATAAATGTGTATATATCTTTATATAGATCTATATACATTAGAAATGTGCCTTAAATCTTCTTCTTCTTACTTTTATTTTAGGCTAGAGCCTGTTTCTTTACAAAGGCTACTTAATTAAAGTTTAAAAAACCCTGATACATTACATTTATGTAGTCGTATTTATAAATTGGCATATATTCATGCTGTCTTGTTTCACAAAATGTCTTTCCACCTAGTTCTTGGACGTCCTACTCCTTCCTCCGGTCTTCTATCTCTAGTCACTTTCACCAGTCTGTCTTCTTCCATTCTGTCTATATGTTTGTTACATTTCTTTCTTCTTTCTCGAACCCAGTCTGAGATTATATCTATTTGGCAAGTTTGTCTTATATTAATATTAGGTTCTTTATCCCTTATCGTTTTATTTGTAATTTTTCTCAGCACCCGCATTTCCGACACTTCCATCATTTGGCATATTTTTTTTGAATCTGCTCTTGTTTCAGCTGCATATGACAATACTGGTATAATTACTGCCTTATATATTCTAATTTTAGTGTCTTTTCTTAGATATTGATTTTGCCATATCGAGTGGTTGAGACAGCCTGCTATTCTATTTGCTTTAATGCTTTGTTCCTTGGCCTCTTTTATAGATCTGCCATCGCTAGTTATTGTTATGCCTAGATATTGCATTTCCATCACTTGCTCTATTAGGTATTCGTTTATGGCTCTTTCGAGATTGTTATACATTTAGTTTTTTTATGTGGATATCCTCATGTTGAATGACTGGCATGCCTTGTAGAATTGAAACAGGAGGCGTTGTAAATCATCTTCGCTTTCGGCAATTAAGACTGTATCGTATGCATAACAGATTGAATTTATGTTATAAGAGTCGAAGTAATATCCTTTTTTGTTCGAAAGATTGTTTAGGATGTGTTTCATTACCAGGTTGAAGAGTATTGGGCTGAGAGTAGAAGAGTATTAGGAAGAGTATTGGGCCTTAAATCAAATAGAATATTTTTATTTTACTCTATGACTCGAGCAATAATTCGTATAGTCCACGATCTGAAATAAATTTTGAATATCTGAGAAAGACATTCGATTTTGTTTCCAAAATAAAGCTAGGGAACTTTGCGTTTTGGTAAAAAGACATGAGTTCATAATCTGGGAACATGACACTTACTTATCCTTCATTTTTACACACGGCTTCTAATTTTTTTTGCGATTTTTAATTTTTGTAATTGTTTCCCCAAATAACTTAATTTGTTTGTTTAGCGGCTTAGGTGGATCAGGGAATCAACTTACGCAGCTGTTGTACCTCTGATATGCAGGATGTTCGACACTTGCTAGATAGCTAGGTCGAATTCATCTGCTGTCTGGAGACGCATTCTAGCAACCGCCTGCTATGATATGTAGTTTTCCGTGGTTTCTCCGTTTAACATCAGGCGATGGTCGGAGTAGTACCCTAACAAACGAGCCACGGACCGCGCCCGATTTTTCTTTCCTCTTCATTTTCCTATCCTCACCACTTACATACACGCACACACACACATTCATATGCAATACACTGCCACACGTCGGTAGATCAGGTGGAAGCTTAGAACTTTTCCCGCCTGGGGCGGTGTTCCGCTGGTGGGAGATATCTGGATGGGTAATCCCCTATAACCGTCGAGTAGGTCGGAGTCGAATCTCACCATCCATCGGGGGAAGATCACCGCCACCTCTTGAGAAAGAAACATGCGCTACACTTACTACGTTACTAATGACTTCAGCAGTTGACGTGCTCGAAAACACGAAATAATAAATAAAGAATTCAACATTTTTAAAAAATTTGTGTAGCCTTGATTTTGAAAATGATATGTGCAATTAGTTATATTCTAGAAAATTTAATTAGTCTTAAATTTATGAAAATTTTGTAGACTTTGATTGAGGTACAGTTTCAGTTTCAAGTAGATTTTACTAGCTTTAAATTCAGAGTAGATGAAACCGGTATTTAAAAAATGGTATTAAGGTCTTCAATTATAAAAAAAATTAACATGATTATGCTAATATAATTCGCTTTCAATTTTCCAAATGGTTTTGACTGTTTTTTCGTCTGATCCATCACTAAACCAAGCTTCGTTGTTAATCTGCTTTATTATTCACTCTGTTCCTATAGCAGAACGCCTCGTTTGAGGTTGGTGCGTCTCTAGGGAAATCGTCCGCTAGTAATCTGCATGGCGTGACGTGCGGTACCCAGGCAAAAGACAGAGAGATCGAAAGGTTATGAATAAACCTGTAGGCTAATTTTGAGTTCGCTCGCTCTCTGTACACACGCCCTCAAATCGGCGTTCGAACGGGGTTAGAGTGTGGCTTGCGTCAACGCACGATGACGAGCGAAGACGTATGCGGAAGAGCGCACGCGAGCGGCAGTGTCTCACGCGCGGCGCCCAAGCACGACCCATGCGCGCGGCGTGAGCGGTGCGTGCGCATACACGCGGCGGCGTACGAGGCTCGCGGTGACACGAGGATGGCACGCGGGCAGCTTTCATTCGGTCGAAATTTATCAAACGATACTTTCAATGACGTTTTTAACGTGATTTTGGCACTCCTAGGAATATTTTTTTGTAATGCTCCGCCGGTTGGAGATCTACTAGTTGCTCCACCCCCGATTTAGACTGAAATTACTGGGAATTTTGTATTTGAAAATCTCCTAGCATTGCTGGGAAATTTTGACCCCCATAATTTTCCTTACGGGGTCGCCACAACAACGGTCCTTGAAATATTCTTCCATTAGATCCTCATCCGTTCTCGGTTAAAAACACATAAGATCTGATTAAAATGGGAACTGTCGGAGGATTCAATTGTACCGAGCAGTGAGACACAGTTTTTGCAAATGCCGCGAGTAAGACCTGGCCATTCTGGATTTTTCGCCCTTCAAAAATCCACGCCTGTCAGCCGGAATTGAACTAAGTCTAGGTGTTGAGTTGCACTAATAGGAATATCCATAATTTGAATGAACTTATAATATGGTTGTCATAATACGGTGAAGCAATTTATGTTTTGTGCCCCATTCATTGACCAGTAATGAAGACAGTGAACTTCGACCTATGTGAAGTCATTGGTTAATGAGGTTACTAATTCTGATAGGACACATTACGTAATTGAAACTGTCTGAAAATATATCAGTTAAGTGTATTCGTACAGAAAGTAGCAGGAAATAGGCACACAACTGTAGGGATCGACTCTAAATACTCCTGTCACACTGTGGACAACATTAAGGTACCCCTACTAACATGCCGTATCGAATATTATATTTAGTGTGCCAATTGTTGGTCTGTTGTAACAAAAGACGCTGTACTAGACAGTTCTGTTTTACTCTGTGTAAAGGAATGTTGAATTGAAATCTTAATATTTTTTATTTCTACAAATTAACTCGATGTGACAAAGGCGCTACTTAAGGCCAAGTCCTTCATCTGTTCTTCAATCAACACGTTTGTTCAGCGTCTGGGTCATAATGTTTGTTTTGGGTAAAATTCTCAGATCTATATTTCGGATGTGTGAAATGTGGGTTATCATTTTCTCGCTTCGACACCTTCAATTAGAGTGTAAAATGAATGTGCTAAAAATATACAATTTGTAAACGTTCGGATCTTTAATACTGTAGATATTTCTTACATTTGAAAAATTACTTAAAAAAATAATTTATTAGAATTAATCAATGATTTTTCTCAGATATTCTACGAATATAGTTTTCTTTGCTCTCAACTATTATGTTCTGTTATTTAAGACCAGATAATGTTGCTCTCTTGAAATGTTTGGAAAACCTTGGCATATTGGCAAAACTATGCCATCTACATGCCTGCAGGAAAGGTTGTTTGCAAATGTTGGGATATTGCGGCCTTATTATCGTACAGCCTGGAGAGTCGGCGCAATAGCCTGTTTTTAAATCACTGATAAATTACGTGTACTGCCTATATTAACCTTTTTGATGTAATGCAATTTTTTGGCCGTGTGCACGGAGTATTCAAATTAGCAAATGAGATAAGACACTGTTGAAGATTCACTCTTAAAGAAAGAAAAAAATTTGGGCAAAGAATGAAAACATTACCTTAATAGATACATTTACGTTCCAGGTAAAGAAGGTGAGTCATGGGTATTAAGACATTTGCATTCTGAAAAGACATTTTTGCTCGAGTTGCGTACATTACTTTAATTTTTTACTCATACATTATAGCTGTAGATCCGGAGCTCGAATTACATTGCATAACTCTCCTGGATTTCGGTTACGAGGGAAATTTGAATACAGTTGAATGATGCTTCATATTCTCTTATGGACGGAATTATGAAAAAAATTATCGGAGGGAAATATGAAAAGACAAACCGTGTGAAGTTAACATCTAGTTGATAAGTAAATAAATAAATCTGAATCAATAAAAATTGGTAAAAATTAAATTATGTATCACGACCTACATCGTCTGAATAAATATCAGACCTACATCGTCAGCTCTCCTGCCTCTCAATGGCCTCGGGCGAGTCAGTTCTGTGATTGACTCCGTGGTGTCGGGCTGCAATCCCGCGTCTTGTTCATATTGCCAGTATACTAGATCTCATGCAGGCTCCTTAGAGGCGTCCAGCTTCGTACGTAAGATTGCTTTAACATATTGCATGTTGTCAGCATACAACACTTGCGTCTCGTTAAAGGCAATGTAAAGTTGTATCTTAGAAACCTTAATATCAGCATCCCTTCGTCTGGCAAACCGCCAGATTAAATTATCAGCGGTGTTACCACGTTGTGTCCCACTAAGTACGCTGTCTTCGTACGACGAAGTATAAATTCAAGTTTAGTTAAAGCGAAAGCACTTATATCGTCTCGTATTCATTACGTGAGGCACTCGTGCATGTCCTCACATGTGACTCGCTACTCTGTTGTGTGTATGTGCCACAATAGTGAACTTTAAGCCTCCACAGCGCGCTTTGCAGGACGTGTAAGAAAATTGTAGAACTTTGTTACCAACAAGATACTGAAGTGATGTATAATGCCGCAGGGTTATTTGTGTGTAGAGGTAGGGTAGTTTATTTATGAATGTTTCAACTGTTACATTTATGTGTTTTCACCTTGTTTTTCGGAAAATGCATCTCAGCCTTTTCCATCCTTCAATTCAGATACATATTAAAAAGTCCCTCAGCAGTGGATCCCAGGGTTTCAGCAGCACTGCACGCACCTTCATTGAAAATACAGTCCACTAGAACACGGCTGCTGATTTGGAGCCAGACTGTCCGGAGTAGCCAGTTGTATTGACCCATATGGTAGCCGCCTTTCATTAGACCAGAGGCGATCGCGCCCGAGGGCCTCCTCCCCTCCCGGGCTGACTCAAGAAACAGAGGACCACAGCAGTGGACCGCAGCACAGCGCTGGGCCCGGGCACTTCAAGTGGGCCACCCACTTGAGCAGCGCTGCACCACAACTCTTTGCACGACCCTGAACACCATCTCTGCACATTTCTAAAAGGAATAGATTGCCTTGACATTGAAGGGTTGTATTGCCCATTTGTGCTGTATCTTAATGAGATCGCGCCTCGTCCGACCAACACGCAGGCGCCACCTACGGCATGAACTGAAGGGCAGAGAAACCCAAGGCCGGGGCTGCACCTGTACGGGGGAATCCCGAGCGCTTCGTGTTGCGGCGGCGGCGCGCAGGACGTGCGCTCCCCGCGTCGCGTCGCGGCCGAGGAAAGTAAAACCTCCCGCGGAGAAAGTGCTGTCGGCCGCCGCGAGCCTCACGAGCACTGGCGTAAGAGCAGGTGGGGAGGGGGTCGCAGGAGGCGTGGGGCGACGCTCACGAGCCGCAACAACGGCAGCGGCAGCGGCGGCCGCGAACGCCGAACCGGATGCGCCCGCGGCGCCGCGCCGGCGGCTCGGGGGCGTCGGGGGCTGGGGCGGTGAAGAATCGCACGCCACCTGGGGCTCGAGGGCCGTTGTCTCTGACGGGACAAGCGACGGCATGAACGGGCTCTTCGGACGTGTGTTTGTGGGATCGTGGCTCAGCGCAGGCGCTGTGTTCACCCGTGCGTGATTGAACGCGTTCATTGGGCACACAGTTCTTGTCAAAAGGCCGATGTGGTGCAGGCAGTCTATTTCCTGAATCGTTAGTCCGAACATTAGACAACGTATTGGAATAACGGTGGGCAGGTTGTTATAGTTTAGCGCCAAAGCTATTGTTTCTACTGCAACGTTGACCGAGTTCATCAGCTGTTTCGAGGAAAATTGGGGCGGCTGGCTCCTATGACCAGTAAATTTGTGCGGTTTCTCCGATCAATACCAGGCGATTTATCGGAGCAGTACCCAATCAAACGGCTCACAGCCCGTCCACGTTCTTTCCTTCCTCATCCTTTCTTCAGACCTCCTCTTTAACACACAATTATACTTATATGCACTACACTAATACACAAGCCGGGAATTCAATCGGGAGCCTTTGTCCCAGCTAGGGCGTTGTCCTTAGGGGAGGTAATAAGAGTAATAATACCTCAACCTCGCAAACCGACGTGCAGGTCTGCGCCGGATCTCATGTTGCGGTGGGAAAGGAACAGCGCCACCTCCGCCTTGACGTAACATCCACAGCACTTCCTAGATTAATGGCTTCAGACCTTAGTATTTGTTGGGATCAGAATTTATTTTCATTCACATTCACAGGCACTTTATTCTTACACTATATTTCTTTTTACTTTCTCACCTTTTTCTGTATGAGTAGAAATAATTGTTGATGAACCTTTGGTTTCGTTGGTCTCTGATAGAGAAGCAAAATCAAAAATCCTAACGACCTCTAAAGGCTGCTAATTTTGATGTATCGTATTCTAAGAAAGAAGGAATAATGCAATAAGCAAAGGCTCGTGTTTTACTATTTAGTTACAGAAGTCCATTCTCAACTTTCCAACTTCCATATATTTCATTATTTCTGGTATGGTAGTAGTTTCTAAAACTTTATTTCGTCACTTTTAATTTGGGCAATAGACTTGTACTAAATTTGAATTGTTTAAACATATTTATGCCATTGTCCCTTATTGACAATTCCGAGCATAGGTCTTTGACCCGACATGAGCCCCATTTCCTGTGGGAAGGGATGTACTAGAATATTTTATTCCTCTTGTATTTCATGTATTAAGGGTTCAAAATCAAAATGTCTGAAGTTTTATCCATTATTTATTTTCCTTGAATACGTAAACAGTTACATAACAATGACATACATAGCAATGACAATGGTTTCGAAAAGTAAGAACAGCAATTTTTGTGCAAGAACACTAGGGAATTACAGATGTGTTGTGTGATGCAATCATTTGAACACTTGTCAAAAATGTTTGCACATTATTAAAACAAAACATGAATTTAGGATACAATATTTTTAATAAAAAATATCAGATATGACACATAGGAAAAGAACTATAAAAATGGCAAAGAATGTAATGGCTAAAATTATAGATGTTCGACATCTGAAGTAATGTCACTTTCATTGTCTTCCGTTCCTTCACGAATGTTGTTTAAAAACGTTTCGTGGTATATTCTGGTGGTTGGAGCATGAGTGATAAGAAACCTTCAAGATTCTTGAGCTTGGTGGATGATATTGGAAGGTGTTTAGAATTGATAAGCTCTAAAGCTACTTGCCTGATATTTTTTAAAGTTTTTTTGTTATTTAAAATCGCATCAACACCTATGTCATTAGCAACCATATTATAATTTAATGGCGTGGTAACTGTGAAGACGACATGATCCATGCCTGAAGCGGGACTCGAACCCGCAATCTAACTGGGATCAGTACGGCACTACTGCCTTAACGACCACGGCCATCTGGACCGCCTCTGACGCTTATTAGTCCCTTCTTTTCTATTTCTAGCCTCCCTAAATGCTTCTTGTTCTGTACTTGTACAAATGTTTTCTTGGAAGATTCGGTGGGTAGTACATTTGTTTAATTCGCTAAGTCCACATTGGCCCTTCTTATCGACATCATTGGAATAAAAAAAAATTGTAGGTCAATATAAAACTCGAGAGTGAAATCAGAATATAGGATCGACTTTTGACTTTGGCTCTTCTTGCATTGAAAGATAAGTGTTTAAAGCTCACATTGTCCATAAACATGGGAAATAATTAAAAACTGACATTGGCCCTTCTTGCATCAGGTCACTGATATATATTTCACATGTAATGAATGTAAGGAAAAAATGGTTTACTTACGCCCAGTACGATTAACTGAGCTTCTCTTAGGAGGTGAAGTGGACCATTAGTGGGCATGTTGAACACAATTATATATTTTGGAGAAATATTTCAAAATACACAAGCCTTTATTTGCTATGAAACATTTTACAACAAAATAAGACTTTTTCACAACAAATATGCTATTTTTATGATGAACTGTCGATACGGATATATGCAATTTTTCACATTCATATGCACATTTTCTTGCAGTTTTGGAAGTTAACCCACAGTGAATATTGCAAGTTTATACAAATTAATAGAATGAACACGTAACTTTTTTTATTCATTTGAAACAAAATTAAGATGTCACTGTAGCCCCATCACTGTAGCCCCGTCACTGTAGCCCCATGAAAACTTGCGCCATAATTGTAGCGCCCCCTTCACGGGCGGTCTAACCATCCCAGAGCTGATCCACTCATCTGCTTCCCCGTCGTCCTCTCACCACACCCTAGTTAACAAGTCCTAAATCACTGCATGAGATAAACTATATTTTGAAAAAAGATATATAATTTGCTTCAATCTTTATGACAAGAAATTAGCATTGTATTTTCCCTGATTATTTTGTAGTAATTTGTAAAATAAATTTTATCAATACTCAAATCAAAATATTTTTTATTTCATCTAAAGAATTGAAGAGGGTAAAGCAATTATGAGACGTCTTGTAATCATTTATCATGTCTAACAATTTAGGGGAAATTTGTGCCGCAATAGTGAAGCGATCCTCTACCATATTTTTGAGGACTTTAAGAGTTTATTTATTTCCTCTAAATTAATGCCTGGGTAAAATGCGTTATGAATTGCTGTTCGAGACGCGCAAAATACGGAAGAAGAGAGGGAACGCTCTTCGTTCCAAAAAGACCAGCAATTAATAATGCATCCATCAAAAATGTAGAGTGATGTGAGGGTTAGAAGCGTGAAATGAGCAGGCAGCGTATCAAATGGACATGACACAACAAAATGCAGTTAGTGAGAAATGTACACTTTCCTGCATATATAATAGTGATAGCATTCACTATCGTCTTTGTTCTTCTATAAGGATATGCGGCAATACTTTTTGTTTGAATTACTAATTACCTTTCAAAAATTGCCCAATTTTTGTGTATATTTGAAGTAAAGGAATATGTTTAATTTCAAATGTCTCTATTGAACTGTTAAAAATCATTATATGTAAGACAAAAATCTTTAAAAAAAATAGTAGATGCAGCAAAATAAGTCGTGCAATATGTAATTTCTGTCACTTCAAAACGCCAGGCGACTACATCATCAATGTTTAAAGGTCGTAGCAGGAAAATAAAGTGAAAATTGCTCATAAACTGATTAACAGAAGAAGTAGTTACATGTGAATTGTATTAGTATTGAACTCTTATTTCCCCGAGTCTTAGAATTTATATTCATTAATACCAGAATTATGGTAAACAATGTTATTTACAAGTTTTCATCTTCTCTAGCCTTTGTTGAAACATACGTTAATGGAAAAATAATACACACACAAAATATAAATACACGTTAACGATGACGTTTGAAAAACATCAATCACAAGTTCAGTTTTCAAAATGTTAAAACATTATTTAATTTTTTTGGTTTATTTCCAAAATGAATTTATTAAAAATTCATATAAATCGTAATAAACATCCCCTTTAACACAGAAAGGTATTCAAAATTTTCCGAGTTTTGCGCTATATCGGTAGAAACTTTTAGGTCTATTATACTTACATAATTTGTATAGGATTAATAATTTTGCTTCAAAATAAATGTCACTAGAGACGTTTTCACCTAGAAAACAATTGTAGAATATGAAGAAATGGCCTCCAACTTCAAACGTTTAAATTATAAAAGTATTCTAATATTGAAGTTTCTCTTTATACTTTTAGACTAAATTATCAAACAAATAATAAATGCCAAAATCAGTTGCATTTGGAAATAGTATCTGTTTTCTTCATTTTTTAGTTTTTTCGTTTATTCAAAAAGTAAGATAAGTCTTTCGGTTCAATATTTTATTGCCATTTTACAGTATGTTTATGAGGAAGAAGAAAAGTGTTTTTTAAAAACAATCGAAAAGATCAATTGGTAAGAACTGCACTCGAAAATATCATATGTATAATTGAGAATAATTCTCCAAGGAGAGGGAGTGGAAGTAGGAAATAGTTAAGTCATTCTGTATCAATCATAACCATTAATCAATAAGTATTTTTTCACGGTCTATGTAATGTTAGAGTTGGGCCAATTATAATTATTCTAAAACTGTGATAATTATGTAGATCATTTCTTGGATTTCTTTTCCACCACACTAATATTATGGTCTTTAGAATTTTAATGAAATATTAGTCATCGGAAAAACATTCAAAAGTAAATAAAGTGTGAATGTCACTATCATTGTATTTTTATTTGTTCATCCTAAGGAATATTTCAAGAAATAATTTTACGAGGAATTTAAAGCACGAGCATTGGTGGTAATAAAAGTCGTTTATTTCATACTTGGTGAAAATGTACTGGGAGCATAAACCAGAACATTATTGCACTTGAGTCCTCGCCACAGTCGTATTTCTTTCTTTTATGTCATATCTGGTTCATATTTCGAATATGTGCACTAAAAAAAACTAAGAGTAAACAATGGCTGTCAGAACTCTTTACTGTAACATCTTTCCAAGCGCCCCATCGTCCATTCTTCTATACGTCTTCGCGTCTGTACGACCACACACTCGAAGTGGCATATCATTTGACGACGCGGAAACGCTCCGCATGAGAATCGGGGCGAAAGTAACATCCATTGAGCAACGGCAACGATCCTCTCGGTCCACATAACGGGCGCGGCGATGACGCTCCCGCATTGTCGCGATCAAAAAGATCGTTTGGGATGAGGCAAGAGCGCCAGCGCTACGTGGGACCGCGCGCCTCTCGGCTCGTGTGCTTTCACTCGCGCGAGTCCGGAGAAATTAGCGGCGCAGGCGAGTACGCGAGTGCGAGTGCGCGCGCGCGTGCGAGTGTCGCAATTAGCATGCGTGGCATAACGCGCCCGCCGACCCCCTCCGGCAACGCAACCCCCGCACCGCCCCCGTTACCACCACCGCCGCTACCGCCGCCGGCGAGAGCGTCGCTGACCGCAAGGGCACAACCGGCCAACGGCGGTATGCGCTGTTGGTCATTGCGTCAGCGACAATTAAGGTGCTCGAGCGTACGTGGAGAAGATGATCGTGGCCGCAGTGCCACTTTTTCCCGCGTGGGATTTTGGTTGATGTCGGCACGAGATGACGAATTTCGTCCACCCAACAGAAATCGAACCGAATGGTATTTCTTTCTTCTGATACTACTTCCTACTGAGTGTGAGGAGACGTAATACAAAACAAAAGCTATTAGACGATTATTATTATTATTATTATTATTATTATTTAAATTTTGTAATAATATTAATTATTATTAAACTTATTCCGGACCTAATTGTACACCGGCATGCGTAGGTTTATTATTGAAAACAACATTATTATTAATAATACTAAATTAATTAAACAGTATAAATTACTTTTATATTTTTTTAAAAATAACCCTTTTCTGAATGTCACATCGGATATTCTTCCAATGAATTGTTCAGAATATTTTAAAACTTAAAGCAAAAATATTCAGGAGGTTTGGCTGAATTTTCAGATTGTTTCTTAAAGACTTGTGCGTCTGTCAGTATACCCCCAAAACTCATATCTTCAGTGCCCACTTATGCACCGAAATATTCGGATGATTTCAAAATAGTTAAGTTTAAAACGTGTTTCAACAAAAATGAAATTCAAAAGTATCGATCATTATTTGCTCTGTTTTTCGAAAATATTAGAGTGGCTTTTCTATACAAGAATGAAAACTTTTCTTAGGAAAAACAAAGCATTTTAAAACTGTCAACGACGATTTAGAAAATCCCAATCTATAGACACAGCTTCATTTTCTTTTCTTAAAAATGTTGCTTTACCAATGAATCAAAATGAAGGAATTATTGGCATATTTTTAGATATTTGGAATACATTTGACGTTCATTACATTTTTCTTTCAAAATTACCTTCGTATGGAATTCGTAGCATTACCCATCACTGAAATATTAGTACCTCGAACATCGATCTCAAAGAATAAAATTACATTCCTGGAACACATCCAAATGAATTGCTAATTGACCATGGGGTCCCGCAGGGTTCAATATTCAGTTCCCAGTTGTCTGCTTTCTAATCATAAAAATATGCTCTGATCTCTTTGCTGATGATTGAATAACCTTTGCAAAATATAGAACAAGTGAGTTGTTCGATATTAGATGTTACATATTGGTTACTTAATAACAAATTAATAGTTAACGAAGGAAGAACTGTTTCGATTCAGTTTTCCATTTCACATAAACAATCAAATACTCTTTTGAAAATGACGGAAGGCTCATCTAGGTTAAATTAATTGAACATAAAATCAAGTTTATTAAGTCACGATTTCAGAATAGTACTTTCAAAATACGCTAGTTTTTACATAGCTCGTTGCATATATTTTTTGGCAAATGAACTACATTCCCGCCAAAGACATCGTATAATATTCTGGGTAAACATCATACAGCTTACAGAATTTTAGATTACAGAAAAGAATTTAGAATAATAAGCAAATTCCATTCAAGTGATCTCGGCATGCCTTTCTTTATTGAGATAGAAATCCTTTCATTTCTTGCCTCTTTGTATGCGAATCGCTGTTTTTCCAAAACTATTTTAAGAACGAGGTTATATTTTTCCCATATAATTATTTATATCTATAAGTAGGAATTATATTTATCAAGTGTCAGTATCATCACTTCATTACATATAAGTCCCCTTATAATACATGGCTGTTATTTTGACACTCTTTCTGAGACAACATTAAACAATTAGATTTAATTCAAAAGGTAATTGCAAAGTAAATATTTACTTATGCATAACTGTTTTTATAAAATGAGAGTTAATACTGGGCCCCGATAATAAAAAAATGTTTATTGTCCGTAACAATTATAACCTACCAATAATATGGATCTAGACGATCTATATAATATGTTATAATATAATATTAATGCTTTAGTTTTAATTTGATCTGAATAGCTCTTCAAGACAAATACAATTGTGATAAGTGTTGTAAATAGGCTTCTAGAATGTCAGATCGGCATCTCGATCAGATTTTTTGTCCAGTTCCCCTTTAATCCTTTGAGCAATTCCTGAGAGGTTTTTTAGCCTTGTATCTGGAGAATAAATTTAACGTTACTCTCTGCGAACGTTTTCTTGAGCTCAGTTGTAGTAATTAGGTCTAGTTTTGATAACTCTTGCTCAAAGCTGCTAAATTTTAAAGAATTGGGGAGATAGTTGTTTCGTCAGAAGTACCATCAAATAAAATGTACAGAGCTTTTGTCTGTTGAACGTCAACTAATGTATTTTTCTTGGTATGTAAATAATGATTGTCGCTACCGTTATTCATAAATTAATAACGGGAAACTCAGATTTGATTGGTCTACTAGTTTATCTTTTCTGCAATCTTTTTTTATCATGAACTGGTTTTTGGTTTGTAAAGACTATGATATTATTAATGTGATTTCACTAAAGTAATAAATAAACAAATCATCTTAATACTAATCAAGGTAATGAAAACACGAAGACTTTTTTCTGACAATGTTAGCAACATTGTTAATTCAATCTGACATAATCCGCTTGCCAAATTCTAGTTTTTCTGCACGTTTTTAAGCCCAGTCAGTTGGTGATGTAAACATCTGAAAGGTTACAGCTAAGAGGTCAAGGAGATTCCTGTGTATACGGCTTTTTTTACATGCTGATGTAGGAGGAGAATTTTGATTGTAGGAGGCGGCAAATCGGAGACTGCGTACTGCAAGAAACAATGTAGGAAAAGAGTTTAGTGCAAATTGCCAATCTTCAACGTGACAGTGCCACACACCAGGGCATCAAGACATTACTCTAGCCGCCCACTAATGGCAGATTTTTAGTTAATACATCGCATCAGTAGAGAGTAAGAAGTTTCAACTTAAGTAATAATTTCACTACTTCGTAATTTATTGATCATCTAGTCGTAGTTCATTGAAAACCTTATGGAAAACCTAATCTTGATTAGCCCATTATGTCAATACACACAATATATGTTTTTTTAATTGTCCCCTCAAACATCAAACTTATTTTACTTCGCCACTCCCATACTACGAAGCTCGAAGTCCTTTCTTAGAAAGAATTAACTTCCACATTTCAACTCACATAATACGTAATACTTTTTTATTAAAAGTTTCGTACTCACGCGGGGTATTTGGACACCCGAGGTCTCTTTTATGTGTTGTTACTTCTCGGAGACGGATTACTTGCATTGTCACCAAATGAATAGTACTTTTAAATATTTCCCCGAGAAAACGAAATCTTCATCAGTTCAATCTTTGTCAGTTGGTTTGTGGTCGTTTCACGTGCCAAAACCGTTCAGCAGATTTCTCTAAAACTGATATTACTCGATGAAGGTATGAAATGAATATTTTGATATTTGATATTTTGGGGTAGTTTATTTAAATCCTCAACATTATCAATATTTTCTCAAAATCGTTTTAAATTTTTGGATTAAAATTTGTCCTCGAATAGCCTAAATTACGCTTAAAAGAATTGTGCTGGTCTCAATATTGATGAAATCTCTGGATTTTTGACAATTGTAAAAGTCGAATTTTTTTGGCGTCTTCCTACAAGTTCAATATTGAAGTGAGATATTTTTCCTTAATAAAATCTGTTTTTGAAAGTCAGATATTGAACTAAGGACATGTTAAATTTTTGGAAAAACGAGTAATTTTCGCGTATTTCTGTGTGGAAAGGGCATTTTTGTATGCAGAAAATTACAGTAAAGTGGTGTTGGTCTAATTTTGACAAACTTTATGTATTTTCGAAAAATACAAGAGTTAAGATTTTAAAACTATCTAAAAATACCAACCTAATTTTTTGGAAATTCAACCAAACTGAATAAATAATATGACGCTTATATCGTGAGAATGAGTACAGTGTGTTCTATCCGAACAAAAAATTGTAACACGAAATTTCGATCTGTTTTGAAAAATCTTCATTACATAGTTTTGGAAAATTGTCGCGGAGTTAACTAATAAATTCGCAAAATCAATTTTGAAAAAATGAAATGATTTTATCTAATATAGAGATCTATTATAGACGAATAGATCTTATTAAAAAGAAAGCTTCAATTCTGAATGTGTAGGGCAGGGAATAAAGTTAAACTTTCACGAATTGTTACGCATATTTTAATCGATTTGATAAAAAATTAATTAACAATTTGGAATCATTTTCTAGAAACTTTTGAGTGTTTTAGGAGCTTCATGTAAATTATCGCAAACATTTAAAGCTCTATTTCGAATTTTCAGAGCCATGAGCTCGGCGAAATCCACAGGGAGTATCATTTTTTACACAAATCCGTTGTACGGTTTAACCGCTAGTGCTGTTCACCGGAAAACGGAATGTCGGGCATAGAGAAGTTAAAAACAGTTTTTGGTAGAAACAATTCAAAAACTTTCATCCGTCAAAAATTTTGACATCAATGTTTTGGAGTATTACATGTCTACTTCTATACGAACGTATAAGTTCTATAAAACCTATAAACTAGATTACGACAAAGTAAAAACGAAGAAAAGTCGGGAAGATTTGCTTCATTTATTATTGACAAATCCGTTTCCACCAGTCACAATTTAACACATTCCTTCTACAAGAAATAAAATAGATTAATGGTTGAAACTATGTCTCATTTCATTACCCAACATTGAAAATGGTGGAGTAACTCCGTGATTAGTCAATACAAGTGGAAATCATTTAAGAATTTTTCATCCTTTTTTCTAGGAGTAATTAGTATTTAAATGGAAGTTTTTATATTACTAATGGTCTTGTGGTTATAAATACCACTTATGGTTGTATAATTTTAGATTGTAGCATTCATATTTATAGTTTTTTCATGTCAAGAAATCAAAACATATTTTTCAGCGGAATATTTATTTATCCGTAGTTCTCCGTAATCCATTTGTTCAATTGTCTCCTATGACTAAATACATATTTTGTCGAAAGTATGTTTTGATTGTTTCAAATTACAAAGAAGATGCATAAGAATGCTACTATGTTTAATTCCTGTTTTTATATGAATTATCGTCTTAAGTAAATTTGTCTAAATTAATGTAATGTATTCCATGTAAAGATATATTTTAATCAAATAAATACAGAAAAAATATGTTATGTCAGATTTATACCTTGTTTCCTTTATGAAAAAGGGAACATAATGCCGACTACGCGCCGACGAAAGAATTCTATGAGTCTGTCGGAAGTGAATTTGAAGATGGGCGCAACCGTAAAGATTATATCAAAGTTTGTGCAACGACGTGAGACGACTGCACGATACGACACATTTATTTTCGCAAGACAGATTTCGTAGTGTTATTGTGTGGAAATGAGATATTCATCACTTTAATCGTTATACTACGAGAGTGAAGAATTTTATCGCACTCGGTTTTATGTTTCAAAAGATGCTAAAGCCGTTTTAAAAGTGTGCATTCCTCGTCGTTCTTGATTGTAAACAAACAGAGAACTCCAGGGCACATTTACAACACGTTCGTGCAATCTCCCTCTAGAAAATAACAAACCCATCAATTTTCACCATACTCTATATTATTCAGCATATCGTACACTCCGCGTAATAACGCGTATAATTAAATCCTTGTTATGGACGGTTGACAGGCGGCTTCCGCCAGGGCAAGTGCCTGTCACCGCCCTTCATTTGCTCATCATCTGTCACTCTGCTGCATAACCCAAGTTCGATCGCAATTTTCTACTGCCACATCAACAATCGACTTTTCTTCAAGTTCTCGTGATAAACCGGTTAATTCAGTGAACAGAGGCCGAATATCAAGAAGACCTGAAGTCCGATGGCAATAAAAGAAAGGTATTAAAAATTATTATAGACAAAAAAAACATTCTCTTAAAACGTGTATTAGGTATATTTAATCCTACCATAAAAGTAAATGATAAATGATTTTAAAATTTAGAAAATTAATTGATTTAATGTCATTGCAGTGTCGCTGTCGGTTGTGGAAACAGTCACATAGTTCAGTGGTTTCTTAGCGAATTTGCGGTATGAAATAATAGTTACATTGCCTAAGGACTGAAAGACAATGAAAAAATGAACATTTAATTTAACATTGCTTAATATTACCTCCTAAAAATATCAGTGTCACAATTACATCATCAGCATATGGTTATAGATTATTTTCTATAGCCTATCTATTCTATCCTTCTCTAATGTCACATGCACTTTTTACTTTCTCACCTTTCTACGTTA
The DNA here is from genome assembly GCA_038098605.1 of Gryllus longicercus. Lineage (NCBI taxonomy): Eukaryota > Metazoa > Arthropoda > Insecta > Orthoptera > Gryllidae > Gryllus > Gryllus longicercus. Next base: position 166,956 of record JAZDUA010000707.1, read on the forward strand.
GGAGACTCAGAGTGGATAATTCTTGTCCCTGTGTACAGTAAATCACTTCCTATAAAACATTGTGTAATTATGATCCAAGTTGTGTGGGTCATTGATACCGAAAAATCGATTGACGGCAAAAATGTATGTCTGTCCATCTGTCAGTACGTCTATGTGCCTGCCTTCCTCCCTCCCCATCTGCCTGTCTATGGTCAACTCTAGCGCGTAAACCTTTCAGAAGATTTTTTCCAAATCAAAAATTTCCTTATTGATTTGCGATAATGAAACGGATATTTTGTTTTTTGGGGATACGATAATGAAGTCTCAACATTTTCAAAATTTTCTCGAAAATTGATTCAATATTGTTGATTAATCTTTGTACTTGGATCGCGTGGTATGGACTGTTTTAGCACCACTATTTATTGATATTAATAAATAAATAAAATATACACTGAAAAAAATAGATTAATAATAATGATAATAGACGTTCATAATAATGATTTACAAGAGTTTCAACTACTTCATCGACTATTTTCAACTTTTTGTCAGTTGTTATGATCATTGAGCAACTTTCGATGGTACTGAAGACCCCTTCATTATGTAAGAGGAAGTAGTACATTATGACATTCTGAAAGATAACCAAGAACTTGCGGGTGTAGGAATATACTTACGAAGGCTCGATATTACGCCCACCTAAGCAGCTAGAGCTGCCATAGCTTCCGTGGTCAGATAGGTCGAGTCTACATGTCGCGGGGGACGTTTCGAAAGCAAGGGCGACGAGCGACGGGGGACGGTGGCGAAAGGGGTGCAGGGTGGGGCACGGAGTTTCTCAGAGGGCCTGTGGCCCTCCGGGTATTCAAAATTCACTCCACCTTTCTCCTGTTCCCGCACTCCGTTCCGTGTCCCGTTCTGCCTCTCGGCCTCAGCAGAGGCGCAGGTGTCAGGCTCTTTATACGATTCCTCTGAGAAGCCAATCCTCTCAGACACTCGGGGTTCCTTAGTTTAGCGTCTCAAGAAATTGGTTCGAGGGGAGGAGGAGGTACATACATAGATCTATACACATTTGCCCTCACGGGTAGCTCATTGATCAGCGTGCTCGCTTTCCATGACGCGACCCCGAGTTTGATTCAGGGTCGGGGAAGGTTATAGTATGCGTTTTCTTTTCAATATCCTGTATATGTTGCTGTGAATACGGTGCAGAGATGTCTATGTGCTAACAACACGTACACCGTAACCCATGGCCGCCAGGCCGGGACGCCGCTGGTTAGCCCAGACTTCGTGCAGAGGCAATTGCGCCAAGGTACCTACTTACAGTGATACAGTGATTTGGAAATGCAGACATACACATCCAATCAATACCAGAAGACGAAAGGTGCGGAGATACACAATTTGGCTCACATTTCATACTTCACCGTACTTATTTTAACGCAAATATTTTGTCATTAATTAACAATCATCATCAAACTGGTGATGTACCTTCATGTTCAACGATTTTAAATTAATTCGTGTTTATATTGAAGTCTATGAATGTAAGTTTATTTATTTACATTCTATTAACTTTAAAATAAATTTCAGTTTCTATTTTTAACCTTTAAAATTGCTTTATTCGTCCATTGTCCGACTCCTGAGTAAGTTCTCAGAGTAAATTCTTACGCTTCCAAACTTCAGATTTAAATCCAAACATTTTAGGCACATTAATATGCAGCCATATAAAAAAATGTTTATTTAGTGACTAGCTCCATATATACCTATGGTACTTATGGCTTTAAATGCAATAAAAACGAATCCGCCATCAAAATCAGCCCACCGGGGGGAGAATTTTCCATTACACACAACACTCAAACAATGGGTCAAAATTCACAAAAACTCTTCTTTCCTCTGAGAATTTACTATAATACTGTCATTATTTACACAATAAACGCATAAAAGTAACAAATGACAATTAAGACAACAAGACTCAGTTTTCCATTACATGAAAAACTACCTTAGAAATTGATATACTGATTCTGAGGCAGCTGGGGTCCTCGTTTCAGACAAGACAGCGAGGTTAAAAGGCATTGCAAAGTGCAATGCCCTATCAGTTTACTTGTCTAAATTTATTTACTTTAATTAATTAATTAATTAAATATTCTGTAATATATAAAATTTTATTTGTAAGTTAGATATTGTGTTATTATTTTTTGTAGCACTGAAGATGGCCGCAATGTGACCGAAAAAGCATACTTCGAAAATAAACAGCTACGACAAAACACCTCAAATAGATTTCTTTAATGATACCAATGACGTATACTCCACACCATTTCCTACCGTATTCATATATTAATAAGTATATATATATATATATATATATATATATATATATATATATATATATATATATATATATATATATAGTAATATTAGGCTCCTGATGATGAGACCAAATCCCAGCTCTCGAAACGTTGAAAATCTGATAGTGAAAGTTAAGTAAACTAAGAAATATATAAACATAACCAAGAGTTTTTGAAATTTGTTTTAAAATATTTTATTAATGTAATATCCAACGAAAAAATAACAGTTAAAACTGTTATTCCTAAATTAGTTGTATTTTTGTTAATACAATGTCATACCATCCTACGAGTTGATTTCACAATATTTTTAAGGTTTCATCTCTCTATTATTTTCAGGAGGAAATTAAAATTTTGGGGATGAAATTGATGCACATTAAAAAAATGACTGGGTTTGCATTTTTATTTTCTTTCGGTGTTTGAGAAACAGATTTGATGAACGAACGGTCGGACACTTTAACCATGTATCCATGGCTACTGATCAACTTTTTAGAGGTGTTGCGTTGCTATTTTGCGAAAGAAGAGAACGAGATTAGGAGAACAACGTATAATTATCACACTTCGAAATATTCAAGTCAAGGAAAGCGGAAAAGAAAAACTCGCAATTCTTGAGATTCGTTGAGACTACTGATTGAGCAAATATGATCTTCGTTTAACTCATAAATTCGTTGACGCGTCAATCACACACTTCTCTGGTGCTAGGTTGGTCATGTCACAAATGATTGTTCACTTGCTTTTTTTATTTTTCAACGCCAACCAGTAGAAAACTGCCAATTCATTGAATACACCTACCAAGGAAAGAGAAAGAAACAAGGGACGTACCAAGTGTAATTTATTGTGTTTCATTTTGTACTAAATTGTGGAGTTTGTTTGGTTCCACCTAAAGGAACACAATCTTTACAAATAACTCGAATTGATCTTCGTTTGCAAAAGAGATAAATGCCGACCGGACAGAGCCGGATATATCTTTAGAGTAAATAGGCATCCTCTTAGGGCTCCAGCGTTATGAGTGTATCAACTTTAGGGTTTGTTTTTTATATCTGCTCTGAAAGATACTCTTGAATATTTAAAAATATGTTGTAGATGATTCCAAATATTTCACGTAGATCTGGACCTGAGGGTTGGTACCTCCAAGTACACAAGAAGGAAGAGACAGGTATCCAATTCTAAGTACGCAATACAAAATATAACACAAATTTATTTAAAAAATTCTATTAAATAATAATTGTTAGTGTTTCCTATTTGATACATGATCTTAGGATCATTGTATGTTAGCAAATATACGATGATTTCAACCCTAGCTTCTAACCTAGGAGGACCTTCCTTGTAGCTTGTAGCTGTGTAGTTAACTGATAAACTTGTGTTGAGAGGGAGGTAGATCAGTGTATTATTTGTTTTGATGAACATTACGCAGTGTTGTAAAATGTTTACGTACCTGTGCCATTCAAAAGTGGGTAGTACTTGACGTCCATGCGGCGACGTGCAGGCGTGAGCTTCTCATATTACAAAATATACATTCAGTAATATGGAGTGAACCGGGCAACTTTGAAACAGTTCGACCATGTAAACGACCACATGTGCACTGGCATCATGAGCACAAGATTAAATTGGCACAGTGACATCTCGTCCAAAGTAGTTGAAGCCAATAGACAGCGATTTTGCATCCGATTCTCAACCGCAACTCTTCTTTAAAAATCCATTTCTCTTTAGCTATTTACAAATCTATTATTTGTCCGATATGAACTGACGCTTGCCCTGTCTGGATTTTAGCTGCCCCAACCACATTAAAAGTATATCAAATTACAAATATATCAAAAGAAAATCCTAACAGTAAATGCCCCCTGGTTTGTCAGCAATAAGGCACTTCACAACGATCTTGCAATAGAACCAAGTACTTCCTTTATTACGAAACTGGGACATAATTTCTTCAACAATTTAAATCATGTACAAGGAGCAGTCACCTAAAAAATATAAATTAATCAACCCTCACTCTCCCGACTAGGAAACAGACTCCCATTTCGCATTTTCCTTCAATATCTTTCTGACATTAGATAAGCATTTTTACTGGTTCACTATTTTATTAAATTATTTTCTTTCGTTGAGGATAATTATATTTCCATGCCAATAAAATGTATTAATTTGTTGCGTATAAAATAGTATTGCATTAATATTTATTTTAATTATTATTAACGCAAAACATGTGTAAAGGAAAATGTATATACTCCTCTTTACACTACTAAAACTGATTATTATTTTACATTTTTTGCCCCTCAAAAAATGCGATTTGGTTCTCGCGATTTGGGTCTCGGATTATTCTCGTACATGTAATACCGTCTCTGATTTCCTTAAACTAAACCTTTCAAAATTATTCTAATTGTCCTAAATAAAAAATGTTTAATTCACGAATATAAGCTGAGATGTTAAAATTGTTTTGCAGCTAATAATAACTGTATAGAGCAGTTGTCGCCAACCTTATGAAGCTTGTGAGCATCTACACAATTTTCAATCCTGCTATGAGCTACCAAGAAACCAAAATAGAAAAAACAACAACTGTTTTTGAAATCTTAACATGGGTTTATTTTGTATAAACATACATTTCTATTAAAGTAGCTCGCGATCGACGGTTTGGTGATCACTGGTGTAGAGAGGAAAGCGTCGTTTGGCATCACTGAAGTAATACCTTACGGCGGGTGCTTTTCCCCGCGGATGGGAGCGCGCTGTCGCCTGGGCGTCGCTGTCGTCACCGTTGTCGCTGTGCTGGCCAGGGCCCGCCGTTGTCGCAGTGTCTGCGTTGCTACCGTGAGCGCTTTCGCCCCCTCCGTTTCTATTCTACGTCGCCCCGGTCCCCACCCGTCATGAGCGACGAGGACACCCTCCTCCATTAATTTTTTTTAATTTTTACATATGACATGTTTTACTAGTAAACTAATACTACATATTACAAACAGAATTACAATATAACTAATAATTACTATTAAAGATACAAATGGTTTTATGTCGAGCTATTTTCAGGTTTGCAAGTCCTAGACAACCTTCTTCCCAAATGTATGATATATTCTTTATTTACTGGGTTTGACAAATGAAATGAAATTATTGTAAAACGTTATTGTAATTAATTATTGCTCGATTATTATAATTTTTTGAAATGTTACTTATCCGTAATACAATAGTGGTCGCTATTGACCTCAACTGTTTCTAACACAACTTAAATGAACTAAAATTCAAAGAACCCTAATAATCAGGTAAAAAGAAAAAAATCAGAGTCAGGAAATATTTATTAAAAATAAGATGTCTTATTATGTACGGCTATGGGGCCCTTTTGAACATGTTAGGCGGGCCACAACCCCTGGCCCCTTCCCCCACTGCGCGCACCCACGCCACCCGTCATTGAGACGTCCTTGGACATCGATAGCTACCATCGGACGGCTCACCCCTTTGTTTTCCTTTCATCCTTTGTTGAGGCCGTGGCGATCGCTCCATTCTGCCGCCGCCAGCCCCTCGGCCCGCCCCTCCCGCCGCCGCCAGCGCGGTCACCTTCCGCCGCGCCGCTGCGGGGCGCCTGGCGCCCGGCCGGCGCGTCGCGCGGGGTAACGGGCCCCGCCGCGCTGCCCCACTTGCCCGCCACGCGCGCATTCCACGCGGGTAATCTCTTCGCGCACACCGCCTCCCTTTCCACGCTCTTCAGGGGACGGAGTTCTAGAGAAACGAAACAATATTCATTGTCTAGATGCTTGTATTTGGCATTGGTCCGACTTCGCCGGCTAGCAAACGGTGTCCCCAACGTCTGGGCCTAGTTTTAATCTCACGCTCGGGGGCAAGAGGGACATGCGGCGAATATGACGTATTCCTTGCTTCGTAACAAGCAAACTCCGCTTGCCTATGCTTTTCTTCGTCATATCGCTACAGAAACTGAGACGGTTTTGAAGGAAGACCACAACTCCATTTGTACCCCGACCGGGAATCGAACCCGAGATCTCACCACGGGAAGCTAGTACGCTACTTATGAGTCACTCCAAGGCAAATATTAGTATGTTTTTTTCGAATACTATTAGATACTCCTCCTTTGTTGAGGCCGTTGCGATCGCACCATTCTGTCGCCGCCAGTTCCTCGGTCTGCCCCTCCACCCCGTCGCCAGCTCGGTCAATTGCCGTGCCACTGCACAGCGGCTGGCGTCCGGCGTAGAGCACGTCATGTCCTGGAACGTATTATTTAATCTGCATTAAACAAATAAAACGGGACTTGTTACTATATTTAAAACGTTAATTTGTATTAGTCTGAGATGGCAAATGATGTGATAACACTCATCTCGCGGAAAATTATGGTTTCTTGAGTAGTTCTTTATAGGAAAAATCCTCTTATTTAGATTCGCAGAAACAAGACAAAAACCTGTAATTTGAAAATATATTTAAATTAAGCAATGGAAAGATGAATGATCAGTGAGATGCGTACGGAAATCGATGATTGCAGTTAATCAATAAGAGTAATATTAATAAGACATTTTATACAATAAAAAATATATAACACTTTAAAAAATTGGTGATGACTGCACACGTGATATTCATTACATTTCAAGACACTTGCACCAATCTAAACAATCTCCGACGAAAAGAAAGGTTTACTGAAGATAAATTTGTTGTACACGGATGATCTGCATGAAATTTAGTTTGTGCAAAACTCAACTTAAACATGAGGAAAGTGGTAAAGATGGTATTCAAATAGATATTTCATCGTGAATCAACACTTTGAACCAGTGGCAAAACCTATAAACACCTAGGCACTGAGGAATATTACATCTCGACTGACAAAATGCAAAAGATAGTGGGAAAGGAGTACAGCAAAAGAGTAAGACTCGTCCTTCAGTGCTCTCTGAACTCAATAAATAAATTTTCCGCAATTGGTAGTTTGGCATCGACCTGGATGGCCAAGGTGGCTAGAGCGTGTGCCGACTAAGCGCCTCGGTCTGAAAGGTCGCGGGTTCGAGTCCGTCCCTTGTCTCTCATGTATGTATTGTCGCGGAGAGCCTCGCGTTCTGCTGACTGCAAATCAGAGGAACCCGCAAGTGTGTCTTTGTCTAGTGTATAGCCAAATATGCGTCCCATCGGGACACAAAGGGTAACCGGCTGTCGGCTTGGAAAAACCGTAAGAAGAAGCCGTAGTTTGGCAGAGCCTGTGACTGATTACAGCTTCTGACTGGTTGAATGCGCTGAGCAAGACATTCGGATGGTGGGTTCTGAAAAACCAGAAAGCTGCCTACTATGCATCATATCGCCCACTCGGGAGCTGATGTACTAAGACTTTATGCCACCCAAATAAAGAGGATGAAGACAAAGTCAAATTGCCTGACAGTGCAATAGAAGTTTGGGAAACTACATGGTCAGTCATCAAGATGATTCACACGGCGGATTTAAGGAAAAGGGCTCGGTCAGCAAAAATGTTTTGAGGATACTAGGTAGTGGTTTGTAGATATATAGTGACAATCCAATTTGTGATTTTTTAATATATGATATAAAATAAAAGAAAATGTATATGGTTCATTGATTACAAATTTTTGTATAAAATATATAATGTTAATTGAATGAAAAAATATAAAGTGAATTTTTTCTGTCTACAAAGTACACAAATAAAATATTTGTATTTACAATTTTGAATCTTCTTCCCTATTTTTTCTCAACAATTGATTCAATTGTAGAATTTAAATTATTAGCAGCATCTTGTTCTATGTAATGGATACTGAAATAATTTAGTGTTCGTTCAAACATTATGGCATCTCGAAAATTGTATTAAACATAGCTTGTTCTTCTTTCAGTGTGTGATGAGGTGGCTTCGCTCACTAAAAATAAACAGGGTTTGTAGCAATCTCGGAAACAGTCTACTTTTATAAATGACGAAATACAAATACTGTAGTGTGTGTGTGTGTGTGTGTGTGTGTATTGTGTTTAAGAAATAAAATTGGAAAACCAATAAATTCATTATTAATTTTCAGTCGTGAAATTACAGGTTACAGTCGAATGAAATCTTAAAATCTTTCTTAAATTTTTTTTTGTGTATTCAAACTTCTTATGAATAAAAGCACAAACTTGATATTCCCTTTAATTAGCAAGGGCTCTTGAGACGATTGCTCATGGGGCCCAGTAGATTAATGCTGAGGGCTAATCCGTTAAATCCGCCACTGCTCACTTGTGAAAATGGTAATTATAGTTGACCGAAGAGTGGGAACAGATACATTGTAAGAGCTAAAAAGAAGAAAATTAGAAAAGACAGACAGACTACAGATATTGAATACGTGTAAGAGTATACTGAGCGTGTACAGCAGACAAGATCCTAGAGTTTCCAGAGGTGAACAAAGAGGGAAGGGGTGAACACATTTGTTGAGAAAGATGTAAATTTGGCGCAGCAAACGGGTTGGTATTTGATAATGAAACCCCTAATTCATCGTACGAATTTATAGTCAATTTCCATTCAATCAGAAAACGGGGAAATTTCATTAACATTGTTCACCTTACAAAGTATTAAAAACGGATGTGTGTATCCTCCATGACGCAGTCAACGCCACAGATTCCATTATATCGTGTGGACGTTCTTGGTTGCTTTCAAGTAGTATCAACAGAGCCTCGCAAACGTCTGGATTTGTTAACGGAGATAAACTTTCCTCATCTTTTTTTGTAAATGACCAACGTCGGAAGTCGCCAACCGCCATCGGATTGGCGTGGATATGGGTGCAGGCTTGCTCGCGGACGTGGGCGAAGGCCAGAAGGCGAACGCAAGCACGGGCGCGGGCGAGGGCACAAAGACGTGGAAGCGGGCTTAGGAGTGGGTGCGGGCGAGGGCCAGAACGCGGCGTGGTCGCGGGCATGAGCGCAGGGGCGGTCGTGGTCGTGGGCGTGGTCGTGGGCGAGGGGTGTGGGCGGAGGCCAAAACGCGAGTGCGGGCGAGGGCACGAAGACGTGGGCGTGGAAGTGGGCGTGGGCGTGGGGGCGGGCGCGGGCGCGGGCGCAGGCGCGGTGTGGGCGAGGGTCAGAACGTGGGCGTGGGCGCGGGTTCGGGCGCGGGCGCGGTCGCGGGTGTGAGCGCGGGCGGCCGTAGCCGAGGGCGCCGCCACGCCGCCCGGCCGCAGGGGAAGCGGGCCGCCCGTCCTGCCGTAACGGTCCCATAAACTTTATTGCCGCCGTTATGCAATCAGGACATTGCCTGTCGTCCACACTTACTTCCCTCCAAAGAAAGTAACGGCGGAAAAGTTTGACTTTTTATCTCACGCTCGTTCTTGTATGTTGACTTTACCATAAAAGTACGAGGAGAATAAAGGGAAAGATGTCAAAGGGTGAATCTCGCTTCCTGAAAAAAGGTGATGTGAAAAGAAAACGAACATAGTAAAGTTCGTCACCTGACAATTACTCGTAGGGAAATAATGAGAATTCTGACAATCCTAACTTCTTCATAATAGTTTGCCTTTGAAAACGGTTGAAATTGAGTAAACTACAGAGAAATGTGTTTTAAATGTAAACAAATTTGTAATAAGAGCACAAAGAAATTAAGAAATAAATGATATAAAAGAAACGTCAATGCGAAAGCCAATGTACATTGAACGTTTACTATTACATGTCTATTAGAGTATTAATTCAATTTTAGACTTATTTAAATACAATTAAAAGCAAATTGTGATGCAAGAAAATAATATACCTGAGAGCAAAACCCCTCAATGCAAGTTTCGAGTAATATCAGACGATTACAAGTACATATAGTATATTGATTAATTTTTGTGTCTTGTGGGGAAATTAATTTGGTATAAATACAAGGGAAAATGTGCAAGTTATTTTTAACACGTGTATTGGAATATGCTTTAAATTAAACTTTTCATGTTGTGTGTTTTTAGTCAAATCAACTTCTTGCTATGAAACAATATCCCAATAAGTATGAAGAGAAAAAGGCATATGAGCCGGTCCGGATGGCACTACTGCCTTAGCGATCTCGGAACGAAGGATCGCGGGTTCGAATCCCGCCTCGGGCATGGTTGTATTGTGTTCGTCCTTTCACACACCTATCATCATCATCATATGTGTCATTCTCATAGTTAACATGCCTATACACGCAATAGTGGTCGCTAATGATCTAGTAGTTGATGTGACCTGAAATATCAAAAAATAAAAAAATGAATAATTCATAGTATCATACAGACATTCACTGAAAATTAAAACTGTATACGCAAACTTCAAATGAGAGTTAAGATTTTCTGCATAGAATACCCGTTGCAAGGTTATCGAAATCTGTTCTGGATTCTGCGCTTTACCCTATCAGATTCAAGGGGTTGAACTGCTTTAATGACGTGTTGCGTAAAAGTAAGGAATTAACAAGTTACGTTATCGATGCACGATCTCTCAACGAAAGAACACTTCTGACGAGCACAAATGCGTATAAATTAACTCGCAGTCACACATTCTGCTAACTAATGATTCTAATTTTTTCTAAGTTAGAAAGTTGAATTTGTATAAATGTTACTTCAGCGTATTCTTTAAGAGAAGACATTTAGATTTGAGATTTTATGAGAATTAAAAGATGTACGTCGCAGACAAATGGAGAGAAAGTTTCTTTTTAGTGTATCTCGCCACCATTATCATGATTTTTCTGCAGGGATCTTGAGAAAACGGGCAATAAAGGGAACGATTTAACAAAGTACATTATAACGAACTACATTGCGGAAAACATGAGAGGATTCTTGAATTTCTGGGAAGATCTACGAATGTAAAAGAACGAGCATACAATTGATATCTAAAACTGTAACGAAGGAAGCCGACGATAATCAAATTTCATAAATTGTGAAAAATGCACACACGAACAGACACACACACACACACACACAAGAGTCTGAAATAGAAGTGGTTGGAGCACTTATGTACTCGTAATTAAATGTTTACTTGTTTTCTTCAAAAAAGAAAGAAATTTTTAATAATGTGTAATAAGTGTAATTGTAATATATTTCTAGCTTGTTCACTCCAAGTGGAGCATTAGTTATGAACAATATGAACATAGCTTGAGTGCAAAAATAATTTTCATTTCCCAATTATAAAAGAATTCATTTGAAATATTGATTCGATCCATTTGCATATAGGTAGAGTATTTTCATGTGCCGAGATTATACCGCGTTTTTAAACACATTGTATGATGAACAATTAGTTTTATGTTAATTATGTATTAATTAATATTTAAACATTATGGGATCAGTTGATAATTTTGACAATTTTTGTGAAATGGTTGCTTCAGCCATCAAGCTAATAAACCCATTTTTTTAAATGAATGGAAAAACAATTATGGTACTTAACACTTGTAGCACCAAGTTTTAGAAATTTGTCCACTGTCTTTAATTTTGTTGTTGTAAATGATGCATATAATTAAAGTTCATTATATAATCGATTCTAAGACTCTTTGAACAGCTCCAAGAATTCATTTCCAAAGAGATTTCCTAGCCTTTCTTTGCAATTCTTTATTTTTTATTTGCTCTTCTGATGAACATTTGTGATCATCTTGATCCTCAATTGCACATACAATTATTTAGAGTTGGTATGAATTTAAAAACGGAATAATGGGTTCCAATTTTGAGTTCCTTTTTGCACATGCTTAAATCAATCTAAAACCCTAGTTCAGAGCGGAAGATGTTTGTTTAAAATGGATTTGGATGAAGGTGAATATAGTTATTTCAAAAATATTGGCAAATCTTCAATTCTTAAAATATAATTTTATGTTTTTTGTTAATTTTTATTTGTTTCAATTTTTAGTAATAGTAGTAATTCCCTTCAGTATTACTTGTGTTATTATGGTTAATTTGTTGACAGATAAGGTTGGAAAGTTTACCCCTTCGTACTTCCAAGACTGGTGCAGCTGTGGTTGAATAACGAAACTGCCATGGTCGCTGTCTCGGACGGAGGTTGTCTCATCAGCATTTTCTAATGCCTGAATCACATGACGAGGGCCTGCGCAAACGCTTTGATATAAAGCTGTCATTATTGGCACCCTAATTTCTTCTGTTCACAAAATTTGTTTTTTCATCATATGTCTCCTACGTAGCGATTCTCAGAAAAAATAAAAATAAATGTATTGATCTCCTCGTGCAGAATATGATTTGTACATAAAAGATGGTACACTCACCCAATATATTCTTATGAAAGAAACAAAAGGGACGCTGATGTCCAGCGTTTCAAAACTATTATGAAGACAACTGTGAAGTTTTTTATTAATGTTTCTTATTTTAGTCAACTCCAATCAAATAACTTTTCCTTCTATCAAGCTCTCTACAATGAATTGAAAACAAATATGAAGACACTATCAGAGCCTTTACAGATGGTTTACGAAAAGGAAATGGTTCCGGGTGTGCTCTGATAATTGATAACAGCATACAATATATCAATCTTGGTGAATTTTGTTATTCGCCAAGAAGAAGTGAAGCTTATGCTATACCACATGTTTTAAAGAGTACTAGAGGCCTGCATCAGCAAAGTGTTGCTGTGGTGTAGGAAATGAGTTGCTGAAGCGGTAAAAATTGGTTGATCTGAAACGGCACACGTGAAAATGGAAGCTTCTTTCCTTGCTGCATGAGGTCAGCTGTAAGTATAATATAGTCGTAACGTCAGTGACGCCCTGTAATAATATAGTCGTAACATCAGGTATGAGAAATTGCTTAATATCACAATAAAATCTTGCCATTTCTCAGTCAGAATCGAAATAGTGTCATTCTTTTTGATTTTATCAAGAGTTCCTGGATATCTAATAACACCGTAGACACCTCTCACACTGCCAGAGGCTGCTCAGGTTTCCTTTCATTTATTTATATATTTGAAATTAGTAATACAGATAATAATATTAACTAATAAATTGATAATGGACTCAAACTGTAATGGAAATTTTGAGGCATACTAATACGCAAGAACATATAATCAAAGAGATAGTAAATGTGTAATATGATCTAATAAATAGAGAAAAATAAATTTCTTGGATTCAATCTCATATAGGTATTAGAGAAAATGCAGTGATATACACATCCATTTATGTAAAGCAACAATTTTCATAATGGAACTTGTGACTTCTAACGTTTCCTATGATAAATTCATATATTACTGTATTTCATTTATTTATTGTATTAATGTAATATATTATTGTATTGACATGTCACTATTGATCTTGATGTTTATGCGACCCCTTAAAATCAAGCATAAATTAAAAATCTTTTCATGATCTAGAATCAAATTGGTATAATTAAAACTTATATTATTAGTAATTATATAGAGAATATTTCCAGCGAAAGAAAATTGTATTGAAGGAAATACAGTGACCGACAGCGAGCGTATAAAACATTTCAAATAATAGCTTTGGCAGAGTGCTTGGCTCCTTTTTGGCCATTGTCCGGTGAAGCCTACATTTCAATATCATGAACTGTTTACAAACAATCGAGGAATACACTACAATACAAGTTGTTGATGGTGTTCGGTTAAAGAATCTTGCTTTACAGAATACCAATCATTGATATAAAACAGATGGTACCTGCATCATCTATTTGATTAATAAATAAAACGAGGAAGATGTTATTGAATGAGAAGAACATTTCGGAGGCTTATAGAGGGAACAAAGGTTTTGTTAACTCCGAACTGCCCTGGGCCTTTGAAGCATTTCTTCAGTCACGCGTGAGACGAAACAGGTTTAGTTGTGTTAGTAGCTATAAAGATTTATAACAGACGTTTGGGAGGATACAGATATAAAAATGTACAAGCACGAGTCTTCCACCGTTCACAAGGATATTTTACAGTTTCTGTCCTTTTACTACTCCCTCGAGTCCCATTTAAAATGGACTTTCGATACAAGACGGAAAAGTTGGAAATTTTTCCGAATCTTAGCAACCGTTAAGCGTATCAAGTAGAAAAAAAAGCAACTTCAAGTTCGAATTCGGACACCATAAAGCAGTGGCAATAACTCAAAAGTAACTCCCATGGTCATGTGAGAACGTCTGTTACATAGAGATAACATTCTTAGTGGTTGTTTCGCCGAATTAATTTATGATACTAAAATTGTTACTCTCTTTTTAACGTTAATCACGAAATTCAATGTTCCATACTCATACGTTTGCCATTTTTTTATCGCAATGATTTTTATGACCTTAATAAAACACTATTTTTATAACAATTTATTCATTTTTGAAGTTCCGAGATGTGGGGTCTGTTTCAAAAATTTGTTGTCCAGGTTTGTCGACACCACACCATAAAAAGTTAGAATTTTGATAAAAAAGTCATGGTATAAAAATAAACATGATAAGCGACGTGAATATATTCATTATAATTTACCATTTTTCGTTGAGGCTGCTTCTCGAGTGTATTCAAGATTCACAGCGCTTTTCCATCGTGTTTAGCCCCAGAAGTCAAGCAGCTTTCTCGCAGTCCTGCCAGCCGCCGCCTCGCCAAGAGGCTTCCCTCCCATCCCATGCGAGTCGTGAATGAAGTTGCGCGGAGCTCCACAGCCGAGGGGCAGGGCCCCACCGCCGAGCAAACCCATCTCGTGCGGGACCCGCAGCGGCGGCGTCGACCGCGGCGTCGGCGTCTGCTCGGGCGACGACGCGACGCCTCTCGCCGCAATGCGACCGCGTCCCGCCCCCGCGACTGACATTCCCGCCCCCTCCCTGCCGCCGCCGCCCCGCCCGCCCCGCCCGCCCCCGCACGAGCGCTGCCCGCCGCGAGGCCGTGATTACGCGGCCGGACGCGTTCTGGAGTACGAGTTGGCACGAGAGAACGCGAGATCGTGCCAAGAGCCGCTTCATTCATGCAAAGGAGTAGTCGAGACGATGGCCGCCTGGGGCCTCGACCCTGAGCCCGGCCGACGGCGTCGAACGCGCTTCTGAAGGGCGTGTTGTCTTCAAAATAAAGAAGCGTTTTCGTCTTTTGCTCGGCTGAGATGCTAAGCTGGTGCTAGCTGTTTCTTGCAATTTTCCACGTATTTACGTAGCGTTGAGGAGGTTGTGTATTGTATCCGTGAAGACCATATGGATTGTGGGCCGTAAAAGTGGCAAAACTAAAAAAAAAAAAATGAATTAATGCACTCTTCTAAATTGTAGATTGGTCTACCTTCCAGCAGCAACAGCGGCGTATCGTACAGTACAGTATATCGCTAACAAATTGCAGAAGTGTGAATGCAGGAATGATGCATATCAACACAAGGTGGAAACGTCAGACTCGTTTATCTTAACACTTGATTTTTTGAGTTGTGCCGCCCATGAACGACATCATGTATTCAGAAACAGCCTAAATATGTGTGACATGGTCAAAATAATGGTTAATGGGTCTCGGATTTTAGACACGCATTTTGTAATTACGAAAGTTTAAATACTTGTGCAAGGTGAATCGCATGTTATAAAACCCTGTTCAGCTTTTCAACTACAAATGATAAGAGAAAAAAAATCACTTCGACAATCTATGGCATAGACTTGCACTACTATCAGTATATACAAAATAGTTCAACTCAGCATATTTGTCCCATTTTTATCACAAATATATAGAATCAACTGCAATTTTTAATGAGACCATATACTGTTTTGTCTTGTCGAAATGGTCCTAGTCAGAAAAGTACAAATATGTGTATACCTGTGTATTTAAACGAATAATATTTTGAAAACTCTTGAATTTTTATACTTTACAAGCATTTTGTCGCTGGCGTTTTCCTTGACTCTGTTGTGAAAATGTCAGGAAATGTGTCGGGCATGGCTACGCCTGTTTTACGAAGATAATTGCAGGACATTACTGAATTTCAGATTTCAAGAAGGACTTCGCCTTCCCAAGCAAGATCATCGTTCTAGAATTATGTTGAAATTATTTTCGCTTTCTTCTTCTTCCATTCTTATTTCCTCCTTTTCGTTCTCCTTCCTCTTCTTTCCTCCGCGGTGTTCCAGCTAATATTAATGTGACATCACGATTGCAAGGGTCGCTGCAACTCGGAGCGTGTAACCATAAAACGTCAAGTGTGTCGCCTCAAGAAAAATGATAGCGATGCAAAGTGCTCAGCTAAATTTATTATACCGATTATAATCAGTGCTTTACGAGTACATTGACGTTGTTCATGTTTTTGGAATTATTCGTTAGGGTCATTATGTCAGTTCCACGGCAGCAAGTTTTCTACTGAGAGCTTTGCTTGTTTGGTCTCGAAGAATGGTGAAGCAAAAGATAATATAAGGCAAATTCCTCTGTACCACATAACTTCAAGAGAAACCACATACAGAAAAATATTTTCACAAAAATAACAGATTGGTTTCTATGCGATGATATGCACATTTTTGAAATAATCTTCTGAAGTTCATTGCGACAAGTCAAAATGTATATGTAGTTCCATTTAAAGATGTATGTTGACCTTATATTTATTTAGTAAACAAATATGTCCAAGAAGAAATATCTTGTGCCATTGCACCCCCGCTGTGCATTATCGACCGCGCGAATTGCGTCTTCGTATCTTTCACGAATGAGAAGATAAACGGGCAGTTGTGAGTTACATAATTCACCCCGTATAATTCACATCGTACTTAGGGTACACACAGGATGTGACGCAACGCAATGCTGCGCGACACGAGCGATGCGGTAAGATCATTATGTATAGTTATGACTATGAGCATAAATACAGCAGGGCGAGGAAAGATTTGCTGCAGTCTGGTTTGTTTTTTCCAAGTGAATAACCGTGACCAGCAAGATGGATGGTGAACTGAATGATGGATCAATGAAGTGTTTTCTAGATCCCCGATTTGACCCACTTAACGTATTCACCATTTCAATAAGTTGTATTTAAAGACGACATTTGACATTCTCGTATACAACCAGATCAGTTTCATTCCTTGGAAGTTCGGAAAATAATGATGATATCCCTCATATTAAGCGCACTTTATTGCGCATCGTCGAGCTTCATTGAGTGTCATTGAGCACACTTCATTCATTCACTCATTCTCGCAACGAGACAATTACTCGTGGTTTCGATAACGTCATTTTCCCATCCGGTCGCGCCGTTTCGCGTTGCGTCGGATGCACCACTGCCACTTGCTGACCCTGCCGGAATTTCGTACTTTGAACCCCGTCGCATTTTCATTGTACTCTTACACTAAAAACAATAACATTACGAGTTTTTCAACACAATAATAATAATAATAATAATAATAGTCACGGAAATTGGAGATTTTTGATGCTTCTTTTTAATTGACGCGTCACAAAACCCCTATTTCTTGACGTCACTATTCCCCAACTTTCCTCTTCAGTCTTCCTCGTTTTCGTCTCTTTTTTATATTGCTCTCTGACACCTATTCTTTTTGTGTCTCTTCCTCTTTGATTGTCAAAATAACATGTAATTCACAAAAATAATTATTTGCTTTGCATTTTCTTATCTTCCTTGTACGCGTAGTGTTGGCGCAGGTAGGCAATCAAGATGTAGGCAAACATTAAGAAACAAATTAATTTGGAAAATATTTTCAAACTATATATTTTATATTTTAAACTATAGATTATATATAATTTGGAAAATATTTTCAAAATATCCTTTTATCGAAAGTTATGGAAATAAGATGAAATTTAGATCATTAATAATTTTCTATCTTATATAAAGCTACTAAATGGAATTGCCTCTATAAAAATATTACATTGTTTAGCAATGTCGATTATCGTCTAGAAAGGCAAAATATTCTCGGAAGTACTAGAGAAATTTTTAAGGCTATCCGATAAATGAAGCCCAATTCAATGCAAACTTAGAAGACATTTAGAAAAGGGAACTGTCTTCATAATAAGTCCATGCTTAATGCTCTCTGTTTCCTTTTAATTAATTAATTAATTAATTAATTAATTAATTAAAGTTAGTTAGTTAGTTAATGTCAAAACAGACACTTTAAATTATCAGCAGCATTTGGCCAGAGTAGAAATTTCATCTTCCCCGATTACACAGCATATTCTTTACTCTTATCATTAGAAAGAAGAAGCTGCGTTGCCGATTCATATAATAATGAAAGAAGTGATTAAAGTAACATCTGTTCAACGCACCTCTTATCAAACCGCCATATGGGGTTATTTTAGCGGTACATTTGGCTTTTTTGAAGAGGTGCGATGGAAACACGTCAAAATTCATATTTTATCGATATTTGCAATAAATGGTAGTTCCTTGCAAAGCGGGTCTAGTGCACTTGGTACGATGAAGACGAACTGTAGTATCCAACTGAGAGTGAAACCGCTCCCTGCGCTCACTGGGATGAGTAATAAACTTTCTCTTTCGTTTGCGTCTCGTATGCTTGTATAAGATCCAGAACTAAAAATTTATAATAGTATCATTTTGTTTATTTTTTAACTGCACGTTATTTCGAATACAATGATATTTCAGCATATGCAAGGTTGTCTCTCCTGTCCATTTATGTCACACTAGTTGAACAAACTCGTATGCGAATTCATTTAAAATAGTTTTTTATATATTTTAAACTGAGAACCCCCACAATTACAAGGGTATTTCCTTGATTACCAATTTAATAAAAGTGTACTTTTACAAGTATTGGAACACAAAAGATTATACACAGCTGACAAAATTCAAATTGTTTCAAAACAAGGTTGAGGCAGAAACTTAGTAATTGTGATAACAATTAAAATTTATTAACATGATAACAAAATTATTCGTGTAAACAAGTGAAATAATGAGTTAAATAAGATAATTGTAATTAATTTCAGTATTCAACGTCTGAAGCATTTACTACATTTTCTACTCAAATCGGCACTTACGGGAATAATTTCCACGTTCTCATTTTGTGCTTTAAAATTCCATTTATTTTGTAATCATTTACTGTGCTATTCAAATGGTGGTCATCATCATCATTATCCTAAAGGCCAAACAATCCTGTGTCGCTGCCGCCATGACTATCATACTATACACTGTTCTCTTCATCTATTTAGAATGGTGGTCAGAGAATCGTCTAAGTAGTCATTTACTGCCAACTTCATGAATAATAGTACCTGTTACAAGAAGACTATAAAGTTACAATATCCCATGCTCCAAATGTTACACGGCGTTACAGCATCTTCTTTAACGAACATGTACTTCTAGAACGTGTATTGGTGTTTCCTGTTTAGATTCGTAATACGATACGGTACTGTATGAATATTTTTTATATAAAATATCACCATTCTGAGACTTTTAAGACAATTTATGGGAATATTTTTGTGAGTGAGCGCTAATTTTACCCCATTATTTAGGTTTTTTGTGGGAACATGATTTTGAAAATGTATTATTATTATTATTATTATTATTATTATTATTATTATTATTATTATTATTATTATTTACTAATTTATTTTTGTAAAAACTAGAAAAAATATATTTGACATTTAATTAAAATGTAATTATTTAAACTTATTTCAACATTTACTAACATAATTTAATGTTAGGGAAACATTTGGACAACCATACGAGGGATTCTAAAAATTGAATAATGTCTTGACATATCCCTCTTCAACCACAAAACTGTGAGACTCTACTCTTGCAACCCGGTTGCCTGGAAATCCTCCCGAGATTAGTTATAAATGGAGAGAAAGATGCAAGTCGTAAATACGCCGAAAGACATTAGAATATGACGACGATTTATAGCCACTCAATGCTCGTTCATATTCAAGTAGGTCACATCTCTACATGATACTGCACGCTTCTTTAAAAATTGCATAAAAATAACAAGATATTTATGCAAATTATTTAATGAACTTTACACGACGTATCCCCATTCATAAAATATGAGATTGTTTAGTGAATAAATTAATACATATGATATCTTCATTGACGAATGTTATTTATTATTTCTCTGCAGAACGGTTTTAAATGTGTTACATATTTGGCAAACCCATTTCCGATCCAAGTAAGAAGTTGAAGGCATTATATGAAGATATTAAGAGTAAAAATAAACATCATTAGGAGTCTTAAGGTAAGTCATCAATAAAAAAATATTGGAAGGCGTAAGATTGTAATTGTCACTCTTCGATAGAAAATCAATATTCAGTCCACAAATGGAAAGGGCAATCTCTCCAGAGTTCAAAATTTTTCACTAAATTTTCCATAAGCAAAGAAAGTGCAGTAATCGGTGTGACTTGAAAGTCGGAGTCAGCTAGCAATGTTAATAAAAGGACAGAAGAAACTGCACATGTTTATCGGATGAGAAAAGTGAAGCTAGATAGATCCTGTTGGGTGGTACCGACTTTCTCCGCTGTTCCCGGAATTTGGGCTACCCGCTACCTTCTCCCCCGTTACCGCCGCCTTCTATTTCAGACAGTAGGTCACCGGCGGGGGTTGCTTTGCCATATTTTCCATTGTAAGCTATATAAAGGCAAGGCGAACGTTCGCCGCCGTTATCAGTGCAAGTGCAATCTGGAGTGAGTCCAGTGCCCAAGGCCGACACTGCCCGGAGAGCCCAGCAGCTCGAGGCAGCTGCCTGCCTGCAGGATGGCACATTCAGTAAGTTGCTTTTTCACTCGTGTGCTTTGATTTTTACTCATATTTTTCGGTGTTGTGCATCTCAATAGTAACAGAATATATATATATATATATATATATATATATATATATATATATATATGTATATATATATATATATATATATATATATATATATATATATATATATATATATATATATATATATATATATATATGGAAGTAAAAGAAGACATTTTTAGATGGCCGTGGTGAAGCGCATGTTGAATACAAATAATCTATAGAGAGTAATTTCAAATTTCTATATCACTAAGTACTTTCAATCTCGATACAATAATGTGGTCAACCAAAGGTTTCCAGTGAAATAAACCACCAAAGTTGTTTCAAATGAATACCAGTCCTTTTCATGCAGTGAAGTCTCTGGAATTCGAAATCATTGTCAGTATAGATTTGACATATTATGAACATATTGATAATCTTTCGCGCTGCTATATTTTGGAAAATGGGAAAATTGTGCAGTTCATACAACTAAACTTTAGAGCACAAAAGTATTTTATAAGGAATTTTACTATCTAATTTTTTCTATAGGGAGTTTAAGTAGCAGTAAAAAAAATATGTTGAACTAGTTTCTCAGAATTTTTAGACGTTAATGAGTACAGGAAATGATCATATGATAGTACATATATTCTGTCAAGTTAAATACTACTATCTAAAGCTGCAGGTCAATTTTCCCCTATATTTAATAATAAATATTTTGTACAATTAACTGTATTTTATTAAAACATGTTTACATTTTTTAAATGTCATTAGCGATTTTTTACTAGCTGGGGTATTTTACATTAAAAATCAGAACTGAAAACTAGGTAGTTGAAGGTCGATAATAACAATTACTATAGCGTTTATTGCAATTGAGTACAGCTTTTTGTCTTCCCGTCTGTATATGTAAAGTGCCATCAGAAATGAAAAAAAGTATCAAAATATTTTGTCATTGAGATAATTTTAATAATAAAATTAAAATTAATATTATATTTAGGTGATCTAAATATTTGAATTCGCGCATCCTATGCATATTATCTGACAAAAATTAATTTTAATTTCTCAAACGTTACATTCTTTAAGCTACAAAGAAAGGCTATTTGTTTGGCATTTTGTTAAAACGTATTTTGCCTGCACATGTGAAAATAGCTCAGATTTAAGTTTAAAGCCAAAAAAGGAGAAAATTAGAAAACAATTGGAACGTCTAAAAATAGTTGTAATATATTTATATTTTTATAAATATTATTTACTTTAATAATTATTTCTATACGATTTTGAAAATAAAATAGTGACATTTGAGAATACATTTGTTTCTAACCAAATCTCACATTTCGTTTAAAATTAAATTGGTTGTGTCGAGAAGATGACAATGTGTACTTCGTTTCGCGACCAAAGCGGGCCAATCAGAGTAGCGCACTGCGCATCTGGCTTCAAACACGAAACTCACCTCAAGACGGGTGGCGTTTGGAGCGCGCGTTCCGAATCGGGGGATAATGCATGCCTCGGCGGTTCGATTCCGCAACGCGTCTTCAGCGTCAAATTTGCGTCTGTGAACACGTCATTTCCTCTAATGCTGCGGGGATGGCGTGGGTGATAGCGGAGGAAGAGGGGGGCGACGAAGATGGCTCATGATTTATCGGCAAGGGTGCCGCCGACAGCGCGAGCTCGCCCCGCCGACGCCGTCGACCCGCCTCCCCCGCAACTCGCCCGCTCCGCCCTCCCAAGCGCGCAGCCACACGACTGGCCCCGCGACGTATGTGGGTTCACGCCGAGTAGATAGTTCTGCGGAGGAGGAAATGCGAAGCATCGC
Organism: Gryllus longicercus; assembly: GCA_038098605.1. Classification (NCBI taxonomy): domain Eukaryota; kingdom Metazoa; phylum Arthropoda; class Insecta; order Orthoptera; family Gryllidae; genus Gryllus; species Gryllus longicercus. Next base: position 189,559 of record JAZDUA010000707.1, read on the forward strand.
AAAAAACGACAGAAAACAACCCCTATGTTTTTGTCAAAGCGTATATTTTTAGGGCTACACGGCTGCGAAGACAAAGGGAGCCAAGGGCCCTGTAGTCGCGCCAAGAAGCCAAAAAGATATTTCGACTAGACGATCTGGAATCTCCCAAAACAAGATAGCAAATTTGTCTCCATTAATGGGTCTCGGAACTTCTTTTAAAAGTGGGTTATATCAATAAATTACGGACATCTCATTTCTACGTAATTATAGTGCCGAATATGTACGAAATTGTAGCGTCTAATACTTTATCGCGTTTATAATAACAATAATAATAATAATATTTAATATTAATCTTATTATTTTTCATATCTTTCAGTGGGTGTAAAATGGATCTACGAAAATTAGTTCAAGGCCATAGCCCAGTGTCACTATTGTATTGTTTTTACCAATTCACATTACAATTACTTCTTTTCTTTGCAAGTTATAGAGCATTCACAAGTTTTTTTCAAAAAATTAAACGTGTATGACTATTGAAGGGCCATTGAAATTAATTTATATAAAATAAATACAGTTTAAACATTAATTATGAAATTGAGGAATCATATTATTAATTCATTATTATTTCGGTTTTGGTTGAGTTTGTTCACTCATGGATCATATGTGACACATTTTTTGTGAAGAATGGGAAAACAATATGCTGAAGTTATTATGTTGTTTTCAACTAGCTGCTTTCTGACCAAAATTTCTCGCTTTTTGGAAAGTTGTTCAAACAATAGATATTTTTTGTTTTTGTTAATTTGACCAACTTACGATTTTTTCTGAAAAAAAAATTACTGATAAACGAGCTTAAATTAATTTTACAGATAAATAGCTGGAACAAATTTAGTTACTTGCTAATGATATTATGCATATTTCATGAGATTATGCATGAAAACTTGCAAGAAATATGTAATTTCCCTTTATTTATGCAATTATTTTTTTAAATCTCTTATTCTTCATGACAAATTTTGTTTGCTAGAAATCCGTTTAAAAACTTATTATTTATCGAAATTGTCACAAGAACTCTGAAAGTATAATCATCCCCGCCCTTGCATACGTAAAATTTAATACCCTGAACTTACTAGTTCAATTCATAAACCTCCACAATAATTGCAACAAAAAACGTTTTGATAGACCGCTCATTGGAATAAACATGTTTTAATTTAATTTCTTAATTACCCTCATTTACTTCGCCCTGCTTTTTCATCTAAAATGCAAAGTATGCCAGAAAAGGCTAGGAAAGATATATCGCGTAACATAATTGAAATTATACTCTTTAACAACAGTTAACTTTTTCATTATTTTTCTTATTTATTTGTCAAAATGAGAAAAAAGGAACTTTATTTTGCAATGAAATATGTTCGCTGACAATGTTTGCTACCCAGACCGAATGTGACAAATTTGTTCCGCATGTGCTTTGGAAACAAGTGGGGCTTCTTAAATTAATATCCATGCATCAGATATGAATCCGTGCACCATTCTTTCAACTTATTAGTAGATTTGATTCAAGCCTTCAGCCACTGCAGCATCATAGTGTTTAGTATGTTGCATTGAAATTAAAATAAATGTCACCAAAAAATACTATATTGTAGACTTCTACAGGCAAGAATAGAAATCCTGTTCAATACGATTACAGTCCGCACGCGCGAATGGCACGTATTAACCTCCAAAGTAGGAACAAAGAAAGAGCGCGAGGCGCGGGGCACCGATCAACGCATTGTGCGGCGTCTGTAGGACGCGCCGCGTGGCGCCCTGTGGCGACGCTTGTCCGCCCGCCCACGCGACGCTCCGCCGCGATCGAAGCGCCGGTTGCCTGCGGGCCCGCCCTCGCCGCCCTCCTCTCCGCCCTCCTCGCCGCCCCCGCGAGGCGCCACGCTGCGCCGCGCAAATTGCTCCGCGGAGACGCAAATCGCCGGCGCCCACCGGAAACGAAGGAGACGGCGCGGTCGCAGGGGCTAATTGCTCAGGCGCCCCGGCCCGCCGCCTCCCCGCCCCGCCCACCGGCCGCGCTCCACGCCGCGCCCTTCGACGACCTCCGCGGCTCCCCCCCCCTCGACGGTTTACGCAGCGGGTGTGTGGGTGCGCGCGCTTCGGCGTGCCCGCGGTGGGCGGGCACCGGCGCACGCTGCAGGGACATCGCCCAGGTCAGGACGGCGGGTGATCTAGAGAGGCGCCGGAGGAGGGAGCGCGCGTGTGCGAGCGGAATTCCAAAGCTGGATTAAACAGAGCTGCGTTTCAGGCGAAAAAATCGGATCTTGTTCATTTGATAGGGCGACGCCAAACTGCGTTTTGCAGGTTTCAAATTTTTCTTGATCGTTTCCAAAATAAATTATATTTTCTTGAATTGATTACTCTTCTATTGTATAGGAAAAATAAATATTACCTGACATTATGAAAAAAAAGTTGGTTTAAAGTTTCAAGTACATATGCAAATTCTGAATTAAATAAATTTACTTGATACGTTTGCTAATTAGTTTTTCAATAACTTGTGTCAATATTTCCATTGCAGTTTACCGTGGTGTCATTGTACAATTAATTAGTTTGAAGTAAGTGTGACGTTTCGACGAGAAAACCTAATATTTGAAAACAGTGCAGCCTGATTTCAAAAAGTGTGAGAATATTTAATATGCTACAATGTACGGATGCTATTTTGATACTTAAAGGCATTCTATTCGATACAATTAAAATTCATAAGCAGTTTAAACGAGACCGCCATAGTTTATAGCGTCATATTTAAAACATACAAAAATATGTCTGATAAATAATGCTTTTTTTGATCGAAATGTTCATTGCAAACTCAATGATGTCGTCAATACGACTGAAGAGTGTATAAAGAAGATTTCGAAAAGCTGTGAGTGCCAAGTCTACTAATATATCCTTCCGCGCTCTCAATTCCATCCCGGTGAGTCACTGCCGCCACATTTCTGCACCGGGTGGTTTTGCAAGTCAAAGTAGGGAAACTCGGCAGAGGAGTATGTATTACCGAGATTTAAATTAAATATCTGCTTTAGGGGCAATGCTGTCAAAAAGACATATGCACATTGTGAACAGCTCTGACAGACAGCACGTGCTGCATCAGAGAACATCGTAGATCAAACCTTGCAACACAAACTAGGGTCTTTAGAAGTACATTGTATCATCACAGGGATTCAAATGACTCCATGAATGTATAATTTATTAGTATTACCCATTACTTTACTTTGAGGTATAATTGCTAATTAGATTGTTTAAACATTTTTTGTTTTTATTATTTGTTTTTAAATTGACATTTTCCCCGTAACGGTTTAATGTAGTAAATGGAATTTTTTATTTAGAATACTGTGGTGTTCTATCGTATTTTGGAGCATAGTTAATCAGCGCCCAGAATGGGCAACACAATTTGAAACTCTGATGGAACTGCGCATAACTTCCGCTTTACTCGTTTGTTTACGTCGTTAACGTTTCAGGATGTCATTATTTCAATTGTAAGATATGAATTAATTTCTAAGTATTTTTCCTTTTCAAGTAAATTAACAAATTCATTTCTAGCTCCTTGATAAGTAATCCTAATATGTAGCAAACAAATATCTATTTCAATATGTCCTAGAAACTTGGTCGAGAAAACACGAATCGAATTACGAAGTATTTAAACAAACAAATATAATTCAAATATAATTTCCGTTAATTTTCATTCCATGTGAGTAATGTGAAGCAATTTCAATTTCAACAAACATGCAATAGGATTTCGAAAAGATCGCTCGGTGCCCTGAAGGGTCTAGATGCATTGCTTACCATTACAATATACGATTCCGTAAATATCGACCATGATTTGGTATTGCAAAGGGAACGTCGTGTCGACGACCGTGGGCTTTGTCTCGCCTGAACGTCCCCGCCGGACATAGAGCTGCGGCCCGCGGCGGACTTGTTCAGCTGCGGTTCCGCTTTCACCCGCGCGCGCCCTGCTTGGTATTCCCGAATCCTCCGCCGCTCCGCGATATTACGAGCGCGCTGGCGCGTGCACGCGCTGCCCGTTGGGAGGCAATGAGCTGCCAGCGGCTGTTGCCAAATTCGCCGCGGAGAGGGTCACCAGATATTTATCGGAGTTGCTGCAATGGATAATGAAAAGGATTTCGGTGGACGGTAACACGCCACGTGTGCTCGAATATCTGCTTTGCGAGCCAATGTACCCCTGAGGTTCGAATAATAGTATCGTGCTAAGATTGTAAGTAGATAACACGCCGTATGTAGGCACGGAAACTAACACAGTTCCACCTGGAAGTAAAAATGCATTCTTGCTTCAAATTTACTTAAAAGAAAACCAATTTATTTTAATTATTCATATACATTTTTTGAATTAATTTGTATTTAATTTTTTGTTAATAACTCATTTTATCCGGATTTAATAATATTATTGCAAAAAACAGAGTGCGACTAATGACAAATTTTTTATTAACTTACATTTTGGTGCAATTGCTACTGAAAATACACTTATTAGGTAATCATACAAAACTTTTTAACAATATAAGAAAATAACACAAAATGCCCAATGCAGCCGCCAGTTTGAGGAGAGCAAATTTTTGGACCTCTTACGGCCTCTCACTATTGTGTGGCATTTGGGTGTTATGAAATCACTAATTCATACGTAAAGAAACAGTAAACATTTAAGAGTTAAAAACATAATTTCAAGGTACACACACGTAGACCCTTCGTATTCCAGTTGTTACATTAAACATCGTTTACTATCAGCGGTTATGTAAGGAGTAACATCAGATACGCAAAATACAAACGCTTCCGGTAAGATAAATAAATCCAGAGAACACCATATCAATACCCCCTGTTAGTAAGTTTCCCAGCGCGTCGAAAAGCTTCCCGGAAAATGAAGTAGCGACGAGAACTTTACAGCCAGGAAGCGCTCTCTACAAAATCTCGGAGATGGAGACTCATTTACACACAACAGCGGTCGAACAAAAGAACGTTCCGCGTAACCACGGTGTATTTACAGAGTCGCTTCGCTTGTGAAGCAGGGGTGAGAGAGAAGGAAGACCAGCCCGGGCACAGGGCGCACCCCCTTCCACGTCCCGTCCCCTCCGGCGCCCCTATCCACCCCGCTCCGACCCTCGCTGCCAGCACGCCCGTACACTCGTTCGTTTCGGCCCTCACGACTTTTATGTGGAGGTCGGAGAAGGATTTTTCCCTCTTACCTGAAGTTCGGGTTTGCTTCGTAAATTTATGTTAAAGTTGCTAGTACTGAGTTACCGATGATCATAAATTTACAAAATCGCGCTCATAAATTTCGGGCAGAGAGAACAGAGGTTTAGGCTTCATGTAGGCGCACTGGGGTGAAACGTCACATGGTTTTGTACATTATGACACATACGTTCTTTTTAACTTTAACTTTTGGTCAGGTAAATTTTTTTTTGCTGATCGCCAAAAGGCGATATCATTTTTTTTACTTTTTCGTAACGTATTTATTTACTATCTGGTCAATCATACAGAGTTTGCTGATACATACAGAGTACACATATAATAAATACGTCATGGCCTGGTGGTGTAGGGCACAGGCAGAATTTGATGCGCAGTGCTCACTAATTTCTAATTTCTAGAGAGTTTTTCCTCATGAATATTTTTTTAGATTTGGGATTTGAAGTAATATAAAATTATGATTTTTAACAGTTGAATGAATTTTCTTGAGATCGTGAATTTTAATTTGTGTGTTATGTTGCGAAGATGGGCGTAATTTGTCTTTTGATAACTTTGAATTAATTTTTACTTTTTTTGCGATCTAGAGTTTTTGGCACACTCCGCTATTTTTGTCTTCACGGCGTTTTTAAGTATTTAAGGGTTCTATTTGCTGTTAATTTTCAATTTATTTGAAACGCATCTAAAGGGGCTCGTATGCCACGTCTTAAACATTTGTTTTGTACAATTTGTACTTTTTTAATATTACTTCTTGCTGGGCCTCAGCAGAATGAGCAAGCAGTAAATGATGGTCTCATCATTGATTTAAATATTGTGATTCTGCATTCTATATAAAGTCTGGAGTGGATATTTTTCATGGGCAATAATTTTTCTATTTTTTTTACTTATGTTTTTATTGGCTATTTCATTAGTATGATCTTTCCAGGACATTTTGATAAAGTAGTATGTCTAGATAGTTTTTTACTATGATATTCCTATAATTCTTTGGGCGACGAGCCTGCAAGTGTACCGTGTAAATATCACTACTTTAAATGAAAATACTATCATTCATTGAGTTTATTAATTTGTACTTAAAAATAATTCATTTTATTTATTTACTTTATAAGTTGGATACGAAAAAGTTAAGAATCACGCTCAATATGTGCATATGTGCGAATGAAAATGATTTTAATAATAAGCATCGATACTTCTATGTAATCGATCTTCACTTTATGTCTTGCCTTTGGGACTGCAATATTTCAGGTCACTTCAGATATCCATGCTTCCAACATTTTTCTTTAAATGAAGAAACCGTGGAAGGAAATCTATGAATGGAATATTGAGGTGCTCTCCGCTTTGCAGTATTGTGCGAAGAAGCGATTCCCTCAAATTTAAATCTCGCTCTTTTTCAAACTTTGAATCCTCTCCTAACGAAAAAAGCGAAATAATCTGGCACAGCCCGAAATGGCTAGCATATACTAAAAAAAAAAGGCAACAACACAAACGCCACCTCAACCTGTGGCTGAAGACGCCCTCGACACAAGCGCGGCAGGCGGAGATGACGGGGAGAGAAAGCGGCGTTCATAATAGCCATCAAATCCGTAGGCCGCCGAGAGGGTTTCGACCGGGATGCGCAACACGTCGGGCGGCTCGCCGCGCGCTGGCGCCGCGCCGCGCCGCCCCGGGCCGAGTAACGCAAGGCGGGCGGCGACAGCACCAGTTGGCGCGCGCTCAGAGGGCGGGGCGCCGCGCGGCTCACGAAGCGCCGGCGTGCTTATTGATGCAAACAACCATTAGACGGATTTGTCATGCTCGCGTTCTTCTTTTCGGGTGGCACAGCCCGGTTCCATGGTCCCTGCCTTGGTCGCCTTCGTCGCTTGTCGGAGGTTCCGTAGACCCGTGGAAAGGGCCGAGTGTCAACCCATCGCTTGGCCCTACGGATGGGAATGAGAATTGGAGAGGAAAGGAAGGATTGTACGTGGTTCTTGTACCGTTTTCAAGAGTGCTGCTTCTGGTATTCGTCTTCGATCTCCGTAGCGCCACAATTATTGCCCATGTTCAACTCATTAAATCACAATTGTCCCTGATGTTAAACACATCAGGCGTTGCTCAGGATCTCTTACTTAAGTGATGGGTTGGTAGCTGATACAGGGACGCAATGCAAACAATGGCGGGGCACATTTGTCAAGCTCATTTTTGAAACTTATTGAGATGGAAACCTGAAAAGTAAGTAAGAAAGGCAGAAGTAAATGGTAATGTGTTTTGTTTTATATTTAACCATGAAAACAAAGACATTTGTTCATGCACAGATACGGACGCATTTATAAATTTCACAATAACATAAAGGCCTCTATGAATTAATAAAAACACTTTTTCTCATGAAATGACTGAGCTTAAAATAAGAAAGCAGCCTATTTCATTTTCGACCAATTATTTTTCATCTACAGCAGGCATGTCATAGACGCGAGCAAGGCAACTAGCTTACTAAGCTCGCGAGCACTGCGTCCAGAGTAACTGCATTCAGAGCCTTGCGTCCAGAGCAGAATTTAAAAGTAAGGTGATACAAATCGCTTTGGAGTCGGTCCGGATGGCAGTAGTGCCGTAGCGATCTCTGACCAAAGGATCGCATGTTCGAGTCCCGCTTCGGGCATGGCTGTACCCATGTTCGTCTTTTCACCCCCTATCATCATCATATCATGTCATCTTCACAGTTACCATACCGTTAAATGCAACAGTGGTCGCTAAAGACCTGTATGATAATGCCTCGGGGCTTTAAACAAAACAAAAAATCGCTCCGGAGTGGCGGTTCATTTCTGGATTCCTGGCACATGATTGGTTTTTGGAGAAGCCAATTGACCGTTATTGCCCCATATTTAGGAATATTAATTTTCATGTCCTCTACTAAAGTAAATCAATTATTGTTATAAATGAAATACATCAGTAATATTTTGGCATAATTGCGATTGAATATTTGAATTGAAAGCAGCTTGATTTCGTAATCGCGTTTATTTAAGAATGCAATAATTGCATTACCTTCTTACGCTCAGGTTACAAAGAGTCTTGTTAGTTAACAGAGTTGCTCTCCCGTTGCCCTAAGACTGACATAATTAAAAGAGGAGGTTTAAGTAAAGAAAATAGACTACAATCTAATTCTCTTCCCCTTAATGTCACTTCTACTTTTTTATTTCGGTGTAAATAATTTTTTGTTATTATCAATTCAGCTAATTTACAATCTGTTCACTTGGAACAATTAGTAAATGGTATACATGATATAAGTCACCATGAAGAGAATCTAAAGGGTAAGTCTAGAATATGTTCACGCTTTAGCCTATACACATGTTCACTATTGTCCAACATGTTCACTGAGTGTTGATTCGGGTGGCATTCCAGTCTCTTCTGATGCCTCTTGCTTCTCTCCGAGATAGTCTCTGTCATTGTTGAGATGTTCAAATCTTTGTACAAATTATTGTTGGTGACGAACCATGGAGCGTTGCATATATATCTCAGTGTTTTTGTTTCGAATCTTCTCAGGATCTCCAGGTTTGACTTGCTGGCAGTTCCCCAGAGTTCGATACCGTAAGTCCATATTGGCTTGATTATTGTCTTGTACACTAAAATTTTGTTGTATAAGGAGAGCTTAGACCTTCGGTTAAGTAGCCATGATAATTTGCTTAATTTCAGTTGTGATTCTTTCCTCTTTTTCAAGATATGAGGTTTCCAGGTTAAGTGACTGTCTAGATGTAAACCAAGATACCTCACAACAGTTGTTACTGAGAGTTCTGACGAGTTTAATTTCACTTTGGGACACTGTTCTTTTCGAAGTGAGAAGGTAATCTGTTGTGATTTTGCTGTGTTTATATTTACTCTCCATTGATTCGTCCATTCTTCTATCTTGTCCAGATGCGCTTGCAGGTGTTGCGATGCTCGAGTTGAGTCCTCGTCGACAGCTAAAATAGCTGTGTCATCAGAAAATGTAGCCATCATTGTGCGTTCTGTTGTTGGTAAGTCAGAAGTATAGATTACGTACAGAATTGGTCCTAGGATACTTCCTTGAGGGACACCTGCTGTCTGTGGCTTAAATCCAGAGAAAACATCTTGGTATTTAATTTGAAAAAAGCGGCCGGATAGATACGTTTTAAAAAATGTATAGAATGAGTGCGGGAGTAATTGTTTGATTTTGAATAGCAGACCTGCATGCCAGACCCTATCAAATGCTTGCTGTACGTCCAAGAAAGCAGCAGAGCAATATTTCTTTTCTTCTAGGCTTTGAGATATCTTGTTTACTATTCGGTGTGTCTGATCTATAGTTGAGTGACCTTCACGAAACCCATATTGAAAGTCTGGTATTATATTATCGGTTATTGGTTTAAGCCGTTGTAAAAGTAGTTTTTCAAATACCTTGGATAAAACTGGGAGAAGACTTATTGGTCTGTATGATGCAACGTCTGTAGCAGGTTTTCCAGGTTTCGCTATGGCTATCACTTGTGCATACTTCCAGAGAGTCGGATAGTGGCTCTCGCTTATAATGGCATTAAAGATGGATGTGACGAATGATAGTGCTTCCTTGGGTAATTCTTGTAATATTGTACCAGTTATAAGATCATGTCCTGGGCTTTTAGTAGGATTTATATGCTTTTTAATGGTTTCTTTTATTTCACATAAATTGAACGTCTTGATGGGTGCCGACTGTTGGAGGGGAGCCTGTAAACTTTCTGTTACCTCATTTTCCGAAATACTTCGTTTAGCTATTGGTTTGAATACTGTAGAAAAGTGTATAGCAAGACATTCGGCCTTTTCTTCAGGACTTCGTGCCCAAGTGCCATCTTGTCTTCTAATTGGCGAGATGTGTTGTTGTGGCCGATTGGTTTTTTTTGTTGCTTTCCACAGTGAGTAAATAGTTATAGCTGTTGGTGACAAGGAATTTACGTAATTGAAAAATTTGGTGTTTTGGTACTCCTTTAGTTCCCTTTTTAATTGCTGGGCTGATGCGTTAAGTTTCTTTTTGTCTTCAGGCTGTCTGGTGTACATATAGATTCTACGAAGTCGGCGTTTTTCAGTTATTTTTTGTCTAATTTCTTTGGGATACGGTAAGTTCTTGATTACTTCAGATTTAGGTGTTGCTCTCCAGGCAGCGTTCCGTATAACCTCTGTTAGATGTAAAACTGCAGTATCTATGTCATTGCTTGATTTTAGAGGCATATTTACGCTTAACGAGTTGTTAACCTATGTTCGAAATTTATCCCAGTTAGTAAATTTACTACAAAGTTTAGGTGGTGATCTGCGCTCAATAACGGACGAACAGATGGTCATCTCTACTGGCGTATGATTGGAACTAAGGTCGTAGTTGGTTTTAATCTTGATTGTAGCAGGTACTATTCCTTTTGCTAAGAAAAAGTCTAGAAGATCAGGCGTTTTGTTCATATCGGTGGGCCAGTATGAAGGTTCTCCTGTTGATAGTGTCATAACATTCAATTTGTTTATTGCCTTAAGTAGATTCTTCCCCCTTAAGGTATTGAGACGTGAGCCCCATTGTTGATGTTTGGCATTGTAGTCTCCGCCGGCTATGAATCTCCGTCCATGCGTTTTTAGAAACGTAGCAAATTGATCTTCCGTTATTTGGTGTTTCGGAGGACAATAAACTGCTGTTAGGGTTAGTGGTCTACCGTTTTCTGTAATCATTACGGAGGTGGCCTGAATTTCTTCTGTTTTGTATTCGGTAAGCTCATGATGTTTGACCGTTTTACGAATGATAACGGCCGTTCCGCCGTGCGCAGTTCCGTCCGGATGTTCAGTAGTGTAGATTTCGTATCCCGGAATTTGAAGATAGCTTTTATCAGTGAAGTGTGTTTCCGATATAAGCATGATATCTATGGCTTGTTCGGTGAGAATTGCTATTACCTCTCGGCGATGCTGGAGTATACCATTAGCGTTCCAGAGTATAAGTTTTATTTTTCCCGCCATTTAACGCATTTTGGATATCAGTGTAGTGATTAAATTAAGAAGGGTATTTATTTGCACGGATTGCTGTTTCAAAATGTTTTCGAATCTCTGAAAGGCTTTATCAAGGACTTGACTGAGGTCTTCTTGGTCGTTTGTAGTTCCATGATTAGAATAATTTCTTGTATTCCATACTGGTTTGGGATTTGGATAATAGTTTGCATTATCACGAGGTTGCTCGTGTTTTCTTACGGATTGTGGGTTGGGATTGGAAGTTCTATTTTGGAGGGAGTGAATGGGTAATGGAGGGAAATCTGAGGAATTTGTTACTATTTGCTTCTCTTTAGGATTTAAAATTGGATTTTGGAATGTTGATTTTCTATATTGAATTCTGATTTTCATATATTTCTGGTATTCTGGGCATCCTTTGTAGTTGGCAGGGTGATTATCAGAACATAAAGCGCATATGGCTGGTGCATTTCTATCCTTCTTGCAGTCTTCAGTGAAGTGTTCTTCACCACATTTTACGCATTTAGGGGTTTCTCTGCAGTATGACCTTGTGTGTCCGTACTCTTGACATCTATGACACTGAACGGCTGTTTTCTTTTTGTAGGGAGGTTCAAATTTTATGATGGCATTGACGAGCTTCTCTATTTTGTAGATGTCTTTATTATTTGGGCTTGGTTCAAGATCTACGAAGAAAAGTGAGAGTGGGCGTTTAGTTAGTCTATGCCGCACGTTATGTAAGTTACGAACTGTATGTCCGAGGGTTTTTAGTTCTGTTACAACTTCATCTTTATCAATTGTGGGATGTAAGTATCGGAGTACAACTCTAAAAGCTCTGTCTTGTTTGAGTTGATAAGTATGATATGCTGCCTTTTTTTGTCGAGGAGCTTTATTAACAAGCGGAACGCGTCCACTGTGCGTGGCATTAGTTTTATTTCATTACTATACATTTTATATGTAAAGTCTTCTTGTTTTACTTTTTTCTTGAGAATGTCAATCAATTTTGGGACATTTGTAACTCCGGGTATAAATATGGGTGGGATAGAAAAATGTGTTTCTTTCCCCGCAGTTTCATTTTGAGTTTGATTTTCATTCATTAGAGGGGTGAATTTATTTTGTAGAGGAATCACATTTTCTGTCAATGTCAGTAGGTTAGTATTTAATTGACTACCATCACTTCGACGTCTTCGTTTGCGTACATTTAGTTGCCATCCGTCAGTACTTGCTTCTCCGTGGTTATCAGTTGTTGACATTTCATGGTCACCTTTATCATTTTCTTGAAGCCACGACTGGTGCTGTGTTTGTGGAGGGTGCCATGAAGGCTGCTGCCCTGGCGTACTTACGACTAAAATGTTGTCGGGTGTTAATGAAGATGCCGTGCAGCCGTTCTGCAATGGTTGAGACCAGGGGTGTGGCTGCATTTGTTGATGGGGTTGCCATTGAAGCTGCTGTTCTGGCGTAAACTGCGGTGGATCGGTTGACTGCATTGCAACGGATGTTGTTCCATTGTAAGTTAATATTGCTTCACGGATGCTCTGGCCGAGGCCAGCAGTTTCATTTTGTGTTTCACTAATTGTTAAATATTTATATTGCACTATATACGTTTACATACACTTCACTGTTTAGTTATACTTGTATCCGAATAGAACTTAAAGTACACACCTAGGTGTTATCACAGCGGAAACTTTATCACAAGGAGCAACTCCGGCGGAGGTCTTGCCCCGACGGGAGCTGAGCTCGAACTGGTGTAAATAAAATAAATAAGAATTACACCAATACACGTAAAATACCATTGTTCTTTTCAGTTCAGTGTATAGGATGTAATATATAAGAAGTATACCATGGATATATCTCCAACTATTGAGAAGCTCGAGATTTATTTTTTTCCAAATTCAATTATTAAATGAAATAGTGACAGAGAAGAAGTCCCACTGAACCATTGGAAAAGTTAGAAAATATGTGTAGCGACGCTGGCTGACAGTATAAATCGGAAGCTGAGTCATATTTCTTTTTAACATTGCGGAACGTTCAGCGCTCAAAGCATAGATGGCCGCCTGCCGAAACGCACTCAGACAATTTTGGAAGTTCTTCAGATTCCCTGATCGCCGTACTAACTTTGCGTAATATTCACGTGATATACTATCATAAAGAAACTTTTATCACTAAAAAATTTAGAATTCATTCAGAAGAGGTTAATCTAGTTGATTCCTTCGAATAACCTGTAGTAAAACCCCATATTTCCTTCGCATGGTGTCCGAGGTTGACTGAGCATGTCCTCTCGAGCACCTTCTAAATCCTGGTCTCACTCGTAAGGCTTGCGGTTTGGAATCCCGCCCTCGGCATATATATATTTGTCCTTGGTCTTAGTGTGTTGTGTTGAGAATAGCAACGATAGTTCTAATGACAACAGAGCTGAGAAACGCAGAAGTTTGTTATTGTCTAGTTTATAGTTTGGGATACAACCTTGTTGATTTTAGAGGATACTAACTGAATTTGACTAGATAAATCCTTTCAGAAATTCACAATATGAACTTTCGTGGAAATTCAGAGAAATTCATGTTTTCTCTATTCAAATTTTGCAAATCCCGCTTTTTAGGTTAACATACATACGTGAAAGGAACGGGTGATTAACACCATCTCATTTTGTAAACATGATACTAAAAACTAGAAATGTTACTTACACTTAGCTGAAATATGAGCAAAGGTACCAAGAAAGAGCGGTTAACAACACTCTGAAACTAGATATTTTCGCTCCCGACTGATAGAAAGCATTTTTGCATCACCAAACGAAGTACATGTTTGATTTTATAGTATTGCTGACAAAATACAATCCACATACCCGGTCCTACTCCTTCCATACCTTTCAAAAGGGGAGCTCAAAATATGCGCATATTGAAACTTTGTTTATGTCCAAAGAAAAAACAACAAATTGCCATCTAAGCATTTGCGCCATAGATAAGAGAAACTGGGCAACAAACCTCACCGTGGTGGGAGTAATTGATCAGACGGTTAAGTACAGTACTCGTTGCAGGATTATTTAGTATTTTACAATTATTCAGAAGAAATGGTTATGAACGTATTTATTACATTATTAAAGCCGCCTGGATACCCGAGGTCGCTAAGGCTGAAGGGCCATGGCTGCCTTGGTTCGAAGGGTCATAGTTTCGAATGGATATTTGTGTATATTCAAGTTGTCCGTATGTGTGTTCCTCTTACCGTTACCCTGGAAAATGTAAACTAATATTTTAAAAAATTAAAGTGGTCACTACATGTTCGGAGAAGTTAGAAAGTCCGGAGAACTTCAAATGTAAAAAAAAAATTAAATAAACATGCTCCCTATTATGAAAATAAAGATGCCCCATCTTTATCAGGTTTTTATCTAGTTTCCCTGATGCATTGAGCAAATGCTGAGATGGCCCCTTGTTTTACTTCTGGACGTAAATGTAGCTTTTCTATGAGCAGGTTTTGTTGAACTCTCCTTTTGCTTTGTAGGAGTAGAGGTAAGGGCGACTTACTATTTTGTTAGCAATGCAGAAAATGAGTTTTTCAAAAGTTGCTAACCTCACGCTTTTTAAAATTTTTGTTTAATTAATTAATTAATTAATTTATCTTTAACTTTTACTTATCTTTTAGCTATTTAGAGTTACAATGATGGGAAGGGATTCTGGAACTCAAGAAAACGTGCGCAGATGATCTTCTCCCCTTTACGTCACATACAGTTTTTACTGTTTTTTGACTAAATAAATGTAAATCGAAATTTAAATGTAGCTTTTGCCGGTCAGTGCAGTGTCTAATGGCAGCGCGGCGCGCCGGAGAAGTTCCGGAGGGGCGAGGGGCTGCGGCGGGGCCCCGGCAGCCGAGGCCCAGGCGGCCGTTGGCCCCTGCCCGGCGCGCGGCTCCGCTCTGCGCGGCGCCGAGTTGTTGTTGCGGAAGCGGACGCGCCGCTGCCGTTCTCGAAATTGGACCGCCGTGGCGCTGCGAATGTGTGAAGCGCGAGTATGAATACAGCCCAGAAAAGTTGCTCCGCAAGGAATCTACCGCGGAATTGTATTTTCGCATTAAAAATGTACTCTCTTACTTTTATTTTCCAAACGCTCGGATGTTGTTCGGCCCGCGAAGCGCACGCTTGGAGCGAGAATGTTTTAAAACATTTTTTGCGGACTGAAAAATTCCAAACATATTCAGTGAAATCTTACGAATTATTGACTATCAAAGTCATAGAAGTAAATGATGAATACTTCTTTCACACCGATTATATTAATTTTCTATTAAAAACAGTGTTTTAAGGTATTGCGACTTTCGTAATATAAAACAACAACATTTAATACTTCTTCGCCTGGAATCGTAATCAACTGGTGATCTTCAAGTGTATTCGAATATTTTTACAGATACACGTGTTTTATGGGAATCAACGTTCAGCGCAAAATTGTATGAACATACGTTACGGTAGGAACGGCATGCGGAAATCTGCAGTAAGAATTCTGCAAGATGAAAAAAACTCTCGTGTTTGATGTTAGATCTAAATTACCTCTGAATCAATATAGCCGCCAAATCAAATCCCGTTGGGCCATATGTATATTAGCGCTAGAGATGCTCAACGGTGAAGCAATTATTGATCACGAGGGACACCGACCGACAATACTAGCGCACACGTGGATTGGCGCGTCCCCATGGGCGATCTCTACTGTAGAACGTTCGATTGATTGTATTGTAATATCCTTGGTAACTATTTAATTTCTGCACTTATTGAAAAAAAGAATGAACAGAGTAAAATTTAAAATATTCAACAGCCACGAAAAATTTGATAGTCAATTCTTAAAGATTCCTTTCTTCTAGAAATAAACACCAATACCATTTCATCGGAGAACGTCAAATTGTGTTAGATAAAGTGACCATTTGTGTTTTTATCATGAAGTCTGACACAAGTACAAAACAATTTTCACAAATAAGTATTTATGTCTACAAATTTTTGGTTGTAGTTCAGTTAATTCAGTAAATTTGGGAGTCCGTTGATATCTATAGCTTTTCATTTCAACAAATAATTTTATTTTTGTGATATCGTAAATGTTTATGAATATTATTTATATCTAGTATATAAGTCGTTAGATATAGTAAAATTGTAGTTAACTGACAAACATTGGCTGTAAATTATAAAAAAGCAGAGAGAGAAGTGAGAGGGAGAGAGAGATGGGAGAGAGAGGTGAGAGAGAGCGAAAGAGTGGGAGCGAGGGAAAAGGTAAGGCAAGTTGGATTGAAATAAAAAATATGAAGTATCAGTTTGGGGGAGTGTAATTAGGTGTTGATGAAACAAATGTTTTAGGTACGTGTTGTCACGAATAATTTTAATAATTTTTCTGCAAAGAAACAACTAACATTTGTATTTCACAATTTAAAAAAGAATACCTTTTACGTCGGTATAAGTTATTGATAAAATATAAATGTTTTTAATTTTCTCATCTTTTACTATAAGAATGTTTCTTTCCAAGAAAATGAGAAATAATGAAGTAAATTTGTTTAGTATAATATCTTAGTTTCATAGAGCATATTTTAATCATATTCTTATATATTACACTTTCATTCGATAAAAATTACTTCACAAAATTACTTTAAATTCTTGAAAACGAATAATTCAACTTCAGGCTTTCAAAATGTTTATGAGCGATTCATAGGATATAATGAAATTTGACATTTCACTTACTTCTTAAATATTACGTGATGTGCACAGTTTGACAAAGGCTTCGAAAACCATGGATTTGAAATTATCCTCGAAATATTTTATATATAAAACTCAAATTTATCAAAACGAAATAAAATTGTGTACTTCCAATAACATATGATGCATAAATAATAGTATATAATTTTTCTCTTATCGTTTACCCATTCCATCATTCTCCAAAGTACACACTTACCTCGACATAAACTACAGAGGTAAATGGAACTTAATACAGCTTCGAGAACTTGAGTTTAATGAATCGCTGCTATTGTCCGATTTAAAAAACAGTGACTTCCCAGGGTCAAGAACTGGAAGGAGAGTGGGACACTTGTTCAATTGGAAGCTTCAATACCAAAACTTGAAGTTACGAAATTTACGATTGGATGATTCCAATACTCACCTTGGGAAGTCATTATATTTTGGCCGGACACACACGGGCCAGCTTAAAAGGGCGTTAAAAGTGCGTCCGTTGAAGAGTTTACAGAAACAAATGCGGCACGACACCCGAGCGCACTGCACGAGTCCGTTGTGCTTTGCTTGTACGCTCGGAGAACTGACGTCTGTGAAAATACGCACGTTATAACGTCCGTTACACCACGTTCGTGTGTCCGCAGCCTCAAATCGGACAGTAGATAGCTATGTGCAAAGGGGTGTTGAAGCTGATGGTGCGCTGTGTCTGCCACAGGAGCGACGCGGGAGTGGCGGCTGCGGACGTCTGCCGCTGTTGGCCGCGCTGGTGGCGGCGCTGGCGTTGGCGCTGGGCCCCGCGCAGCCAGCGCGCGCTTCGCGGACCGTCTCCGTCAAGCCTCTGCCCTTCTTCGAGATCTACAAGTACCACGGCATCGAACTCAAGCCGTTGCAGCCCGTTTTACCGGTGACGTACGTGAAGCCCACATACGGCCCCCCGCCTCCACAGTACGGACCCCCTGCGTACGCTCCGCCCGACCAGTACCCTCCGGCGGTCGAGAGACCCCCGGCGTATGAGGCCCCATCCAGTGGTTATGGTGTGCCGGCTGAAAGTTATCATCCTTTTACGCATACCTATGAAACGCCTGAAGAAACTTATCCACCTCCAGCACACGAGTCTTACCCGTCAGATAGTTACCCATCTCCCCCTGATAGCTACCGGTCACCTGTAGAAAGCTATCAACCACCTACAGATAGTTATGAAGCTCCATTTCAGAGCTATCACACGCCTACAAATAATTATAAGCATCCTTCTGAAAGTTATCACGTCCCATCAGACAGCTATACTCCACCCAGTGATAGCTACAATGCACCGTCGGAAAGTTACCATCTCCCAATTGACACTTACCGCCCTCCTATAAACACCTACAGCTCACCTTCAAGCAGTCACTATCCTCCTAAAGACACATACCATACTCTATCTGAAAATTACCACTCCCCTTCTGACGGCTACGTTTCTCCAAAGGAGAATTATCATTCACCTTCCGACAGCTACAATTCCCCCACTGACAGTTATAACCTGCCCGATGACTACAGTCCACCAAAGGACAGCTACCACCCACCTTCTGACAGTTACAACTCTCCAAAAGACAGCTACCACGAACCTTCTGACAGTTATAATCCCCCGAAAGACAGCTACCACCCACCTTCTGACAGTTACAATCCTCCGAAAGACACCTACCACCCACCTGACAGTTACAATCCTCCGAAAGACAGCTACCACCCACCTTCAGACAGGTACAATCCCCCGAAAGACAGCTACCACCCACCTTCTGACAGTTATAATCTCCCGAAAGACAGCTTCCACCCACCTTCTGACAGTTACAATACCCCAAAAGACAGCTATCACCCACCTTCCGACAGCTACAATCCTCCTCGAAGTAGTTACTCACATGCACGATCTTCGTATCACACTCCAGCGGATAGTTATTCCACACCTCACGCTCATAGAAGACCCGTACTCCCTCGTAGTGGGCGAGCTGCTCCGTTCTACGTGTATCCAAATCATCCAATTCGCAGTCATATTCCTGTACATTTCGGTAACTTCGCTTCAGCAGCTTCCGATGCTCCCAGCGTTACGGAAAGTCCAGATTCTTCATCGAATTCTTCAGATCTCGATGTACTAGATCTTTTCGGTGGAGGAGGAAATGATGAGGGAGATAATGCAAGCCCCTTTGATGTACTCGACATGGCTGCACTTCTTGCAAGATATTTACCTACAGGAGATGGAAAAAAGCCATTACGAGCATCAATAAGAATTACTGGTCCCAATGAACTACAGCTTTATCCTCGATTAAGGGCTTCTCCTGTCAGAGTTGATATAACTGCACACGAAGGAACCACGAAAAAACCCCCAACTGCGCAAGAAAGGAAAGATATATTTGGTGCATCAAAAATAGCAGAAACAGTTTTGAAGGGTGTTGCATCAAAAGTAGCTGACACTGGTAAAGAAATAGGAAAAAGTGTTATTAAAGATGCTCTGTTTCATCCTCGTCCTCTACATCATCTTCTTCCGCATCATCATGATAAAACCGTATCGTTTGATATAAAAAACTTAGGTGCTGATCTTGTAAAGAAGGTTATCAAAGATACATTTAAGGGTGACGATAAACATCATCATCTTCATGACCTACTCCATGGCCATGAGAAAGACAAATTTGATTTGAAGGACATTGGAGCTGATCTTGTTAAGAAGGTTATCAAAGATACATTTAAGGGAGACGATAAACATCATCCTCTTCATGACCTACTCCATGGCCATGAGAAAGACAAATTTGATTTGAAGGACATTGGAGCTGATCTTGTTAAGAAGGTTATCAAAGATACATTTAAGGGCGACGATAAACATCATCCTCTTCATGACCTACTCCATGGCCATGAGAAAGACAAATTTGATTTGAAGGACATTGGAGCTGATCTTGTTAAGAAGGTTATCAAAGATACATTTAAGGGCGACGATAAACATCACCCTCTTCATCACCTACTCCATGGCCATGAAAAAGACAAATATGATTTGAAGGACATAGGAGCAGATCTTGCAAAGAAGGTAATCAAAGGTGCCTTAAAGAGCGACCATGATCACCATCACCCACTTCATCACCTTCATAATTTACTCCATGGACACGAAAAAAGCAAATTTGACATAAAAGATATTGTGAAGAAAATCCCTTTTGGGCATAAAAAACATTTTGATATTAGAAACGTAGGTAAGGATGTGGTGAAGCACCTTTTGAAGCATCACATTAAAGGAATTTTATTTGGAAAACAGAAGCACCACCCGTTGAGTCTTTTCCATCACAAAAAGGAGAAAGACAAAAAGTTTGATCCAAAGGATATTGTAACAAAATTGGCGACAAGCGTAGTAAAAGATGTAGCTAAGAATCTGATATTTGGACACGATGGACATCACAGCAAAAATCCCATTGAATTACTTAAAGATAGCCTGAAAGGTGGTCACAAGATACACCCAGTTCACTATTTGCTCGCAAAACTATTCGTGGATAATCATTTGGGTCATCCACATGGAAAACACTCGCTGGTCGACATTTTTAAACACCATATCTTAGGAGGGAAAGTGGAAGTCCATCCACTTCATGTGCTTATAGCTAAAAGTCTGTTCGAAAATTTGTTGAAGGACTCTACTTTTCAGAAAATTTTGGTGGCAAAACCGAAAGTCGCAACGCTCCTTTTTGCAACTCATCTACTTTCAAGTCCTATCTTTGCTTTAAGCAACATCAAAAAAGTTCTCACTCTAGCCAAAATCAATGCTTTCCATGGCGGGGCATTTGAGAAAATACTTTTAAAGAAAGTTGCACTAATTCTGGCTCTTGCGGGCAAAGTTGCTTCCGTGAAGGCTAGCCTACTAACGATTCCTGTAATTTTGCAACATATTATTGGACAAAAATTGAAATCTTTAAAACTTGCTGCTGCATCTATCCCTCTTGCTCTTCACGCAATACTTTCTGTTCATCCTCTTGCCTTCCATCTGATCACCCATCCTATTCTCAATAAGCTTCCATTAGCGGCTAAAATAGCAATACTTAAACACCATGGACTCTCAAATTTGCATCTGGCGTTGATAGTGGCAATTTTTGCGCATCCATCTTTGGGAAAGTTGCTTTTCCCACTTCTAGCCATAATGGCTAAGTACCCGGCTATAACTAAGTTGCCATTGTTAGCACTGTTGCCGGTTCTAACAAATCCCTTAATTCCGACATTGCTTTTGACGGGACTCCTGGCACCAGCAGCCGCAGCAGCCAGCGCTGCAGGTGCAATACCTCTCGCCATCTTAAACGATCCCATCTTGAAGAAACTTCCAGCGGTCATACTAGCGGCTTTTGCTAAACATACATACCTTCTCAAGAAATTACCAGTAGCTGTACTGATCCCAATTCTCAAGAGTGGCGCGGCGACAAAACTTCTAATTCCATTGCTTGCCGTGTTTGCTGCATTCCCCTCACTGGCTCTGCTGCCGCTACCATTGTTGGTCCCAATTCTGGTGGATCCAGGCATTACTAAGTTATTATTGAGCTTAGCTGCGGGAGCCGTTGGTGGAAAAGTGGGTGGTGTAGCCGGAGCAGGCTTAGGCACTGCAGCTCTGGGACTGAAACTTGCCCCGATATCTAAACTTCTCATAGCAGCTATCACGAAAAACGCTGGGGCTGCTGGTATACAGACCCTTGCAGGTGGTTTACAGGGTCTGTCTGCTCTCGCAGGACTTGCGAATGCACTTAAAAGTCCCCAAGATAAATTAAAAGATAAGTTGAAAGAGAAGTTAAAAGAGAAGTTAAAAGATGCACTAAAAGAAAATTTTCAAGGTGCATCAGAAGCAATTAAAAATGGCAATTTCCCAACATCAATATTGGAAACCATTTTTGGAGGTAAAGGGGAAGAAGGAACAAGTGGAACATTGGAGGGATTGTTGGGTGGAGTGGAACCCCATTTAAATGAAGATACTAAACCAAATTCTGGAGGGGGAGGAATAGGAGGATTAGGAGGATTGGGAGGATTGGGAGGATTAGGAGCATTGGGAGGAGGAGGAGGAGAAAATCATGACGAGAGAGAAAAGTATATAACGAAATATCATGCGATAGGAAGTCCTTATTTCAAGCTTAAATTCCCTAGGCCTGAATTCTACATTGAAACTCTCGTACACCCAAGACCAACAACTACAACACCACGACCCTATCCAGCATCCAGTTACGGTGTTCCTCTGTCTCTGCCTGCGGAACACAGAGAACCCAAACACACGACAACAACGGAAGCACCAATGACTACTCCTGCCAGTAATGACGGCTCTTCAGAAGAATCTTCTCGAGGTCCATACTCCAACCGAGAACCGGAAAATAATCGTTATCCAGCAGAAGAAGAACGTCGTCCATACCCTCCTTCAGATGAACAGGAAAAACGTCCTTATCCTCCAGAGGAACAAGAACATCGTCCGTATCCTCCAGCAGAAGAGTATCGCCCTTATCCTCCGGCAGAACCAGAACAAAACTATTTCACTCCATCAGAACAAGATAACCATCCATATCCCCCAGCCGTTTCGGATAATCGACCTTATCCTGGTCCAATTCAAGGGGAGCAAACTCCTGTAGATTCTTATGGAATTCCTACTAAGGCGTATGGTCCACCGGCTTCAGACTCTTATCCGCGTACAAAATACCAAGGAATGGTTGCTGCATATCCGCCAGTAATGGAATACGGCGTTCCCGCATCTGAACCGCAACCACCTGCTAGCGAGTATGGTGTCCCTGGTTACAAACCATACAAACCTAGCAGAGAGTACGGTACACCTTCAGAATCATCTTCGAATAAGTACGAACGTCCATCTGAAAATTACACCCCATCCAAAGAATACGGAGTTCCAAAAGAAGAATATCACACTCCAGCTAAAGAATACGGAGTTCCATCTCATCAACCATCTGAAGAGTTTGCTGAACCTCATCGACCAGCAAAGGAATATGGAATTCCAAACGAGTCACCACCTCCTGAAACATATGGAGCACCTTCGTCTGAACCCCTACCACCAACGATGGAATATGGCACACCCTCTTATGAACCACCTCCCAGAGAATATGGTACTCCGTCGTCAGATTCCCACACACCTGCGAAGGAATATGGTGTTCCTTCCTCCGAACCACAGCCTCCTTCAGAGCAGTATGGCACCCCATCTTATGAACCACCTGCGAGAGAATATGGTACTCCATCGTCCGATTCTCACACACCTGCTAAGGAATACGGCGTTCCTTCCTCCGAACCACAGCCTCCTTCAGAGCAGTATGGCACCCCCTCTTATGAACCACCTTCCAAAGGATATGGTACTCCGTCGTCCGATTCTCACACACCTACGAAGGAATATGGTGTTCCTTCCTCCGAACCACAGCCTCCAACACAGCAGTATGGCACCCCCTCTTATGAACCCCCTTCCAAAGAATATGGTACTCCGTCGTCCGATTCTCATACACCTGCGAAGGAATATGGTGTTCCTTCCTCCGAACCACAGCCTCCCACACAGCAGTATGGCACCCCTTCTTATGAACCACCTTCCAAAGAATATGGTACTCCGTCGTCCGATCCTCACACACCTGCGAAGGAATATGGCGTTCCTTCCTCCGAACCACAGCCTCCCACACAGCAGTATGGCACCCCTTCTTATGAACCACCTTCCAAAGAATATGGTACTCCGTCGTCCGATTCTCATACACCTGCGAAGGAATATGGTGTTCCTTCCTCCGAACCACAGCCTCCCACACAGCAGTATGGCACCCCTTCTTATGAACCACCTTCCAAAGAATATGGTACTCCGTCGTCCGATCCTCACACACCTGCGAAGGAATATGGCGTTCCTTCCTCCGAACCACAGCCTCCAACACAGCAATATGGCGCCCCGTCTTATGAACCACCGGCAAAGGAATATGGTATTCCTTCTTCGGAACCGCAGCCACCTACAAAAGAATACGGAATTCCGTCTTACGAACCACCTCCCAAAGAGTACGGAATACCAAACTCTGAACAGTATTTACCACCAAAGGAATATGGAATTCCTACTTCAGAACCTCAGCCATCAATCAGTGAAGATGGTAGCTCGTCTAATGAACCCTTCAAAGAATATGGAGTTCCGACAAAAGAATATCACGTACCCGCCAAGGAATATGGAGCTCCGGCAGCCTCTACGCTTGGAGGATATGAACAATCATCATCATCTTCTTCTGATGTGCAACAGCCTACCAATGAATATGGTGTACCCTCTAATGAGCAGCACGTACCTGCGAATGAATATGGTCCACCTCCGGAACCTCAGCCAAATATGAAAGAGTACCCCTTCCCATCTGTTGAGTCTAAACCATCTACTAAGGGGTATCCTGCTCCCCGAGAAGAACAATCCAAATCTTCCGGACCGTATCCACAGGCAAATAATGCTAAAAATACCCTCTACCCTGCCGCAATGCTCGGCTCTCAGTCAGATGCAACAGATGAGATGGGTCCGTATCCACAGGCTGTTCCTCAAGAAGAATCTGCAAAAGAAACGGAAGGACGACCGTACGCTTCCATGCACTCAGACCTCGATGTGGAACAACATCCTTTTGA
This sequence comes from Gryllus longicercus, assembly GCA_038098605.1. Taxonomy (NCBI): domain Eukaryota; kingdom Metazoa; phylum Arthropoda; class Insecta; order Orthoptera; family Gryllidae; genus Gryllus; species Gryllus longicercus. The sequence goes on from JAZDUA010000707.1 coordinate 213,947, forward strand.
AACAGGCCCATATCCTCCAGCTAATACGTACTCTGTGCCTCAACCAAACACTCCAACAAATGACGTACCTGCTCCTGCAGCACATGTCAGCGCTCAAGCACATGCGTCATCTGAGGAAGAAAGTCCGTTCACGTCACACCAAGCGCATACGGATACAAGACCCAAAACTGTGGACGCCTACTCTCTCCCACAGATCGACGGGCCCATGCCAGCACGCTCACAACCAAGCAATCTAGCGCATACTTCTAAAGCTGAATCTGAATATTCTGTACCATTGACGAATGAAGATAAAGGGACAGGACACAAGGTTCCTGACAACACCGGATTCGCAATTCCTGATACACCAAGCAAACATCTCTTTAACGTATATTCGGTACACATCCTGAAGAGGCCTACTGACAATTCCCATTCTAATATCCATGTATTCGGTCAAAACACCCACGACAATTCTAATCAATATAGCCATCAGTCTCACGCCCACAGTTCTGCGCCAAACAGTAATTATCATGTCCCAAACGTTGGCCACCATGCAGCTCCGTTTATTGCAAGCAATCCTGATCCCTACAATTACGCAGCATCAGAGCAGCACGCTGTGGTAGTGCCGTTTCCTGGGGGGAGCGCCAGAGTTGCACGAACACCAGAGGTAAGTTCTTGTAGATGCAAAAACTTCAAATGATTGTAGATTGTTTGTAAAAAATATCCAAACAATAAAGGTATTTCGAGAATTATTAAATGAGAAATTTTGACTCATTAAAAATTCAACATATAGCTACAAATTGTAATCGATTATATTGTTTGTGAAGTAATTTCCATACATTGTGTCATGTGTTTTCAGAAAACAAATTAGTTACGAAACTAGACAAAAATACTACAATGGCGTATTTTTAAAAAAAGTTCAAGTGTCTAATAAAACTTTTCGAATCAACAGGATACTGGCTTTGAACCTGTTACTGCAGCTTCCATTACCTCTGGAGGTTACTCCAGGGTGCAGATTCAACCAGTAGTGGGACGCCAGTTGAAAGTGGCTGCACCAGTAACACCCTTCCCTCCTGTTACACCAATAGGTAAGAACATGGCGTCGGTATTTAAAGAAGGTCCGAGGCTGTATATTTAAGTCGCTTGTTTTGAATTTAATTGAAAACTCTATTTAACAACTATTATACGCATATTTCAACATTCAACGTAGGTATATACAGGATTTAATGAGATTTAACGGACATTGTAATGGAATTAAATAAAATTATTTCCTGGAAAGTAAATAGTTTGTGTTCCGTCTTATTCGCTTTTTACGGTACAATGATTTTGTACTCGTTGGTAAAAAAACTAAGCCTGGTGCAATTTATAATGCATTTAATAAGCGTTGCTTAAAGCTTGCGTTAGTCTTCGGAAATATCAACTGAAGTAATTATTTCCGTTAGAATCATAATAATCATGGATTGTAGAAATTGTCCAATTTACTTGAATTTTTAATGATAAATTGAATAATTAGCTTACTACTTTCGGTGTTTACAGCACCTACGTTGGAAACTCTAGAAGAAATAGAAACTCACATTACTAACATCTGTCAAATTCTGGCTTACCTGAATTCTACTTCCGGCCCGGAAGACATCTCGATTCACGTCATGAGGGAATGCGCGGAACATCTTGCACCGGCTTTTCTCAATATGTACCGTAAGTCGTAGACAGGCATTGCAACGGAACTATTTACATACAAAAAACAACCCACCAGATATCCACATTCCTTGTCATGGTAAGCAAGGAGCCTTTAGTATACCAGGACGAGTCTTGAAATCAATAGGCCAAGTAATGTGATCACTTCCATACATTTATTGATACTTACAAAATCAATACAAATATAAGCAATGTAATATTACTGACGCCTGATACTTTTTATATAGTGCTGTGATATTCGATACTCTCGTAACTGAACTATTAAAAACTAAAATTCGTAATCTTCTGGCTTATTCGTTTAAGCGCCGATAATCACTTATTTCCGAACGTTTTTCACTATGACTTACTACATCATGTGTTACATAATGAAGACATTCATGTGAAGGAACATTTATGATATTCCGGAGTGTCAGTCTTCGAAGTTGAGGAAACGGTCGTTCTAATTACTTGCAGTTTCGGTATGATGTCATCAATTATAATGACAACTGTCACTTTTTAAATTATTGAACATTTAAATGTATTATATTCAATTATTTATTACTTTTTCTTACCATATTTATTAATCGTTTAAACTGAAAGGTGAGTTTACAATAAAAAATAATAAATTAATTAGATCTGATAATCGACAAATGATTAGAATCTGATAATCACGAGTAATGGCATAAAGGGCACACTTTTACAAAACAATCTGTAAAACCTATTCAAATTTCTATTAAGTTATAAATTATTATTAGAATTCAGAGACGATAGCTTGCTGACCCCTGTATTCACCACCTGAAATTGGTCATATACATTTATTTCACAATAGCTTAATTGCGGTTAATTGAGTGATGAACAATGAGTGTTTCCACAATTTGTTTGATGTGGATTATTAATGAGTTTTTCACGAGTTAACCAATACTAGTTTTATCCAAATAAAAAATGGAAATATATATCGTTTATTTCTTGCAACACTGGCAAAACAAAAAAAAATATGGTATTCAGATGACGCGTTTGAAATTTCTAATTCATATATGAAATATAATTGTATAACATATAATTGTATGATATATATATATATATATATATATATATATATATATATATATATATATATATATATAATTGTACACAGCTGGTCTCTCACGATAAATTTCCAGAGCGTGTACACGGCCTACACCGATAGAGAAATGGTTTACAAATCTTATTCGATCATACTAACGATTCGTTTTTGCCAAATTTTGAGTTATGCCATTGTTGCAGCAAATGAGCAGAGCTAATTCACAGATTTTCTCATGCCCGATTCTCTGTCCTTCACTCCGCGTTGCACGTGTCGCCTTGGCAGTTACAGAGGCGCGAGAGGCGAGGTCTGATCCGGACACCGTCACCCCGCCGCCCGCTGTGGTCACGCCGGCCCCTGGGGACTCTCCGGCCTCTGCGAAGGCCGTCGCGGCCGCGGAGCCCGAGAAGCAGTCCAGCGCGGCGCCGCCGCCGCCGCCTCCGCCGACGTCCTCCCGCGTCGAGGGCGCTGAGGACACTGAGGACGCCACCTCTCCCAGCGCCTCCCCGCAGAAGGCCCGCGCCGACATCCCACCAGAGCGCAGCGAGTGACGAGCCATGGCGCTGCCCTGAACTGCGGTGCCTAACCACTGTGAGTAGACCTTTCAAAGTTTACAAGTTTACAAGCCAAACGACTTTCTACTTCGGCTCGACATGTATTTTGCTCTGGAACACAGGTTTGAATGCAACCGCGACTCTTACTGTGCCGACCAGGATATTCGGCTACGGTTAAGGATCTACAAAATATTAATATTTGAGCATTAGATAAGATTTTGGTGAGGAGAAAATGGATGACGTCAATTCCACAATAGAAGAAATATGAATAGGCCATCCGAACCATCTTACTGCCTCAAGAACGAGAAGGATGTTAATTTGTAGTTATTTTACGTTAACCTCTAGGACATTTACAATACGCTTTGAAAGTTCCACCGAATTTTTTTTTTTCAATGTGTTGCTCAAATAAAGCAAAGATCGCTTAACATTATGCATGAAAACATTACAAGCGTGCTGTATTCAATTTTTTAAAACAATGCCACTTCTCTTTTTCAGAACGTTTGGGAACTTAAACCCAGTACTGTCTGGTAGAAGAGTGAAGTTCAAGCCAAACGTCAAGAACTTAATTTATTATTGTTGTGTAATTGTAATTGAATGTTTGTTAGGCGTTATCATTTTAGAGTGTTCTACTTTGTTATTATTAGAAGAGTGTTATTTGTTCCTGTTGTAAATAAAAATATTGGTGTTATCCATATTGTACATGTTTTACTTCGTTTATGATGTGCACTTTCTCCTGATATTCTAACCTTTTAAAATGATAAGTTATTTATTGACACCAATTACATTACCACAACCATCCCCACCACAGCCTACATCACCAAAACCATCACCACTACCTTGAAGCCGATTAATGAAAAATGAATGATTATGATTCACCATGTTTCCTTCTGTAAATAAATAATGTTTTAGTCGCCAAAGATCAATAAACTACAAAAATATATTCGCACAACTGATAATCACAGAATATCATCACAACTGATAAATGCACAGAACTGTAGCAGACATTTTCAAAGTATATTTAAAGTCAAGGTGATTTAAAGGCAGGAAAATTGTAAAAATAGTTTTTCTATTTAACTGCAGCCCAGCAGTCAAAAAATCTGAAATAAATCCACAACTTTTGATATTTTTTCGAGCCTGTTTCAGGGTTCTAAGACAATAAAAATGATTTTTTGTTACATTTTTCAAAAATATTTTTTGCGTTTGAATTTGACGCTGAGAAAATATCAAAAACATGTTTTTCTGATAATATAAATTATTTTCATATTTTTTCAAACAGATAAAATAGAGTAAAGTTAGCGAATAAAATAAAATAAAATTAAATTAAAAAAACACGTTCTTGGCTTTAGATGGGTGTGGGTGGTGGGAGGGAGGGTAAAAAACTGTTCAAAAATATTATTTTGATGTTATAGTTATTGAGTAACTACTCTTACGTCATTTGATTGAGGGAACTTATTATCATCTAATGATAATATGATGTGATAATATGGTATTTGGTATAATGATAAGCTGTTGACAGATTTTTTCATTCAAATAACCTTGAATTGTATTTGGCTTATATTTTTCACTACTTATTATTCATTACTTACTATTTGATGTTTATTTTCTTACTAAATTCTCCCTTTGATAAACATCTTTGCTACGTGACAGGATTATGTTTGAATGGCGAATTTCTTCTTCGTTTTCGATTTGTGTTGGGTTATTAAATCATTAAGTTCTATATTTATTTAGCAATCATGTGAAATAAATTAACAAGTTAAAAATTATTGCTTACGGAATTAAACGACAAGAAGATTAAAAAGAAGAATAACAGACCTAGAATGCCTGTTAAACCTTCTAACCTGAACGTAGAAAGTTCATGCTTTTATTTCACTCTTAACTAAACAGAATTACAAATTGAAATTTACTCTCAATTGAGAAATTGAAATCTGACTTTCATTTTAATGGATCATTTATTTTCTTTAAATAGAAAATGGGAGTTCATATAGCTATATTTGTGACAATAACTATCAAGTAACTTCTCCCAAAGACTGTCACGGGCCTTGTATCCAGTAACGTATCGCCACTCCATAAGCCATTTGTATAACCCTTACTTTTAAATTTCGCGCCAATTTCTTTAGACACAGTGCCCACAAGCGGTAGTCAGCTTGTTACTTTGCCGGCGATCCTGACATTTTTTGTTTAGGCGATAGTCTAGTTCAAGGACGAACTGACAGGAGTTTAAAAAAAATCAAACAATTTAGTTTCAGGGATCATAAGAACTTCTTATGTTTTAACAAATTTAGTTTAATGTTTTAATTAGTAATTCATCCGTATTTGATTAAAAGAAACCCAATACGAGGATTTTAGTGTAACATTGACTATATTGCAATGAATTGAACACTATATTGTCTGACGTGACTGCTCCAGTATCCGAGTTATTCTTCATAGGCGTTGCATCCTCTCTGAGATGAGGGAGTGTAAAATGCATCTGTGAACGATCGCATGCGCAGAAAGGGGAAATTAAGGTATCGGGTGATGACGTGCCGCTTACGTCACACTTTAACCCGCAGCAACAGCGGATTAAGTCTTTCTGTCGGTGAGCGTGAAAGCAAATAGACGTTGATGCATCGCGTTGTTTCCACTTCCTTTACGGCCAGATTAAACGACGTAATAAGGTAGGCTAAAATTCTACTACTTATAGGTCAATAATCAAAACAAGTATTGTAATAAAAAAACTATAAAGAAAAGGAAAACTACAGAATGCAGCTGACATAATGACATGGCTGTAATCCACAATGTGGTGGTCTATACACAAATTGTAATGCCAGGATCGATGCTGCTCTAATTTTATTTTTGCTTTATGTTCTAACAGTTTTACAGTCTAACGTTCTGATAGTTTGGTGGACTGTGTTGAATTTAATTGAACGTTGGTGAATTTCGGAGGATTTTCCCGAAGTACAAGATTCGACTGTAAAGCTTGCAAGTGGGTAACACGTTGGAGGCTACTCTAGTAGACTCCAAGCTATCCACTGAGCAGACTTCGGATCTTGTATGTCATGGTAAATAAACGGTAATATTGTCTACACAAATTATGGCCATTCGTATCACTTAAAAAAGGAGGGTGGACAGGTGAACGCATGTAGTGAGTTGGCTGATGGAGAGCCGAGGTCCTAGCTCGAACCGCATCAGCTGAACTGATTGAAACGTTTGGCGAGAAAATAAGAATTTTCATGGAAAGAAATATTATTATTAATTCTGAGGTGAAAGAAACGTTATAGAGAGGTATATGAGTTAACATTTTAAAAAAATTTCGGTTTCCTAATAGTAGAACCGAAATATTATTTTAAGAATATTAAAGAACAAGAAAACCTCGTCCTAGATGGCAATTTTCTTTGAAAACTTTTGGAGCAGTTTTTAAGAAAATGGCGCTTAAGCGATCCTGTATATTCGAAAGTCAATGCTCTTTTTCACAGAAAATGTTTGAATTTTTGAAAGACTTCATTAAACAGTATCTTTAATTTCACTTCATATAAATAATTAATCCATAAAAATGTTGACCCTTGGTAGGGAGGATCCAGGGTTGGAATTCCGCCGTAGTGTCGGATGATTGTCTCAATTCTGTAGTATTGCAAATGTGTGCATTTGTGCGTAAGCGTGCTTGCGTGTATGTACTTAGGCATGCGTGCTTGTGCGTGCGTGCATGCATGCGTATGTGGGCGTGCGCGCGTGTGTGGATGCACGTGTATGTGCGTATGCTCGTATTATGTGTGTGCATGTATGTGTATGTATGTGTGTGCTGTCTATGCGTAGTCACGAAGGTCCTTGCGTTCTGCCAATCCCAGATCAAGGTGCTCTCAGTGTGACCACCTAGTAAATTTTTCATGGCACATTTCATTGAGGAGTAGAAGAAACTAGTTTCGATCAGAACGAGCAGAAATATTTTTGGGTTAAAAAAGTACATGCTATAATGTTTGATTTGTCTTCGTAGATTTCTCATCCTCGAAATTCTGTAATCCAATATTTTCTGGCAATGTCACCTCGGCCGCCTCGAGGATTATAGAGATAATTTCTCGGGCGACGCCTAGACACACGAGACGTGACGTCACTCGGTTCCAGAGCGCAAACTCCGAGGCATTTGTTGCTCCTCTCGTCCACTGCGTGCAAAGTGATGGCTTGCAGCCGTATGAGGGATGGGCGTCGTTGATGGACTGCAAATGGGAAAATCGATTACGCCGAAGCGCTGCCCGGCTCCTCGTGGCCTCGTCTGCCTCGCCGACGCACACGGACAGCAGCAAATTTTACAAAGCTCTCAAACACGAGAGGGGAGTCTTGTTCTCGGTAAGGAGGGCGAAGGAGTACTTAGCGCCGCGACGAGTGCCACGTGGGCGTTTCTCGTGTTCAACGGACCTGAACCGCTGACGAATTCAAGGGCGGCCGAGGGGGCCATGCCCCCATTAAAGTCAAATATTTATTGTAATTTTACTAAATTTATTCAAAATAATGACCATGTATAGATCTCATCACATCCAAAGATGTATTTGTATTACGAATATACTGTACATTTTCCAAGCCAAAAATTAAAAATATATTTATGGAATCCAAGCTGAAATTATCTCTCTCCCTGAAATACTTACCGAATCCGCCAATGCCCTTCACACAATATAAATTCTGACTCCGCAGGTCCAGCCTTTATTTGACGGTAACATGTCTAAAAGCCATCCCTTTCCTATCGTATTTAATATTCCATGCAATAATTCGAACTTCCAAAAATTTCTAAAAGATTTGAAGTAACAATTACAATGAAATTGTACAATGATACCTAAAATGAATAGCGTTCGGATTTGCTAATCATCGTAACTTTCTGCAACATATTGCTCTATAATTCGTTATGGAAATGTAACGGTTTTGTGTGCGTGCTGCTGTTGGATGAGTTCCCTGATGCGTATCAAACAAATTTAAGGCGAAAAAATATAATTTTATAGATTATGCTACAAAGGAGTCAGTATGCTACAATCTATGTGCCACACACGATACGCAGAAAAATGAATATCCATCATGGATAACTCGAAAATGTTCTAGAAATAGACTACACAGGAACTCCTCCGCCTATATGTATTGCGAGATTGCATTAAATCAAATTTTGAAAGAAGAAAAGAACAAACATTTCGAGATAACATTTTGAGTGCGAAGATTTTTCGCGGTAATTTACAATTATTCAGGAATATTTTGGTTAAAATTGCATCGTGCATTCTTAAGTAATTTAGGAACAAACACAAATCCACTTTCACACAGAGATAACGATAGACGAATCATGTAAGTAATGGCACTTTTCCTAAACTTAATTCATCGGTTGCAGAGATGGAGAAGTGTGGGAGTGGTTTCAACAAGCCAAGCTGAAAAGTCCTGGAGTGTTTGAAATGCATTTAGGAGAGGAAAGACCGATACGGCGAGAGCACCTCTCCATACCTGCACCGCTTAATATGTCTTACTTATATAGGAATGTAATATGCATCCATTGTTCAAATCAACACATCTATTTCAGTAACTAACTCTCTTTACGGCAAAATACAAAATAGGTGTGTCAAGAATAATTCTGAGGCATATATTTTGTTGACAGAACGAGGAAACTACTTGCTAAATTAAGATTAAAATATGATGGTTTCTATCAAGTTTCATTGGAATTATAGCCAAGTGAAATAACAAATAGTCTTTATCAATTTTGCTAGAATTATTCCCGGGAAACAACATTTGTAATTTTCATTATTATCTGAACTCTACATTGTCAAATTTTCTTACATGATCGTATTAAAATTTCCTGTCTAATAATTTCTCTCCGACTACATTTACTGGAGACTATTTTGATTAATTTTCTCTCAGTAAGGTTCCATTTTCAAACGATATTATATATTCGTGTAATATGATTTAGTATGCACATTCTACATCGTGACAAGTCTATATTTCCGTCAATGACATGTAGTTCAGTTTTCCATTCTAATCATTTTAATGTTTTCAATTTAAATTCTCAATTCCACTTTAGACTTTCACATTTGTCACACAAAAATCCTTAAAAACCGCATGTTCGTTAGTTGATTCAACAGAACTAAAATTTAATATCATCCTTAAATTTATGACAAATTTATATATCCTTTTTCATAGAAATATATTCACATAGAAAGAAGTTATCAGATACGGAATATGTTCAGATTCTATAACATCGAGTCTGAGGGAACATCTATGCGATAAAAATGTTAGAGTTGAAGTTATTCTGCGTTTTGTATGAACTCAAAGGGATCGAAATATCGATAGGGAACAGAAAAGAACTTTATGAACTATGAAAGCCCCTATATTGTCATCCCTTAGAAGAAAAGTGAGCAATTTCATGTTTTATATTTACGACATCAAAAAACTCTGCCAAGACTATTCACATGTCAGCCAAAACTTTCTATCTACTTTTATCGCGCAACGTCAGGGATTAACATTTCAAAAGTTCTTTTAAGACATGCAGGAAATCCATTATTTTATAGTTGATACTAAACTAAAAGTACATATCCTTTATTCATAAAAATTAACAGATAAAATTAAGAAAATTGCACTTGTGGACAAGTTACAGCAGAATTTGTAGTTTATTACATGAAATTTTTCATGTCATTGCAGATATAATTACATGTAGATAAGTCAAAGTATTAATCGCTAAAAATCGTAAATGTTGGTTAATTACTCATCTAAAACGGTATTTGAGTAATGTATTTGAATCTTTAATTATTTCTGAGATAATTGACTTAATTCATTAAAGGTTACTTGCCCACATCACCCATACCGTCGCGCACATTTGTACCACATGTAGATTAAATTGATAAATTAATAAAAGAAAGCTATAAAATAGAACAAATATTTCATGCATAATATTATTTATGTTACTGATGCTCAAAAATACTCCAATTTGTATTTATAAATGTTTTTCTCAAATTGAACAAAGTTCCATCAATAATATGGAATAGGTCCAATTTTCATTATTTTCTCTGGAAATTCGCAAATTGCAAAATTGCAATACTTTATCGAACCTTCTATATCTTAAATATTGAAGATACAAATTTCTTCCTTGGTGAAAACTGTCTCTCAATTTTAAATCTTCGCAACTTTCAGTGTGCATTGTTTTAAAAAATGGGAGTTAAGGAAAAACAAGAGCATAATAAAGTATCTTCCAGAGCAGGTCAGTCAGTCAGTCAGTCCGTCTGTCATTCAGTCTGTCAGTCAGTCAGTCAGTCAGTCAGTCAGCCAGACAGTCAATCAGACAGTCAGACAGTCGGACAGTCAGACAGTCAGGCAGTCAGACACAGTTAGACAGTTAGACAGTCAGACAGTCGGACAGTCAGACAGTCAGACAGTCAGACAGTCAGTCAGTCAGACAGTCAGTCAGTCAGACAGTCAGTCAGTCAGACAGTCAGTCAGTCAGTCAGTCCGTCTATCAGTCAGTCTGTCAGTTAGTCAGTCAATCAGTCTATCAGTCAGTTAGCCAGTCAATTAGTTTGTCAGCCAGTTAGCCAGCCAGCCAGCCAGACAGTCAGTCAGACAGTCAGTCAGTCAGTCAGTCAGACAGTCAGTCCGTCAGTCAGTTCGTCAGTCTGTCAGTCAATCCGTTAGTCAGTTAGCTAGTCAGTCAGTTAGTAAGCCAGTTAGTCAGTAAGCCAGTTAGTTAGTCAGCCAATTAGTCAGTTAGTCAGTCAGTTACTCAGCCAGTTAGTCAGTTTGTCAGCCAGCTAGCCAGTTTGTCAGCCTGTTAGTCAGTTAGTCAGCCAGTTAGTCATTTAGTCAGCCAGTTTGTCAGTTAGTCCGTTACTCAGTCCGTTAGTCAGTTCGTTAATCAGTCCGCTAGTCAGTCCGTTAGTCGGTCCGTTAATGATTCCCGTAGTCAGTCCGTTAATTAGTCAGTCCGTTAGTCAGTCCGTTAGTCAGTGCTTTAGTCAGTCCGCTAGTCAGTCCGTTAGTCGGTCCGTTAGTCATTCCCTTAGTCAGTCCGTTAGTTAGTCAGTCCGTTAGTTAGTCAGTCCTTTTGTTAGTCAGTCTTTTTGTTATTCAGTCCGTTAGTTAGTCAGTCCGTTAGTTAGCCAGTCCGTTAGTTAGCCAGTCCGTTAGTTAGTCAGCCAGTCAGTTTGTTAGTTAGTCCGTTAGTTAGTCAGTCAGTCAGTTAGTTAGTCAGTCGGTTAGTTAGTCAGTCAGTTAGTTAATCAGTGAGTTAGTCAGTCAGTTAGTTGGTCAGTTTCAGTCAGTTCGTTAGTCTGATAGTCTCTTAGTCAGTCTGTTGGTTAATCAGTTAGTCAGTTAGTCTGGTAGTCTGTCAGTCTGGTAGTCAATTAATTAGTTAGTCTGTTAGTCAGTTAGTCTGTCAGTCAGTTAGCCAATTAGTCAATCCGAGTAAGTCAGTCAGTCAGTGAGTTAGTCATTGAGTTAATTAGTCAGTCCGTTTATTAGTTAGTCAGCTAGTTCATTCGTTAACAAGTTCGTTAATTAGTCAAGTAGTTAATTAATTAGACAGCTGGTTAATTAATTAAATAGCTACTTAATTAATTAGTCAGTAAGTTAATTAGTTAGCAAGTTGGTAAGTTACTTAGTAAGTTAATTAGTTAGTCAAATAATTAGTTAATTACTTAATCATTTACTTAGTTAATTACTTAGTCAGTTAATTAGTTCGTTAATTACTTAGTCAGTTAGTTACTTTCTCAGTTAATTACTTAATAAGTTAATTACTTAATACGTACATTACTTAGACAGTTAGTTAATTATTTAGTCAGACAACATCTAGTTAATTGTGCAAAGCCGTGAGTAGACAGTGACAATAGGGATTGTCTAGTCCGTAGTTAGCCAGCAGTTATGGTGATCTTTTGGCATCGTTCCCTGCTTCTCTCTTTTCGACTTTGAACAAGTGATGCGTCACATTCTCCATTATGAAGACTGTGCTTTTCAACTGCGCACTTCTCCTGGACAACGGACATTAGACCCTGCATTACCTCGGACATTCTAGGAACACGGTCTCCGACATCTTCCCATCGAGTGAGAACTCTTCCTTGCGTCCACGGCCTGCGACCGTCATTTTATTAACCCCCACCACGGCCCCGCCACCGACAGTCCCTCTGCAGATTTTATATTGTATGGAATAAATGTGTTTTTCTATAACCAGCCTTGGTTCATTTATGCCAATATACAAGTTATATTTAACGTAAAAAGTCCATAATATTAAGCCATTACTACTGTTTTTTCTTTGATCCATTGTATTTGCCATTCTTATGGTTATTCACAGTTCAGTACCTTGAACTAGCAACCCCATCGCCGTAGGAGTAACACTCAATAGCAAAGCAGAACTAACCACGGTTGCTCTCTTCGTCCACGTTTGCAAGGCTGTGGCTTGGTATTGTAACACTCCCTGTGAGAGAACGCCCGGTTAGCGGCCCGGTTAATAGCTCAGTCGGTGATGGAAGGAATCGTTAAACAGATACTGGTAACATGAAACAAACACTTTGATCACTGGTAAAAATTACTTTTATTCCTGGGCAATCAAATCTAATGCCCCAGGAAAGTTACATTAGCAAATTGAATAAAGAAATGTGAAAATTAGGTGGAAAGAAAAGAAGATGAAAAGTTAGTATTCAGAGTAAAGCTTAAAAATTAGGAAGAATTATGATTAACGTTACAATGGTAAAATACAAAAGTTACAAATCGATGCGCCATAGCGCGGCGCCGCATTACAAAATTTACACAGGGGCGAATGCCCTTGAATAATACTGCCTGGAAGAAGGTTTCCGCGCGCCCGGGGAGGGCGCGGCGCGGTCGGGGGGAGCGGCTGTCGTCCTTCAAAAAAAAATCAGCGGAGGTCGATGGCCTCCCGGGCCAACAGCTGGCGGTCGGGTCGTGACGTCACCAAAGGGGCGGCGGCGCGTGGCTGCGTTGACGGCGTCTGGTAGTAACTGGTAGTAACTGGTAGAACTGGTAGTAACTGGTAGAACTGGTAGTAACTGGTAGAACTGGTAGTAACTGGTAGAACTCGGAGTGGCCGGGCGATCTCAATCTCAGGAACGTAGTAATTAACTATGCGTACCTCTGATTCTCATTATAATAATTGTCGAACACAACTTCGGACAGTTTAGCAATCCTTCGGAGAAACGTTCGCCTCTCTTCACGACGAATTCCCACCCCAGAGAATTTTCTCTGTCTACTGCAGTCGGCTCAATGCTCAAAACTTGCAGCAAAATAATATAAGTCCCACATAGGCATATTCGCCCGAATAATTCCCACCCCAGATAAGTTTCTCTCCCAACTGCCCTCAGCCTAGAACTCAGGCTCCTTCCGACAAAAATTACAAGTCTTTCAGAGACACACTGGTCTCTCCCCGACGAATAGTTACCCCCCCAGAGAAGATTCTCTCCCGACTGCTCCCCGTCTAATGCCCAAGCTCTTCTGATATTCTCTCAGTCGAAATTGTATCAAGTCAACTTTTGCCCCCACCTATTTTCTCGCGTGCTCCAGCTCCTTATAATAGTCGCGTCGCTATTGGCCAAAGGAAACGACGCATTGTACTATTTCCAACCAATCGCGACGTGGAAGCCACGGAAATTTCCGCTCTCTGCGCCAGCTGTGAGTGCACAGGGTTATTCTAATTCCTTCTAGAACATCAGCCATGCTTGCACAAGGCAGGCGTTGTCCGGTGAAAGAATTTATCACTCTGGGTTTCCCCGGATGTAAGCGGGCGTTCTAGAAATTTCGCAGCCGTTCTTGCGAACACGTGCCTCTCTCAGTGAATGTGTCGACAACTGACCCTTTTAACGACCTTCTTAATGAGCCGGGGGCGCAAATGGCTGTCCGATAAGCGAGGTTGCACGTGCAACGCCGTCTGTTTATCCTCCCAGTAGAACTCAGGGTGGCCGAGTCTGTTTGTTTAATTTTAGGTCCGGTGAATTTCGTTTAAAACGTATGAGGAAATCTGTATCGCTACAGTATGGTTCCAAAGGTTTGGGCTTCGAGACCCGGCAGAACGGTGGGAACTATTAAAATCCGACTGGTTAATCTTGAAATAACGAAACGTTAATACATAATTAATGACCATACTGTTAAGGAGGCATGAGAACATACTCCAGTTTTTTTTGGGGGGGATTTAATATTTTAATCGTCTGTCAAATAACATTGTTAAACTCCAGGCTGATATATCATAAAGTCATTAAAGAGGCTTAAATTAAATTTCACAAATGTAAACCATCATGCATATTAAAGCCGTAAAGAGAATGCTTTTGATTTCCTCTCTATTCGGCTCCCAGTGAACGGTTTTAAACTCGTGAGGTAGCAAAAACAAAGAGAAAAACTGAGGAGTGGAGATCTCTCTACATTGAATAGATTGCTTTTCCTTTTTAATAAATAGCTTTGAAATTTGCGTTGTTTTAAATACGTGGCTGTAATGGAAATGGGAACATGGCGACATGCGCAACTTGGCAAGTTCGGGGGAAATGGAAAAGTATTTGTTCTTGTTTAGAATACTTCGTGTTGGGTGATCGTTTAAGAGATTGTTTGTGACTATCAACTCAATACTTTGTACAAGTATTGATACCAGACAATATCTTTATTTATTTATCATTTTATAACTACTTCGTGTGTCCTCATCATCATCGTTGTGTAAAATTTTCCTGTTCAGTTGGAAAATAATTGTGCTTTTATAATAGAGGTCGTTGCAATTTGCAGTCTAATGGAGAAGAAATGATGCAAGCTAAGTGCAAATGCTGTATGTAAAGAAAAATGCTAGTTTGAGTTTATTGTAATTGTACATTGCACATTGTTCTATAAGCAACCTGCACCGCCTTCACTGCCTGTAGGAACATCACGTCCATTACGCTTCGTGGTCTCGTAGTATATAAACCGGATCAGCACCGAGACAGCACGGTGTCACAAGAAACAACTCATTACATGCGATTCCGCTTCATGTGCCCAAGGTCCAGAGACACATTTTCTTGGCCCAAGACGGGTCGTTTACTAAAATGTTGGACCAACAGACACCCATGGACCTCATGTCAGATACGAGTGCAACGCATGTTTATTGAGGCATTCTGAGGGACCTTCTTGTTATACTGCTTTGTCAAATGTTTCACTGTGAAGCGTCATTGCTACAGCACGAATCTTGAAATGTGATTGTGAATCCGTATCTCTTCGTTCTCCCTTCAGTCCATAATTCCCTTTCTCTGCTATAATTGCGACTTCCACTTCCTTCATGCATGTATATCTTTGCCCCTTCTACGAGCTGCGTGCAGAAGATTGCACGTTGCTTCTCGCCTGCGCAGCCTGGGACGTTCGTACGCCATAAACAAGACCGCCCCACAAAATTACGCTACAATTATAATAATGCACTTACGTAGAATCATATTAAACCCAGAAATACAAGAATAATATGGCGTTCAAAACGCCAGTTACCAACCATGAATGTAAGGCTGCAAAAGTGTGCACACACTTTTGCTACCTTTTAACACATCTGTCAATTGAAGCAATAGACGATGCTTCACTTACCCATACCTGAACATAAAACCTTCATCACATGCACCACAGCTAATGACTGAGAGGACCGGTGCGAGGTATTTTCTGCAAAAACCGATGAGACATTGCCGATACGTACGTGCATGAGACAATATCTGCGAACGCTTATTACACTGTAAGTAGATGGATATTTTTTCACATCTAACCAGGTACGCAATTTAGACGCTTGTATTTTCAACAGAGGATCAGACGGCCTTTTTTGGTGTGATAGACTCCAGAATTTCCTTTAAGGTCTCGATATGGTTTTTTTGCAGCATGAGATGTATAATAATAATTTTATTCATTTTCACATTAGTTAACACATGCAGAAGATGACTGTATTTGAAGACAAGCATTATTTAGGGAAATATCTCCATTTTCAATATTGTAGTAACCGACAACACAAAAATTTTGATGTTTCACCGTTATTTAATTTTAGAGTTCGCCGAAAATGGGACTAGCATTAATTTTTTCACCGTCCTTTGCTACATAAGAGAAATAAATATAATACAAAAATTGGATCAGTTTTTGAGAAAATAATTGCTTAAAATATTCCTACATGTTACACAGAATTACGCAGAAACTACTCATATTCTGATATTCACAACTCAACATCACCACCGCTTATTTGATCTGTAATATCGACACGTTACTCTTCATGGACCAACCAGCACATCTGACTGAGTCATTACAATGAATAACTGACTCTGAAGGAGATATTAATTTAATTAAAATGACCGAAAACATGTATTAACTCTTGTAATAAGGGTGTATTACATTGCGTCAAGCCACTCGGATTTGTCGGGACCATTATTAGCGTTATGCATGATTTTCTCCTGCATTAAAAGCAAAGTTCTTCTTCTTTGGTCCTATCTTCTATATACGGAAGTTAGGTGACCCATAACGGGTTTTCTTGGGATAAATTATTCAGGGTGGTATCCCGTTGCCTTCCCTGATATGATGATGATGATAGGGGGTGAAAGGACGAAAACAATACAACTATGCCCGAGGCGGGACTCGAACCCGCGATCTTTTCGTACGAGATCGCTACGGCTCTACTGCCTTAGCGATCTCGGCCACCGGATCGGCAAAAGCAAAGTTATTACCATGGAATTAATCATTTTATTCAATAACGACATTTTTCTTGTAACTTACTTGAGATAAGTTATATACAATATTCAAAATGAAGAGTTTTTCCTGAATGAAATTAATTGTTCAAAGACAGATCTTGAAATAAGAACATGTACAATTTTTAAAAAATATGAACAGTTTCTGCGTAATGTTGGGTAAAATATAAGCGAGTTTTAAACCATTTTTTTCTCATAAACGACTCTTAATAACATTTTTGGTTATTCTTAAACATAATTTATTTTATTTCAAAGTTAAACTTTTCCTTCAAATTTTCTCCTCTATCAAACGACGGTATAAAAATTGGCGCTAGTCCCATTTTCGGCGAATTATTTCCGATGCTTTTAAAAAAAGTTAACGTTGCAAAAGTACAATATTGAAGATAGAGATTTTTATCTTAAATATTCTCTGTTTCAAAAAATCACGACTTTGAAATAGGTCATGTAGAATTTTTTGAATAATCAAATAGGTTTTGCGTAATTGCTGCTTGAAATTAATGCAAATTATAAAAAGAAAATTGTTTCAAAAACCCCTTCAAATATTTTCCTAATTTTTCTCCACAAATAGAAAAAGAGGGCATTTAAAAGAGAATGAAACAGTAATTTTTAAAAAATAACCTCCAAACATTATTTTATGCATAAAAGTATTATTATTTTATTAATTATTTACTCAGCTCCAAAAAACATATTTTCATCTGCAACTGTCTTTTAACTATTGGTCATAATCAATAGTAGTTCGGACTTCCCTATACAGAGGGATGGCTCTATTTTCAACAATCGCCGACTTTTTTGAACTCATCGAATTTCTTCGGAACTGTTAATGGTATCCTGCTGACGAAGTTCAACGACTCCTAAGGGTTAAGGAAGGGCGTGAGCACATAAAATGAACGCTGAGTGAACTCTGATGCTTTGGTCAGAGTTTTCCGTCCGAGCCAATTCGGTGTAACGAGGTAACTCAAAAGTATTGACATCAACATTTTATCTAATTGGAATAATTTCTTAATAATAATACATATTTGAAGAAAGTGGATAAAACTGCGAGGGATCTGTGTTTGGCGCGGGGCCTTTACTGTTCAAAGAACAAGCATGTTATGTTGGCCCTGAAAGAGAGCAGGAAGAACGATACACACTTATTAACTTCATTAATTTTAATACGTTTTAAATTTGTTAATAATATCAATGTTCTTTCGAGTTTACGTAAACAGAAAAATTGTCTGTTAATAAGATAATAATTATGATTTAAATATTACATTTATACTATTTTTTGTTATAATTACAATATAAGTATATTTTTATTCTAATTATATTTAATGTTGATGAAGATATCATTAATAATTACAAATCCCTCTTCGAAATTTCTAGTCACAACTGAGTGCATCAAACAAGGCAGCAATCCCTGGACAAGGAGCTGTACCGATATAAATGACCTCTCTATATCTCAATAACTATATATCACGATGCTATGTGTCTTAAAACTTAACACATTTATGATAACTTCGTTTAACTTTTGATTTTATGCAAAATGAGTGATAATGAGGATTCCACAAGACCCCATACCTGATTTGCTTCAAGTGTAATATGTGAACCTCGTATTCGACGGAGAACTGTAGTTAAAATATCATTTTAGAGAATATATTTGATTTAATAACATTTTGGTGATTCTTAAACATAATTTAATTTATTTCAAAGTTACATTTGGGATGTTAGTGTAATTTAAATTGTTTGTGAGGTAAACGCAATTGTCTTCAGGAAATTACACTTTCATGAATGCTGCTCTTCAAAATGCCCTTCCTTGTTCGAAATGCAGAACCCTTAAGTGCTCTTCTGAGACTAGACATATCACCTGTGCCATTCCAATGACATCGTCTAGAAGTGGAACGCGACCATAAAATGCCATTCTTCGTAATTTTACAAATTGAAATGAAAATAAAATGAAAACCATAACTTCAATACATTTTCAATCCAGCATACGAGATACACACTTAAACTATTTCAACAAACAATTAAATCGATTCTTCATCTTAACTGAATAACGATTATTCCGTTTCTTGCACAATGACAGAAGATGGCGAACAGTATGAGGTCAGAGTGAAGAAAAAGCTGCTTGGAATTTCTTCATTGTTGAGACAGAAGAAAGACTGTAAGACGAAGCGCTACAAATGTTTTGACTAAACGGGACACAGACATAAGTGTGGAAAATGTGGTGCACTGCAATAACGCACATGTTTAGCCGCTCTCCTCTTTTCTGCTCGCACCGCGCGTTGGACTCGCAAGTTCTTCGCACGTTTCTTCTAGTTTTCTCATATATTCTGAGGAAGCAGTTCCAGACTTTTTACGGCCTTTCGGAACGCGCAAAGTAGCCTTACGGGGCGCGTCGGAGAGCTCCGGAGTCCGACGGAACCGAGCGGAGGAAAAGAGAGAAGGGGAAGGGAAGAGGAGAGACGAGGCGAAAAGAACGATGGACGACAGTAACAACGCTGCCACAAAGACGCTCAAACAGCGACACGTGAGACGAGCGGGAAGAAACAATCGCCAGACGAACGACGGAGGACGAACTGAAAAAAATGGACCTCGGAAGAAGGCGACCTCTGGAAGAAGCGTGGGATGCGATGAATGACGGAGGGGCACAACGTTACATGGTGGAAGCGAAGAGATGCAATCTCTTCGATGAGACGTGCGAGGAACGCACAGGGAACACGAGGGAAACCTGAGGCGTCAGCACCGGACCGAACGCCCAACGCAAAGTCGAGAAGCGAAGTACGAACAGCGTGAAAAACCCGAGCGGAGAGCTGAGCGATGTAGACAGCGGCTGACAGGGCGCGCAGACGGTCAAGCGGCGCCGGATGGCGTCCGGCGCGCAGCGGGCGTCGCGGGCGCAGAATGCGTTTCGTCTCGCCCACCCCGACCTCCGCCGTCTGCGTCTGCAGGCGCGTGTTTTCCTCGCGCTGATAGCAACTAAATCCCGTTGTTTACCTCGACTGGCGGTCGAAGCGACGTCGTGGCGGGGAGACTCGCACCCTCGCCTCGCCCTCGGTCGCGCGCGGGCGCCGTAATGGAGAGAGAGAGAGACGGAGCGGCGTCGCCCTGAGCCTTTGAAAGGTCCATGACAAGATACCAACTCAGGTTCCCCGGAAAAGGGTTTGCGCGTCTTCGATCGACTGACCCTCCCGCCCCCAGACGTGCTCGATCTTGTTTGAAGGAACGATCTCCGGGAGAGGGGACGGGAAGACAACGCGTTGCGTTCCGTTGTGATGCTGTTGCGTTTTCACTCGAAAAATAACCACAAAAACCTTGCAGACCATCTTGTTTCGAGTTGCTGTTAAAGCGGAAGTCAAGTTCGAATAGGGAAGTTGATTTTTCCCATTGTGTTTCTGCGTTTTATCACAAGACGCACACACAGGGAATCATAGTAACCCCAAAAGAGTTACTCTTTACTTTATATAAATGAGGTAAAAAATTAACCAAGGGTTGACTATTCAAAATTATTTAATTTTAGTTGTGTCTACAATTGTTAAAGATAATCAATAAGATTATTATTACTTACTGCCCTTGTCATTACAAATTTTTTGCGCCGTTTCATATGCTTAGTGATATACATCCTCAGGCAAACCTTTAATTTATGAGAACAATTAATAATTCACAATATTAAAAACAACTAAAACATGAGTGGGGATATTAAAAAAAATTGCAGATATAATTTAACTTGAGGCAAACGAATGAAATACAAGTACAATAATATAATTACAACAGAGAAATAATAAAAGAATAAAATTATTTCCCAGAAACGCGACAACCAAACACAAGCCAGAATAGGTAATTACCCCAATTTAATTAATAAATGAGAAAATATAAGATATCGAAATAGTTACAAAGACATTACAGTATTCAAAATGTGCGAGGAATCATTTATCACCTCCTTTATCTAAAGGTTGGCTACGTCAAATACGAGTGGTGGCAAAGCATCCCTCGGCTTAGGATACGAGATAGGAACGACCTTAGGATAAAGCTTCAGTTCTGGTCTTTATTTTCCTACACATGCCAATACAATACAAATGTGCTGACTCGATAATAATATACTTAGAACTATATACCCTGCGACTATACAAGACTATATTTATTTTAATAAATTCATATAAGTAGTAATAGCAGTGGCACTTGTTCAGGTTATATTTACGTTATTATTTCAGAATTCAGCAATATAACCAGGCAAATGCGATACGTGAGAAACGTACGCTTCGTCTGCTGATTTTCATACGTCATCAGTTTTTGAGAATAAAATCTCAAACTAGTGATACTAAATAGCACATACTTTCTCACATTAATTGTTCCGCAATATTATACTACTAGATAAACTTGCAAAATAATTTTCAAAGAGAAACAAATTCTCGCCGAGATTCATACTCAGGTCCATTGAGTTAACTTGCCGTGCGCTTTACACCAGACTACCGCTCTGACGTACTCATTTGTGTCGACGCGTAAGAATGTAATTACCTCCCCTATTAGATTCAGACATGCAATTTTCGAAAATCGATTTCGCAATTTTCGAGTTCAACGTAAATGTGATATGCACCATTTCATTGTTTTATCTGTAGAAAAAAATTGTAGCGGTTTAAAAAAATATTAATTGCATGGACTAAAGCACACATTACGCAAAAACTACTCGATTTATTATTGAACATGACTACATTTAACAAGTGAGTTTTTAGAACAGATTTTTCAAGGCAAAAATTTGTATCTTCAATTTTGTAGTTTTAAATTGTTTACTTTATGCAATTTTCAAAAGTACTGAAAGTTCGCCATAATGACCCCAGCACCCTTATTTTACCATCCTCTGATACACAAAAGTCGGCAGATTAAAGAACAAATTTTGAGCCGTTTACGAGAAAATAACAGTTGGAAATTTGCCTATATTTCACGAAACATGTACGCGAACACTTCTCACATTTTCGAAAAATTGTACAGAATATAATTTTAATATCTTTCTTTAAAAAAACAGATTTCGTTAATACCAAATCCCTATCTCAAATATTCTTGTGCGAAGACGATGAAAAAATTTTGAACTTTTGCAATGATAGAAAAATTAGGGACTTTAATCAAAGTAAACCTACAGTTTAATCGTTTCCATCGCTATCTAAGGAGAAACATTAATCCAAAAATACACACGCACAGGCGCACACACGCACAGTCCGTTCGTCCGTCTGCCCGTCTGCCGATTTGTCGTTGTGTTGGTGCGTCCGTCTGTGCGTTTGTGCGTCTATTCGTCTCCCCGCGCGTCTCCCCGCGCGACTGTCCATGCGTCTCGCCATAATTCAGGTGTTAACTTTTACAAATGGCGGGAGGCTAGCTGTGGCTGCAGTAGCTGGATTTCTGCCTCAAGTCCTTTAATGATATTTAAACTTCTCTATCTCCTTTTCGTGAATGGGATCAATTTCGTGATTATCTCAGATTATGCAGGTAATTTTTCAGCAATTATAAAAAATGGTGATATCTGTGACAAGCCAAACTTCCTCTACATACTGTGACATTATTACAAATAAACAATTATGATATCGAAAACGAAGATTCCCAAATTAAATTAAAAATTGGGAAAATGTTCTAGCCATCAGAATAATCTGTTTACTATTTTAAGCATGTATTCTTTATTAAACACATCGCGGAATCAGTATGAAAACAATTGAAATTTAATAGTTCCTCACTATATCGTACCACAGTCTACTCGAAGAAAGAAGCTGGCATTTCGCCATGAATTTAAAAGATCCATTACATTGCACTCTCGTTTATAATTACCTTTACCCTACAGCTATTTTTCTCTCAGTCCTGCTCCGCCAGCAGTGAGGAGGCCATCGTAATTTGCAGGCATATTCCAAGAAGAGGCTTGCGCGCAAGCAGCCGCCGAGACGATGAGTGTGTAAACCATCCCGGCGACCTGTGCGCGCGTGTGGCTCTCCCCGCACGACGCTGGAAGGCAGCGAGAAAAAGTCGCTGGAGATGGTGATGGTGATGGTGGTGGCGGTGGCGGCGGAGACGGTGGCTGCGGCGATGGCGGCGGCGGAGTCAGCGACCCGTCACCGCGCTGTCGCGACGACCGTTTCCATTGAGTCGGGGCTGACGCCGCGTGAACGCAATGGCGATACGACTCCTCAGATTAGCGGAAAACGATACGAAGAGTCTGTAGTCACACACACAGCAAACCAGAGCTGCTTCATACACATACTTTCTCGTATAATAAGTGAGGATTACGTAACTTTATAATACTAGTAGGCCCCTCAAAAGTGTTCCATACTCTCAAAAATGTATGCCTGGCTGGAATGTAAACTTGCGAGCATATGCTCCGTGATGAGTGCTCTTATCCGTTACACCAGGCATGTGAAACCACGCCCGCGCGAGGTAGCTGAGAAGGCCGGTGCTCCAGTGAGCGTGGGCAGCTTCCTTTGATGTCCCTTCTATTTCCACACCAAATCCAGGAAGTGGTGTACACTCACAAACTGAAGTGACGTACGACGTGGAATAGTGACTACGAATATATGTTTGCGAGATATGTCTCTGAAAGTTAAAAATTTTCGCATACGGACGCACAGAACAGGAAATAATCTTTGTCTGTAAACTTGAACGTAGGATGTTAATGCACTCGTTGTGCACTCTTAAGAAAACAGAGTACGAAATCAAAATGTTTAATTTTCTTGTCAATTGTCATTTTTAAATTTGTAATAGTACTATTTTTACGTTTTAATGGACAATTTCTTTGCTTTAGTAGATAAATGGGAATTAACATAACGAATTTTGGAGCAATAACTGTGAACCAAATTACTGTCAAGGTTCAGGTATCCAATGATGTACTGTCACTCTGGAGCGCTTGCACTAGTCTTACTTTAAAATCTCGCGCCAGTGTCTCGGGACGCAGTGCCTACTGACTCTAGAACGCTTGTTACCTAGTCCCCGACTTTGATATGCCTGCCTTAAGCCATCTTACAAAATTCGTCCCGACGCACGCTGAGGCCATGTCCCGCCACAATTCTGAAGCCAAGGTGGCCAAGATTTAAAAAAAAGAAGTTATTTTTGTGAAATTTTTGACATACAGATGGTGAGACTAATATTCTGTGTCGCATTCCACGTTTAGGAAATGGCGTTCACTTATGCCTGCACATCTGCATTAGTTCAAAAGAAATTTTCGTGAAAATAATGACAGCTAAAGAAAGGCAAGGAATTAATGGTTGCTTCAAAATCCAGGTAAACTGTAATTTTGTTTTATTTTTCGTAATTGATTATTATATTAACGATATGTAGAATATTTTATAGTTATAATAACTTTTTGCTTAGAAATATAGAAAAAGTAATAAATTTCGCCGTGTTCCGCAACGAAATTCTACCCTGAAATTCTATTGAAATTCTACTCTGTAATATTATCTAACGAAAAACTAAAGAACAGCTACCAGAAAGTATGAATCTGCAAATGGCGTCAGTTTTATATATTAGAAAATGTAAAGCCAGTTACGCGGAAGTTCACGAGCTTCTGCAGATCGGAGTGACAAGACGTTAAAAGACAGGGGATATATTTCTTCAAAAAATTATGTTTGTGTCTTTCTAAGGAACACAATGTGTAGGAATGCAAACAAATCAGAAAGAGGTAGACCTTCAAAATGTATAGCTGGCAAGGAAAGAACGTATCGCAACATTGCATTGTTTACAAGTGACGAATATTACAAGTAACGAATGTTCGTGACGCATTTTACTGTGTTGTCGGGGTGTAAAGAAATATTGAAATAGAACTCTCCAGTCACGCCTCCAATCTTTCGTTGTGTTTAAACACGGCCGAAACCGAAAAGCTGAAAGGTAACGTCCCACTGAGAGTGGAGGAAAGATCTTGGCTGTCTGCAGAAATTAAAATATTTTTGGAGTTTTTTTTCGTTAATCGGCCGACTAGGACCACGCATGCAAGCATCCTGCATTTTCCGTGGCTCAGTTTTTATTTATTATCACGGTGGCAGGTGCTTGCGACAATTTTGGGGGGGACCAGCATTTTAGCTGGATCCGATTTTTATCCCCCACGGTTGTTAGCCCTGGGGGTATGGAAGATGAAATGATGATATGATGATAATGGGGGGGAAAGGACAACACATACAGACATACACAAATACACCCATGCCCGAGGCGGGACTCGAACCCGCGATCTTCTGGTCCGAAACCACTCCGGCACTACTGCCTTAGCGATCTCTGCCATCTGATCGGCTTTTGGAGGTTTAGTATAAATGTCTTTCGCTGGCTAGTTAGGATGAGCATTTATACGTGTTTGCGGATTGAGTGCTTTCTAACCTGATTTCGTTGGTTTGTGCCAGCATTTGTGTACAGGATCCGGCCATCCTTACTGTCTCGTCCTCACTGCTTGTCATCCCTGCCTGTCCTCACTGTCCATCCTAACTTCCTGTCCTCACTACCCGTCCTCACTGACCATCTTTATCACCCGTCCTTACCACCCGTTCTTACTACCCGTCCTCACTGCCCGGCTCGCCCCCCTTCCTCACCACAAGGCCTCACCGCCCGGCTGCACTGCGCAACGTCACTGCCCACCCTCACAGCAACCCTTAATGCCCATTTTCTCGGCTCGTGTTCCGTGCGTGAGGTCATTATAAAGTTACCGGAGAGACACGATAAGAAATTGTTATTTACGTTTCCAAAATAGCTTGAAAAGAAACCTTAATGGTTCTTGCAAATCGAACATCTCCGCAATGTGAAATCTTAATAAAAATTAATTTCATAGCCAATTTTCTTTCTGCCGAATATTGTAAATACATTATAACTTGTCGCTTCACTAACGCAAACTTTGGACAAAAGGACACTTTACGCAAGAGACCATTGTCACGACTTTAAACACGAAATTCAACATCGCACATTCAAACTACGGAATACCGCCAATCCTGGGGGTTTTCTTCTGTCGTTCTCCGACCTCGCGCCGTCGGGAAGTCGATTCGTGAGCGGGGCAGGTTGGGGCGTAAGACCCCAACTTGATTACGCCTCATTCTTTCGAAAGATGAGAATCCCTACCCGAAGGTACACATATCTACTGTTTCTTAGAACCATATCCAGGAGCGGGAGAGTGATTCAAGTTCAAGACGTTACACAACGCCGTTCACAGCATCTCCTCCCTTCGGGTGGGCGCCCGCCTGCCCGTCGCCAGCGCGGAATCCCCGCGCTTTCCCCGTACGTCCCCGCCGGCGCCGGACGAGTGGACGGCTGCGCGACCTTCGCCCGCTGCCACTTCTCCCGCTCTCGGAATGTCTCCTTGCCCTGCACTGCCCGCACGGCGCCAGCGCGCTCGGGCCTCGGGAGGCGCCACGCCGCGCACAGCACCGAGGGGAACGCGCCGCACCGCACGTGGGTGGCGTAACGCGCTTGAGAAAGCCCGGGTGTGGGGCGCCCCGCGAGCTGCGGGGACGGATCGAAGAGTAATTAGAAATTGCGCAACGGGGTGGGATGGGGCGGGCACGAATAGGCGGAAGGCGTGGAGGTGCAGGTGGAGAATTCACGCATCCGCTCATTGAGCGCGGCTCGAAGGTGTTTCAAGCGAAATGTGACAATGACACGAGCTGCAAGTGGATTTATTTTTAATATTAATTGCCCTTTGATTACCCTAAGGTGTTAGCGTTTTTTCGCTTTTAAATAGTTCCTAATATGTCTCTTAGTTTATAGAATATATTTGAATACAAATGGGTGTGTATATCACCTCCTGTAAGATCCAAACAATAAAATATATTTTACTGACTAATAATTTCTGAATTGTGGCAATGTAAAGTAATAGAAATTAAAGTGAATCTATGGTGCATATTTCTGCCATTATTCCTCGCCTATTCTCGATCTAGTAAATTTAATTCAACAAAAACTCCATTGCCTACGGTCGGAATAAAGTTTTACAGCATCACGTGAGGTTTAATTTGGCTTTACCCTCGCCACGAATTGCTCAGCAAGTCGCTTGCGCAACCGAAATTGCGTTAGTTGCTCTGCGTCCCGCAGGTGATATGAACACTTGCCTTCAGATGCCCTTGCCCAGCGCTTGGTTACTCTTTTATGGCAAGTGTTGGCAAGTGAATACTCAGAGTACTACTTGCGTTAGCGATTGTGGCTTCGCAGCTATGGCAAGCCTGAATAAGCTGTATTGTTTATGCTGATTTTTTTTTATATCTTGGATTCAAATTCGCAAAATATGGGTTTCGAGGAACATTTGTACGCAGAGAGTTCACGGTATTTTTTGTGGTTAATGATGAAACAATTATTTTAATGTACAGAAAAATGATCCATTGAGGTGATGAAATTTAGCGCGCTGGTGTGAAGTAGTTCGTTTGCTACCCACAGTCCTTTGGGAGGTACCAAATTAATTTAGAAACAAAAATGCTGAATGCTGATATTGCGAAGGTTTTTGCCACATCTGAGGTAAAGGTGGCAAGAAAATTAAAAAAATCCATTTTTGAGCGTTACTATTAAATCGAATGTCTATCAGTGTCCTCATGAATTGGCATATCAGTGGCTCTCATGATGCGACACGAGAAGGACGCTCGACTTCTCGTTTAGACGGAAACTCCTGGAGTTCGCATCGCGGCAGAGCGACTGTGCGTGGCTTGGAGGGGTACTCATCAACCTTCACGCGAAGAGGAGTGACGAAGGGGTAGAAAGATCCTCGCACCTCGTAATGCCTTCCCTCGAATTTCTTTTTGCGGCGCGACGGTGTACACCTCGGAACAAGTATTGCTGTACGTGATATAAGCTGGCGAACTGGAATCCGGAGCAAGATGTATGAAAGAGGTTTAGAAAGGGCTCACTGAGGTAAATATGAAATTTATTTTAACAATTTCCGAATAAGACGAAATCTCCAATACAGTAACAATTTGATGCTGATATGCACAATTGGATTCGCAGAGATTTTTCATATGGGGGTTTGAAGCAAAACCAAATTCGCTCCTGGCGCGATTCAAGAGTTTTTTCGTTCACCTTGGCGGTGGTTCTGCGGCCATTCAGAGGCGTTGGACGGCACGGAGAGCTTCCAGCGTGGGACCCCGTTTGCTTCACGTTCTCGCAAGGTGACGAGCAGAAACAGACATCGCTTCTAGGACAAGGTTGTTGCTTCCAATCTTATTATTTTATGAAGAACTAGGCTAGAATTATATTCTTAAAAGCCATGTAAAGTTGATAGATTTATATTGAGTTACTAGTGTTGAGAGAAAATCGTTAGGAAACACTTTACATTTTAGCGTCAACATCTCTCTGGTTTATAGTGCGATTTTATGAAAATCTTATGCAAAGGTAATGATAATTATTTGAAATTCAGTTAATTAATAGATTTGTGAAATGGTGCAGAAAGAGGAATTTAACACAGTTTTTGAGATATATGTAATTTTGGAACAATTTAACAATTCTAATGAATTTGGAAGTCTGATTGTTGTAATTAAAAGAAATCGCGCATCACTTTCCATTTTATTGTGCTCAGGATATAGGATTTACAGAGTTTATGTGTTATTTCAGGGTTTATTGTATTTATTTTTTGTTTTTTAACATATGTTGTGTTTTAAGAATTTGTTCAATTTACAATTATTCGATTAAGTTCCACCTAACACTGATATCTCAATAGAGGAGAAAATAGTGAGTAATGGTTATAAAGTATCCAACTGGGGCAGATTAATTGCGAATTACCCATCCAACCAATTTTTTACAATCACATGCACTCAATCAGGGGAGTGACTGGTGATTGATGCACCACACCCCACGGGCCAGCAGGGGTGTTTGGGTTTTTCCAAAACTTAAAAGAGGGTGGAGATCGCAATTAGAAAACATAGCCAACTAAATCAGAAACGTAATTCTACATTTCAAATGTGTAGGACAAGTGTAGTACGTATAGAAATATTTTAGACACACACAATTTATATCAATTTCAATACATACACATTTGTGCAAACGTTCATGCATAAATATATACTCACGCAGAGCTGTGCAGTTTGCTTACTGTGACAAAAGTAATGAAGGGCGTTAAAGATTGGTTTCATATTTGTAATAAAGAATGATAAAGCGCGTGATTGTACTAGTAGATTACAATAGAAAATAGATAATTTACGGAGGAGATACGTAATTTGATACAAGGACAAACGTAAAAAATGAGGGAATTTTGTGTGCAACGATAATAGTATTTTAGATAATAGTATTTTAGGTGAGTAAAATTAGAGGAAAGAGAGTGAAGTGATGAAATTGAGTGAAGGTTTAAGTGATAAAAGTAAGAATGAAATTGAAGAAAAGGAAGAGAGAAAGGAATCAAAATGGACAGGGATTTTAGAGATGCGAGAAAAGAGAAAGGCGAAGACCAAAAATGAAAAATATGAGATAACCGAAATGCCAGATCATGTGGTTTCTACCATTCTGACCATTATTTTCTGTTTCTCTTGGAATTGCTTAAGTTGGGTAATTGCACTCTTCTTTAAAGAAACATTCGCATTTTTTAAGGCTGCGATTTATACTTGGCCACGTAGACTGGCGTCTTCTGCCACTGTGCGCCGGGCAACGGCCCGCGGGTGTTTCGCAACGCGGGCCAACGCGTTGGCGACCTCCGCAAGGGACGTACCGACCGCCGGACAGCGGCCGCTCCACACTGCTCGGTCCCGCCCCGCGCTCCCGGCACCAACGAGCATCTCCCCAGTTTGCCCGCCCCGCTTTGCCGCCAATGCACCTACCCGCTCCGCTCCATTCCACACCGCCACATCCCATTCCGCCCCCCCGCCCCGCCTCGTCACGCTCCGCTCCTCCCCGCTCCACTTCACCCCGCCCCGATCCTTCCCGCTCCGCGACCCCCCGCTCTGCTCGGCCCCGCCCCGCCCCGCCCCGCCCCGCCCCACCCCACCCCACCCCACCCCACCCCACCCCGCCCCACCCCGCCATGCTTCGCCCTGCCCCTCTTCGACCAGCCGCCCTGCCCCTCTATCCCCGCCCTCTGCCACCTCACATCACCCCCTACCCATCGCCCCATCGAGCACCCCCCTCTCCGCCCCAGCCCCCCTGCCCCGCACTTCGCCATCCCGCCCCATACTGCTCCGCGACACTGCGCCACCCAGCACCCCTGCCCGTCCGCACTGCTCCACTCTCCGCTCTGCCCGCATCGCCCCACGTCGCGCCACCGTAAGCCCTTCGGGAGGATGAGGCAAGCCGCCGCAGACGCGCGACCGCCGCGCGGGGCGAACATGGATTTTTCCTCCATTCATAACAACTGTCGGATTTCCAAACGCGCGGATTAAAATTCAGGAAGCATCGCCGCTGGAGCCGGGACGGGCAACGTAATGACTCCCTCTCTCAGTGAGATTCGGTGGAGAAGTAAAATCGCGAATCCTTCGAAATTCATCGAAGGTGCCGAATAAGAAAGTCTGATCTTACAAATATTTCAGGAGACAAGTTGTTAATAATTTAAAATTAAGTTTAGCTTAAAGAGTTGCAAAAGCATTAGAAAAAATTAGATGTTCCTTCCTTTTTAAAAGCGTACTTTGCTACTTTCGTGAAAAATATTGGAGCCGCTTTTGAAAATATAAATGTTTAAAAACTGCCTCTATTTCACGCAAAATTACGCGAAAACAACTCACACGAAAAAGTAAGATGAACATATTATATTCAAGTATTTTAATTAGGGGAGTCTAATTACATTTCAAACCCAAAATTATATCATTTTCTTGTCTTCTTAATTTGACTTTCCCGTTCTCAACTTCTGTCAACACTATATGCACCTAATAAAGTTCAAAACAATTTAATCTAAAAGCTTGAAGAAACAACGGGCTAAATTTTATGCGCCTTATTAAATGTACATTTCAACGAATTTGAGATATTTTTCATTATTCGTTTTGAAAATTTGGAATACAACTGCAATATCAATTTTCAACACCGTGGTTACTTTTACAAGGATGGAAACTTTGCGTCATTACATGATGTTTACACTTCGCAATTGAGGCTCTCAACAGTTCTCCTAGCGACTGTAACTTCTGCCCTACTTAGGAGATGTGAATAGCTCTTTCGTTCATTAGTAGTTCATAGTTCTCTGAAAGTACTCAAAATGGCATTAAGGATAAGTTTGAATTCAAGAGGGTTCTTCGGAGGTAACAATCGTACCCGTATTCATATCGTGCAAACCATCACTCTAGACAGGAAATACCAGCTATTAGGCTGGAGCTATTTTATAATAATTTCGGGATTGAGCCACTATTGACCAGGCATTCCGGAGAATCAAGAGTAACAAAAGACATGCGCACTGAAATACGTAAGACACACACGGTCTCCTAGAATGACTGGGTATTGAATTGTTAAATATTCCCAATGATCGCGTAAGTTTTCAGAAACACATGAATAGAACTTGCTTGACATGTAGAAGAAATGAAATATGTAACCATTCGAAAACTTGTATCTCTCTACCTGGAATAGTGATTTGATATTTAAAATTGCGGTATTTTCATTTGAATATTCAAATTCTGTCATTATTCAATCCCTATGTTTTAATCTTTAGGACCTTTAGAGATAATTTATATTTAATTCTTGAGTATACACTTCTTGGTCTTCGTTTCTCAATTTTACAAATCCGCCAATTATGTCGTATTCTTATAGGGCTGCATAATCACAGGAAAAATACGGAGAAAATGAAGAAAATGACTTCTCAGACTTACCGCCACGCCGTGGAACGATATTATACGCGCACTTCCCTTGAGCTCCGAAATCACTACCCCTTCTACTTTACCAATAAATCTGAAGTATGAAAAACCATAACAAAAAACGTTAACACCATTTAATAACAATGAATTAAATGCTCTTGTGCGATAGAGTAAATTTGCCTTGGCAAACGAGGCACAGGTTTGATTTGATAACACTGCCATTAAAATAGTCAAACTCTCCACACTCCTCCCGCCTATAACAAAAGGGAGATCGAGGAAACGTGCGTATTTCAGCTGTGTCAACGAGATTTTTCTGCTTGAACCTCGATCATCTCATACTTGTTCGATAGACTTGCTGCTTCAAGTGTGAAAACAGAACCCCTAATCTAAGTGAACAGGAGTTATTAACAATGACGACTGAATTTATCTCGTTTTTTTCTTTCATTAGAAAATTATTACGCATTGAGGTATAATTTTATAATTCAAAAGAATGAACTTTTGAGAAATTTGACTAACTTCAGAACATTTTGTAATTCGAATTAAAAAGTAGGAATTTTCTCACCCAATGTACTAAATGATTTCGTTTGAATTATGTTTGCCATAAGAGCCATGTGCTAAAAGAAAGAGTGCTCCCACGTGTCTATTGAACTTGAATGTTTCTTAGTTTTCCTTTCAAGGAAATAAGGAAGATGTTCTGATTGGTCACATTGGTCTGATTCATTATCAGCTTCATCAAATTGTTTATCAAATAGAAATACGCTCATCTGATTTGAAATACTACTGTGCTGTTATTTGTAACATATTCAATGCATTAGCGCATGATGTAAGAAAGAGATGTAAACACACTACTTATTTATTTGTATGTGAGAAGCCCAATGAAATGAGACAAAACGTACACCGGATGAGGGCACTTTTTAGTACATTATTATATGTGATTATTAATCATTATTTATTCAGATGAACTTTAATAAACGCACAACTCTGGAAAGTTCAGCAAAGGCACAGAGAGACAGTGACTTTCTTCATATAATTATTGATATTGCGGTATCGCTTACGAGGTACAATACGAGTGTTGTACCTGTACGTACGGCAAATTAAATTTACACTTTCCTCGACGTATTTAGGTAATATAGGAAAGAACATGGAATGTAGACATCTTTTAAGAAAATATATTCGTATTCTCAAGCCATATTTAAGCTCCTCATAATAGTTCAAGCCAAATTTAAACTCCCCTAGAAACAAATACGAGATCGATTTCTCAGTAGTTGTCTTCATTTTTGTCACCCAATTCTAAACAAAGGGAGGTGAAAGATTTGTCTAATAATGTACTGAAATGAACTGTCCTGAGTATATATGTACTATATAGATATATGCGTAACATGTTCAAGGTGTATTATTGTAATACGTAACACGTTAATATTGATATTCAATAATAACTGCATTAGATTTATTTAGATTAGATTTATTATTAACTATTGAATCAAGAGTTTGAGAACTTGGTGGCAGAATACACTAACTTAACATTACAGAATTAAACAACTTTACAAAATCTACAAACTTTACCAATTAACGTGAACATTTCACCGTGCAATCTTTCATAGCATTCCACTTCACCACTCTTCACTTCACCGCACTGCGAAACACTGGGCTGTAATGTCTTTCTTACACATTCGTTTCCTTCAGTTGCACAACGTCACTTTACTTCACGCCACTATACTGCACATAATCGATAATAATAATAATGATAATAATAACAATAATAATACTTAATTACATAGAATACATAGTTACTGAATAATATTAAATATATTTATATTAAATATAATTATATCGTATTAATCATAAAGTACATCATTTTGCAAACATTCACTGGGCCAACCTCCCTAAAGTTGTGCTATCAGTGTGAAAAAATGTCACCTTTCTTTGTTGTTTTTGAAGCAACATTTATTTTTCCAATTTTACGTTTAGTTTGGAAACTAAGGCAAAACTTTACGTACTTACCCCTATACTGTTCCGATTTCAAAATACATTAGCTCCAAAGTGAGGAAGGCCAGTTCCATTTTCAAACTAATATCATAACCGATGAACGTGCGAAAATTTGCAGATGCTTGACGCTCTACCCCCCGTGCCGTGTTTACAGCTGCGCTATCCCAAACGCTGTCTACGGAATTGCCGCGACCCGTAAAACAGCTCCATTACATAAAACGCTCCAGAGTAAGCAATGATCATCAGGAGCCAACACGATAAAACACTATCTGCTACAAGCGCTTCTCATCAACTTAACAGCAGCCTGCGTTGCTGCAATGCTCATCGCGCCGCCCCGCCCCGCGCCCTCCCGCCTCGCGGCGCGTCGCACGCAACGCCTTTGGCGAACGCGCGCCGCGCCAGGTGCGATCACACGCCTTGCCGCCCCCGCGCCCGGGCCTCCAGGAAGCGTTTACTTTCCGCCGCGCGACCGTACTTTGCGCTCGCTCGCTAACGCATGCCTAATTAATACAAGTTGTTTCGCTGCAACCGATGAAGATGCGGAAGTTCTTTGCAACGCTCGTAAGAGAAACGAATGTAACATCAGATTTCGTTCTGTGTCCGTTCCTGGTTTTGTCTGTTAATGCTGAATAACTGGATAAATAGTACAGAGAATCATCACTTCCATTTACATTTCATTGCAAAGTATTATTTAGGGTTCACCTGCTGAATGCTTATGTACAATGTCCAATGTAGTGTCATTTGGATGAC
This sequence comes from Gryllus longicercus, assembly GCA_038098605.1. Taxonomy (NCBI): domain Eukaryota; kingdom Metazoa; phylum Arthropoda; class Insecta; order Orthoptera; family Gryllidae; genus Gryllus; species Gryllus longicercus. Next base: position 248,250 of record JAZDUA010000707.1, read on the forward strand.
ATTTTTTAATGTGATTCATAATGAAAATTTTGTGATCTTAGTTACTCTCAATCGTTACTACTCAGGATTGGACGGATAATTTTCGATTTCTTCGAAAATCGATGCGTTCTCTTCTTAACATAGTTTTATTAATTTTGAGGTGTAAATCTTATTGATGAACTATAGATAAAAATGGGTGCCGTGTAAATGGGTTCAATAAAAAGATGCCTTTTAAGAAATGTTTTACTGAAAGGCAATAACTGGTATTTCAGTTTCTTTGAAGGTAATATATTCAATTGGAGTCGCAGAAGAAAGAAAAACCATCGGAAAGCGTAATCGTCAAAAAACATCAGTAAGCCAAGTCGTCTGCTGTCTGTAAATCGTCTGTTCAACTCAACTACTTAGAATGTACAATGTTTTTTCCTTACTCAAACCAAGCGGAGGAGGTTAACACCTAATAGCTGTAATTATGGGAAGTTTTATCTCCATAAAATTTGCGCACATCTCATGGCTAAATTCTCTTCGAGATTCCCCAACCAAACACTCAAACACTAACATCCACTTGAGTACTTCTCTTGCAGAATGCGAGGAACACTCAAATCGAAGCGCCCTACCCAACATTCATAGGGAACGAGAGTGTGCTATCTCGTGACGACGCAGCCTCCAGCACAATTACGCGAAAGCCTCAGAATGCGGGTGGCGGTGGTAGCGGTGCTCCACGCCCCCTTTCGGCATGCGGCGGCGGGGGCGGGGGCGGCGGCGGGGGCGGCGGCGGGGGCGGCGGCGGGAGCGGCGGCGGGGGCGGCGGCGGCGGCGGGGGCGGGGGGCGGCGGCGGGGGCGGCGGCGGCGGGGGCGGGGGCGGCGGCGGGGGCGGCGGCGGGGACGGCGGCGGGGACGGCGGCGGGGACGGCGGCGGGGGCGGCGATGGGGGCTGGTCCAGACGCCCGGAAGCCAGAAGCCGCCGACATCGATCGGGTCCTCCCATTGCCGCCGCCACCACCGCCATCGACGGCGCCGGCACACCCGCTGCCGTCGTTGCTGCTGTGGCGACCGCGGGGCTCCACTCAGTAGCCCATTGCCACGATATTGCTCTCCGAAGTGGGTGCTATTTTACCATAAGGTCATCTGAATCAAAAGAAATAAAATAGAGTCCGCAAGAAATGTACCCGACTGTCGCGCAAGACAATAAATGGGGGTTGGGAAAAGACAATGGAGAGAGTATGTGTTGAAAATAAGTAGCACAATAACATGGATATCTCTGTGGAAAAGCAGATGGATTTTATGTTCACAGGGAAAATTGATTGTACACCGGATTAAGTTGTAAAAACAATTAAAGTCGTTTATAAAAATGTACATTGGAACATTTATTTCGTCGATTCTATGGTATTATAGCTATAATGTACTAACACTTCTTGCAATTTGCCATTGTAATCATTTATTCAATCCGTGTCGATAATTAAAAATAATTTATTAAAATAATAATAGTCGTGATAACGATAATTAATAACAACAATAATTAATAATAATAATAAGTGAAAATATAGAAAATGAATTAGATTGTTCACAAAGAAAAACTGAAAAACGAAATATTAAAATTAGTATTCCTAAATATTTATGGAACAACTAAAGCTACATTTTCCGCGATATAAAAATAAATATCAATGAATGAAATATCATAAAAATATTTCTTTACTATAACAATCAAGAACGATTTAAGAGGCACAAATCTTATATACAACTCTTTGCAAAAACGAACAGTGCGTTATCATGTATTCAAAATTTGTTTCGTGAAAATACTTAATAGTAAACGAAGGAAAACTCATTCAATGTAGTTTTAATTTGAAATAAGCAATTGTGTTCTGAAAATAAACGATTCGCAAATGACTTCAAAGTTGCAACATTTTTAGGTCTTGCAATACTGTCAAATATAGAATGGAACGCTCACACAATACGCGAATTAAACACAGTGAAGTTAATTTTGAGGCGCGCTCACAATTTTTTCAATTTCAGTCAGCCATCAGACAGCTCTTTTATGAATGTAACTCACGCCTAATACATTGTAAGGGAGCAAACTGTACGGAAATCTGACGTACCGTTTGATCATATCTCGCATTAGACATTTTTAACAGCGTTCTGCACTAAGTGGCCAGCGCCTATAGCCGAATTTCTTAATATACATAAATTTGCGGGTGTTTAGCAATTCAAAACTTCGTGAATTCCTAGTCAGGTGACTGTCTGGGAACCCTGGTTACACACGGCGCCGAGCCCCTGGCAGAAGAGATAAAAGGCACTGACTGACTGCGGCGTGACGCAATTTCCCAAAACAAACCCTTAAGGGAGCATTACTCATACTAAGCCCGACTAATGTCCAACAAGGCCTTAGCCGCGTTGCGTCGAGGAAGACGAAATTTTTTTTAATGAAAATCTAATTCAATCGTTTATGTCAGAAACCACTCAAGCGTCAAAAATTATATAATTGGGAAATACTTTATGAAAAAGTATACGTAAACTGATTCTTAAAAAATGGCTGAAATATTACTAATCTCAGCAGAATCATTATACTCCCTATTAAAAGTAAGTAGTCGGAGGTTACACTTTTAATTAAATTTGCACTTAAAAGGTTTCTGAACTAAACGCTTCAATCATCAGTCTGAGGGCTCGCGTAAACTCTTAACATTGCTAAAGAAATATAAAGGATAACCATTTTGTATCGGACTTATCGAAAATAATCACATGACCTGGTGAGGCCTGGCACGAAGTCGGTGATCCAAAACATCCCAAAGGTGTTCGATAGGATTCAAGTCAGGACTGTGCACGCCACTCCATTACAAGGATGTTATTGTCATGTAGCCACTCCGCCACAGGCCGTGCAATATGAACAGGTGCTCGATCATGTTGAAAGATACAATCGCCATTCCCGAATTGACCTTCAAACGGGGGAAGGAAAAAGGTGTTTAAAACCTCAACGTAGGCCTGTGCCGTGATATTGTCACACAAAACAACAAGGGGTGCAAGCCCCCCCCCTCCATGAAAAACACGACCACACCATATCACCATTTTGAACGTGTCCGGATAGTTTTGATCACATAGTGTATATACTATCCTTGTCAGAATCCTCTGCTGTCTGGTAGCGAATTCTAGCGTCCAGCTGCTCTGATAAGTTGTTTTACGTGGTTTCTCCTGTCAATATCCGACGACTGCCGAAGTAGTGCCCTAACAAACGGATCCCTGCTCTTCTTTCTTTCGGGATCTTTCTTTCTTCTTTCTCGGCCTGTCCTCTCTCCTTGTACATACTTATATGCACTACACTTCAGCGTCCGCCTGATGACCAGACGATGGCTTAAAGCTTGTCTCGTCTTGTAGCTACCACGCTGAGGGAGATACCTGAAGATGGAAATTCCCCGCAAACTGACCTGTACGGATCTCACCATTCAGTTGGAGAGGAATACATCCAGGTACCACATTGAAACGTTCACAGCACGAACGGGATATAGCAGTTAAAACGCCGGGAAACATCTATTAATCAATCAAACAAGTAGAGGGTAACAATAAAGCTGATATCTCCGAATGAGAGTGCTAAATATCAAAAAAATATCGCTTTTTCTAATCGATTTTTCTCACCACCTGTCTATTGACCAATCATAATCTGCGATACGTCAGTCCTAGAAAGTGGTGTGTTTTTATGTGTAGTTTTTATTAATAAAATTAATGGATGATGCTTTTTAAAACTCTTATGGACATACTTTCATTCCTGAAAAAGTCTTCTTAATGCCAGCCGTGCATTGAATATTTGAAGATTCATTTCGTTTCGCGGCTCGAAAATTTATTGGAAATTTCAAATGCCTAGCGGCTGTTTACGAAAATTACTTATGATAATTTCAAAACAACGGCTAGTATCGAAGTAATTTTCACAAAAATTGCATCATCATAGATAAAGGAATAACTACCTCACGGGTTTGATGTACATTTTGAATCATATTGCATCTAACGCCTGTCTTACAAACTATCTCTATGAAATATTTTTTTTTTAATTTATTTCTTCTCGTTCGACCAAAGGTCTTTCGAGGGGTTTCGGTTTTACATACTGACATTTTGGGATTTGGGCATTCCTGACAAATTGAGATTAGATACTCTGACTCATTTGATTTGTTTGTTTGTTTCTAGAAGCTGCTGGGATTTATTTTTGATTTTTTTTCCTGGGGGGGGGGAGGGGGTAAGCAGTTAGGATTGCCCGAGCAATAGGAAGGGAACGTGAAAGATTCTATTTAGATACGGGAAGAAATTATTGGTTTAGGGAGGTTTAAGCATGTCTTTGGGAAATTTGGATTTGATTCGACTTGGGATGTTTGCTGTTCGACCTATGTGAAATTTCAGAGCGGACTCAGATGAGGGAAGGGAAGAATAGAAGTTATTTGCTACTTTTTTAATGTGTTCAAGCACTGTTTCCATTTGGAGTTCTCTATGAATTTGGTGGTTAGGTATAAACCATGGAGCTTTAATTGACTTTCTGAGGACTTTATTTTGGACAACTTGCATTTTTCGTATGGTGGTGGGAGCAGCGTTTCCCCACACCGGGCAAGCATAAGTAAGTGTGGGTAGAATAATAGATTTATATAATAAAATCTGGCATTTGGTATTGAGTGTTGAATGTTGATTTATAAGAGGGTATAGTTTTAATATCTTGGCATTGGATTTGTTGATAGCTGCTTGAATATGAGGTTTCCAGGAAAGTTTCTTGTCTAGCAAAACTCCAAGATACTTTATTGGTTCATTTTTCCAAGGTATTTCGTTGTCATCTATTTTCAGATTGGGAGGGTATTGAGGTCTCCTAAGAGTAAATATCTTAGTCTGACATTTTTGAGAATTGATTGCGATTCTCCATTTTTTTGTCCATTGCATTAGGTTGTTAAGATTATTCTGAACTCTAATGTATGCTAGGTTAATATCTGAGCTTGCTGAAAACAGTGCCGTATCGTCGGCAAAAAGAGCAGTTTCCACGTTGTGATACTTGGGTATGTCACTCATGAAGATATTGAATAAAATAGGTGAGAGGACTGAGCCCTGTGGAACTCCGGCTGTGATATTACGAAGTGTAGAAAAGGAGTGATTAATTTTGACCTTAAATTTTCTATCAGAGATAAAGCCTTTAATAATATTCTGAATATACTCAGGGACTCCAAGTTGTCTTATTTTAAATAACAGACCGGTATGCCAAACTCTGTCATACGCTTGTGCAATATCCAGAAATGCAGCTAAAGTATGTTTTTTCTCTTGGAAGCTCTGTGCAATGTGCTCAGTAAGCCTTAGCAGCTGGTGTGTGCAGGAGTGGTTTGCTCTGAAACCAAATTGAATATCTGGTATTGCATCCGTGTCTCTTAGGTACTTGTTAAGTCTCTTTAGTAGAAGTCTTTCAAAAATCTTGGAAATTGAGGGAAGGAGACTTATTGGTCTGTAATGTTCTGGACGTCGAGGGTCTTTTCCTGGCTTGCGAAAAGGAAGAACAATTGCATTCTTCCAGGCAGTAGGGAAGTAATTAAAACGTAAGATGGTATTAAATATTGCAGTTAGTCCTGCTATAGAGTTATTATTGAGATTTTTGAGCATCTTATTACTGATTCCATCAATACCGGGTGATTTTCGTTGTTTTAAATGTTTATTGATATTGGCTGTTTCAGAAGGTGAAATAAACTTTATTTTGGTTTCGGCTGTGTTTGCTTTTTCATAAAATTTTCAATTTCATTGTTGTGTTGTATTATTGTTGGAGGGTGTGCTCTAAATACATTTTGCAAATGATCTGCAATCGCTTTGGCCTTTTCAACATCAGAACGCAGTAGCTTATTGTTCACTTTTAATTCGGATATTTCGTTTTAATCTCTACTGATTCTTTTTGTAGTTGTCCAGAGATGTGGTGAGTTTGGATCAATTTGGTTTATAAACTGTCGAAATGAGGTGTAGCGGTGATTATCCAATCTATTTTTGACTATTCTTGATAATTTATTTAGTTTTGCTTTTATATCAGGTCTTCGAGTAATTTGCCAAAATCTTCTTAAATTGTGTTTCGATTTAATTAAATTAATAATTTTCCATGGAATTTGGGAAGAAAATAGTTTATTTTTTGTATTGTACAAATGGGAGGATATCTTTGATGTTATTGAATGGTCTAGAGATTTAAAAATAGACACATTTAACTTTTCTAGTTCGGAGTCGATATTTGCAATCGACCTAATAGGAAGTGGATATTTATAGTTATTTTTCATTAGGTAAGCGAATTTAGTCCAATTAATATGTTTTTCTTAAGGGTTACTTCCTGGTGTACTTTCTTTAAAATTTCCTTTGTATGATATTAGGATCGGATTATGATCTGAATCTAATTCAGCTACTACTTTTTGTTGCAGTGGGAAATGAATATTTTTGGTTATGACTATATCGAGAACGTCAGGGGTTATATTGAAATTGTAGGGAAAATGTGTAGGAACTGTTGGGGCATGAATATTAAGACTATTATTATTTGCAAATTCCAGTAATTTTTGGCCTTGTATAGTTGTTGAATTGCAGCCCCATGCTCTGTGTTTACTGTTTAAATCTCCTAAGAGAATAATACGATTATATGAGTTAAATATTTTTTTATAAGTCTTTTCAGGGAATTTCTTATTGGGAGGCTTATAAGCTGCAATGATTGTTACTTTGTTGTTATTGTTAAGGCTATTATTAATATTATTACTATTATTATTACCACCACCATTTCCACCACCACCACCACCAGTGCTAGTACTAGTACCAGCACCAGTAGTAGTAGCAGTAGCAGCAGTAGTGGTGCCAGTAGTGTTATTGATATTATTACCAATAACGCTACTTCTCACTTCTACTCCTATTGACTCTAAGTTTGAAGAAGAAGGCGTAGATATTTGAATGCACTCGATGTTTTTAGCTACAATTAAAGCTACGCCACCTGATGCTTTGTTGGCAATTCTGTCCTCTCTGAAAATTCTAAATCCTGGAATGTGAAACTTTTCTCCCGGAATTAGATGGGTTTCGGTTACACAAGGTATTTCAATTTCATTTTTCTTTAAAAAGTATCTAAATTCGTTTTCTTGGCATTTCAGGCCGTTGGCGTTCCAGTTTAAAAAATTAATATTAGTTACTTTATTTGCCATAATTCAAATTTGTCAGAACAGATTTTACTGTATTTTCAATTAAGGGAGTGAGCGCTAACAAGACTTGTGATACGATGTTTGAGATTAAATTTGATTGATCCTGTTTGAATAATGATGAATATGACCTCGATTGGTTATTAAGGTATGGATTAGGATGAAGGGTAGGATGTGATGGTATCTGTCTAGTGGATACATTGTTAGGATGAGTATTGGTTTGATGGGGCACGTTAGAAGGTGGGTGTATGTTTTTTGAATTTTTCATTGGATCTGCTGCCTTTTTGTATATGCTGCAGCCTTTATAGTTAGCAGTATGTTCGTCACCACAATTTACGCACTTGGGGGGGGCAGATTTAATTTTGGTACACTCGGAGTAGTGATGCTGGCCGGTACATTTGACACAACGATGCTGAAGGCCACAATTTGCCTGGGAATGCCCAAATCTCTGACAACGTTTACATTGGATTACATGAGACTTGATTCTTTTTTGAATTCTGATAACACTGTACAAGAAGCGGTTAAGTTTGAATATATCTTTACTTTGATAAGTATTTTCTAAATCAATTGCACATACAGGTATGGGGCATTTGTCTTTATTATAAATTCTTGCTACTTTAATTGCTGGGAATTTTAGTCTTATCAGTTCCTGTAGTATTTCACTTTCCGAGTACGTAGTGGGAATGTCCTTCATTACAATGGCTAACGTTTTTACAGAAGGGTCTTTAAAAGAATGGAATTCAATTTTCTCAGTTTCACAAAATTTTCTAAAGCTTCTATAATCACTTATGGAAGTAAATGAAATTTTAATAGCGTCTTTCTCCTGTTTGGTTGTGAAGTCGTCCTTTACGTTCTTTTTAATATCATCTAACAAAAGTTGGAAGTTACCTGCATTATGCACTATAATTGGGGGTATTTTAATAATTGTATCGTTCTCAGGTTCTTCATTTGTCTCTAATGTTCCTAGAAGCTTATACCTATTTGAAACAGGAATATTGTACCTGGATATATCCTCTTCTGGCGAGCGTGACCTCTTTCGTTTATGCTCATTACCATGTTCCTGCGTACCTTGGAGCTGTGCTTGTTGTGGCTGTGATTGCTGTTGCAGATGCTGTTGTGAAGGCACATGATAATGAGTTAGAAGTTGAGAGAGTTGCATTTCTACCATTTGTTGTTGATGTTGGAGGTGTTGTAGTTGTTGCTGAAGACGTTCTTGGTGTTGAAGTATTGCTTGATCTGGGATGGGTTGAACAGATTCACTGGTAAACGAGGTTTCACCACCATTTTCACTATAGGTAGCGTCCATTGCGCTTCGAATTAGTTGCCCCATTACGGAGCAACTACTTGTGGCCATTCACTGGTTTAACAAGGATTTGTTGGATTTTACTGTAACTAAAATAACACTCTTCCTAAACGGCACTGTTCGCACCACTCACACGAACGACACTGGCACTGAGTGTTATCGCACTGATCGCTGCGGGTTGACCAACGTCAGAGAGCGATAAGGCAGAGCTACCTCGGGCAAGCGTTCGCCGCGGCGGCTCGGAACGGACTGAAATATTTGTACGTAAAATACAGTATTTATAAATTCATCATTTCAGGTAATTAAAAAATAATTTTTTAGACGTGTTACTTTTCTTGTGCGCCGATGATATAATATATTTTAATTGTTTGTGTCTGAACCTTTTCGTACCCTTCCATCTTCGCAATTTCTAGAATATGTTATTATTTATTTATGTCGTAAAATTCCAAAAATCTCGGGAACTTAATAGAGGCATACTATTTGAAAACTAATTTTGTGTCCTTCGTGTGTATGACAAAATCTTATTACATGAATAACTCGACTCAACTTCTATTCCAACCTGTCCTTTCCTTGGCGACACTCCAATTGGCTACTTTCTCACTGAGTGGAGAGAACATTATTCTTTAGCTCACAAGAGAGGGAAGAAATTGGTTGCACCTCCCTATCTTATAGAAGGAAAACACAGAAACTGGTTTCAATGTGATTTTTTAAGATGTTTATCTCTTCTGTGACTATGAACATAAAATAGATGCTTATCTCAGCACATCCAATTTTTATAACGCGCAATTTTTTAAAAAGATATTCTAACATTGAATTCAATGATTTTCACAAATATCATATTCCATCTACTAGTTTGAAATGAGTAAATAAAACGGACAGAGAGCCTGAACGACGGAGGGACTGAACGACGGAGGGACTGAACGACGGAGGGACTGAACGACGGAGGGACTGAACGACGGAGGGACTGAACGACGGAGGGACTGAACGACGGAGGGACTGAACGACGGAGGGACTGAACGACGGAGGGACTGAACGACGGAGGGACTGAACGACGGAGGGACGGAACGACGGAGGGACGGAACGACGGAGGGACGGAACGACGGAGGGACGGAACGACGGAGGGACGGAACGACGGAGGGACGGAACGACGGAGGGACGGAACGACGGAGGGACGGAACGACGGAGGGACGGAACGACGGAGGGACGGAACGACGGAGGGACGGAACGACGGAGGGACGGAACGACGGAGGGACGGAACGACGGAGGGACGGAACGACGGAAGGACGGAGGGACGGAACGAGGGAGGGACGGAACGAGGGAGGGACGGAACGAGGGAGGGACGGAACGAGGGAGGGACGGAACGAGGGAGGGACGGAACGAGGGAGGGACGGAACGAGGGAGGGACGGAACGACGGAGGGACGGAACGACGGAGGGACGGAACGACGGAGGGACGGAACGACGGAGGGACGGAACGACGGAGGGACGGAACGACGGAAGGACGGAACGACGGAGGGACGGAACGACGGAGAGACGGAACGACGGAGGGACGGAACGACGGAGGGACGGAACGACGGAGGGACGGAACGACGGAGGGACGGAACGACGGAGGGGCGGGGGAACGAACGGACGGACGGTGGCGAGATGGATGGGCGGATGGACAGAATATTTTCATGCCAGTACTTGTCAAAAACGCTCTTTACTACCTTTATTCGTAATTCAACTTAAATATGTATACTAAATATGACATATATTCCAGAGCAAACGAAACCGTGAACAGGTTCTATTTCTCTCCTTACAAACTCACATATTTTCTAACTGTTTCGAAGTGAAATGCCTTATTCTTAAAGAAATAAACCATTTTTCGATATCAGGAACCCAGCAAATGTGTTTTTCTGTTTATAGGTAGTAGTGTTACCATACTTTCTTTATAGTAAGTAGTATACGAGAAAGCAAGAAAACCCGTCATCAACCATGTGTGAACAAGTCCTAACACGATGTAAAGGCGATATGCGTGGTGAACTCCGAGACAGACCTGCAAATGCAATCGTAACGAGAGGTGCATGTCTCTAGTTAAATTTATTAGACATTGTGCAAGCCACAAACCCCTTGGTAGCCGGCGTGAGTAGGCGAGGGGTCTAATGTTGACAAGCCGTAGCTGCCTCGTGCCTGAAGGGTTGAAGGTTCGAATCCCGCCCGGGGGCATGGATGTTAGTGTGTGTTCATATACCGTTACCGTTTTCCCAAAGTTCCTTACAAGTATAGTAACGTAAGTACAACGTTACTTACAAGTACAGTTGTCACTATATAACCTTAGTAGTGGAAAAGCCCTTTTAAATAAATACAGAAACCCTACAGAGTTTTTTTTTACTTCCTTAAAGTCTCTTACCTGTAGTAAGTAAGAGTGCCAAACGTTTTAAGTGATATGAAGGAATCGTATTTAAGTTATAAATTGAAACTCTCTATCACTGCACGTTAGTAGACCTTTTCAGTCCAATAATAATTACCTACAAATCCATTCTAAAACACTTATATGACTAAAAATGAACATTTCACACACGTACCAACACAAATGGAATAAAGTTCTTCTTGACTTTTTACCTCTCTTTCTCACCTTTTTATTCCACGTTCTTCACTTAGTTTCCAGAAAGCAATGAGTTTAATTTATTCGACATATGTTTTTCAAAAAACAGTGAAAACTCTATGGACTATGTATGAGTTTTATTGGATTCAAATCTATAAGTTCAATTAACAATACATTTTTTATATTCAGTATTAATGTACTTCCTCCGTAAACAAAGCAGTCATTCTACAAATAACAATCTATAAACGATAACTGCTTATTTATTTTCGTTTGGAACAGATCCAGTCCATTCATATGAGTTGAATCTCATGTGAAAACTACGTTACTTTCAAGGCAATACGAAGAGTGACAGAGTGATTGACTAAAATGATTAATAATCCCTCCAAATCATAAGCAAAACATAAAATATATTCGTACTTGTTAAGAATAGTAAATCTAGAAATCTGAAAATAGAATACGCACGGATTATGAGAACATTGAATACGTCATTAAATGTAAAAAGGAATTTTATTTGAATATTTGAATTCAATGATATCTCAAAATATCGCAAACAAGTACGAACTGTGCAATATAAGTATAAGCAAGTATATAGCAATATAAGTATAAGTATAAGTATAAGTATAAGTATAAGCAATATAAGTAATATAATAAGTAACAAATCACTAAAATCCCTCAGTAAAAGACGAACACTGACACGATCAAGTGTGTGAACATAAAGGGGTCTGCAAGAGCATCATTTCACAGAACACGACTTTTTCACTTGCACGTGTACTCGTAAAGGACAACAAACTTCGAAGTCGTGAATTTCTCTGCACTAGTGTAAGAGAAAACGGCATTTCTCTTCCGTACTGTGCGCAATTCTATTTCACCTTGCAAGCACGGACTGCAGAGTTGACCAGCCGTATCGCCTTGATCCTGAAAATAACGAGAAGCCACTTACTCTCTTGAGAACATCAACAAGAGGAAAGCACAGTTTAATAAATACTAGTTACAAGTCACCTGAAAATGTCTGCAAAACATTTAAATTATATCTATAAAGTATTTGTACAATGTTTAATCATAAGTTATACAGGCTGAATTTAACTGTGGGTAAATTGCCTTTATTTTTATACAGTTAATTTAATGTCTAATTTATTATGTGAAAATTATAAAACGTATGATCACATACGCAGAGTCAGTTGCTAAAAGTACTCAACATAAACATGAAATCAAATGTATCACGTTCTTCCATATGCTTATACAAAAATAAAGTAGTTCTTTATGCACAAAGGGCTGTAAGGGTTCTAAGAGTTATAAGCCTTCATAAGGCGTAGAAATAATCGAGCGGCAGTAGATAACTGGATGGCATTTGGCTCCAATGTTTTTTGTCGCCCAAGATCATTAGAATCCGTTAACGGGGGTGGTGCATACAATATTTTATTTTCCACCTAACTTAATTGACTGAGATTTACATATTTACTAACACTGGTTTACAAAATGAAACTTTTAATCAGAAATATAATGGTATTTTTCCAAAGGTGTTTTAACGTAGATTACGGTTTAACTTTCACATTTTAGCCATAACCCACAATTTTTCTACAATAGCGAATCCACTTTTTAAACTAGTTTAAGGTCGCTTTTCAGCTACAGGTCATATAGAGACCACTGTAAGTAACATTGGGGTAACGGTAATGGTTTACGAACACACAAACATCCATGCCCCGGGTGGAATTCGAGCCCGTGTCCATTTATGCCCGAGGCTGCTGCGAGTCTTCAGCCTTAACAACCTCGGCTATCCAGGCCGTCAGCAAATCCACTTATTACATTAAAAATGGTACATATTCCATTTCCTTATAAGTTGTGTTGAGAGAGTGTAGAAAGTGTAACTTTAGTAACATTCTACAGTTCAGTTTTTTAAATGTACACAAAAGTCACTTGATTCTATTAACAGAATCTGAAGATTTGTTTTTCGCTAGGAAATGTTGACCCACCCACTGAAAACTTGTCGAGGCATCTTGTTATTCTGGAATCATAGTGTGCATGACCGCATTATCGTTTAAAATCTCTCGGGTTTAGAGTCCCGCAAATATTTGTGCCTTCATTTTTGCTGCGCTGAGGTTTTTCATAGAGAGACTGGAAGGCTTCAAAGTTTGCCTTACCCATCGTCTTCACCAAACAATTAATCCAAGTTTTATATGAAGAGAAGGTAGAAATACGTTACACGACTTTGACATTTTGTTGTGAAGGAACTACACACGTAGCAAAATGTGTTTGAAATATTTTTACATTTTGAAGCATTTCGATGGTAATATTAATATCACACGTGTATAGAGCAAAGAGACACTCGAACTCTGGTCTGTATTAATATTGTATATCCAGGCGAGATTCGAGAGTGCGCCATTGACAACATGTGACTCTCCAACGAAAAGAGTCACCTATTTATTCGTATTTTATGGGTTTTGAGATATGTTAATTAAAACAAAGCTCATTTCATTCCCAGCAGCAGCAATTCCTGAATGAACAGCTTTGCCGTTGAGAATTTGTACAGACACTATACGAAAACCGTCCCATCCCAGGAACTATTCGTGTTATAGAAACTCGGAGCACATATTTCGCGTCATGGAGAGACTCAATAAATGTCACATATTCTCCTTTTTGATTATTTTTCATTGTTGACTTGGTAATTCCTTATTTTAAGGGATAATTCGCAAATTTTCAATATTATCACGAATATCTTATCACGAAAATGACACGTGCTAGAGAAATTATAAGTAATTCATATTTGGAACTAAGGTGTGATACACAGTAAATTACACACAATTTTATTTCTGATGATTCTTCGTTGTTGACCTGTGTATTTTACTAGGTGTTAAATTGACTCGATTTTTCTTTTCATACTCGTATTACCCTCCCATAATTTCCTCCCTAAGAGAACATGAAATGTAACGTATTCACGATCCTCTCGATCCAGGTACGTTATACATTGTATATCGGCGAGAAAGTATGAACAGTCTTCACGAATAATGCATAAGCAATGTATATTATATATAAAATACAACAGTTCTTCGCATACCAAGAATATCGAGTGGCCTTCCCGGAGTTTGATGATTTTTTGAAGATTATCATGCCATTCCTGATTTTGATCAAATTTTGTATGCTGAGTCCCATGTCTCAATACACCTTTTTTTATGTTGAACTTTTAGGTTCATACGTAAAATTGTTTTTGAAAAATGGCACTTGTATGACTTTTTCTGCTTTATTTAATTAAAGTAATATCCGTTAATAATAAATGTACGCTAAATAAAAGCTATTGGCCAAGAATTTATCTAGAAAGAGCTCGTGTTTTTGTGTTAATTATATCAATGGATGTGAATACGTTCACTAATAGTTACGTAACTTTTACAGAAAACGAGTCTCCTGCGTATGAATGAAATGTTGATGTGCGTGGTAATGATAAGAGCCGGGTATGGCATTTTCAAACGAGAGCGCTAAAGGCAATTTCGAACGAGTTGACACATTATTATTTTAGCACGAACGCATGTATGCTTATAAGCGCATACTTCTGAGATCATTTTTAATACGCGAAGCGGCAGCCATGTTGATTCTCGTCACCCCAATGTTTCTTTTTCCTTTGCAATACCAAATTGTTTTATGTTACCATGAGTTCTGTGCGGTGTTCTGTGCAGCAAGTTTACTAGTCTGCAAAGTCTAGTGTGACTTTGATGTACGTGTATGACAAAGTCTACTTTGCTATACACGAACCTCAATGTAAGACTTTTCAATTATTAAAGGAAATTACTAGTTTTCATTCACGAGTGCTAAAAATGTATTTTGTGAATACTCAAGTGAGATTACTTCTTAAATCAAACTCAACTGTAGGTTACAACCGAAAATGTATTATTTATGAAGAGTATTTCTATAAATATCGCTCCTAAAATAATATTTTGTCTTAAAAATGGAATAATGTATAAATAACAATTTAACTAAGTTATTTTCTTTATAATTCCTAAACATTACAAATTTCTTTAGTCGTAGAAGCAAACTAATAGAATTAAAACACGTGAGTTGTTTTTCTTTCACAAATTTAAAATGAAACTTTCCATTGAAAAATGCCAAGTCGAAAAACAAATCGCAGCATTAGATTGTATACACCCGATCCCCTGAATCATTGTTTTACATTTCGTCTCCCTGGATATCTCGAAAGCAATGGACGTGAAACATTTTACGAGAAAGATTTCTTGTATTGAAACGTTTGCCCGCAAATTTGTGTCTTACAAATGAATACACAGGATTTAACGTCCGCATAGGTTATCCCATTTTTTCGGTGAATACATAGCGAATACAAAGGAATATAGTAAAGAGAGCTGTCATATAGTTCTTGATTAGGATAGAAAACAACTCCTGCAGCGTCCACTGACCACGCCATTGTCGAATCCACTGAACCGAACCACTGAGACATTGCATTGAACGATG
The DNA here is from genome assembly GCA_038098605.1 of Gryllus longicercus. NCBI lineage: Eukaryota > Metazoa > Arthropoda > Insecta > Orthoptera > Gryllidae > Gryllus > Gryllus longicercus. Next base: position 263,715 of record JAZDUA010000707.1, read on the forward strand.
GCAGCCTCTGACGTTGGTGCACTCCGAAAGTTAAAGAGGTTTCGGGAAGGTCTGGTGTTTGGTATCGCTTCCAGAGCCATTGAAGAACCTACTGAATTTCATCGGTCCATAAATAACGACACGAATTTCCTCGATGCGCCCGATGCCTCGTAGGAAATTCGAATATTTTTATCACTATGGTCGCGGGCGCCTGATCCTGTTTATATGACGCCGCCTCATACGTTTTGAATCCGCCGTGATAACTCCGCCAAAGCCATATTTTCTATCTAAATTAATGTTCGGGACTTTGTTGGGCGGCCTGATGGAGAGGAGAGTAAGCGAAGGAGGAGGAAAAAGCACGGAGCTTCCGGAGAGGCGGGTGCAGAAGTGCGTAGGCGGTCAAGAGGAACGGCGGCGGCGGTGAGAGCGGTGGCGGTTCGACGGCGGGGGAGTGGGGAGGGGAGGGGCGGTGGCCGCCCCCACGACGCCCGCACGTCGCCCAGGGCGCGGCGCCCACGCATCGCCGCTTCTGCCCGGCCGGTCCCGCCCCGCCCCGCCCCGCCCCGCCCCGCCCCAGCCCGGCCGCGCCAGACGCCCGCGCTAACGCCCACGCCCACGTTCCGCCAGACGCCAGGCGACGGCGCCGGGCGGGCGCGCGCCACCCTCCGCGCATCCCACTTCTGCCCTTGCGATTCCGCCCTGCGCCCCGCGCCCCGCTCGCGCCCCCGCCCCCGCCAGCCGCCCCCTGCGCCGCTCGGGGCGGACCGTCCCACGCTCGAAAACGCGCCGCGCCGCGTCGCCCGCTCACCCCGCTCGCTGCGTTCCTCCGTGCTCGTGGAATGCGTGGAACGCCCGCATATTGATCAGGATAGATAACTAGGCGACAATTCACGCAAATATATTACCTCTTTTTTTCCCTTCCCGAACGAAAGAATCTGCTTTTAACAGGAATTCCATCGTTCATGGTTTGAGCTGGATTCGAAGTTGGAACAAGGCTCTGATCCAGTTTTCTTCAGGGAGTAGACTATAATAATTCTCATATTGTCTCAATAATGAAGAAAAATAACGAAGAAAGAAATGAGGAATTCTAAAAACATGATATTCCTTGAGCGATCTGAACTTCCTTGAGCAAAACCCCGCGTTTGTTTGAAACCGATATTTTGATTTTCAGGGATACTTTACACGAAGCCTAAAAAACATTTTCAAAACTTTTTCAATAATGACTTGATTTTTTCATTCAATTTCGCTCTCGGCTAGCGTAAAAAGCGTTTAAAAGAATGGCGCAGGTCATATTTTCGTTCAAATCTCAGATTTTTTTTAAATGCAAAATTTTAAAATTCTATCAGTGTCTACTATACTTACAATATCGAACATTTTTCCTTAACAAAATTTGCTGTTGAAAGAAAAATCTTGAGATTTTGTCACGTATAATTTTTCAAAAATGTGGGTAGTTTTCGCGCAAAATATAGGCATTTTCTAAACAATTAAATTCTCAAAAATGCTCGAAATTTTTCTTCATATTTTCTCCTCGTATTAAATCAAGGACTGTAAAGAAAATCGTGCTGGTCGCATTTTCAGCAAACTCTGTGTTTTCAAAAATTGAAAAAAAAAACTAATGTTGAGAAAGTACGTTGAATTTAAATTAAATTTCTTCTAAAAAATTAGATCTTTAAAAAATGTGCTATAATATTTCCTTCGGCTTTAAAATTGCGCAAGTCATTTTTGTTAAACTGGGAATTTAAAAAAATTGCAAGTTAGAAATAATGCTAAAAAGTGTAAGTTGTTGAAGCACCACTAGTTTCCATCATCTTATTTTTCCCTGTTAGAATATTAGATTTTAGAATTTTGGTAAGTCTTCATAAATATTTTGAACATTGATGATAAATATGGAAGAAATTGCGATATTCTTGTTAATGTAGTTAGAGTTGAATTTGTAAACGCGGCCATCTCATCAATATTTTTGAGACTTGAAAGGTTTGGTTTTCGAAAATAAAATTTTTCAAACTTCGAGAAAAGAGAATGTTCATAAACTTTGTTAACCTCGGCGGCTTCCTTAGCGGCGGCTTCCTTAATCACGGAAGATAATTCTAGACGATCGGTTTCCTGGACGGGTGACCGTCTGGGAATCCTGGTTACTAATGGTGCCGAGCCCTTATTTTCACGACCACTTACATTGGCTGTGAGGTAAAGCAGTTGAACATTCGCTACAACAAATAGTGTATAGCCTAAAGCAATGCCTTATTTTATTGGAAGAGTGGTAATTTCCCCATTCTTCCCTATTGACTCAAACCTTATTTAATAAGTGCAACTATAGATGGCGTTGTTCTTGGAAAGTTTTCTGCCGTATAAATTGATATCTCATTAGCATGAACATACATTCTTTATACGTATGGTATTTATTACGCAAACTCTGGATTCTATTTGGGTTTCGATTCTAGCTCTTCTTCGACGGAAAATTATATCATAACTAGTCTATATCTCCGAAATTTCGAGTCAAGTTTATCTACGTGCTGAATGAGTCAAGTAAGTCAAGTTATTATCAAGTTTATTTACGTGCTGAAAGAGTTTTCATTCTGAGAATATATCGTTTCGGACCAATTTATTAGTAGGTATAGCTTGTTTGAGTATGACATGTGAGCAACATAATTTATAGGTATTTAGCATCGTCTAAATAGTGAGAGATCAGGGAGATGGGTATTGATTTCCGATCGACTTCCCTAGCAGAGTGCGGTATATCGTAATCAGCGGCGAAGCGTCAATTCAAATCAAAGGCATTGCACTGAGATAATTTGGCTTCGTCAGTGGCAGTTCGTGAGTCCACGTAAAGCAATGTCTGCAAAATCTCCTCCTTTCAAAAATATTTTAGTGTAGAAGACTGAAAGAAAATAAGCAACAATTCTGGTTAATACTTAACATTAGTGAAATTTGTGGTGGAACTATTTCTTGGTCACATTTCAAACTTTTACATCCAATTATTAAACGTCGTATTATACGTCCACTATTTCGTGATAATAATAATTATATAAGGCAAATAAAACATGTTTAAACAAATTTGTTTTAAAATTGTTTAAAATTTTCGTACGCACATTTGTCTGAGTATTTTGCAACATCACCATCATCCAAATTTGGCACAGACTTTTCTCTATTTATAAAGTTCTTTTTACTTTCCTTGAGCCACAATACATTTTTTCTGGTAAAATTCAGAGGTCGTACCACGACAATAAAATTGTACACGACAGTACAAGACATGTAATGTAGTACAAAATTGTATATATCCTTAAAACAAAATATATATACGTCTAGGAATAATCACAATTGTCAATCAGAAGCTGCTAATTACATTTTGGAGCAAATTTCAAATATGAAAATTGATAAAATTGGTTTTCATTTTTTACTATTGTCCACATTGTTTAAAAATATTTAAAAAAGTTATAGAATGTTATGAGACACATTCTAGGAAAAAACGGTGACAGTGCTCCAATGTCGAAAATTAATTTGAAAAATTTATTAATTTTTTCTAATTGAATTTGTTGTCAAACTTGGTTGTCAAATTCAACTTTTTCCCCGTCTCTGTATTTTTTCAGCGTGATACATGCAATGGAAGTTGAGAAAAAATTAATCGTGAAAAACACATTTCTCATTGTATCTCTGCAACAGATTGCCCTAGGAGGTTTTTTTTGGGGGGGGGAATCTGCGGCATTTTTTATTATCTTTTATATGAGTATCGTGATTATCAATTTGGTTTGGGGCTTTTTTACATCTTTGTTCGGATATATTCTTTAAAAACTTTGCTAAAACACAAGATGTAACTTGGAGGACGACCATCCCACACGCCTATATTTACACTTTTATTTTTACAATTATTCAAAATGTTTAAATAGACGTTTATAGGATATGTTCAATAAATTTATGAATTATCAAATTGTAATTTAAAATAAGAAATGTTTACAGAAAACACAAAGTATGATAAAGAATAATGGGAAAAAATGTTCCTTTTCATTCTGCAAAATTGTCCAAACATTTCTCGAAAGCGCCATAGCCTCTGGCTCTGGGCATTAGGAACGAGATAATGCAACATTACATTGCCTCCGAGTGAAGTTCACTAAGTGTAACCTTGATAGTTCAAATCGCCCGTATGAAAAAACACAGAGGCACTTACTACACAATGATATCCTTATGACGCGAGTTATTGCTTCACAAACGAGAATACTGATGTTGCCTCAGCTGGTCGTATATGAAATTGATTTTGAATGTTTTAAAAGGAGAGAAAAACTAGCCAATGTAATGTATTAACAGGGTTCTAATAAGGAATCTTGTAATAAGCTATCTTCTATTTTTTTCTATTTTTTCCCTGTTGGGTGAACTTGTGAACCTTGTATAGAACTGCATCTGCTTAGTGTATGGAACCTATAAATTATGTGTGGCAATACTATGTTTTAACGGAACCTAATACGTGTTTCTATAGTATAGGGAAACCCCGTTCGTTGCTCTTATATAGCCATTGTTCTCAAACTCTGTTGTGTTTAGTTTCGGATGTGCTTTGTACTACTACAGCTTCGGATACCTGACAAGCGAAGGACTAAGAGGATATTACAGAATTTAGAAAGAGAAAATAGAAACAACATTTTTCTCGAACAAGGAAAAAGGAAACCAAATCTTTTTGTCCAAAATAAAACCACAATTCATTTACATACCACCTAGGTTCTCATTGTGAAAAAGCTGAAATAATAACCGTGCAAATACAGTTAGAAAATCATTATTAATTGTAATAAATAGCTGAATTCATTATCGTGAACACTGAGAATACTTCAAATTGATTGTTAACGATGAATATTTTAAAATGAAAAATAAAGATGCATTTTCACGTAGTTTATTTGGAACTCTGAACCCAAAAAACTGCTTTTGGCAGTAGAACTTTAAATGAATTGCGAAACACAACTTTTTAAAATTCACTTAACATTTTAGAAAGAGAGAGAATTTCCGTTCCCCACACTCCTTACCACAATATGAGAACACGAAGTCAGCCACAATGAGATTTGACCCTTCCAAATGTTTCATTGTAGATGTGATATTGGATCGATCGTGTGGTCAAGTGGCACAACTCTGTTAGTGATAAATCCCGGAATTGATTCTTTTACGAGACCACTTACTCCACAAGCGCGGACCAGGAACAAACGCGTTAAACCTAGGCTAATAAAATCGATAAATAGTAAATTTTACTTACACACAGAACCCAGTTTCGTTTCTATACTTGAAAAATAAATTACAGATATTAAGAGGTAACAATGTCACCGATCAAACCAATGGCACAACTAAGAACTCCCTTCCTCCAAGAAAGTTTCCAATAGATACTTGTTCAAAATAGTCCAGATGTTAATCTAACAGAAACATTGTATTTCTAATTAACAGTGTAATAATAGCGATAGTTTTCCGTTAGCAAAAATTGATACGTCTTCACGACCTGTAGCACAGAAACTTCCTACAGTCCAGGTGGAGGGATTACATTGACCTGTAGAACATGCTACTTTTCAATCACCTGATTTCTACTTCATTGAAATTGAAAAAATACCATTTAGAACAATTAAACAACACATTACACATATAAATTAAAACTAATTGTAAGAATTTAAAAAAACGAGATAGCAAGTTATTTATAATATCTATATATAATATTTATGTCTATACTATATACAAACTACATTTCTTCGGCCGTGGGACTTAAATCTCTGACTTTCTGGAAGTCAAGACAATAAAGTTTGCCTCTCTCATTATTTTAATTGTATGTTTGGGACTCTGCAGCTTCATCAAATCATCACGAATTTCATCAAATGACACCTCAAAACCGCAAAAAAAGTATAAGAATATTTTGTTAACAGAGCCCATTCCTGTGAGTCTGAATAAATAAAATAATAATAAAAATAATTGTGAAATGTAGTAAGTATGTACACAACCAATGATTGGTGCTTAATATCAAGCTCTCACGTAGCTAAATTTCCCATCTTAAAGCACAAGATTCGATGGTTGAGTGATATAGTCAAATTTTATCAGAGCTGCGAATAACAGAAAACGTTACTCTGATTACATAAAAAAAACTATGTTCAGAGAACGTCTAAAAGACATTTCAACTACTCCCAAACTTTTGAAACAAAGTGAAATAATTTTGTTTTGTGGTGTTTTTTAATGTAGCATTTCAGATGTCCTCTATTTTTTGATATCTCGCCATCGACAACCTATGTTACGGAATTGGTGTATTTTACATTTTGGTATCAGTGATTCAGATTTTTTGTTCTTTAGTTTGATAAGAAAATTTCCAAAGAAAACTAGAAATTGTAGTCTTAAAATATAAAACAAAAAACTCCTATGTGACCTTTACAATTTATTGATAATAGAATATCTCGTATGTCGTAAGAGTCATATGGGAGGTTTTCGTAAGGTGCTTTCAGAAAAATATTACAATAAATAAATATTTAATACTATTATATAATAGTTCTGTATACATGTAGAATGTCTAAACTTAGCTAACTGTACATTATTAACACCAGAAAGCGTTTTTTCTTCCTCCTGTGAATTTTTTTCACTTAGGAGGTTGTCTATCATCAAATACGATCTGTTCTATTTCATTTTGTGTGTCATATTTGCTTTACATTTGCAAATATTTCTACAAATGTGAGCTTGATAGTCAGCATCAGCCATTGGTTGTTTATCGAACAAACATCGAATGGTTGTTTACATAATTGCTATATTCCACAATTATTTCAGAACGTATTTGTATTTTTAGTAATTTGTTCTGGAGTCTTCCGTCGATGGAGTAGCATATATGCCAGGTACCAAGTTCAATAATTGCAAATTTCACATGTCTTTTCGGGGTCAGAAAGCGCGAACGTCGTGATCACCATACGCAGTTTTTTCCAAATAATTAAACATTTATATACTAAGAACCTGCATAATATTTGGAAGAAACATAATACATTCATATATTTAGTTTTCTTAAATCGTACTACTGTATTCTGAAGTGACTTTGTAAAATTATTTGCCTGGAAAATGTTTAAAACTTTAATATTTAAGTTGATGGTCATTAGTTCCAAATTATCTGTACATTAAATAACATTGACTAGAACGATTCCAATGGCCTGATTGACCAGTTAACTGATGTAAATATCCTTCCTATTGGTTGAAAATTTAGGCGGCTAATTAAAAATATATTTTTCTACGATGACTGACAAAATGAACAATTGAAAAATGAAAGTACTTCTGGTGATGAACTTTTTCCTACATCTTAGACACACTGAAGAAGTGTTTATATTAAACGTGTTTGTGCGTGTCTCTGTCTGAGAAGATCAAAAACTCCTAAACCATGCACAGGGTTATCCCCAAAATGTATATTTTCATTGATCTAATCGAAGTCATGACCCTGCAGATTTAAAGGAACTTTACAATCAAGGCACTTGAACATTTTCAATATTTTCTTACAAATGGCTTATATTTTTTATTTAAATTTTTACTCTAATAGAGCAAGATGTTCTAATAAATATGGCCTAGGGTCTATTTTATTAATACCTTTGAGTTTTTGCAAATTACAAAATAAAATGTTTGATACTCTCGTAAACATAATTGATTTTTGAGACTTTTTTCTTAATTGAATTCATACTTCCTCATTAATTCTGTAAATTAATGAACTACTGACTGAAGGGGTACTCACTACTACTTCATATCCGAATAAGTTTTTGTAAGGATTGAAGTAAGTTGTTAGTACTTTATATAACGATTGAGCCCAACTCACTAAGTTCTATGACATTGGTGTCATATTCACTCAAAATTTTGAATTAAAAAAAATAAGGATACGAGTTATTTTTATCAACGAATCTGGGACGCTATTCGACTATTCACAATGTTGATCTCGTAACCATTCTCGCTTCAAAAATCATCCCGAAAACAGTCGGATTGTGAACACACGCAAAGGCATTTGATGGGTCAATGAGGCGATCCCCAAGTAATATAATCAAGAGAATATCTACTCTGCCTGTACGGCGTTACACTACTCTATTTGTGAAAGATTGTGTCATCAATATGAAGTAATTGATTAAAATACTGGCATGTCTCATTTCAAATCGCATATCTTTTTACGTTATCGAAAGTGAGCACTTCCATCATTTGCTATTCTCATTATATGCGTATATTTGGTACACTAGTCTGCTGACGAATAGACTTTGAGAAATTCATTTTAACGTGAGGTCGAATCTCCGTCTTCCATCTTGGCTGTTTGCTGCTCTTCCTTTGAAGTATAAAGCAGTAAGATGTAGCTCTCTTTCCTTCCCTGGGTCCGGGTTCTCCAGATTATCTTCCGCTTTTGAATGAGTTTGCGGACTTCTGCTAACCTCAAGCAAAGGTTGTTTATTGGATGCTACCAAGTCGGCTAATTTTTAAAGCAAAGTTGCTGGTTCCCGCCTCGTATTCCTCTCTCAAAGACTAAATAAGAACTCAGTCCTCGGAAAATGTTCCAAGGATATGATATTATTATAAATCATGTAGTTCTCTAGAAACATTGGTTACTGAAATCAAATACATGTTTGTGCGAAATGAATAAACTACATTAAATTTGGAGATTTGTAGCCAACTTCAATGGTTTGGATTCAACATTTAGTTGGCGTAAAAATATTATATTGATTTTCAATTCAAAAATTGTTTGCCTTTGAAACACTTTGAGTGTTTTCCACAAAGTTTCAAATACGAGCTAATTCTTTTCATCAGTGCAATATGTTACCAGCTTCTGTCGTTTACAAAATTATTTTATTTTCTTTCTGTTGAAACTGACAATGTGAATATATTTCCAAGAAGAAGAGTTACCGTGAATTTCTTCCTTCGCCAATGCTCATAAATGATTAAGATGATCATAAGAAAGGGCTAATATACGTAGATAATTTTTCTATTCTATACAATATTCCTGATGAGATGGAGACTACTGGAAATCATAATCCCATTCTGTTATGTTTGTTCCAGAATTTATCTACAACAAAAAGCAAACAGACACAAACAGAAGAGTAAAAAAGAAAAATCAAACTGACTCATTACCCCGAATGGTAACGTTTTTGTTTAAATAAAAAAAGTAGGATAAAATAATTGTGCACTTCTGTTTTAACTTGATTTAGTTAAACTACATGAATGATGCAATAAATACAATTTATTAAGGTCCCTGTATAGTCATGATAGCAAACTCACCGGCTTAAGATAAGAGCCGCAAAAATTACAGGCAGAGTGCCGAAAACATACTGTGTCATCTGTTAGGCAAATGGAGTACTGTGGACGAATGGTGCACTCTAGGGAACCTTCAACTCAATTCGCATGTTTCTGGCGTGCAAAATTCAAATTATTCGGGATAGGCTTCTATTACCTGTAGGCCCCTATTGCCCCATTCTTCCCTACACCTTTTAGCTCCCAGACATTTAGATTACAAAAATTAATTATACGAATAATAAGTAAATCCCTCACACGTGATTCTTGTAAGCCTCTCTTTATTAATCTAGGAATTTTACCCTTACCTTGCGTCTTGATTTATGAATCGGTTGATTTTGTCAAAAAATGACTTACTTAAGGGTGGGAATATATTTTCAGCAGACGATGTCTATAAATATAAAACTCGAGGTAGTAATCATATTCATCAGGTGACTGTATATTTTCGTTTACACTTTGCCAGATAACATTAAACAATTAGAATCGATGCACAATTTTAAGTCCCAAGTAAAATATTTTCTGCTACATAACTGTTTCCCCACAATTAGAGACGATACCGAGCATTAAAAGGGAAATTAATATTAATTTAAACAATGATATTTAATGTATTGTTTATTACTACGGACTGTATAATTCTAAAGAACCTGTAACAAGTATTGTACCTCAGCTTCTGAGTCAATGACCCAGAACTCGATTACGTTTTTTGTCCAGTTTCACTGATCCTTTGCAGTGAATGCAGATATGGTCCCTTTTTTTACTACTGGACATAAATGTAACTTCTCTATTTTGGCACGTCTTTTCGAGTTTATAGGGAAATATAGTTATTCAAATTATCGTTCTCCATGTTGTAGTGACAGAAGTATATTCCTTTACGAAGAACATGATGTAGGATAGGAACGCAAATTTACAGCCGATTTGCCCTTGAAAATAGAGTTTGTTACATCAGAGCGAATATATTCTTATCAATTTTTGCCAAAACCACATTTTTCTGAGATTCAACTTCTATTTGGCTTATGGTAGAGACCCCAAAGTCAAGAAAACGTACCCAAAATACTCTTCTTCTCGTAGCACGTCACACAGTTTTTAACTGGTTTTGACGTAAAATAAATAAATAAATAATAAGTATCAAATAAGAACCCATACATTTTATATGCAATCGGAAATTGGGCAACACGGTAGTCGTAAGCGCAACGTGCCGTTCGTAGCAAGTGTAGCAGAATGAGAGTATCTGCATTCGCTTTTACTTATCGAGGAAGCCACAAAACATCACATACATTAATGCTGGAAGCCGGTATTGAAGTATAGCGTGATATTACTTCCTCGTTGGACTATTATGAGCAGCGTATCACCTCCGGAGTAATAATAATTCGCGAATACTTTCTCTAAGCACTTTTCAGAAACCACAGGGACCCGCTTCTCGTGATATGTGTTGCTTCTTTCCTTTCAAGTTTGTAGTTAGAAGTCGCACTAGTCGTCTTTCCACGCATAGAGAGGGGAACTTATATGCAAACCACAATAATCGTAACTTAGTGGTGATTTAAGTAAGTGAGAAAGACGCGCATTGAAGATAAAAGAAAACGGCCTATTAGATGTTGGATACGTACACTAATTGAGCGAGGTGAGAAGGAAATGAAAGCACATTATACGCCATACGACGAAGGCTTTCTCAACGGAGGGTGTTCTCATGGCAGTCTCAATGAGATGCTTTCAGAATGATGCTTATAATTGCGGAAACGGTGTTCTTTGTAAGTAACAGCGAAAAATGGTTCCATAGTTAAGTGAGCTAAATATGTCATTAACATAGATGTTCTCATAAACATTCATACGCATAAACTTTGTTGTACGAGTACTAATTGAAGGTTTTTCGGAAAAACAGCGTTAGTCCAAAATTCAGAAAATTGGGTTAATGATGCCACCTTGCAGTTTAAACTGATATATTAGAGGATAGTATCGACTCGGCCCAAAGTGCATTAGTCTCAAAGCAAATGAGCGAAGAAAAATAGATGAACTAGGAAGCCGAGTTGGGAAGGTGGACTTTTTTTGTCATTTCCCACAAATCGGATTTTTGGACTAATGCTATTTTTTCAATGAGCCCTTCAATTCTTACAATTCTTGTTCACGAGACTAAATCTTGTAATATTATCATGGAAGCAAGGCGATTCTGAAAATCCTATTCATTCATTCAAAATATCAATGTGTAGGAGTGCTTAGGAGTCTCAGAGCATCAACTGATGTCACTGCAAGTTCTTCTAATCGGGAGGAATGAGGGTTCGAGTCCCTTGACGGTGGCAGAATTTTCGATATTAGCTAGATCGCTAGATCGAATTCAGCCGCTGTCCGTCAACATTCTAGCAACCAGCTGCTCTGATCTGTAGTTTTCCGAGATTTCTCCGATCTCCGACGATTGCCGGAGCAGTACCCTAACAAATGGGCCAAGGACCACGCGCGATCTTTCCTTCATCTTACTTGTCCTATCCTCACCTCTTACTTACACACACCCACACATACATGCACTAGAGTATTATACATGTCGGGAGTCCAGTTGGGAACATATAACTTGACTTGGCAGGGGTAGTGCCCTGCTATGGGAGATACCAGTTGGGGAGAACCCCGAAAGCAGACGTGTAGGTCGCCACCGGATCTCACCATGCAGCGGGAGAAGATCACAGCCACATCCTGCTGAAAAACATGAACTACTTTTACAGGAATGACATAGCCGTTTACGCGCCTGATAACAAGAAATATTCAATCGATTAATCAATGGGTTGATTCAATAAAACCTAAAGATTGAAATACGTTTATTGTGTCCACGTGGACACCATTCTTCCTAATGCAAGTATTGTAATCGTGTTTCATCTTCCAAGATGACTGTACGCTACGGGCGATTTCGCCAGAATCGTGTTTCGACAGTTAGCATGCCAGAGACAATCCAGGAAGTGCCTGTTCTCTGGTCCAGGAAGCACTTGGCTTTGGGAATCCGAGGTAGAAAGGCTTGAAAAGGATGGCTGTTAGGCAAACTTGTCTTTCATTGGCGTTAGTCTAATGAGATGGAGGGACGCTTCGAAATGCTGACTTCTAGAATACTCCTGCACACAACAATGTTATTCAATTCTGTAATTATCTTCGTGGAAAGCGCCTTTCCGAAAAGAGCTTTCAGAATCGTAAATTCTGTTTCCTACAGTAGAACATTGAGAACAAATCATAATAAAAACTTAACGTGGCAGTGGACAACATTACTCAAACTCGAGGGAAAATATGAGTTGAATATTACTTTTTTATGGCGACATTACAATTAAATTGTTCTTCAATTTCACTTATTTATATACTCTGTGCATAGAAAGTACGATTGTCACACATGTGCGCTAAAAAACATCCGCCCCGCGCATTCAAGACTCGCAGATTACTTTCGTCGAGGGAGTGAGTCAAGCCACTGGAGCATGCTAGAAAACACATTCGCAGCGTCGCGCGCTGCACGTCTGTGTTATCGGGCGAAAGACCGGGACCAAGCAGCAGGGGGTCGCGCGCCACTATTCTTCCCACCGCCGCCTCCGCCGCCTCCGCCGCCGTCGCCGCCGCCGCTGCCGTTCGAATTGCAACTTTGGGGAAAAGCGCTTAGCGAAATGCGCCCGCCTGTCACGTGGCCGACAGCGGAAAGAAGGGCCGTCGCGTTCCGGTTGCCGCGCGCGCTCCACGCACAGAAAGCCCGCTCCTTGACGAGCGACGGACGCTTCCACTCACCGCACCTTGCTCCTTGCTCCTTGCTCCTTGCTCCTTGCTCCTTGCTCTTTGCGCTTTGCTCCTTGCTCCTTGCTCCTTGCTCCTTGCCCCTTGCGCCTTGCGCCTTGCGCCTTGCGCCTTGCGCCTTGCGCCTTGCGCCTTGCGCCTTGCGCCTTGCCTTGCTCCTTGTAATTATTTCTTATTTCCAAAATAAAGATTGTAGACTTTTCTGTACAAACATGATGATTCACACACATATCATACAGAAGCTTACTTTAATATTTACTCACTGTCGTATTCTAAAGATTTTTAATTTTTTCAAAAGAAGCGGGACGAAAACCAATAAAACTAATATGAGCTTTCAATAGTATCATGTTTATTGCAACAAATCAAGAAATCAAAATGATTGAACTTTACATATACATTTTACATTTGGGGGGGGGATAGAAAGAATAATACATGCCACTCTAATATTCGGTCATTTAGAACATAATTATATAAACAATACTGATTACAGAACTAATATTTACAAACAAAAATAATTTTAATATTTGGTAGGGTAACCTTTACGATTAATAACCTCTCGTAAACGCTGGGGCATATTTAACACAAGTTTCTCAGTTTCTTCAGGCCTTAAATTTCCCCATTCCTCTTCCAATGTTCTCTTTAGCTCTTCTTTTGAAGAACTTGAGGTTTTCATAACTTTCCTGTTGAGAGTTTTCCAAAGATTCTCGATGGGGTTTAAGTCTGGGGATTGAGGAGGAGTGTCCAAAACCTTTGAATGTTTGTAAAGTAACAATTTTACAAACAACAATATGCGCTTACAATATGCGCTTTGTGTTTTGGGTTATTGTCCTGATAAAAAATAAAAAGTGTGTCTTATTTCCAAATGTTCGGCATTTTTGTGCAATTTTTGCCTTAGTATTGTCAGGTAGTGTTCCTTATTCACTTCAATAACAGTCTTTTGACTCACACAAGCTGCTGACAGGCACACATACCATGTTGCCCCCACCGTGCTTTACCGTAGGCTGGAAGTTTTTTGCAGAGTTCTACATTCACTTTACGCCACTAACACAAGAACTCTTCCATCTGACTTCATAAGATTAAATTTGCTTTCATCAGCAAATATCATATCACACACAAATAGCACTCAGAGTTGGATTTTTTTCACTTTTGAGTGATAGACCGCCTTTCTCTCTCTCAGCTTCCTTGGTTGACCTTTCTGCATCTTGAAATCGATTCTATTCTCGTTGAGGGCAGTTAACTGAGGTTGGAGGGTAGTTAAACTGTGAACCGACGTTTTCTATGCTCCTAATAACGGAACGTTGTGACGAAATTAGCGCCAAACAATAGTGACCAAATTATAAAGTGGCGTGATTATTAGACACTTTGAAGAAAATTTGAGAATATTTCTCGCCTTGCTCATTAAAATTTGTAGATACTTCAAAAATTTGCAGAGAAACACTGACAGTGTCAAATATATAATTTTTCATTTATTGTGTGGACGTATGGAGAAATGCATAGCGAAATACGAAGTTGCTTATTGACCGAATTGTAAAGTGAGCCTCTGTATGTAGCCTCTGAGCTGTATACAGAAGAAAATTTATATACAAACTCAGAAATGTCTAGTTTACCCAAACTGTTTTTCCTCTGGTATACATAAATGAATAAATGAAAGTTATCATTACGTATCTCCCTACCTCTACAATTTTAACGTTCACTACATGCTATTATTAGTTAAAATAATTATATTATCAGAATTATTATACGAAATTCTTCTTAGATAATGATTATCCTTTACATCCCTACGGAGTGTTTCTTTTACTACACTAACCGTCATTTCTTCTACTTCACTAACACAAGTGCTGCCGCACATATCTCTAGTCAGTAGATATAACGGAAGCTCTCCGGAGCACAACAAGAATGAATGGGAGACCCATAGGCGTGCCCAGCCTCAAACAAGAGGCAGGCGTACTTCATTTCTGGGACCTCTTTTTCATTAAACTTTTTTATTTGTATATTACTCCATATTTAACTAGAAAATAAATGAAACTCACTGCAAAGGGAATTAAATTAAAACTTGAATTTTACAGTTAATAAATACTATAATTGAGATTATGCTGAACCATTTACGGGGTTACCAGATGGTCTGGGTAGCCTCTTGCCCAAATACAGTTTCCCAAATTACTACTTTAAAGAAGGGGGGAAATCAAGGTTTGAATTTATTTACGAAAATAAAATGTTTTATTACACAAGGATACATGAACCCGTTCTAAGTTTTAGGGGGGGGCATGTCTCCCAGCCCCCTGTGTGCACACATCAAATAGGTGGGGGGAGTGAAGAATTACAAGCCGACGCCCTTAGTTTTGAGTCGCTTATATATACGAGTATAATACATAGTTACGCGGAATGTGCTGTTATTGGTCTCAGATAGCAGCGTCCTCATGGGTCTAGGGATGAAGGTACTACTAATTGCCCTCTGACTTTCTCCTGAAAGCAGAAAGGAAATGAACGTTTGCGAAAACTGTGTACAATCATCATGCTTGACGTTAATTTTATCAAGTGAAAATTAGAAAATAAAATATTATAATATATTGTTACAAGCACGTTTTCGACACGCAAGCATAACAAAAGGTCTGATAAATGTCAAACTTAATTTTTAAGTTTTCGATGTACTGGGTTAATGCGTAGTAAAGAAAAACACTGTAATGCTGCGACAAAAATCGTTGACGTTTCGTCAGAAAAACCGGAATTTTGGGGCCCTAGTATAGAAAAGGAAGATAATTGTTGCTCTTATATTTAGTAGTTTACGTTCTCTAAGACGTCATCTAGTCAGAAATCAGGATTTGTTGGTCCTTGGTACTGAAAAGGTGGATGGCGAGAAAATTATTCTGTCCGTCCGTCTATGGTTAAGAGCATAAACCGTTCAGACGATTTTCTCCAAATTTTCGAAAATTGCAAAAATTAACATTCTTTTTCGTGCAATATTGAAATTACCTTTAGTAATATATTTTTTAAATAGAATTTTATATTCGATCACCCACATTTTTTAAACAAGTCTTAACAAGTAGTTTATTCTGTATTCGTGCAACAGTTTCGAGAATTGTTGTCCCCATCATCAGGCTGTACAATTGAATTTTGAAATTTTATGGTACAAATTTAAAACTATTTACAATATAATATTATAACTGAGAAATTATGGCAGTAACAAACTTACCAGACATATGAGCGCTCACGAAACAAATGTTTTTTGCATTGACATTCTACAGTTAGCGGTCACAGGCAGACAAAATCAATTTCATACGTTGGTGAGAGCGGTTTAATTTGTTGCTAGAAGTAAATGCAATTTATACATTTTTTGAAAAAAAAGCTTCAAATTTGTCTTTAAATTTTGTTCTCGGATTGAACAAAGAACGTTTAAAAATGTCACAGGCCTCATTTTCATTGAACTCTGAACTTTCGAAAATTGTAAATATTAAAATAATGCGAGAAAAGTGTTCTGTTATAAATCACATGTTTATATTTGTTATGACGGAAAAACTTATTACGTAAATTGTTGAGAGTCCGGATTTTTAATTTGTATTAATTCTGGTAATAATCTAATATAAAGAAAACGAAAAATGTCGTGAATCTGCATGACCAGCTTCAGGAGAACATGATTATTCAAAAACCTTGATGGACAAGATGAAGAAAGAAAATAGGAAATTTGTATGTTGTTTAATATGCTGAAAGTTACGTACTGTTTTAATGAGTAGTTTTCCTAGGGTGGATAGGAAAGGGATCTTAGATGATTTAAAATATCATTGTTCTCAATAGAATTGAACTGGCATGCTGTTCTGCAGTATTGTTCGATTATTCCCAAGTTCTGTAGTATTGACTACATTGTAATGATTTTATCATAGGATTATTTTTCATATTAGTTGTTCAATTATCTCGGTAATTGGAAAAATCATTCCTGCATGTAGGCCTGAGCGGGGTAGGTATTGCTTCACAGGTCGCCTTTCCAGGTAACGTGGGCTGGTCCTTCCAGCGACGCATGTGGTGAGGACATGCTTCGTGTAGGTTGCAGCGATAGTGTTAATGGATCGTGCAACAGGAGGCAACTGACCAAAATGACGTAATCCGTTGGGCCACGACCTCCCTGCGAGAGTTGCCAGTTCCAGAGAGCCACGCATGTTAATTGCGAGTGTGTTCATGCATAACTGGAAAAGTGACGGCAACACTCCTATGATTTTCATAAATATATACATCCAACCAAGTACTGAATTATGTAATGAACTCTCGATATAAATAGAATAAGCAAAAACTTGCTGCCTTTTACAAAACTGATGTGTTCCGAGAATACAAGAAATTTGAATCGTATAATTCTGATTATTTACTGCGGGTCTTGTTCAGTTTCTCCTTATTCTGCTGTGTGAAGGGAAATAAGGGATAAAAAAACTCATGATATATATGGGTAAGTGTATATTAAAATACCAGGTGTTATTAATTACATGATAGAAATGAATATGAAAATAAAACAATTAGACGGGCAACGCTTCAAACAATCAATTTGCAACATCACAGAATTCGGTGTCTATTAATTACCTTACGTTGCTTGCTGTTTTATCACACCATAATCGACATCCCTTTGATAAACATGTGCATTGCTTTCTTAAATATGAGAAATGCCACCATATTACCACAGCAATAGTCCTAATTTGTTACTCAAGAAAAAACATTTTTTTTAAATGTCTTGGTCCATCCGCCCACTTGTTTGTCTGTCAACAACTCTAGCGCTAAAACAGAACACGTGATTTTCGTCAAAGGAATATACTCTCATTGATCTACTTGGTGTTGTGGCCTATTAAATTTTAAATCGATATTTTAATTTTTGGGATACATTGATTATGAATGTGTGAAACCCAGAACGGTATAAGCGACATTTTATAATTTCTGCCAAAAAGTGTTTATTTTAGGCTATATTTCAGCGGCAATATATTTTCATGGTTTTAATGAGCAATTGATATGCCGTGGTTTTAACGATGAAACAAAACACCACGACTTAACAGTAATATTGACTTAAATAAACAGATTACTCTCAATTTATAAACTTCACTCAAACACATAAATGTCACTTATACCGTTCTGGTTTTCACCCATTCGTATAATCCACACTATTTTCAAAATTTTCTCAAAAATGATTTCTTTATTCTCAAATAAAGCAAAGTACGTTTATTAAAATGGCGTAGTGCCGATTTCATTGAATTCTCTGAATCTTCAAAAATTTAAAATATTTGAAATTCCTTGAAACCATTCTATAACTTTAAAGATTTTTTTTAAGACTACACATTTTTGTAGTTGTAATTTTCTTTCTTAATAAAACATCTTTGTCAAAATCAGAACTTAAATATGATCTGAACCATTTTTTGAATATATAATTAGTTTCCGTGAATTTTGTGTAAATTCGTGATAATTTAAAAAGAAATAAACAAAATTAGCAGCAGTACTTGTACCATTAGAATGCTATTCAATACAAAACCATAAAAAAGGGGATTATCAGAAATGAGTTAAATATCTTCAAACTTGCAGGAAAAATAAACGAAATAATGAAGAAGATATTGGGGTGATAATTTAATGAGAACGACAGAAGAACAAATGCCAAAACTCCTCTAATACTACCACTCTCATTGGAAAAGGAGTAGGGGTAGGACGATATGGCGTCGCAAGGACACTCTCGAAGACGAAACAAACCAATAGACTGAACCCATGATGTTATTTGTTTCAAAAAACGGCTCAAATTTTGTGTAAAATAGCTTAAAAAGATCAATTTTTGCTTCATAATATGGCATAGTTCCAGTTTTTAAATCTCTGGAATTCCTAAAATTTCCAAAGTTCAATATTCTTTTCGAATTGTCGTACTCTTTTAATATTGAATCTACAGATTTCTTTCTTCATACACTATTTATTAATATTATACCGTTAAATCTTTTTAAATACTTTTTCAAAATATTGTTAGTTTTTGTTTAATTTTAAGTTGTAAGCGATTTTAAAGTAATGACTTAATTATTAATACATGCAATATTATAATATTACATAACCGTTAGCAATAATACGAGTATGTGTTGTAGCACCACTACTTTTCCGTTGTTCCTGCTTTCTGAGGGGCCATACAGTACGTTTTCCCTTTGAATTGTTTTTCATTGACAGTTGCTGCCTATCCCTACATCCCTGTAATCGACGGTAGCAATATTATGTTAACATCTATCTTGCCCGTCTTACAGCCTCACGATCATTCTGAAATGCTATCGCCGCTGCTGTTGCTGCTACAGAACCAATGCTGGTGGATACTCAGTGCCAATGTAAGCTAACTTCTATAGCATTTTGTTGATTGCTTGAAGTTTTGACATTATGTCAGTCTCATTTTTACCGAGTGAATAATAACTACACACATACAGCCTGTTAAATATATAGTCGCATTACAATCACGCTTCATAAATGAGCAATCATTATTCCACTTCTAGTACAGAAAAAGAACCGTGACGAAGGTCAACCAGAAAAGACCCCGGCAAGAAGAATAAAAAGTACATATGACCAAGGCAAGAGTAAAAGATGTGAAGGAAGAGCTCAAAAGTACGGCATTGAAAGAAAGTACACAAATGAGAGGAGAACAAGCGAGGAACTCAAAAAGCAAATTATACTTCGCGCGTGGATTAATTTTTCTACTGAAAACAACGAACATGACTTTCCACGCGTGTCAATCCCAAAACTTTTCAATACAAGCCAGCCGCCTGAACTCGCTGAGCAGCGGTTATTTCGGAAACACCAGCGTGCACGGAAGAGGGCGCGGGGTGGGGGTGGGGTGGGGGCGTTGTGCGAGGGGAGCGGCGCGTTGTGCAACGCCGCCTTCCCGCGCGACCACTCATCCGCCTTTGTAACATCCGCGCCGCGCCGCCTCCGTCGCCAGCCGCCAACGCCGCTTAAGCCTCGCTTACGAGATTGATGTTCCCATTTTCTCGTTCTGTTCCAAACGGTTCGCTGCTATTGTCTTTGAATCTGCATTGTTCCGCGATGGCCGAGGGAAAACGTTTGTCGCCGGCTGCGGAAGACCTCCGCGACTTCGAAAACCGCGCGGAAACAGTCTTTTTTTTTCTCTCAGGCACGAAAGAAAAAGTAGGAAGTAACCGGAGCTTCCTCTAAAGAGCCGTCTCATGCTCTTGAAGTGGGCGAGAGAAAACCAGAGTGCTGCTAAACAGTGCCGCCCCGCAGGGCGCACTTGCGTCCGCACGTGGGAGGGGGGAGGGGGCTGCAGGATGAAGTACGTCCTGGGAAACGCACCTTGACAAGGATTACGTGACTTTTGTGTAAGGAGGAATACCTTAGCGTGACAATTGAAATGCAAGCAGCTCATTCATGAAGTCTTGCGCTGAGTCATCTGAAATACATTGTGTGATTTGAACGTGTCTTGTCTTCTGTGCGAATGAACAGAAAATATTTCACACATTTAGCCTCATGAAATGGGGGAAATCGGGAAATTTCCCGAGTTATATACGTCTTTTGACGTTATTGAAGTTTTAAAAAATGACTTTCAGAAGACGGTAGTTAAAAACTTCCATTTATGAAAAAAGAAAAAGAATGGTACGGAGAACGGAAAAAGAAGGGTACATTAAATCCCTTATATAAAAGTGAGGATTAAAAAGCAATAAATCATAAGAACGAAACATAAGGCCTTCTCCACTCATTGTCATTAAATTAAAATATAAATCAAACATCCATATGGACCAGGTAATTTAGTAGTACTGAGCCAATTAAATAATATTATAAGAATACATCCCAAAAATATCTTAACAAACAATGAAGTGGCGCAACTCTTTAACCTTACAAACAACAATAGTACCTAAACCGAAACTCTCCGATAGATATGTCTTGACTTTAGACCCTGTGAATTTGAAACAGGGCTTTTAATTTTTAGGAGTGTTTTTTATAAAGATAATATATTTGCATAACTTTCTTAAACAAATAATTAGGAATTTTTCTTTAAATTTCTTTGCTAAAATTGATCAAAGAGAACTTATAAATAATGTAAAAGTTGAAACCTTCGAAATTTTCAACATTTAAAATGCTTGACAATTTTACACATGATATTTTTATTGAAGCAAAGATATATTTTACTTAACATTAAAGCAGACTTGTTAGTGAATCCCGTTTATCAGACTAGCCTTGTACTTTCTCATTCCTGGAAAATTCAAAAATACACAACTTCTCACGCACATGAGTTCAGTTTTAATCTTTATTTTCTTTTTCATATTGAGGGTCTATTTTGGCAATTTTTCATACATTGTTGGCTTTAGATCCGATAAACTCCTAGAGATAGAAAATTGGCTGCAAGAAGAGTGCGTTGCATACACTGTGAACGAATAGAAACTAAGTGACGGCGATGAATATATGTTCTACGTACGTTTATATGTAAACAACCTTCACATAATATAATAATATGTAAAATATGAAAATGAATGTAAAATCTCTTCAGAAGATTATTAGTTAGACCAGCTTATCATAGGAAAATCTGAATATGAAATTCAAATAGCAGTCCACAAGTTAAATCAGGTTGCTAATGAGTATGGTATGAAAATCTCACCCAGTAAAACAAAAGTGATGGCATTTAAAGGACTTGAACCTTTAAGAGCAAAGATAGTTATATATGACCAAATAATTGAACAAGTAAATGAATTTAAATATCTTGGGTATCATTTTAATTATATAAAATCAAGGGATATGGAAATAAAGCTGAACAACTTCACATATTTCTGTGGAACGTTACAGCGAACTCTACATCATAATGCGCAAAAGGAAACTCTTCTCAGATTTTACAAAGTTATTGCTTTGCCATTACTACTTTATGGAAGTGAGAGCTGGACATTAACATCAGATCAGCTGCGCCGAATTGAATCTGCAGAAATGAGATTTCTTCGTTTTGTGGCAGGATATTCACTATTAGACCACAAAAAAGTGTAGATGTCAGAAAAGAACTAAATGTTGAACCGGTTATAGATACCATAAAGAAATATCGAGAAAACTGGAAAGGTCATGTCCTGAGAATGCCAGAACATAGAATAAGTAAAACTATTCTTCAATATGTACCTTAAGGAAAAAGAAGTGTAGGACGTCCCTTGAAGAGATGGCATGAACAATTCTGAGACGGAACAGACCAAGAGGTCTAATCCTTGCTGTCGATGATGATGATGAAGATTATTAGTGAATTTTCGAAATTAGTTTGTTTGAAACCTCACTTCACGTTATTTGTTGCTCTTAATATTTGTGTTTTAATTGTGTATTGTAAATTATTTGAGGCCTTGCAAAGCCAAAGGAGCTAAGTATTGACATTTCCGAAACAAAGGTTTTGACATCTAAGTATTATATAGATCTGTGCCAATACATAGTTAAATTAGTGATGTTCCAAACACCCTCTAAGTAGTTGTAACATCTACCTAGTGTTGGCTGTGGTTGTATGTCAATAATACAAATTCAACATTTTGGTCCTTAGCTTTTTTGCATTTGCAAGACATCCTTTATAAATATTGATTTTTATTATACTTAAAACAATACTGGTTACTACAGAATAAATCAAAAGCCAGTTTTAAAATTATGCGTTCTATTTAAACAAAAATAAAAAGATAATAATGTTTGGGTGCGTAGTGTTAATATTTTAAATACATTTTATTAGTTTGACTGACACACAGACCAGAAGATAATGCAGACTTAACTTCCCTTTGCATTGAAGTTATTGATTAAGTCATTGGGACTTACGTGAATCGAGCTTTGATTACAAATTGATTGATAATAATAGAACGTGGTTTGAAGTATTAATACATGGTTATTACAATCGTAGAAAACCTTACTTCCGTGACAAGGAATAATTTTACACATAGCAGTCCACCAATCAGTTAAACGTTCATTAAAGAAATTAATTCATTAGAATATTCTGGAATTGAAAGTATGGAGAAGCAAAGGTGTCATGGATAACTTTTCTAGTTTTCTCTCTAAACGTAATTGAGTCGGAGCGCGAGGAAAGCCATTGAGATGAAATTTGGAAATTCGCCAGCTTAGAATGTAGTGTGGATCATGAATGACCGAAGGCTGGAAAAGGAAGCTCTCGTCGAGAATGGCTCCTGTCCAGTATCTGCGTTGAATGAAAGGAAAAGAGAAAGGAAGGATGTTGTCATCTTATTTCTTATTCAAGACTAAGAATTACTAACTGTCCGTTGAAAGACGTCTTATAATTATAAATTGATAAAACAATAAGAAAAGCATCTCATAAGATAATCTTTTAATAGGGGAGCAATGAAATGTAATATATTGATATTCTTGGTGATTTTTAACACACATTGCTTCGGTGGTTTATTAATATCTCAATCTCAATCTCATTGTGCAGCTGTTTTAAGCAATTACGACCCAACTGAAATATTTTCTTTATTCTAAGTAAGTTCCACTCAAATTCCCCATTTTTGACTTGTCTTATTTAACTACAAGGGCTATTGCGTTGAGTGAAAGGGTGTCTGAGTATTGCTGGATACATCAAAAGGGGTCTTATGAACAAGGAGACTGGGACGGGTGCGGAGGTCAGTCCAGCGCGGTCCGTTGCCAGTTATTGACCCACATACGAACATACACCTGAAATTCTTCAAAGGAAATCACACAACGTGATATAGTAGCCTCTCTTTAAATAATCTTCCTGGTAACTCTTTGATAGTTACGCAACTGGAGTCGAAGATTCGTGACTCGGACTTTAAAGGAGTCATAAAGCAAACATTTCGAAAAATTTATATTTATTCCAGCATTTCTTTAATATTTAGTATTTTCTTATTATTTAATATTTAGTGTATATGGCGTACCACAGGTTCGGATTCAAAAGAAAATCAAAATATGTAATCTTACATTATGACTCACAGGCCATTGCCGACATTGAAAGGAGAATTACTGACAGTCAAAATCATTACCCAAGTTATCTCAACAAACAGTTGGTAATTATATATCTTATCGTAAAATTATTCATGATTTACAACTAAAACCATAACAAGTCACTAGTGTACAACAACTGAAAGAATCAGACAAATCGAAATGACTTGAGATAGTGCATTGGCTTCTCGAAAATATTGTTGATGGAAAGATAGAGGTAAGGCCTTATTTATCCGGCTCTGTTAATTCGCAGAACTTCAGGTATTGGGCGGTAATGAATGCGAGCCCCTCATTCTTTCGCGGCTTCTCTTGGACGAGTCCGTCTATAAGACTGCAATTTTCACTAAATACATTTTCGAAAGTTACATTCACTCCAAAGCTTTTTCTTCTACGAATATTTGGAGGAAGGATATATTTGGAGAAGCGTTTTTTAACCTCCACTTGGCTGATATTATTTGTCTTGTGTCAAAAAGAAGCTTATTTCTGAAAAATGACATCTTATAACTAGACATCTGAATTTAAGGCAAAAAAAGTGATGATTTAGGCATCTAAAATAGGCAATAAAATTATAAAATTAGGCACAATGAAGCATGAAAAGTGACGTTTTGGGCACTTAAAATAAGTTACAAAATTATTAAATCAGACATTTAAAAACATTAGATATGAAAAGGTAATTAATTAGATCGCTGGTGAGGTAGATACCTTCTAATAATTAAATATGGTATATTAAAGATTTGTCTGGTATCCAAAATTTATTTTGCTAATGATCGTTTCGATCGCGTAGTGATCATCCTCAGAGCTAAAATTGGAATTACCAAAATAAAATTACATTAAAACTTGAATTATAAAAAAATAGGTGTAAGTTGTTACAAAATATTATATACAAAATGTAAACATTGTATGCTAGATGCGTAAGCAAACTGGGTCGTACATACCTTGCAACTTCCGGTCGATTACCCATTATCTCCCAACTCCTCTAGAAATAATTTATAATTCATGAAGTTTAATATTTATGAAGTAAATAAAATACCAAGGAATGAGAAGAAAATGAGAAGTGTTTTTTCTGCATGAAAGTTTACACAAAATAGAGGAAAAAATGAATTTTCTTTTTAGAAATTACAACAATTATCAAAAATGAATCAGACTGTATTCAATTACATAAAACACTGACACCAAATTGCTGCTAAAATGTACAGCTGCAGGCTTAGTTTCTGTAATAATGGATCAAATGTATGGCCAAAATATTATGGGAGATATTGGTCGAATGACTCTTCTTAAATTTGTTTGACTATAGTCCTATACAACAACTCTGAAACTATCGTAACTGAAAATAATCGTCGTTTCATTTTTATAAGAAATTAATGTCCAAAAATAGTGAGATAACATAAAGAATACTTTATCGCGAAATTTCTCAACCAAACGTGCATACGCAGTCACTCGTCATGTCAGTCGTTCCCATTCCCCAGTTCGGGCCAGATCGGTCTTTGCCAAATGTAGTAAGTTGTAACCGCGATGGCTCGTGTGTGACGCTCTCGTGACAACGGTCAGCAATCCACCTGAGAATCCCCCTCCCCCCCCCCCCCGCGGCGCCACCGCCGCCAACGCCACCTGGCCGGTGACCAAGAGAGCCGGCGATCGAGTAGCACGCATAGCTCACAGCGTGCAGGGCATGAATAACAAATACAACGGCAGATTGCTTGGGCGACAGGAGAGACACTTCGATTACGTTTTCAGAAAAACGCCACCACTGTCCGCCCGTTTGTCTGGGTTCAGCAAATTTAATAAAAATCTAAAGTAACTGTTCAAAAGTATTAAATTTGGAGCAAGATTTCCTTGAGAAAAATGTTCCCGGCGATGTTAGCCGTCAAACATTGTTCTTTTCGCTCTTCTTTATTTAGATATTTTCCCATAGTTCCCACATTGCACTTTTAATTCTTCAACTACAATAAAGCACAGAGGAAACCTATATGTTTGAGTAACAACTCGTCAACATGGGGCGATATACATTCTGGCAGGAGCAACGCAAATACATGAGTTTAATACACGGATGGATTACTTACGTATTTCTCATCCTGTGGAGACCAGAAGAACTTAATTGCTTCTTCCATATGTTATCGATATGCCCTCGTCTGTTGAAAATTGAGAAAGAGTTCTGTTTGCTGGTGGCTGAACATTCTTTGAAAGAAAAAAAAACAATACGATTTCAGATGTTGCAAATTGGATCTGTAATAACAAATTAATAATAAACGGAGAAAATTGTTACAATGTAGTTTTGCAGTTACAACAGTCAATTACATGTTTCATTTCAAAATAAAATTATGCAATTGGCTGATGTTAAGGTAACAAATTTTCTGGGTCTCAATGCAGACGAACCTCAAATGAAATATCCATTTAAATGAACTAAACATTACATTAAGTTCATTGCGTTATTCATTCAGAATGTTTTCAAATTCAGTCTTCTCTGTGTGTTTTGTCTTCTCTGTGTGTATATCAGTGAGATATTTGGCATAATATTGTGAAGAAACACATCTCGTAGAACCTAAACTTGAAATTGTACAAAACAAATAATATGCGAAAGCCATCCACGTAATTCCTGCAAACCTCTCTTCATTGAGCTTGAAATCTAACCATTGCCTAGCCTATTTGCTTAAGGAAGAACATATTTTCTGTATATGCTATACAGATAATTACAACTCCCCAAGCCACACATAAATCAAAGCATCTATGTTTCAAGTTGTAGCATCATAGGTGAAATAGTTCTTTATATGCAGTGTTTTTTATGTCACCATGCAGTTTCATCGTACAGTACGACTATAAGATTTTCATGAATTTAGCATACAATATTTCCTTTTATATTATGCTGAACAAATGAAACAAATCTTATTCAAACAACTTTTTTGCTCTATTCAAAGCAACTAATTTTAATTTTACATTTATTAACAAACACTGACGAATTTTCAGCACACTCGCAGTGTTTGCTGCAAATAGAATCCACAAAAATATTCGGATTTTAACATTGATTGCCTCCTTAATATTTTAGAAAGAAAAATGAAGCTTCCTGGCGTGGATAGTCGAGGTCAGGAAGTCTGAAGAGCCGTAGCTACCTCGTGCTTGAAGGGTCGCAGGTTCGAATCCTGCCGGCGCGTGGATATTTGTGTGTCATTATACCGTTACCGATTCCCCTAATGTTACAGTCGTCGATATATGAGTGTAGTAGTTGAAAAGTGACAGCTAAACAAAAAATAAATAAAAATAAATAAATGTTAAGTAAAAACTCACATAACCCATCAACAGTACATTCTTTCTAATGGATGATCTATTTCAAACTTGTAGTCCTTACCGATACTTTAGAAATTAAGTGTATTAATTCCTTTGAGACAAGTAGGAATCGTCAACAAAGTCCGAGATTGTGGCGCGGAGTACCCTGGAACACTTGGCAGGGAATGGCCTTAGTCAAAGTTCCTTTCACTTTCTCTCATTACTACGTATGTAGTAACGTGCAAGTATTGGATTCTTGCGGCGGAAATTGGTGATTTTTAGACAAAAAAACTCTTACTGTCAGGTCATAATAACGAAAAAAATGGCTAAATCCTGTTCGTTTATGTAGTAAGTTACTTACTCTAACACGTCGGGTAGTCAGAATCCATATTTGCGACTCCTTGATACCCCAAAATCCAATGACGCCTAAACGTCTGTTTGACTGCTTGTTTCTAGTTTGCTTCTCTGTTCGTCTGTAGTCAACAGTAGTCTCGTGAAGTGTCTGAAAATACAACCAAAACGTTGTCAATAATGAAATAAATTCTAAACTAGGTGGACCCGTGTGAGAAGTGTGGAATT
Organism: Gryllus longicercus; assembly: GCA_038098605.1. Lineage (NCBI taxonomy): Eukaryota > Metazoa > Arthropoda > Insecta > Orthoptera > Gryllidae > Gryllus > Gryllus longicercus. Next base: position 291,411 of record JAZDUA010000707.1, read on the forward strand.
TGTAAACCGTTGTTTTAAAAGAGAATATTTCTTCATACTGGAACCTAATTTCGAACAGGCAGCATCTGAACTGTGCGCACCTGTACTGTGTGTTTTATAGGTCGGTTCTGTGAGTGAGTAAACATTCTCTTTTATTTTAAAATGACTTAAAATGTTTCGTGTTTCTTATTTCCCAAGCCCCCTCTTACATTCGAGTGTAAAGATGTGCTCAGGTATTCAGACCGGCTGGGTTTAGCTCAGAGCCCGCATTGCCACAGACCCTGACCAAGAGATCAGCTATACAGGTAAGTCGAATTCAGCCGCTATTTGGAGGACGATTCTAGTGGACGATTGCTTTGATTGGTATGTCTCCGTGGCTTCTCCTATTAATACCAGGCGAATGCCGGAGCAGTACCTAAACAAACGTGCCACAGACCGCCGCGATCTTCACTTCCTCTTCCTTGTCTTATCCTTTCCCCTAACTTTCACTCTCTTACACTTACATGCACTTCACTACCACACTTACCACACTACCACACCCGACAATGTCGGGACACCTGTCGGAAGCGTAGAGCTTGTCCCGCAAGTTCATGTGAGGTCGGCGCCGGATTTCGTCAGTCAGCGGGGGATAAACATTGCAACCTCCAGGTATAAAATCATGTACAAACGGGACTAATCAAACGGGACAGGTCAGTCAGTCGATCAATCAATCAATTTATTAAGGATTCATAATTTTGCAATGGCGATGTTAAATCCGAATATTGGGTGTCAGTTCAATGCCAATGCAATATGAATTTTCTGATAATGTAACTAATGTTTCCCGGAACACCCAATAAATTATATTTGTTTTGTTTGTTGTATTTGTAAATGGTTTGTATGATTTTTGTCTTTTAATAACTTATTATTGGACTATATTGTGTACACAACTTTTATAATAATCACCAAGTGAACTGCCGATTTTATACACGAGATTAAATGAATGAAATTGATGTGACTACATTACGTAATTAGATTGACTCTTCGCAATTTTGCCACACTTCGCTTCTGATGTACATATGAAAGTGGCAATTAAGAAAATGCTGTAGTTGGCAGCTCCACAGCATTACCCATAATATAGAGTTCAGATACGAGTTTATGTATGGAGTAGAATCTAGGAAGCATACGAAACATATGTCCTTTAATCTCCTTTTTTGGTAAACAAGTGTAAGAATCATATTTCCTCAATGTAGTACTATATTTACAGTGATTATACAGTGTGGTTGCAGTGGTCAATGGATTCCGTTGTGGGCCGCGCATTACCGACGATCTTCCTTTCTCATTCACTTCCTTTCCTCTCCCATTATCTTTCCTGCCGATGTAGAAGACATCCCACAGATAATTGAAGAGGACTTTATTATTATTATTATTATTATTATTATTATTATTATTATTATTATTATTATTATTATTATTATTATTATTAATTTCCTAGAAATATTCGAACAATATTGCTACAATCATCTCCTATAACCTTCTGCATGATATATATATATATATATATATATATATATATATATATATATATATATTGTGACGTACCTGATTGTCGGTACTTTCCACTGCAAATAAAAGTTATAACGGACGGGTGTCTTGCTCGTGAATGGGTTTCTTAAAGGAATCGACATTACATTGGAAAATCAAAGTAAAGAGTTTACCAAAACACAAATACAATTTATTCTTAAAATAACCTATTATATACATGATCAGATACATCATTAGTCTCCGTCTTGGTACCAAGATTCTGTATACAATGTGATTTCATCATACCTGGGGCCCCAATGAATACCTCGTTTGTCGCGGCTGGTCGCCAACGGCGGGAGCGGCCGATGACCTTCACGGCGGCCCGGCGCGCGGCGGCGGCAACGCGAAGTCCTCGATTTCGGCGCTGGTTGTTTTGATGTGCAGCTCCGCTCACGCACTCACGGCTTCTTGATTATATCCACTTCGCCCTAGCGATGTGCTTTTAATTATGTTGCCACGCCTTTCATCAGTTCTTTTCCACTTCACTATTGTAACTACGAAGCACGTGGCCACTACTCATGTCGGCGTCAGTTCCTCGATGCACAGTTTTATTACTATTTCCACTACGTTTGATGTCACGGATACAATCTATTGTTTCTGCATACCGACCTATACCAACGTTCCATTTACCGGCTTCTAATCTGCATTTCCATGAACATTACATTGAATCTCATTTCCTTCGCCGCGAACACTGTCTTACGCTTCTTCTGCAATCAGCGGTCAATTCTCAACTGCCAAACTGCCGCTCTCTGCTCGTAACGGCCGAAATCCCCCCCTCGCTGGGCCACGGCGGCGGCAACGTTCACTAGTTCCCCACCGCCGATCGCCGCACCTGCCGCTATGCCGCGCAGTTCAAAATTAGTTGTAATTATATTCTTGTACTTTTTGTCTTTAATTGCGTATAGAAACGCTTCCGCGTTTCAATATATATATTGTGGCGTCACCGATTAATTAAATATAATTTTATTATGGCGTCGCCAATAACCGATAATTCCTGCAGCTGGGAACAAGCTCGCGCCGCGGCACAGAAGTAAGTAGGCCAAGAGGGGAGGCTCTTGCAGCGAAGGTTCCTTTGTCACACCAGCCCACCCCCCGACCGCGCCAGCCCCTTCTCAGAAGCAACCCTGTTATATTGCCCTTCATAAAAATACTTGCTGCCCCCTCGCCAAAAAACTTAGCGGACAAAAGAACGCCCCCGCGTCCGTTCTCCCGCCGCGCGACCAGGGAACGCCGGGCCCCGATGGGTTGGGCCGGGTGTCCATTAGGCGCGGAAGACACATTTACGACGCGTCATAATCGAAACCCCTTTCTCGGCCTCAGCCATCCCCTTCCGAACAAAGCCTGACGAAAGTGACACGCGCCCGGGAAGACGCCAGAATCCTCGAAAGGGCTGCGTACAAATAAATACAGTAGGCTGTCGTTTAGCCCATGCCGGACGAGATGGTCCGTGAAATGCGCTTTTACAAGCTCACGTGTCCGGACAGCTGCGAGCAGCTTCTGGAACAACTAACAAAGGGAGGAGCGAGCGAGAGAAAGAATCCAGTATTAGACTGAGAACATCGACGGAAAAATACGGGAAAGTTGCCACATGATTGGCTAATCAAAATTCTGCGACGCAGCCACCCTTAGCCAATGGGAAGCTTCACCAGGGGGGAAGGGATAACCCAGAGCTAGGAACATTTTGGGGAAGGGGAAAGGGAATTTCTCATAAAACGTGATGCACAGTAGAAATCAAGGACAGACACTTAAAGATTTTTAGAACTAAGGCACTTAAGTATTTTTGAGAGACTAGACTGGGAGACGAGAGCACGGGGGGACTTGAGCACTAGGGCACTTGAGAGGACTTCTCAAGCTTACTTCACTTACTTCTGAGAGACTTCGGTCACGTCAGTCACTTCAACTACTTCAGTTACTTACGATCGGGACGCGAGTTTGGGAAAGACTTTCCCAGAATCGAAATAATTAGGACAAGACTGTGGACTTGTCGCGGAGAAAATTCGGGCGGAAGACTACATGATCCCGCGCTGTTTCCGCATCGGCCCAGTAGCCTTCGCCGCCTCACGCGCCGAGTCCAGTGACTGCTCACCGCGTTACATCAACGCCCGTGGCCACTCAACCCGCTGAGCCTGTTCGATCCGGCGACCTGCAGAGAGACGCGCCGCTGAAGTTCAGCGACCTGGTACAGCCGACGCCTCCGCCCGAGGCCGCCACCCCGGCCCGCACTTGGGACGGCCTACGCCTCCGCCCGTGGCCGCCACCCCGACCCGCCCGTGGACACGGCTCAACCACTGGTGAAAGAACTATGAGACGAATCCGTCTCGCCAAACGACGAGAAATTATAAGTGGCCGCGCTTAGGCCCTGCAAACTTCAAGTGATGAATAGCACGCTTCATCAAAAAGTATGCATGATGTGTTAACTGTAAAAGAATTAGTAACTAGTAATTAGGACAATCAGTCCACAAAGTAAATTTAATTGAAAATTGCGTCGCCCATTGCGACATATAAGTTCCCTGGCAGCTTTTGGTGCCAGGAATAAATTATTATTTTTTACAAATGACTCTGTGCTGATTCATTGACCTCCCAACTCTTCCATCCAAAATATTTCAGGAGCTGAACCTGGCGCCCTCCCCCGCTGGTAGTACATTCGGCTGGTCCCTAGTCGGGCTAGTTTAGGCGATTTGATCGCTTTTATTACAATATATATATATATATATATATATATATATATATTCCGTGGTGGTAGCAGATATCTTGTGGTAATCCATAATATGGTAAAGGAAATAATTTCCAAAAAAGTTTTAATAATTTTTATTAATAATTTTCCAGAGTTAACTTTCGGGAAAACACTTTTCTCATCCTCAGTGGATCTCTAGCAAAATGGAGAAATGAAAACATTAAAACATCTGTACACCCCACTTTTTTGTGTTAAACTTGTGTTAATGTTTTCATTTCTCCATTTTGCTACAGATCCACTAAGGATGGGAAAAGTGTTTTCCCGAAAGTTAACTCTGGAAAATTATTAATAAATTTATTAAAACTTTTGTGGAGATTATTTCCTTTACCATATTATATATGGAGAGAAGTGGGTACCCGTTACTTACCGTTGCCGGTCCGGATGGCCGAGATGGTTATAGCAGTGGTGCCGTAGTGATTTAGGATCGTGGGTTCGAGCCCTGCCTCGGGCATGATCGAATTTGTGTTCGTCCTTTCACCCCTATCATCACCACTACATTTATTCGGTTACCATACTATTAAATGAAATAGTGATCGCTAATGACTTAGATGTTAATGCTACTTTAAATTTAAAAAAGATTCAAGTAATGATTTGGGTATTATCCCGATAGCAGATATCACTATTGGTATAACTTTGGCTATTTCCATGACCATAATTTTTAAGTCCTAGTATAACTGTCCCTGATAATGATCAGGGACAGTTATACTACTTATAGTACTTTCTCTGGAAAGTATTTATAGTAACGAACTGTATGATGTATGAAGGAAGACGTGTAGGCAATTTTTTGGTGCAGTATTTTGGCGATGTTTTCATGACTAGATTTATACTCTACGACAGCTAATGATTGACATCCTGACACAATATGTTGTAAATTTTCTATATCGACGTGACAGCGCCAGAAAGTATCATCCACCGTTCCATCCTGGATGAAATATTTATTGTAATTTCTTTTGCTGATTTCTTGATCTTGGATAGCACTCATACAGCTCTCTGCCTCGGGAAACGATCCTCCAAACGTCAGCCAAGCGTTCGCCGCAGTTTTATCGACAAATGTCTAATTCAATTCGTAGGCATGCTTACCATGAAGGATTTTCTGCAACCAACAGAGGCACTTATCATCAGATGTACTTGGAAATGCATTTTTATTTGCCATATTATTATTATTATTATTATTATTATTATTATTATTATTATTATTATTATTATTACCATTATTATTAATGTATTGTTAAGTATAATAGTTGCAGTTACAGTATTGTTTAAACTGTGATAATATTATACAAACAATTATATTATTTCTGAACACTAATTTCGTTTATACTTTAATTAGCTTATCGCATATACAATTGTATTTGCACTGTTACAATAAATCTGAATGACAATAGTTTTGATGAATGGCAAAACTGTCAGATAAATTCTGATAGAAATGAAGCATGATAATTTTCAGAGGTGAAGCAAACTGTCGGATATTTTTTGTGGTTTTGCTGGACTTGTAGGGTAAACATCGAATGTAGCTTCTATGTCAAGCATAAAACTGTTTTGGCACGCTTTCTTGATAATAGTATAAGTAAAATATTTTGATATCACAGTTAACGAAAGGGAAACAAAACGAACATACGGAAAAAATAGGAGAAGTCGACAATTATTACAATTTTTTCTATAGTTCAACTTTGTGCATTTTCAAAGTAATGTGTGTGTGGCGGATGATTGCCAATTACTTGAAATGTCATGAATTTTCAAATAAATGTAAGTAATCTGATCATCTTAAATGACTCGTAAATGAAGACATCTTTGTAAAAATTTCATAATAACCAGTGATCTAATGAAATGGGAGTGAAAGAGACGGTAATTTTAGAGGATAGACTACCGTCGCTGTGGGAACTGAAAAGTTAATTACAATTACAGCAACCATTGAATTTGTTAAATGCTCTCTTAGCCGAGGGGGAAAGTGCAGACACGATGATATTCCAGCTTACTGATCCCTAGGCAGGTCGCCTTCATTACGAAGTTCTAACAGAACTTCCGTAACAATGCCAATCTGCCTAGGGATATCATCGTGTCTGCACTTTCCAGATGGTGTGCGGGATACACCCTGTAGTAGTCGTTTTGAGGGGTGTCGCCGCTACCGCAGATATCGCTACCACTAACGTCACTATCGCGCTGCCATCATCACAACCGTCGCTGTCACTGTCGCCACCATCGCTACCTCCGTGACCATCACCGCACCGTATTCACCACCGCCACAATCGTCGCCTTTACTGCCGAACCTATCGCCAACATAGCCGCAGCCATCGCCGCTACCACGGTGACCGCCACCGCCGTCGCTACCACAGCTGCCACCGCTCTACCCTCACTCTCCCCGCCCCCATCCCCGCCCCCGCCCCCATCCCCTGCCACCGCCACCGTCATCGCCACCACCCTCGCCCTCACCCCCTTTCCTGCTCCCTCCCTCCCCTGCCACCGCCATCCACACCGTCACAGCTTTCGCCGCTCACGTGCGAGGGGTGGCGTAACGAACGCGCAAAGGGCTACGCGTCGTCGTTTAACAGACTTTAACACGTCTTGACTCCCGCACGCAATGTTATTTCACTGTTACGAGTACGCATTTAATTCAAATCGTAAATTAAGTGGATTATTGTCGCAAGGGATTGATGCATTATTCGATTTCATGAGAAGGCAGGACTGCTGGAAAGATAAAATTAGCATACGCTAGGTTGGCGATGATTAGATGGGCACAAAAGTGTAAATGGATAGTATAGTTCGGATAAATTGGAGATTAAACCACTGGGCAGGAATTGTTGCGAAGGAAATATCACAAACCTTATGTTAATATGTCTAACCTTTTGTCGTTTCAATTCAATGTATGAAATGAATCGTGAATGGAATTCAATTTCGTTTTTCTTGTAAATTTCATTACAATGCTATCTGTAAATTTCTATAAAATGAATTTTCTTGTTAAATTTTTGAGGCGAGAACTACAAAATTGTAAATAAGTTTGTTTGTTTGATTGACTCGAATTTTTAGATACTTTAAAATATGAATTCTTTTGCCTCCTAGATATTTGAAATTGAGATAATTTATTATTAAAACGTATATTTGAGTAATAATAGGGAAATTTGGTTATATATACGCAGATTGTCTAAATTGATAACCAGAAACCTCGTATAGTGCTGAAAATATTGAGAAAAATATAATTCAATAATCTATAAACAAAGTATCACATTTTCTGGAGACGTAATTGTGTGCTTCAAATCAATAATTCACTGATATTGTATGTTTTGTCTTCATTTCAATAAAAGCAATTAATTTAATCAACAATCCTTACCAAGCAATATACACCACATGGACACTCGTGTATTCGTAAGATAGAAAATATACAATATCATAGAAAAGTTTCGTTATCTTTCTGCATTTGGTCTCCTATATCTCTATTAAGGATTATTTATAGAGTAGTAGTTATCTGTATAATGTGAAGGAAAGGAATAGGCACAATTTCATTGGTTGTCATACACAATAAAGAAAGTTAGCCATGATTTGAGCAAACATCTCTTCAGTGCTTTTCATAAAAAGAGGCATAATGAGTACAAGTTTCCACCTGCAGGAGCCAAACAGATAACTAATTCAACACCTGGACAAAGAACAGGCATAAATAAATTAGTGAATAAACTATCTCTTGCTAAATCATCAATAGTAAAGGAAGAGCTCTTTAAAGAAAATGTCAATGACATAAATTCTTTGAAGAAATGGAATCCAGCAGTAGGTCTTGAAAACTATAATCCTACTGCTATATTTTGCACTAAGGAACTGTGGATCTCAGATGTTGTGAGATTGTTGGAACCAGAAGTTCTCTCCACTAACAACATTAATGTGGGAATAAAACTTACTCCGTCAATTGTGCGTCGCTCCTGCTTGACCGAAGCGTGTGGACGCTGAGTCTTGCCACTGGGCGCTGACAGCCGTAAGAGGAAGTTGAACGGTAGCGTTTGAACGAAGCTGTTGGATCGTAGCGATCTGAGTCCGGAAGTCGTGAAGTTTTCCTGCTGTGGCGCTTCTGCATTGACCGCTGACGCAGACGAAGTGCATATATGTAATGCCCCAGTTGCAAACTTATGTCAATGAGTGCTTTGTTGGATGAAGAAACAACTTTGACAACGTTGCGAAGGAAAATAAATATAATATATTCATAATATAAGGAGGTTGGTTATCTTTAATATGATTGGAAACCTTATACTAATATAAATATTTTTTTCTATTATTCGAGAGCGAAATATTAAAGTTTTTTTAAAATGTTGCTAACCTCTCTTTGTTGGTACTTTTATTCATTATTCAGCTACTTGAATGAATACTAAAATGATGAGGTAGGTACAGAAACGTACTTTTCTCAGAGTCACATATTTTTTTACTGTTTCCTCAAAAAATTAAAAATCTCAAAGCTACAGAATTCTTTATCAATGCATCGTATTCCTTTACACGAGTACTTTGTAGTAGTGTACAGAACTAAATAATCGTGATTATTGCAAATGTTTTAGCAAATAATGACAATTTTCCAAGAATTCATAAATAACATGAGTCCTAATCCTTTGTTTTGTTTTTTGTACGACTAGAGCCAATACATGAAATTACACGGGTTAAAACTGTCAAACATGTATGTTTTTAGAGAAACAATTTAAAAAAAAACATGAGAAAATATGTTTTTTAGCATTATTATTTTCTTAAGGAAATCCCACAATTATCCGAGCTTAATCTGCTAGTCGGTAAATGGTTATGATAATGCCGGCACATTTCAATTTTTTTCTAACGAGCGCTAGTGAGGCATGTAAACTCACTCGCGATTCGATGTTCGAAAAACGATGCCGACTGTAACACTAATGACTACAACGGAAGAGAGCGCTTTGGTATTGCATTACATTGTGGTGACCGAGTGCAAAGCAAGCTTTTTTGCAATGTATCTATCGCCCATGTACATGTGTACACACATCCAACAAATCAACACCATAACATGTGAAAATCCAAAGCTGCGACAATTATTCATTATATTTATATACATTGCACACACAATGAGGAATAATGGAAGTAGTTTAAGAGTCGTATTACAATATATACCACATTCATAGGTAAGTCTAATGATGCGTTTCAAATTTAGGTGACGTGCATATTTAAATATCATCATCATTGACGGACTTTATTGTACTTCGGGTAGGCAGAATTCTAAGCACAAAAATTATCATCAATCATCCTATCAAAAACTTATCAATTTCGCTGTTATTTTGAGATATTTGTTCCCATTAAAAACTTGCCGTAACAGGTAGAGAAAACAATAGAAAAATATGGGGAGAGCAATGATTTTGCATTACAAAATTGGGGCAAGTGGAGTTACTCTTGAACGTGGATGGCCAAGATTTTGAGGACGCCAGAGCAATGCCCGCAGGTTGCAGAAGTACGCTGTCGGACATATGAGTTTATTGATTGTGTAAATATGATCCGAGAGACATTTTGAAAGCAATACATTGAGAATATTGCTGTTTTTATATAGAAGGAAAACTGAGATTGATAAAACAAATAGTCATAAAAGGCGCTGGATTATGAAACCTAAGTTTGGCTTCTTTTGAATTTTTTGTTTGTCTATATTAAATAATAGCGAAATAGGAGTATATGAGTCATTTCTACCTCATAACTAAATTTGGAGATTCATACGAAATTACATTGTCACTAAGAGTTTTATTCCGAACTAGCTGTTGATTCCGTCGTTGACGGGAGTAATTTATTTTTTGAGGTATCTCTCTCTTAAAAACTCACATGAATTTCACTTTTTTTCAAATTGCACCGCCTAAACGCCTAACTTTTGCCCTTATTAAATAAATTATAATCTTTTCTCAGAATAATATTAACTGCAATATGTAAAAAATAAAAATGAATATAATGTGTCGCATTGATGTAACACTATTGTCCCTCTGAGACAATGATATTTTCATTGGAATCTACTCGCACTTTTCGAATATGATCGTACTTCTGCATCATAACAGGAGGCACATTCACAAGATTGTCAATTATTATATACAAGTGGACATTTGAATGTTCTGATTGATTTTTATTCTCTCTATTTATAGTTTTCTTTTCTGCCATATTAATAAGCCAAGTATGATCATTCAAGGCCGTATATCAAGCAAGATAGGGTTTTGTGGGTAAAGCATTGGTTTCTATGGTCTCTGAAGCAATAAATGGGGAAACCAGGTTTGTTTTTCACCAATTATAATTTTTTTATTTATTTACGCAACTCGAATGTAGTTCTGCCAAGTTGAATTGTATAAACCGAAATTACATTTTGTATTTCATCCGTTGACGTGAGATGATTTCCGCGAATAAAAATTGTATTTAACAATGGAAACCGCGCGGACCAGGTACACCAGGAATGGTACTTCTGGACTCCGGGAAGACGGTTTATGACTCGAAAGTACGGACGGAGCCACCTCACCGGACAGAGCTGGAATCGACACCAGTGCGTGCCAGACGCGCCCGCTCTGCCGCGTCTCCCGAAACGTCACCTCCACCCATATCGATCGACCGCAAACGGCCGAAACTTAAATTTTATCAAGATGGATTCCGATGATTGGCCCGCAAACCTCAACCTTAACCCTCGACGTATCAGGATGAAACAGGTTCACGCCTCCCGTGACTTCGAGCATCTCGGGGAGGAAACGGAAGCTTCTTATGATTTTGAAGAGAGCGAACGGTCGCGAACTTCGCCAGATCTCCTGGAGCCCGCTCCGCCACCAAGTCTTGAGATTTGGGCGATGACCGGTCGCGCCGCCGCCGCCACGTAGGCATAGAGTAACGCGTGCCAGGAAAGTCTCTCCGCAGCAAGCCGGGTCAGGGGCCCGTATTAAAAATTGCCTTTATGTTGGTAGCAACCAGATCACTGGGAAACAAGTCAAGGGGACAACACTTCCAGCATCTGTTATGATTGCGACCAGTACGCAATTTACGTTTTCTTTTGTTACAGGCTGCTCCTAGTGATACCAACATTATTTCTATTGATAACACTCCCACCAGCAAGGTTACACTGCGGAGGGACTTTCCTGACGCTCTGTACGAGACTGGCAACGTTCTATTTCGTAACATTGGTGCTAGTGGAGCCAAAATCATACGCTCGCCGACATCTTGTGTCATTGTAGATTCGTTCGACGCCAGTAATGTATATGTTTAATTAATGAGATTTTCGTGGTCTGCACTCATGAAGTTGGTAATTTAGTTACCTAATTTCACTTAACGATTTTTTATTGAAAGATTGTATGATTAAGCTACTAATTAAAATCGGGTAGGAAAAGAAGTAAGTGCGTGTGTACGTATTTCCCTAGGGAGTGAATTGTAAAGTTCTATATAAGCTGTAAAGTATTTTGATTTGTTTTGATTTTTTAAAACATTTCCAGTTAGATAATATTACACAAAAACATTGGTTAACGCTATTACAAGGGAAAACTGGCACCCAACATCTGCGTCTGATGTTTGCTACAAACAGTTTTGCCCAGACGATGTGGACTTGGCCTGCCAGAAAAGATTGAAAGGAGCATTTTTTCAGCATATTCATCATATTTTCAAAAAAATTAGAAGATCCCACAAAAACTACTAAAACGAATAAATAACATTGTAGAAAACGAAATAGGCGACTTTCTACAAATTAGTGGTAACAACAGCGAACCACGCTTCATCATAAAAGGTACACAGCTCATAAGTTTCACCACACAAGATAAAATTGAGGAGCTAAATAAATCGAATAAAACTGTGTAGTGCTGAGAAGAAAATAAATAACGTGATGAAGATATCATTGATACTTGAATCCAAGAAAAGTTGCTTTTGGAGAGTAGTGCTGACATTTGAAAAATTAGTTTGTCGTCAGATGTTTCTTGTTTGACAGATAGAGCCAGCAAGCATTCAGGCTCTAGAGTCCTTATACATTCGTACGATGAAAGATTTTACACTATTTTTCTACCAAAGCATTTGTATTAGTTACGGAATAATTCAATAATGTTCTTACTAATTAAAGAATTATACGTTTTTGGTACTTCAAACTTGATTATGAAACAGGATTCATTGTAGAATGCTTAAAATCTCTTCAGATCAAAGAACAAGAGAAACTGAAAAAAGGTGTAATTCCACTTGTCAAGCCCTCAATTGGGGACATATGTCTAAAAGTATATGTTGAATTGATTAATAATAAAATTGCAGAATATGTGTACCTAGGAACAAAAAAGGAACAATGATAGATTGACGACAGCAAAAATTATTTGTGTGATAGTGTTTACTTCTCTGAATTACTTTTGGGAGATTCCTTGGAGATATTTTTTCTAGATTCTTTGTCGAGTAAGGAGAGGGCATTTTTGGTGTCTACAAGCATTGAAAAGTTGCACGAAATAGGTGTTACTGTAACAGCAGTGACATTTGATGGAGAAAGCAACAACTTAAGTATGGCACAAAGATAAAAACCTGTTTTTCTAATTCTATGGTAACAAATCTGTGGCTGTGTTAGATCCTTGCCACATGATAAAATCAGTACGCAATTGTTTAGCAGAAAAATACTTTATTTACACATTGCTCCATTCAGTGGTCATGTATCGAGGCCCTTTTTAATCTTGAAAGCGCTAATGGTCTGCATTTAGCTAACAAGCTAACATCCAAACATAAATTTTGGTTTAAACAGAAACTGCGTCTTCGATTAGTTGTGCAAACCCTGATCAGATCAGTTGCAAAGTCCATGGACGATTGTGGTAAAGAAAATATGTTAAACGATTTTCTGAATTCTGAAGAAACAGTGAAGTTTTTTAATACCATGGACAAAATTTTTGACTTACTGAATTCGTCCAGTATATTTGGAAAACATTTTAAATCTCCACTATCCAGAGTAAACGAATATGTTTGGTGACTATTTATTACTAAATTCCTTTCATACATAGATTCCTATTTACAAATAATGCAAGCAAAAATTTGTGAATAGTAATAGGAAGGTTGGTTTTTTGACTCAAAAACTACGTTTTCATAAGTGCAGCAGCTATATGATATCTACAGTATGTGATCAAAAGTATCCGGAAATGTCCAAAATGGTGTTATGGTGTGGTCGTGTTTTTAATGTTTTGTACCCCTTGTGTTGTGTGGCAGTATCACGGCACACGCCTACGTTGATGTTTTAAACACCTTGCTTCCCGCTGTTGAAGCGCAATTCGGGGAAGGCGATTGCATCTTTCAACATGATAGATCACCTGTTCATACTGCACAGCCTGTGGCCGAGTGGTTACACGACAATAACATCCCCGTAATGGACTGACCTGCACAGAGTCCAGACTTGAATACTATCGAACATCTTTGGGATGTTTTGGAACATCGACTTCGTGCCAGGCCTCATCGATCTGCATGGAAACCTCTCCTCAGTGCAGCACTCCATGAAGAATGGACTGCCATTGCCCAAGAAACATTCCAGCACCTGATTGAAAATAAGCCTGAGGGAATGGAAGCTGTCATCAAGGCTAAGAGTGGGCCAACACCCTATGAAGTCCAGCATTACCGATGGAGGGTGAAGTGATAAGTCATTTTCAGCCATGTGTCCGGATACTTTTGATCATATAGTGTGTCTAGGAAGGTGCACAACACAATATCTTTTAACTTATAAGTTAAGTGAAGATCAAATGGAAGTGTTTTTTGGCCGAGTGGAGGTTGGAATATAAATCCAAATTGCACCTAATTTAAGCTTTCGAAATTTAGTTGTTAGAAATAAAGAGAAGTACAGCAATGCGGGGAATTTTGTTTTACAAGGAAATGTGTGTATACTGTGTCTAGACAGTGCAAGTGACTCGAATAACAAGTTTTTCAGGAAGACTGGGGTCAAAAGAAGTGTACATGTCGTAAGTGATGATCACGATTATTGCCCATCCTATGTGTCACTCTCTATCTTATTATGGTGTCCATATGACCTGGAACATTATAATGTCCATATCAAACTAGTTTCTATAATAAAAATATCAAAGCTTCAATTTGCCTTGCTGAATATTTGAACTCGCAAATCCACGTTTACAAGGGAAGATTGATCACGTTGTAGACTGAGCATAAGAATACACTAATACCAAGTTCATTACTTTGCTTGTAAAAGAAAGAGCTTCAAGGAATCCAACCATTTATCAATGTTATTGATGTATGATAAGAGGTAATGAGACTACAATGAATAAAGTTTTAATAGTGTTTATTTAACACGTATTACTCCAAACTTGTTTCGGGGGAATTTTTCTCTTCTTTCGGAGTAAAAAATAAACATTATTATCTAATACATGAACAAATGTTAAATTAATACAATGTAATTTAAATTATAAATGATTGATTTCAGTGAAGATAATACTTACTCTGGAAACGAGGTCAAATATACACAGATTGAGGTCATTGTAATTCTTTATTCGTATGGATAAAGAATTACGCTTGAATTCTTTTACGAAATGCAGTTGTTTAATCAATACTGACCTTTGTACCTAATGGTGGCAGAAAAGGGAAGGTGATAAAATATAGTATATGGCAACAGGCAGCATTATAAATGCTAAGGGAAACGAAACGTTCTTAGCCTTGGATGGATGAAGCGGTGATAGGAATTGCATAACCAGTCAGTAGCAAACCATGCATGAAAGTTGGTGTTTCATGCGAAACTCTTGAGCTATGACAAAGAGGAGAAGGGGCCTCGCAGAAGCAAGGAGGACGCTCACCCCGCGTCCGCATGCTCTGTCGGAGGCTCTCAAAAGCAGACGCCCGCCAACGTAACGCCGAGCCTCCGCTCCGTCGCGGCCCACGCAACGCACTCGCGGGCGGCTGATTGGTAGGGCGGTGATTGGGGCGGTGGCGGGGGCGGGGGCGCAGGTGGAGCGGGGCAGGGTGTTGTGGAGCGCGGGCGGCTCGAGGTAGGGCGGGGATGGTGGGCGGGAGGCGGACGTGGGCGAGGCGGGGATAGGTCGGTTGCGGGGAGGGAGCGGGGGCGGAGCGGCGGCCGGAGCTGGGGGGCGGGGGTGTGGGCGGGCGCCACTGAGGCGGGGCGGGTTGGGCGAGGCGGTGGTGGGACGAAGGTATGTGTGGGTGTAGGGCCTGGTACGGGCACGCCCGCGATGGCAGGTCGAGGCATGGAAAGTGCGTTACCGGTTGCGAACTAGTGACCGCCACGGCGGGCGATCGGAGTAGCTTGCCTCGTAAGGCGCCGGGGAGAAAGCGGGGAATGCGCGTCCCTTACGAGGGGAAGCGACCCCAGCCAGCGACACGAGCCACTCGTTTGGGAAACTTCGCTCTGTAATCGCTTGGAGCAATACCCTGCAGCGTCGGCCAAACGTGAAGTGTCGCAACGCTTTTCAAATGTGGTATGTAGAAACGTGGGGATGGGGGTAATATTTTCCTGACATTGAATTACGAGGAATCAAAAATTCTGGTTTAAATAATTTAAAGTTGTTCAATGTGATATGGTAGAAATACTGGTAAATCATGTGCTTCCTATTTGGAATAATTTCAGTGTGCTTCTGAAATTGTTTTCATTCGGATGAAGAAAGTGGTCTAACACGAAGTAATGGATAACGTCAAAGAGCAACTTCGATCGAAAATGTATGTACTCAGGACGAAGAGAAATATATAGGAGTAATAAAAGGTGTGTCAACCCTGGGGCCTTTTCAGCCATTTTCTTAAGGGTACAAGGAAGATTATCAAATTGAATGTTAAGAGTTCAATGTTTGTTATAATAATTAGATTCTTTGGTAATATTACTTTTGTACCATAACCAAAAGACATGTTAGAACAAATATAAAACATAAATTAATTTTTTCTTTCTAAAATTATACAATTATCAGCAGAAACTCTCTATATAAAAACAACGAAGTGTATGAACACTCAGGAAGAATCTAATGTTTTTACAACAGGGTTAGTACGACGGTGTTCTGTACATTTTTATAGAAAGTGAAAAGTTTTGTAAATATCAAAATTGAAGTAACAATTTCAAAATTTTTAATTAGAAAAAAAGGACCATAAATTCGTCGTTTCCGTACCCCCCCCACACACACACACACGCGCCGTATTTCTTGCAACCGACTTCCTTTTACATCACAATAATTAATTAAATATTTAAAAAAAACTGTCTTCACAAATACTGCAATAACACAGTATAGTATACGCTCGTATATAAAGTACAAGAGTTAATTACTCACGAAGAATATCGAAAAAGATGCCGTTCTTTAAGACAACACGTGAATAGCAAATATTTAATGACATGTGGGATATTTCTTTGATCTTTGCGGTCGCATGGCGTCAGTTATGTTGTAAGCAGTGACGCACTCAGTATGGGAATTCTTTCGGTCTTCGGAGTATGAGTTTAGATGAAATTAAACAATTAAATATTTGGATTTTTCACTCAAAATCGAATCTGTTTCATTGCTTTTGGATTCTCCTAAGTTCCTAGGTAGTCTAAACCACAGACACCCTTCAAAAGCCCGGAGTTTGAATAGTTTTCATTCAATTTCTGTGCGGATACGAAATTAGTACTATGGATGAAAACAATATAGAATTGAAAATTAAATTTAGGCGTGCCAATTAAATTATGACGTATTTCTAGGAATTTAACAACACCCTCAACGTCTAGAGGATAAATGCTAATATTTTGTTCATCTCACCTCCCCGTGTCTCAAAAAACAGTTACACTCTGAGAAATAACCGCCTTATGAAGTTCCACAATCGTCAGTGGGCTGCTTTGATCCTTGAAAAATGCTCCCGCAATTAAGTTTGCAAGATGAAATTTTTATAACCTTGCACTCCTGGGAGGCGGAGCGCTGCGTTCACGAAATGAAACTGGACGTTATGAAATTGCACCGCTTGTGTGCGAACCACAACGTAATCGTCATATATACTTTGCAAAATGGAATGCATTTCTTTCGGGAGCCCTAAAATTCCAGTGTCAGATGCAAAAATACAAAGTGCACTACTTTCTCTAAATTGTCATTGTAAAATAGAAGATGTAGCGAAATCGATGTGCTTTTATCTCAGCAAATGAGTGCTCGCTTTTGGAAGCTATTGTTTCTTGCTTCGAGTTACTTGTAGTATACAGAAAAAACTCATATAAATAAATAAATTTACCTTTTACTTCCACATTCCTCAGATATGTTTTATGCAACCTATATTAATTTACACCACATATAACGCTTATTTTTGGCCCTTACTTTCGGTTAATTGTGGCTTCATTTTAATCCTATATGGTTTATCTGCAACTGAAACCATTTGAGAGGGTCGAATTAAGAAAACTCTAATATCTGAATGTTTAATTAAAATGGTGTATTTGAAAACACAAACATTTTTATTAGATAAACATTAATTATCTACATCCTTTTCTGCTTTAATCCAACTTAATGGAGACTGGTTGCGTGATTTAAGTACTAAAGGAAGGCCTAATATGAATTTCATTCCAATTTATATTCACAAGTCAAACGAAAATTGAACGTGCTAGAAATTCAGTAAAACATTATTTCTGAACAGTTTCCCACGATAATGTGTGTACAAGATGCACCAAGCACAACAATGTCCTAATCCATTGAAAAGCATATTGCAAGATTGAGGTTCAGGGATAGCGCAAAAATTATGGAATAGATATGCGACACTGACCTAAGCCAAATTCTCACTTCCGCCGCTACATTGCTTCCGTTGATTCTTGTTTCATTGCGAAGTACTTGCTGAATAGCAACAGTGGCCCAAACAATGCGAAAGGATATTACGTCGATGTTGTTTCTGATGGAGGATGGTGTTAACATCCATTAAAGTATTCTGGTTTAAAACAAATATGGAGCAATGAGGACTTAAGAAACAAAGGTAAGACATTTGTTCTTCTCAGCATGGAATATGGGGAAAAAATTATGCTGCCTCCGGCCATGTAAAATATATTTATGATTTTGCAAGATACCCATAAACGCGGAAAAAACACAAAAAATATTAAAAACAGTCTCTATTTTCACTGAAAAATGTAAATATCTGATAGTGTAGTTCCGCCTTTTCTCATACTACGCATGCCGACTGACTTATCATATTCAGTGCGTAACTGCTTACTGCACAGATGATGTCACGTGACAGCAAAAGTTAAACGAGGAGGCCGTCAACATTGAATATTTGCTATTCACGTGCTACGTTTTCGATACTCGTGGTACGTAAACAATTATTGTACTGTATAAATTCTATATTGTGTTATTGCAATATTGTAAATGTCACAGTGGCTCAGCTCGTCCACATTCGGGCATAGATAGTTATATGGAATATCGATTAAAATACTTGTTTTAATTTTCGTTTCGTTACAAAACTTCATATAAATATCGTAAGAAGAGTGGTGTATTATGTTCAAGGCAGTTGCTTTCACAAACATCATTACTATTTTTCCAAAAACTGCAATATTCAATTCATTTTATGTGTTCTTAATGTCTCATTTGTTTCACTATATCCATTGTTTTCGCTATATCCAATTACTTCCATCTAACTGTTTTGTCCCATTGCACTACATAAACATCTGTTAAACCTAAATGAGCTTCTGTTTATGCAGTAAAAGTTTATTTCCATAACTCCACACAATGAACCCACACAGGATGGGAAATACAGCACTACTTCTGATCACTGAAGGCTTCCTCTCAAAATCTCTTAACTTTCCTACTTCCCTATGTAAATACTTGGCTGCGCAGGAAACGCCGTGCCCTAAGTACAAGTGCCAACGTTTCGATACATTTTAGCATGTCATTGCATTCGATGCTGACCACGAAATACACTGCATAACGTGCCTGGATAGAAAGGATCGTGATTATGAGGGAAATATGAAAACATAAATGATACTGCATGTCCTTTTATGGAGGGAATAATGAGAGGGGAATAAGAGAGGGGAATAAGAGAGGGAAATATGAAAGGGAATTATGAGAGGGAAATATGAGACGGAATTATGAGAGGGAAATATGAGAGGGAATTATGACAGGGAATTATGAGAGGGGCATGGCGTGGGCGTGGCGGGGGACAGGGAAATATGAAAAGAAAAAACGAATCGAGTTATCAAATATTTAATTAGTAGATAAGTAAATATGAATCATTAAAATTATGTAGAAAAATAAAATCTTGTAGCCAAAATGTACCACGGGCGTTAACTGAATCTAACGATCTCGGGCGACAGAAAGCCCTCAGACCAAAGGCCCTCGGGGATTTTTCTCCGAGGCACTCGACCAAAGGCACTCGATTATTAGTACCCTTATAACGTCCTTGTTGCATAAATAACTGTTCTTCCACTATTTGAAACACTAATCTCTTGAGTATGCAGAAGAGCATTGAGAGTGTTTCAAATTCTTAAAAATTGTTTTCATGTCTATGAAATGTCGATTTTTCGTCGATTTTTTAGAACAGTCCTTTCCCGGGAGCACTGGCCGCTGCAAGAAATTGCGTAGCCGCCAGATCCTGCAAGTACGGTTTATGCTTATTTTCTCCATTCTTGCCGTCTACGCTTTATTTCCTGACCTCGAGATTGAATCTGCGAGTGTATTTTTTGCGAATTCCAAGAGCGGAGAAAGCCGCCCGCAGAAAGCGACATCGCGATGGGCAGAGCGGGGCGCGGGGGCGGCGGGAGGTGGCGGGAAGCGGAGACCGTGTCGCGCGTCCATGACGGCGGCAGCACAGGCGGAGACGGCGGCGGCAGCGACAGAAGTAACGACGGAGGAAACGGTGGCAACGAGGACGATAACGAATACGGGAGCGGGTGCGTGGGCGTGGCGTGGGCGTGGCGTGGGCGTGGCGTGGGCGTGGCGTGGGCGTGGCGTGGGCGTGGCGTGGGCGTGGCGTGGGCGTGGCGTGGGCGTGGCGTGGGCGTGGCGTGGGCGTGGCGTGGTGTGGCTAGGGGGGGCGGGCCCAGGGAGCGGGGAGGATAGCTGAACGGGGGGGAAGGGCTTCGCGCCGCGGCAAGGCTATCGGCCGGACGCGCTCGGCCCCCGCGTCGCCCCGTCCTAATGGCGTCGCGGTGTCCAAGCGCCGCTGCACGCGGAAGCGGCAGCGGCGGCGGGGGCGGGGGCGGGGGCGGGGGCGGGGGCGGAGGCGGAGGCAACGGCAGTCGGGAGGCAGCCCGCGGCGATCGAGGCGCCGCGCCGCGTAGGGCCAGTTTGGAAACAACTTTGCATCTGGCATTCTTTCGCTTGAAAAGGAAAAAAATGTTCGGAGCTCGTTTGTATCATCCTAATTACCTACGGTCTCAGACGCGATGCAAATCCAGTTCATCTAACACATTATTGCATTTACTTGCGAATATTAACAAATCAATATAAACCAGCTATAAAATCAATACAATAAAGTTAATAAATCAATATAAAACACTTAAAAAGTCTCACAATATCTAATAAACCAGAGCCAGCACTTCTCGAATAATTTTTACCTTTTGCGTGATTTACAACCTATATTTTCCTTTCACTGTTTTAGTATCATTTGCTGAAATCAATTTCCATTACAATATGCACACAAACTTCATTAAAGTGCAGCGTACATTTCTAATTGCAAAGTGGATATTATTACGTAGTGTTGCAAACGTGATTTCTTGCACTTCTCATCATCGTACGTCACACTAATATTATCTGTTTTTGACGTTAAATAAAAAGAAAAAGAAAAAAGACTTTAAAATAAATCGATGTAGTAAAATTACATGTTTTATATATAATGTTAGTTTCTCGTTTAAATTGTAGTTTGTTTTAAATTTGAAATTCTGTTTGACACATTGTAACGAAGTCAGCACTTTTCCGGTTTAGTCTACAGCAGACAAGATGTCTAAAACGTATTTCTCATTATACTAGAGGTGTACAGGAGCAAAAATCTTCTGAACAAATACACACAAAAAGCCTCGTAGACTGCTCTAGAACAAAAAATAAATTACTCTTTTATAACTACAATAAATTCAATAATATAACGAAAAGTCTTCGTGACTACAGTAGTAACATAGAATAGTGAGTATATATTACATTTCTTTACATAGGAAGAATACCAAAGAAGTAGTGGTTCCATAATGCAACAGGTAAATTACAAATATTTAATGTTGAATGCGCTCTGCCTTGGAGCACTGCTGCCGCATTACGTCTGCTGAGCTGTAAGCAGTGACGCACTATGTATGAAAATTCCGTCGGTACGTGCAGTATCCTACGAGGCGGAATAACAATATCAAATATTTGCATTTTTCAGTCAAAATAGAAATGTTTCATTGTCTTTTTAATTTTCCCCGAGTCTGGATTTTTAGCGAAACCATAGACACCTATCATTTGGTCGGAGGCTCCATAGTTTTCTTTTAATTTCTTCGCATATTGGGAATTAGTAGTAGAGATTTTCAATCATTATCATCACTTTCATTAATTTCATTTGAACTTATCTCTCATACATCATACACACTTTTAACTTTTTGGCATTAAATAAAAAAATAAAAAATACAGTTGAAAATTATCGCAAAAACAATTTTTTACAAGCTAATTATAACATTTATTGCATTATCTTCCAGTAGCAAAATCGTAGAATACGCATGTCGGTGAGTTTACTACCACAAAATAGGTTGGTGTAATAAAATCTGTAATGGAAAATGCCAGTTGTCAATTCTGCCCACATCTGTCAAATCTTGACTTTCTCAAATTGTCATTCAGAATCTCATCCTTATTTACATTTTCAATACAAACGAGTCAAATGATTGTTCAAACGAGTCAAATGTTGGTCAATAGATGACACAGACCCACGTATAAAATAAAATTAATATGAAAAGTGGAATGGAAATATAACACAGATAGGATTCGTTTCTGCAACTTTCGCTGAACTGGTTCGCGAGAATAGAGAGAAGAATTTCGTCAACAAGAAGCATGCAAACACACTTGACTATCGCGGTACGGTGAATGAGAATAAAATAAACGCAAGCGACGACATGGATCCAATTTGTGTTTCGGGATGTGCTGGGGCACGAGCGAGGAACAAACCGAGCAAGAAGCAAAGCACTCCCGCGTCTTGCAAGGCCCGGCGTGAATGAAACTCCAAACGAGAAGCCGCGTAGGGGGACAGTTCCAAAAAGGGCAACGCAACTTAAACGCCTGTTTCGCAGTGGCGTCATCGGGGGGGGGGAGGGGGGCTGGCGGAGTGCCAACATGTACTGCCGCGCAGCGGGGGTGGGTGCGTGGGCGGAGACCGACACAGGGGGAAGGCGAGATCGTAGGCGGTGCGGAAGCAGTTCAAACGACGGCGTGGGCGGTACCCCGTGCACGGGATATCGTGCCAGAAATATGGGACTGGGCCTCGTTTGCGTCACCTCTTCCAAGCTCCAGACACTGTTTCTCTGCCTCGGAATACGCAGAAAGATTATTCTTTGAAATATTTTGCTCGTATTGTGAGTTCAAGATTATTTTGTTTACGGTACATGTTATGAGTACGAATATTTTCTTTGAATGAATCAAGTGTAATTGTATGATGGTTATTTAATTTTTCATCTATGCAGTGGTATTCAATTTTGTCATTCATTCTCTATTTTATACCTTATACAAATTTCCGTTTATACACGATTTTGTTAACAATCTATTATTGAAATTAGAGATAGAACAGTTGAGAAAACACACAAACCTATGCACAGCGGTCAATAATCTACACTAAAGAGCCAAGAACTGGTACACCTGCCTAATAAAATGCCCCCGCGAGCACGCAGAAGTGCCGCAACCTGATGTGGCATGGACACGACTAATATCTGAGGTAGTAGTGGAGGTAATTGACACGATGAATCCTGCAGGACTATCCATAAATTCCTTTGAGTACGAGGAGATGGATATCTCTTCTCAACAGCACGTTACAAGGCATCCCACATATGCTCAATAATGTTCATGTCTGGGGAGTTTGGTGGCCAATGGAAGTGTTTAAATTCAGAAGAGTGTTCCTGGTGACACTCTGTAGCAGTTCTGTTGGCTATCGAACTGTCCTGCTGGAATTGCCCAAGTACGTCGGGTTGCACAATGGACATGAATGGGAGAAGGATGCTTACATACATGTCAGAGTCGTATTTAGACGTATCAGGGGTCCCATATCACTGTAATTGCACATGCCCCATACCATCTCAGAGCCTTCAGTATATACATGCCTTCAGCTCCGAAACCCCATATCCATAATGTCTTGATGAATAGTTTGTACTTAGACACATGTTGACGGCCCAACATTTAAATCTGCAGCAATTTGCGAAAGGGTTGCACTTCTGTCACGTGTAATGTTTCTCCTCAGTCGTCGTCGGTCCCGTTCTTGCTCGATCTTTTTGCGCCCGCAGCAATGCTGGAGATATGATGTTTTACCGGATTCCCGACATTTACGGTACACTCGCGAAATGGTCGTAGGGGAAAAATCCAAATTTCATTGCAACCTCGGAGATGGTATGCCGAATCTCTCTTGCGGCGACTATAACATCACGTTCCAACTCACTTAAATCGTGATAACCTGCCATTGTAGCAGCAGTAACCGATCTAACATCTGTGCCAGACTCTGGTTGTCTTGTATAGTCGCTGCCGACCGGAGCGCCATATTTTGATTGGTTCCAGATCTCTTTATTTCAATACGCATGGCTGTACCAGTTTCTTGGCTCTTCAGTGTATTTCTGTGAATCCAAAAATTAAAATAATCCGTGAGAAAATAATATTAATGATTTTTGAAAACCTTTCGGGTAAGTCGATTTGAAAAATAAATTATTATTATTATTATTATTATTATTATTATTATTATTATTATTATTATTATTATTATTATTATTATTATTGACGTATAGAACATTACTGACCACGCTACACGATTAACGTGTGTAATTCTTCCAGGAACAGCTTTTCAGCTGTATCCTTGGATTACAACAAGGTTGTTACGCCTTGAAGTGTGAATTATGAGATGAAAGGATGATGATGATGATGATGATGATGATGATGATGATGGGACAATCACAAATACGACCATGTCTACGCAGGACTCGAACCTGCAGCCTCCTCGGCACAGACGACGGCTGCCGCAACCGTCTGCGCCACGGGGCCGACTATTATTATTATTATTATTATTATTATTATTATTATTATTATTACTATTGTTGTTGTTGTTGTTATTATTATTATTATGATATAAGACAAAATACTATTTCTCATCAACAAAATTATATGTATTGACTTTCGAGCTGTATAGGGTCGAATGCAGTGGTTTAAAGCAACTTAATGAAATTTAACAAAACGAAGTGTACATTGTAAATACAATTTCTAGAGTCAAAATGTATTGAACAGTCAAGCGAAACGGTTTCCAAATTTGATATTAATATATTTTTCATTTAAATGTTTACTAATCACTATCTGTTGACTAATGATGTTTGTCTTCGAAGAAAACGAATTTCAAAAGATAATTTTTTTTGTGAAATAAAGAATAATTCAAATGAAATGTAGTTATGTAGTAGTATAATAATACCGGAGCCTTAGTCTTTTACTGGTTGGTAGCAAATTGTTCTGCAGAATCCTCAAATGCTCTCGGAATGGATTGAAAAATTCACTAATAATCTCATGATTTCAAGCAGGATTTAGAAAAGGTTCGCGTCTATCGACAATATTTTCGTGTTAGATAAACTTTTTGAAAAGTGCCTCAAGAAAAAGGGGTCATTTGTATTGCAGATTCGTTATTTTCGAAAATACATTTGATTCAATTAATAGGAAAGCGTCTCTAAAATTAAGCGAGTTACATGTCTACGTATTCAGTGTTACATTTTCACCTCACATGTGAGGACGATAGCACAGCGCACAAAACAGAATCGATGGTAGACGTAAAGCAAAATAGCTCCCTTTCACCACTAATTTTACATTGTTTATGACGTTTTTAACAAATTGGACGGGGGAACTGAACACATCATTGAAAACAAGGCAATTAGAACCAGAGTGAGCCTTTCCCAACACAAGCTCAACCTGAGATAATGCGGCGTAGCACACTGTCACTGTCTGATGATCTGATTGTCTGATAGGCTGGTATCTCACATGGCTCAGGACTTTTTAGTGTTGCCTTCTGATTGTTACTACTGTAGATACATTTCGATCACTTTCTCTCTCGGAAGGAAGGCTTTACGTTGTCTCACAAAATATAGGGTTGGCTTACTCTGGCTCTAAACACCTCATTTAGTTGAAAATACAAATTCCTAGGCTAGTATACGTCTGACTTAGTTCAATGTTCGGAAACTAGTTAGGATTTACAGAATAGTTTGAATGGTCTTGAAAAGTATAGAGACATTTGGGTTATAAATAAACATTATAGCAGAAAGTCTGTTTTCAATAATGCGTTTGTGTGAGAAAGCAGTAATAAATGTATTTCTATACTACACGAAGTGCTATATCTTGCCAAAGCATTTACCTTTGTAAGAAGATTGTATAACGGCAGCGGGTCGAATAGCTACATGATGGCGGGACAAAACAAATAATAGAACTAAAAAAGCATGTTCATTACCCAGAGTTCCTTATTTTTAAAGTTTTCGTCACAATCTGTAAATCGTTATTAGAGGAAAGTTCCCAAACCCGGACCCGGTTCCTTATGCAAGCCCTTTGATTTGCTGCACTGTAAAGTGCTGTTCACTATTGGAAACGTACTAAAATTGTAGTTGTTTGCAAGACCGCAGCTCAGTCAAACGGTAGTCTCTTCATCTTCACTTGTTGCTAGACAGTCGGACATTAATGCGAGCAGTGAAAAGCAAAATTTTTCAGGTGCTTATTCTCAGTTGCCTGATTTCGATACATCATCGGTAAGTCTTCTAACCATTACATTATTTTGAAGAGAACATTACAAGCTATTAATGTAGGGTAATGCAATTTTTTTACTTGCTTTGTAAAAATGTTATTGGCATTTGGAATATATACACGCTGGCGCGTAACCCGATCCCCCAAAGGTTCCTAACGCGAGTCCCCGATTTTTCATCTTTTAAAATAAAAACAATTAAGTTTTTGGCACTCCTTATACTTTAGGAGGGTAACAAAAAGTGAGAGTCTACTTTGAAGCCTATCAGGTTGAGAGGGCAGAAAGAAGAAAGGGTTCAAAAGACAAATTCAGAATTTAATCTCACAGAAGTCGAAAGTAGATAGATTTAAGTGAATTCTGAACTTTAAAAAAAGGAAGATTTCTCCTTCTGCGAGAAATGGAACGACGTGTCCTTTGACTCTTCCGAATTGAAAGTTCTACAAGGGATATCTTCCTTCCCGGGTTATGAAGATGCAGATTGCATGTTTTGCAATGTAAAACTTTCAGAGGGCTATGGAACTCTGGGTGATGTGCCTAAAGTGTTTCATTTCATTTCACTCTGTGTTCATGTAAAATGTGCGGGTGCGGAAAAATGTTTATTTGTGATTTTTGTCGCACTTGAATATACAGACTTTAAGCAGATAATTTCTTATGTATAAGATGTTAAACTTGTATATTTGTAAAATTATACTGAGTTCAATTTTAAAAATATACAGAATGTAATATTTACGAAAAAAATATTTTATTTTTAAACTACTCGGCCAATAATTTTAAGAAGAATATCACATTTGTAAGTATTGCATATATAAGTAAAGTATGTATTGCATATATTTTGATTTAATTGTGCTGAAAATTGGATTTATAAATATTCGAAAAAAATGGAAGTCTACGGCCATAAATTATTGGGGCGAGAATTTGAGGAATTTACAGGCTATTTAGGCTGAAAGTCTTCTCAAATGATTTACATTAGGCCATACATTACTACTTAGGGATCAATATCAGCCGCAAATTCCAGCGAACTATGAGAGGGCGATACTGTACGAATATGGTAATTTAATGAAGTTGTGGATTATGATTGC
This sequence comes from Gryllus longicercus, assembly GCA_038098605.1. Lineage (NCBI taxonomy): Eukaryota > Metazoa > Arthropoda > Insecta > Orthoptera > Gryllidae > Gryllus > Gryllus longicercus. The sequence goes on from JAZDUA010000707.1 coordinate 318,546, forward strand.
AGGACAATAAGCAGATACTCTCATGTTCAGATGATTTAGAGAGCTATACCTGAAGAATTCAAAATTTTACAAGACATCTAATAAGAAATTACTCGAATGCAAAAGATTGAAAGTAGTATCGACGGAAATTCCTCGAGTAACTCACGAAGTATCTGTTTGTGTCTGCTACAACACGATACTAAATGGCAAGATAGCCCATCTGTGATGCTCAAAAAACTCTCACAGGAAACAGAAATTAAAACTAGAGTATTGTGAGTATTGGAAAGTTACTTTAACGTAATTGGGAGGAGCGCAAGACAAGCTCCTCGTGGATCCGCATGGGCCTGCCAACGAGTGTAGATACAACGTAGAAAGAAAGATGCGGATAAATATGAAATTTGAGTGAAGTGAAAGTGAGCTGAAAACCGACTTTAAAAAATAAATTTAAAAAAGTCAGTATTACCATAATTTAAATAAATACGTAGTACATACTAAACTTTTCAATTCTAAACTTTAATTTACTTCAGCATATTTGGAGAGATGGCCTGGTGTCTTATTGGTGGCTCATTAATCAGCGTGTTCGCTTTCTATAACGCGACCCCGGGATCAATTCCCAGTCAGGCAAGATTATAGTGTGCGTTTTACTTGCAATGTCTCAGTATCTGTTGCTGTGTGACAATGAGGAACTTCTCAAATTGAGAAGACCAGAAACCGGCGTGTGGATATCTTCGTGCCAACCACACGTACAGTCTTAAGCCATGGCCGCGAGGCCGGGATGTCGCTGTTAGGTGACGGGCCAACGCGCCAGGTACAAACAAACAATATTTGAAGAGATAGATTTCAAGTGTGAACACTTTTCATACATTCTGAAAATACAAAGTCAATCGCAACAACATTAGACGTTCTTGTTAATGGAGGAATATTGAATCATTCGTATAATGACAAGGCTAAATGTGCGTTGCCTTTTGGTAATTAATCCTGATAACGATGTTTTGACATAGCAACTTGCTCTAGAAGATCAAACCAAGAACAAAAGTCTAAGGCACAAGAAATCAGAAAAACGAAAATCGATTAGTTATTTCAAATTTGTGTTTTAGTTACATAAACTTTCTTCATACCATTTGGGTTCGCAGTCTCCGAGTTTCTTCTCTCTGCAAGCGTTTCGTAATGGCTGTGGCAACGCGTGCCGAAGCGGCTCAGAATAAATGAGCTGGCGCTCATCTCCCTGCGGGCGCGGGCGCGGGCGCGGGCGCGGGCGCGGGCGCGGGCGCCGGCGTCGACGCCGTCACCGCCACCGCTGCCGCCTCGGCCGTCGCCTCGGCCGTCGCCTCGGCCGCGGCGCCAAAGAGGCCTGGGAAGCGAGCTGACGAAATGGATGGCCCAGCTCTGCGGCCGACAAGCCGTCAGCCACTTCACGCCGCCCCAGCGAAGAGATTTTCTGGGGTAGAAAATAGTCCTTTAGATCCTCGGGGATTATCAATAAGCCCTGTTTGGTACTAGTGCTAATACCAGTTTCCTTTTTGCCAGTTAAACAACTGTTCGCGGCTTGTAATTAAATTTCTTCAACGGTTCGTGTGATTGCCTCTTTTCATTTGTCATATGGTCGTCAAATATAACATGACTTTAGGTCAACAAACAATTTTTGAGAAAAAATATTTTATTGATCTTCACGGCCATAGGTGATTACATGACATCTTTGGGTTGTGTCCGCTTGATTTGTTTAAATTATTTTGTAATTATTTTTCTTCAAATACATTTATTTATTTTACAATGTTTTGACACGTTTCTACATTGCTTCCAGCACGCTTCTAGATTACGGCAGCAGAGTACAAACGATTGAGTATTGGGCGATGATATGAACAGTAGGATATTTAAGATACGGTCTCAGCATTGCACGTGCCTGACGAATGTGAGATTCAAGCAAGAAAGCCCCACCCAAGGAAAAGGGTGGCACCAAACGCTCTGGTAGCTTTAAATTCTGCCGAATTGACGACGGTAATAATTCAAATCTTTTTCATGTAAATTTCACTTATATTTACGCTCTCTCCGCTAAATCGTAATATTTTATTCAAATATTTCACATTTTATTGGAACTTAAGATATTGTCGTAAAATTCGCTTTAGTTCGAAAGGTGAATTGAGAGTAGATAAAAATGGCAAAAAAAGTGTTTCAATCGACGATTTGCTTACTGTGTGAATGCATTTAGATTGGCTTTAATATTCTCAAAGTATCAAATGATGTAGTCCACTGAGCTTCAGAACAAAAATACATTGTGTTAAGAATGTCACATTGCTCGTTAGTCGTAAAACTTTTTTAACTTTGTGGTCTCCACAAAGTGCGCAGCACGTGTTTGGTTGCAATATGAGTGCACGAAAACGGTCGCTGGCAACCTGGGCACAGTCAGTCAACGTGTGTTACAGGAACTAGCAGGAGGAATTATTCTCATTTGCCGAAAAATTTGAATCGGTCTCTGTTGGTGAAATTTTAGTAAATATCATAGTAGTGGGCAACTGTTCCCTGCAGCGTACTCTGAGGTAGTAACGAAAGAAGAAATGCAAAATTAGCTTTTAAATGAAATTAGATATAGCAAATGCGAAAAATTATTTTTTAGATTATATTATGTATCTCATTAATTGATCATACATTTCCGGAAATAAGCAACATTTTGTATTTGAATTTTGCGCTGTAGATTGTCTTTAATTATTTAATTTTCATCATTGAAAGATCCATATATTTTTCTACCATGACCTGTTCTTTTTTATCTGAATGTTTAAACTTACATCTCGAAAAAACAATTTCACAAGTTTTTATCTGCTAACTAACTGCTAATAAAGTTTCGGAGGTGCATTATTTCTTCCTTCTTCAGATTTGTCTACATTTTATAAAATGTTTATAAAATAGTTATACTGAATTAATTGTCAAAATGACACATTCACAAACATATACAATAAAAGCACTAAAACAAAGTGCGTTCCAGAGCGCCCCGTTGTATTTGCTAACAAGGAAACAAACAAGAAGTCTCATTAACATATTATTATTCTGTGTTTGGTGCGTAAATGATGTTATGTCCAAAAATGACAAAAATGCGATTTTGCCATATGTGTTTGTAAAAAAGCTTTATCTTACGTATGGATATAGAGAGCTAGGCCCAATAGTACTTTTACCCAGCACAATTGCACTTTTTTCGTTTGTGAATTTTGCGAATAAACACATGTTGAAGTAGGAGTAAAGAGGGCTATATCCGTATAAAGTATTTAAACTTAATTTTAAAAATAGGTTTAAAGAAAATATTCACCGGGCCTATGATTGGGCACAACTTATGAGGCAAAATGAAAAAATAATCCAGTTTCGTTTACAGAAATGCTTCAAGAAAATTTCTTGGACTTTGTTGCATTGTTTAGATGATAAATTACAAAACGCAAACAACGTTTTGTTGGAAATATATTGAACTGGAGGATATTCAATGGCTACTCAACAACTCCTAGAGACATTCAACCATTTCAGTATGTACAGTCAATGTGGATAATAATAATCGGAGATTAAGTATATAATTTAGTTTTGCGCTTAGTTACTGTTCAGTAAGTCTTATTCTCTCTTGTTAGTTATTACGTTCTTGCCCTTACGAAGATACTTTATAAGAAGAGAAAGTTATGTAATCGTGCGCCGAAAAACAGAGAATTGTCGGTAGAAAAACTCTTATTGCCGGGCCCTGATAACAAAAAAGGGGATAAGTTCTGTTGCTAAATGTAGGGGAAAAATCGCCTAACACTTGATGTAGCCAGAATCCATGTTTTGTGGATCCTTGATACCAAAAAATCGATTGACGGCAAAACGTCTCTTGTCTCTTGTTTGTCCGTCTGTGGTCAACGCTAGCTCCTAAACCGTTCAGCCGATTTTCTTCAAAGAATGCCCCAATTGATTTGAATGAACTCAAGAGTTTGGGAGTTTCAAACGGATGTTTTGAATTTTGAGAATACTTTACACGAAGTCTCAAAAACATTTTCAAAATTTTCTCAAAAATGGCTACAATTTTTTTTATTAATTTGAGTATTAATGTGAGTATTACTTTGAGTAATCACTATTGCAACTTAAGATAGCGTAAAATACGCTTAAGAGAATAAGGCAGGTCTCATGTCCGCTAAAATAAAACATTTTGTGAAAATTACAAAAGAGCAATTTTTTGGGACGTCTCCTACAACTATAATATTGAAGGTAGAGATCTTTTTCTTAATGCAATCTATTCCTTAAAGACGGATCTTTAAAAAAGTACAGATTCAATTTTCCAAAAATATGAGCAGTTTGCACGTAATTTGGCGCGAAATATAGACAATTAGAAATTAACATTTTTTTCTCAAAAAACCGTTCCAATTTTTTTCTTTAGATTTATCCAAGGATAGAATAAAGATTGCTCAAAAGAATGGCGCGGGTCTCATTTTCATTACATACTCTGAACTTTCGAAAATTGCAAATTTAGAAATAATGCGAGAAAGCATGTGCTGTTGGAGCACGACCAGTTTTTTCTCTGTATCTTCAACTAATATAGTATTATTCAAACTTCCAACTTGCTTCAATTTTGTCTGCAAATATTTTTCTTAATGAACACTCCAGGAGATTCAAATAATTAGCACCCATTTCATTAACTTAAACATATTATTTTCTAAGAAAATAAATTATTTTTTTTTCAGACTTTGTCTAAAATACTACACGAACATATTTCTTGGCTAGACATAAGTAAACTATACTTCGCTAGAGAAGAGAGAGAATCGGTGTTTCTGTCGTGATGATTTGATTCATTTACTTAAAATAATCAGTAAAAATTGAGTGTAGAGTATGGGAAGCCGTGCAATCTGCACACGTTTTCTTGGGCTCCAGCATCCTTACTTCAATCGTTTACTACACACTGCTGAATTATAAATAAAGGTACCAACAATTAGCGGTTAGCAGCATTTGAAAAATAGGAATTTAGTTTGCGGTAATAAAAAAAATATTTGAATCAACAAACGAACTTAGATTTGATTTTATAGTATTGTTTGAAAACAACAACTCTGTCCCTGCTCTTACCACAGCTAGCGAAAAAATGCTCATAACAAAGCTACAGAAACAAAACAAGGTTCAGCGTTTGCTCAATGGATCAAGAAAAGCAGGACGAAAAACCTGATCGAGTTGGGGGTCATTAACGCATGGAAGAACTTTCTCAACAATCGTCCCGCACGATGCAGTGTTCGAAACATAATCGTTTTTGGTTTAGTTTCGCACGCCTCAGTGTGGGTGCACGCTGCACCCAATACGGCGCCAGCGCCCGAGTGGCGGTCGCCCACGGGCGCAGTGAAACTCGGCGCACCATGCTCTACCTCAAGGACGTGCCCGCGCGCCCCTCCCCTTTCTCCGGCGCTGCTTCACGTAATCCGTTTAATGAGCAGTTCCTAACTGGCGAGCACGTCTGCTTGAGAAAGTCTCCGTGGCCGAGTGTGAGATGCGAAACAACGCGCACACTACGCCGCGCGAGAGAGCCTCCCGCGCCCTTCATCAAAACCTCATGTGGCGCCTGGTCTCACATTCAATGGATTAACGGCTGCTGTTTCCATCTCGGTGCCCTTTAGGATAAGGACGGCGCCCGAGAGAAAGTCGCTGGGAAGGAGATTTTGCGGTGGATTCGCGTGGGGAAGAAAAAATTAGGACTTGCGTTTAGCTTTCATATACTTTGTGTACGGAAGTAAATAGATTATTAACAAATGTATTGCCTTAGATAACTATTTTGTGATAAGAATAAGGGTTGCTATCATTTCTCCGAAAAATATTACACTCATTCCCGATGAGTCACGGGAAGTAAGTAACAATTCTTCATATATGTTAGATAAATATTTGTAATAAGAATTATATATATATATATATATATATATATATATATATATATATATATATTCTTTTAGATATTCGGCCTCTAATTTCAGTCAATGTAAAAAATGTATTATTTAAAGAACCTCTTTTAAAACCTACGATTTATTGAAGACAAAATGAAAGTAAATTGTATTAATTTGTTGTTGTGAAATATGAACTAATGAGAATAATAATAACTGTGCCTCTTAAAACGCTCCAGAGTACTAGCCACAATTTATTAGCAAATAATACCTTGTACGGGAATACACCATTTTAAAACTGCTTACCATAGTGTTATGTGACTTATGCCAATATTTATGTGGATGCATTCTTTAGATTATTTAACATCCTACCAGTTGACACAATAAACATTTATGCTGAATGCGATTTCAAATCTGTATGACGTTTCCAATTATCTTTTCCCCCATACGTCATATACAGATTTTACCGTTTTTTGACTAAATAAAAAAAAATAAATTGCTTACTTTTATTATTTCATTTTACTCGCCATCAGAAAACAGATGTTTGTTATAGTACACAATAATGTGGTCTTTTCTGCTCAGGTTGACTCCCAACTGATATTAATTGGCTTTTTTTAAATTTAAGTACGAGTTGTTCAAGTAGGTAATTTTAAAAACTGCTTATAAGTATGAAGTTACCCATGTCTGTAAATTTGCGCGCAAATTTATAATCATACTAGATATTTTTCGCTTGTAAATATATTTTAATTACACATTTTCAGTATCCATACGAAGTATTTATGCCTGATTATACTCATTTCAATTAACAATGTGATATTAATGGCGGATTTCTGTATTCACCACAAGAAGTGTTTAATCGGTGACATTATTACAACTTTTGTATTAAGTTCTTGGTCTTGAGTACTTTACAAAATTTGAAAATTGTTGGGAGTTTTCCTAGATTGTTCTGATCTTCACATCAAATAGAAGATGTAAGAAATCCATTTACATATTCTCTTTGTATCATATTTTGCTTGACATTCTTGACATAGAAACAGGGATAACTATTTAATCTTATGATCTCATGATACAGTTAACAAAGGTGTCTTCTCAATTACGAGATTGCAAACTGTAGATAATGGTGTAGTCAAGAATTAGATGTGAGACGAAACTAAGTATTTCATACTTGAATTAACCTATTAATTAATAATTTAGTAAGTAGGCAATGGAATGTGTTTTTTTCTTTTTGTGTTTTGGATGTCAAACCATATATTTAAATCAGCAAACCTTCTTTTTGTCATTTTTTCAAATTGTGCTTTTTTACTGCCTGCCATCCTTTTTGTTAATAAAAATAAAAACGTTATTATTTACAAAATAGCCTATTGACAATTCGTAATTCCAATTGAAAATTTGAAAAACAAAGTAGATTTGAAGTGTTATGAGTTGCATAACAAGTAACTCGTAAACTCTACAAAGACACTTTAGGATAGGTTTGCAATTTTTTGTTTACGTCTTATTCAAATGGCCACTCATGTACAAAGTAATATTTTAACTTAAAAAATCTGTATCATTCTTCGTTATTAGAAGAAATATATAAATGTTCTCAAAACTGCATAACAATTAAAGAAGTGTAATTCCATTTATAAAAATAAAATTAAAAATGAATTTTGAGTGTACATTCAAAGCATAGTATAAAATGTAAGAATGGAATATTCACATTTACAAGTATCTCACACACATTTAGTTTCTACACCTACAATAAGCAAATGTAAGCAATGTATTAATGCTCCTGCTTTGCAAACGAAACTAGTGGTGCAAAAACACCACGTACTTTCTCACCCGTATTTTCACGCAAAACTTCCCTCAAAGTACTCAAATTTTCAAAAAATTCTATATATGATTTTATTTCAAAATCTACCTTCAAGAAACAGATTTCATTCCGGAAAAATCTAAATCTTCATAATTGTAGTTGTAGGAAGCCGCAGAAAAATTTTGAATTTTTACAATTTCAGAAAAATCAGGCTTTTTAATGAATATGAGACCTATACTATTCTCTTAAACGTCACTATCCAACAACAAAATTTAATCAAAAACAATAGAGCCATTTATTTAAGAAAATTGGAAAGTTACAAGGGCTTCATGTAAAGTACTCTCCAAATTAAAAATATCGGTTTGAAATTCAACCGGCCTTGACATCAGCCAGGTCGATTAGGGAATATTAACTTTGGAGAACATCCGCTGAAAGGTTTAGCCGTTAGCGTTCTTCACAGACGGACGGGCCGACACGTTTCGCCGTATTGTCGGTAAAAGTGTCTCGATTTTTCGCAATTAAAGACTCATAAAACATGGATTCTGGCTACATCACACGTTAGAGGATTTTTTAAAAATTTAGTAACCGGATTTATTCACTTTCTGAATTTGTCAAATAGCATCAAATTCACATTATTCCTCTTACTTTCTCGCCCTTAACAAGATAATTCGTAAGAAGAGAAAGCCAGAAAACGGCGAATTTTAGGCAGAAAAACATCTATTGCTGGATGCTCGTAACCAAACAGTGGATAAATCCTGTTTCTTTAGTAAATTATTTCCTCTAACACGTATTCCTCTAACATACGTTCCTCCACACAAATCCATGTTTTGTGGGTCCTTGATACTGGAAAATAAAGTGATGGGAAAACGTCTGCCTGTCCGTTTATCTACACGTCCGTCCGTCCGTCCGTCCATCCGTCCATCCGTCCACCTGTACGTCTGTGGTCAACGCTAGAGCCTAAACAGTTCAGCTGATTTTCTCCAAAATTGATATTCCCCAGTCGATCTGAACAAACTCAAGACTTTAAGTGTTTCAAACGGGTATTTTTATTTTTGAGAGCACTTTATATGAAGACTAAAAAAAATTAAAAGTTTCTAAAAAATGGCTTAAGAGATGCAAATCAAGAATAGGTACAACTTTAAGGAGCCAGAAAATCTGCTACCCGTGAGACAGAGTGTTTTAGCTTTAGTTAGAAAAATCATTTTGAGAATTAATTTGCACGAGCCATAAATGCGAAAGAAAATTTGAAAATATCGTGAATAATCTTATTTTCTTCATTACGTAGCTAACACGGATGTCAATAAGTAGGCTCTAGTAATCAAATAAATCAGAATAGAGTAGTAATTAAATACAGGATTGTGAAGAATGATTCAAAGTTTGACTGATGAAATCAAAAATGTAATATTTATTCATAAGACGTTACTAACAAATAGTTTACTTTAAAATATTTAGTATAATGTGTGTAGCTTTTAATTTGTTATTCTTCATAGTTGTAACTATTCAATCAGTTATCACTAATTGAAAGTCTTATAATTCATAGCTGTAAATAGTGCAAATGGTAAACATAATACAACAGATAAATTTGAGAGTAACATTTGATGCCCTCTAACTTAATGTTATAGCTTTAAAACTTATTTCTTTTCCATTGTACTACATACAGATGAGTGTGAAAAACACTACATTTTTTATGATTGCTTAAATCTACCTAAAATTAACTTATAATAAACTTAATTAGTACTAGGGTGGTAGAGGTATTTATATTTGATAACTCTACTTTGAGTCGAGATCTGAGAATTTCTGTAGGGAAGTGTAAAACAGGAATTTGTTCTTGATGCGATTTATATATATTGGGTTGTTTTGGAAGAAGTTGATGGATAAAAAAGGATGTGGTAGGTTATCGGTTCTAACTGGAATTCTTTATGAAGTTGTTCATTGGAGATGTACAATGGAGAAATTGCATTGGTGCGGAGGAACTAATTTTGGTCTACTTGGGGGATTTTGGGAATTCGATTTGGCAGCGCTGATCAATACGGGGCGTGGAAACAAACGTAGGAGTGATAGGATGGTTTTGTAAAGGAGAAAAGCGGTATTGTATGGTAATTTAGCAGATGATTATTGGTTTAAGCTGGTGTAATTGAATTTTTTCTTGTATAACGTTATTATCGATGTGGCTATTCCAATTGAAATGTGTGGCTATGTAAAGGCCTAGGTATTTTGCGGGTTTGTTGAGATAGTGTCATTGTACAGATTCTTGGTTCAGTTGTGTGGTGTTGGAAGGTTGTAAGGCCTTAAGGGAAATATTTTGGCTGCAGTTTTTGACGGATTGATTTTGATTTTGTTTCGGCAGCCTAGCTGTCGATTTGGCGTTCACACCATTTCTTGCTTGATTTAAGGGTAATTTTTGTTGTTTTTAATGAACCCAATCTTCATTGCATTTTCTTGTTGATAATTGAATGATCTGAGAGCTACCCCGTACAGAACGGTCTCTGAAGAGATGTTTCATTATGATCACGATTCCTTGTCCTCGTTCCTCTATTACTAATCCAATAGTAAGTGCATTGCATAAACATCCAGTATAGAAACAAACCTTATTCTATTAAATACAACCCCCACTATCTCTTTTTAGACTTTCCTGAAACCGCCGCAAGGACTTTTCCTCTTTCTTGTCATTTCCGATCGACGAGGCCTCGCGAGAGAGAGAGATTTCAGTTCCCTGAAAAGCATCACGAGAATCTCCGAGTTCAGGACGCCGTTTCTTTCGTAACCGCAAGGCATCTCGCCACGTTCCCAAAAGAAAGTAAAAGTCCATCAGGCGGTCTCAACTACGAGGCCAAGAGCAAGAGGCAAGATCGGACGTTGAGGGGGTGGAGGAGGAGGAGGGGGGCATCGGACCCCGAGAGCCCTCTCGTCCGATCGGCAGGGGCCCGGCTCCCCCTCCTCGGAGCGTCTTCCCCACTCTCACTCTCACCCGCACGGCCCTCTTTGGCCCGGGCCCGGGCGCGGGGGCACGAGCGTGCCGTCAACTGGAGTAGGCCCCCCTCTTGCGGCCCCCTCCCCGGCGCCCGCCCGGACTCTCACGCGGCGACGATATAAAAGCGGGCGCGGAGAAACGCCCGCCAACGGTCCACACCGGAGACGAGTGCGGCTCTGTAGGTGAACGCAAGTGCCATTTGTGGGAAATAGCGGCGACCATGCGAGTGTTAGTGGTAAGTGCTTCGCGGCCTCCTCGCGCCGGCTAGGAGGACCTACGACTAACAACATTAACCCTAGTTCTACGAAGATTCCTGCGACGCAGTGCTATTCGAAGGACGCGGTGTGTCTAGGTCTCCGGATCACTCCGACGTGGACATTGCAGGACAGAGTCCTAATAGTGCGATTGTAGTGAGGATAGCGGGTAGGAGTGCATCTAGGATGATAAAATCCTTGGTAACTAACACTCTAACAGATGGCCCTCTTGATAAAAAATCAATTGCCAAGGTGGCCTGACTTTGAAATGACTCAATGTGTGAGACGTGACTGACAATTTTGAACGGAGAAACTCATTACAAACAAAATTATTTTTGAAATGTTCTTATGACTTGTGAGCAAACGCCCACGTAATAGACGTGACCGAATTCCACTGAATACTCTGATCAGCTTGGTTTTTGATTGTGACTTGAGTATTAAGTGTTAGTAAAGCGTAATGCAAACACAGATACTGGTTCCGATTGAGGACTTTCATTTCTATTTATTCATAGTCATTCAATAGTCATATAATTCAATGTCTATGTTCACTCTATTGATCGGACTATATAAATAGATAATTCACATTTCATAAATTATTTTATTGAACTAGCAAAGTTTCTTAAATATTTTTATGTTAACCCGAGTGATAAATTTTATTATTCTTTAACTTCCCTCTTTGAAAATTAAGGAATGACATCCGAAGATTCATAATACGGTTATGTACTGTGATTAACAATGCGGCAAATTCAGATGCAGGTATATTTCTGAAGTGCTTTAAGTGGCGATGGTACAGTTTTGGAGACATGTAGTATAATACTAACATTGCGCAATAAATAATAAAAAATAGCTTTGACACTGACTCTTCTACTGTACTGACTTCGTGACACATTCAAAGTGACATATGTACTACTACTACTACTTCTACTACTACTACTACTACTACTACTACTACTACTACTACTACTAGTACTACTACTACTACTACTACTACTACTACTACTACTACTACTACTACTATTACTACTACTACTACTACTACTACTACTACTACTACTACTACTACTACTACTACTACTGCTGCTGCTGCTGCTGTACTGATAGGTAGTTATCTCTTCTGTTTGAAGGATAGTATCACTTCGCATATTGAAATACTTTATGCGAGGAATATAGACAGTTAGAAGACATTTAAATTTAGCAACTTCACCATTCCGTGTAATGAATTTTTGTTACGTATAAAATACTTCAATTAAGAACTCTTTAACTTATCTGCATCAATAGCTACTAAAGTCTGGAAAATTACAAAATCTGGACGATTTTCCTAGAACATTCGGTAAAGACATACACACTGCATATTTAAAGAGCTTTACTGAAGTTAACGCAGGAAACAACCCGAGCATTTCTTCGCGCCGTCACACTACGAGCACTCGAGAACACAAAGAAAGCATTTCCCTGTGCGAGCCATTGTTGTTGGTAACTCACCGTTTCGGTATCTGGCTTTCATCCTGGAACAGTGAAATGTCCGAGGTGACTTCAATGATACTTTCTAAAACAGTCTTCGCGAATCTTCGATGATTATAATAGACTTGCATGGAATGCCTTTTGTCAAAGGAGGTTCCTTTAAGAATTGTGCTCATTTAAATTTAATAGAAATCTCAATAGTCAGAATTATTTTTTTGCAGCTTAAATTAGATTTTTTACACTTTTTGGAACGCAGGCATTTTTTCAAAATTTAAAAATATTATATTTTAAACTAAACTTATTTAAAACAGAACTACAATTCTCTAATACACAACACTATATTTACTATATTGTCAATTATCAAAGCTCACTGAAATTGACGAAAGCAATGTAATATTCGACCATAAGCAAGATGTGTGCAGTTTCATTAGATGCTCCGGAATTCGAGAAAAATTCAAAAACAATGAAATAGTTTTAATTTTTTCTATAAATCATCAGTAATTCATCAGTAAGATGAATTGCGTTTACGCAATCGTTTCTAAATTTTTGTTGTTGTTTTTGTTTCTGTATAAACTAGTGTACGAAGAAGGCAGAATACTACATTTCAAATTTGATTACTGCTAGTAGTAAAATTGAATGAAAACAATTGTATTTTATTAGAGATCCTCTAAGTTCATCATGTCATGTGACAATCTCTAAGACAAAGCTTACAATATTTTTTTGCATTTGAATGCTCGTTATTAAATTTATTCGGCATAGAAATCAGCGTTCAACATCTATCATAAAGCTTTGAATATATAAAATGACATGCAGTAATCCTCGGGTAATTGTCGTGTCAGTCTTGCCACTATCATCGTCGATTTAAGAAAGTATACAGATTATAAATTTTGCAGACATTTAGAAAAAATATAATTTATTAGATATAATAGCATTCAAAAATAGGCCAAGAATGATGCAATTAGGCAAATAAAAAACTAGATTTTTGTTAATCTTTTTCACGATGTGTTATGTTAGTTCCTTTTTAAAAATACTTCGTGAATTCCCGGATAGTTTAATTGTTCTAGATAGGTTGTGGACCTAGTTACGACGAAGGGTCATTGATACGGTTTTAATTTATTGAGTAGATGGCCTGATGGATTCGTTTCTCAATATCTATATATCTCAATATCTGCTCTTTCAACTACTGAACGCAAGGTTTCATTTTTTGTTACCTCGCGTAAAATTTGTGAAGAGAGAGTGTTCTCAGGATATTTGAACAGAATTTATGTTAATTTCTTCTTGTCATCGTACCATCCGCTTAATATCTATTCTTCTAACTCACACGCTCTATCATCATCTAATGATCGAGCATTGTCCGTGAGCATGTTGTGTCCGGGAAAATATGTGTTGATAATGCAGGTCCGCAGTCCTTTTTTCTCCAATCTATTAATTCGCCATTAGAATGTCAAAAACTGCTAACAATTAACAACCCTTATCACTATCAAAAGATCTATAAAAATATGGAAAGTTACTTACGTACTAGACTTTCTATAACTAGTGAATATCGCGTAAGAAACACTGTCACAATAGAGCGCAGATTTCGTTTTAAAAACTAGACTGTTAGAAGAACTAGAAGTAGTGCAACCAGAATACTACTAGTAGTATTACATATCATAAGGCCATCGATATAGTTAGATAACCAGATCCACATCTATTACGTTGATGAAGAGTTTGCGAGAGGGACAGAGGATATACAAGTTCATTATCCCTTTAAAATTCCGTCATTTATATTCATTGGGAACTTCGGCAAGGGAAAATAACATGTGAAACGAATGCTCTTGTTACCATGGATTAACTCTGCATACGAATACTTGTGTAGAAATTCTATGTTTTTGTTGATTCGTTGTTCTTTCGTGTTTCCGAGCACTTCAAACACTGTGGCCAATTGTTCCGTAAGTGTAGGGGAAGTTATATCTCAAGCCGCGGATTCAAGCCGCGGAAGCTTACGTATACAAGTTATATCTCGGAAGGTGGCGGAATACCTCCCATGCTGAAACGTGAAATCCGGCCCCCAGCATACGGAGGTTTCTCCTCTAGGTATCTCCGCAAAGGTGTTTTTTATTTATACTATTTTTTCTTAATGAAGGTGATATTACAAAAAGTATTCTACGACACAATTTCAATGCAACTAAAAACAAACTTCAACAACGTCCGTTATTTTTTCTATTTCAGCGTAACAATATTTTCTAAAATCGCATAATGATCGTCACCCAAGAGTCATCCGGGATCGTAAAAGATTTCGCACATACATTCGAGTATTTTACTATTTACACACAAGAAATTTCAAAAATTACTGCTCTCATTACCCTTGGATTATGTAAAATCAATTATTAATACCTTCGTAGTATCAATAAAGTAATTCCGTACTTTTGTTTGTTAGAATAATGTATCTCACATACCAGTTAAGGTATAAAATATGAGCACGACTAATCTATCCAATCTATAAAATCAGTTCATTTTCCATTTTACACTGTGTTGCTGAATACTACAAATTCTCTTTTATTTCTTTTTTATACTTTCTTAATTGTATTTTGTGCTGAGGTTTTATATTTAATGTAGTTTTTTAAAATTTGTAAATACTTTAACTCTCGATTTCTGTTGAAATATTAAACTATCTGTACTATGCAGTATCTGCTTTAAATTTCTCTGGTTTCCGTTATGTCAGATACTGGAAAATAAAAGGCCCTCTGTGACTTGTTGGTTAGCGCGCTCGATTTCCACGGAGCAACCAGGGATTCGATTCCCGGTCGGGACAATAATTAATTGTGCGTTTTCCATGCAATGTACCAGTATGTTGTTGTGTGACGATGAACAAGCTCACTTCTCAGGTTGAGAGGACCAGAATACAGCGTAGAGATGGCTATGTGCTAACCACACGTAGCCTTAACCCATGGCCGCAAGCCGAGACGCTTCTGTTAGGCCTTGGCTCGTAAAGAGCTGTTGTGCCAATGTACATACATACTAGAAAATTTAAAAAAAATATTTATGCTATTATGTTACCTAAGAAAGTAAATAATAAGTTTAATTTTCTTGACGTTTCACACTTTTAATTACGAAATGTTTATTTTTTCACGTTTAGACCCTCTTTTTCCGCATTACTGAAGGTCCTTTAGGTTTGGTTTTAGGAAAGGAAAATTATCCCTGAGTGTTTATTAACACAATATTTAATGGCCAATCAAATTAGAACTAAGGAGCATACATTGTTCTTAATTATTTTTGCACTGAACATTCAACATATTTTTATGAAAATTTAAAATTCACAATTAAAAAAATTCTGCATTCAAAACAAATTGAAATTGTGTCTTTAATTGGACGACAAAATCTAGTAATTAATAGAAAATCAGAACATTTCCTGTAGGTGTACAACGGCATGACTTGTAGGTACTGAAACTAAGACTAGCCATTTTTTCCACGAGAATGGCCAGGAAAGTACATAGTTGTTTTTTATTTCCAAATGAGCCACTATGTACCACGCTTATTCAACAGTTTTTTCAGTCTCTTTCTATTTTCTTTGCTTCCATATCTTTTTCGTGTCTTCTTTTTGGCTTGTCTTCAAATTTTGGGAATTTTTTGAGTTTGATCCTCATTGAAGACCTCTCAGTAATATATGCTGGTGTAATTTTGAGCTCCTCCAAGACCTTTTCAACTTTTTAAACTACATCTTGGTCATCTTTAATTTTGTGAAATAATGACTCTTCCAGTTACTTTTTGCGACGATAGTGTGTTAAGATGTCCATAGAATAAAATTCTTCTTTTTCTCGTCATCCGTAAACACTGAGCACTAAGGTTATTATTATTATTATTTTTATTATTATTATTATTATTATTATTATTATTATTATTATTGTAATTACAAAAAACCTTTTCAACTAGCGTTTTCTTCCATATTTATCTCATTATCAAAAAAATGAAAAAAGAATATAAATAATCATAACAATACATTTTGTTTCGGCAATGATTCGATTGGAAGTTTGTTCGAATTTCAATGTAAAGTTCTGATTATAACTTAAATAATTGCATAGTTTTACATCATTTTTTAAGACAAAATATAAAATAGAATGGACACTTACTTCAACAGTTCAGACATTATATAAGTCAACATCACCAAATGTGTGAAAAACTGACTAGACATATTAAAGAAATATTGATGAGTTTATTTTCCGTAAGAATTTACAGAACAAAATATACTTATCTGATATTTAAAAAGCTCAAAAATAATAGTTAAATCCTTATAAAATTATATTGATTTTTCACAGTACTAAAGATGATGCTAGCCCCAGTACATTTTAAAGAGTTTCACTATTAAGTTTCTCCACAAAATGTGCCCTTGGCCCCCTTTCATGAAGAAACTAGTTTTAAAATGCCATAAAAGATTACACCAGTTACGTTCAAAAAATTCTCTGGTCGAATTTCTGAGAAAAAGAGCGACACTTACGTAAGCAACGTCAGCGCGCAGGGAAGTGCTTGCCCCGGAAACGGAATGACACTGTTACTCGAGCAATAACCCACCGCTACACGCAGCCTTCATAAGAGTACAATTTAACTGCTTTGCGTACCTTTCCTTCCTACTTTCCTTCTCGTTTAGTCTGTGGTGGTTTACGTCCAAAGTCATTCTTGCCGAATTCTCTATGGGTACATTGAATTTTTTTGTTTTTACGCAATAAGTAACAGTCACATCTTTTCAATATATGATTTAGGACCATAGAAGACGACAAAATTATAATTATTATGTAAAAGAGTCGTACAATTGCATGCAGGTAGTCGGTCTTTTCGTCCCAGCAAATGTGTTTGAATTAACATGGTTAATATGTCTGGTGAAATTGCATGTATTCTTAGAAGAAAGAGACAGAGGACAATAGTAGAAACCAGGTATTGAGTAAGTTCTGCACATTGCTAGGTTTTGCATACTCGACGTGAAAAATTTCCGCATGAGAGTATATTGGGAAACACAAGGCTTCTGACAAGAAGTTGAGAAAGTAGCTTTTTTATTTGAGCTTTTGTGTGGTAGACGCTAAATGCCTTCTTTCTGCATACAGCAGACGTAGCTATTATGTTTCTGTCCCGTGCAAGCAAATTCCACAATTATGCACTCTTCACGTATAAAAAAGATTATAAGAACACGTGCATTCATTTCTCTTTGAGATTCTGATCATTGCGATTCACATTTTATACTTCGTGTACATATTTCAATTACAATAGTCTCAATAAATTTTAATACCTAAAAAACTATTTTTAATCTCCTCCTCCTCCCAAGGTAGAACATAGTCTAAATATATCACCTTTTGGTCAATAATATTTAAGTAATATATCGATGATATTTTATCCACTAATGATCATATGGTAATAATAATGGTATTATTTATAATAATTATAATACTGTTATGAATTATGTATTATTTTGATAGGACACACCGTGATATCCATTCATTTTGCATTTCAGACGCAAAGAGAAAGATTTCCGATCTTAAGAGAGATTTCACGGTTCAGATCGAAATGTGTAGGTGATCGATACTCCATGTTTCTGCGTGATATCAATAGAATGACGAAAATATAAGAAGTGCATTCTAAAATTCAACCAATATTTATGAGAGTGTTGTCTGAAAAGTTTAAAAAATTCATGAAAACTGAAGAACAAGTGCTATAAATTACAAAAATGAGAACTCATCTTCAATTATTTGTCGATAACTCTCATATTCGTTTTCATTCAAATCGATACAAACATTTAAATCGTCTAATAGTAGAAATAAAGCATTATGATTCGTGAGCAGGTTCTTGCTTAGCATTGCCAAAAATAACCGATCGTGACGAACTCTGAAGCATTTATTATATTTGAACCGTATTGCTTATTTCTAATACCAACAAAAATAATGAGAATAAATTGGGGAAAGAGTGATATTAAAATGTAGTGAACAGCATTTACTTAGAAATACGTCAAATATTGCATTTGAAATTCAGACCTTTCACAATGTATTTTTCCAAAAATAACAAGTTCTTTCGATTTTTATTTTCGAAACGATCTAGTTTTCTTCAGTATGCGTTTGAAATGGAGCTCCATTCCACACATCTTTATGACAGTTGCGTAATCGAATGTTTTTGCGTAATCGAGACATCGTTGCTCCGCGACTCGTTTTGTTTGCCATAATTGCTATTTTATGGCTATTGCATATATTTTAAAACTAATATATTTATTCCTGGTTAATTATTACACCCCAAAACTACGAAATACTCGTGCATACCTACTTTATCCCTTTTATTGATGTACGACGAGACTCGCAGCACATGCTGAAAGGTTTGGTGCAAATTACATCTTAAAGCAAACCACTTATACATGGCTGAGATGAAAGGACCTCGGTTATGACTGAGGCTAGATGTTAGCAACTCAAAAAAAGGCTTTGATAGTATTTACTAGAAATATAAATAAGCAGAAACTCTTCTACATAGCGAAATACGTAATTAGGGTGAGTTGTTGGATTGCCCTAGTCTACAGCAGTGAGCTAATATATTGAATATTACGGAAAACCTAACAAGTTCAAACTACTTAGCCGCTAAGTACACATTCATTAGTGATGTCAAATTAATGTTGATAAATTTTTAAGCTCTTGTAAATCCCTCCAATGAGGAAAGGCCTTTTCTCGGAACTTAAAGCGGAGAATTCGTAGGCCACTGTTTACAGAGCCAGACTCTCTAGTCTTTAGGAAGAATATTTACAGGATACGAGTCAACTTAGCTTTACCCGTCCAGCAAGCACAATTAAAGAATTAAGGCATTAAATATATTAAAAATTCTTGGAAATGAATTTTTTTTCCATGAATGCCTAGAAATTAATGATTAAAAATTAAACTTCTGTGGAAACTTGAAGTCTAAATGAAAAGCACTACGTCAACATGGTATTTTGGTCATATCCGTAAGATAAATAGGTCTACTAATATATCGACATGCCCACCCTCCCTCTTGAGACCTACTAACACAAACACACACACACGCACGTCCCCCCCCACACACAACAATATCTTCTCCAAATTTTTGCCTACTTTTCTCATAGGAACAGTTGCTTACAACGAATGCCTCCATAGCAAAATTAAGAGACAAAAAGGAAAACACGGGCAGTAGAGTGACATCACAGTTTCGGTCAGTACCGGTAATAGCGCCCCTCATAACTGGCTTCGCTTGCGCAACTGAGTGAGAAAATCTAACCAATGACCAAGCTACGCGCGAAGTTTATTTCTACAGAGATCTCAGAGTAAATGTTACAAACTTCTTGAGCATGTAGGAGAATCGAAGACGAACATAGTTTGTCAATGAATGTGTGGTGTAAAATTTAATACAACGACGTTATACAGGTGACATTTACCCCTGAGTTGTAGGCAACTCGTCATGGATTAGTATCAGGAATATTTTCAGGAACACGATATCTCTCTGACTGCGTGAGAACGTGATCTGCCAAATCTCAGTACACGCTGAGTTACTTACCAATCAGGTTCAAATGTCACATATGTAACTTTTTCACTTGTGAAATTTTCTTCTACATATTCATTGAAAAAGTTATTATACTCATATACGACCTTCTCACGTGCTTAGAAGATGAAGATATTAATTCTGAAACATCTTGTATAGGTTGTTATATTCAGGAAGCAACAATTTTTATATCGACAATTCTCCGCAGGACGGATTCGGATGTTAATAATGAACTATGTTTGGCTCTCTATCGCACTAAAAACGCAATAAATTTAATTTCTATTAGACAAAAAGAAACAGACAATTTCTTTTCGTATTATATAACAAAATCTCTTCGTGACACAATTGTAAACGTAACGGAAGGAAACTCCAGGAACTAGGTACTGAACATTTTTTGACAATTTTTTTCTTAATCCTTGCGTATGTGCGTTTTCCGGTCTGTGTCATGGATTCAAATACAATTGACTAAAGCAAATATGCTACCTTCTAGACCAAGTGGTTTGATAAAATGTTTTTGTTATTCAATACTGTACAACAGCATCAGTCTAATATTTATTAATCCGAGTTATATTTCTTTGATATAGCAACCAAGCTAAAACTTTTCTCTACATAAATATTATCTTCGAAGAAAATTATGTTGTTATTCCTTGATGTTAGGTAATAATTCTCCCCACTGTGCAAGTTCCACTGTGTCACAAGTGTATTCTGATTTCTAATTTGTATCTCATTCGACACGGCAATGCGTTTCCGATCAATTTTCGAGCAAGTATGAGAACCAAATTAATGTGAAAATATGACCGATAATGCATAAAGAGTACCCACAAGTTCAAAATCAGCAAAAATATTTCGTAACTGAAAATTCAACGACGCTAAAAAATTATTCATCTTAAAAATCATGAAATTGCGAACAAAATGTTTACCTCATAAATAATATCCTATTCCTTTTACGGTAATTACACATTTCATCACAGTATACTGGAAGTATTTCTGCATTGTAGGTCTTTTCTAATTATCCCAATTAACTAGACAAAAAAGAGTATTTTTGTGCGTTAAGAACATGTTTGAAAAAAGTAGTTCATGTAATTAGTTTATAATGTTAAGTTTTATTGCATGAGTACAAATTTTGAAAACGAGAGACGTTAGGGGCGAGTTTTCAAATTTGTATGAATGCATTAAAGTAGCATTATAAACCAGTTGCATACGCTATTTTTCTGTATAATAGCATTATAAATTTATAAGAAAATCAAACTTAATTTTGCGAAATAACTTTCTTGCGACGTCTCGGGTATTTGACATCTGTGTGAGAAAACGGCGGTCGACTGTTCCGTTCACTGCTACCTCCCTACGAGTCTCTCGCTGCGATTGGCTGAATGTGTAATGACACATTCATTCGTGCCATAAAATCAAATATGTCATCATTTATGCCGTAAAATAACCCTTTTATGAACTATTTCTTACAGCATAAAAGGTCGTTTATAATGCTGGTATACAAAAATGATATTTACGCAACGTTTCACCTATGGATCAGAGTGAGATCCGAAGTATCGCGTCAAAAGATGTGTAGCATGAATACGACAGTGAAGACTCATCGCGGAAGCACCTGCTTGCTCATGTCCTCATGTCCGCGCTTTCTCTTCGCCCACAGGCCTTGAGCTCCCTGGCGGTGCTCGTGAGCGCCCGCCCGGGCAATATCGGCGGTGGCGGCGGCGGCGGTGGCGGCTTCGGCGGCGGCAGCGGCTTCGGGACGTCGGGCGGTGGCGGCAGCGGCTTCGGCCTGGACAGCTACGCGGCGCCCATCAGCGGCGGCGGCGGCTCGGGCCCCTCGGGCAGCTACGGCGCCCCCGCCCCACAGTACGGCGCCCCGGCGCAGGCCCCCGTCATCCACAAGCACGTGTACGTGCACGTCCCGCCCCCGGAGCCCACCTACAACGCGCCTAAGAAGGCCCTGCCTCCGCCGCCGCCCCCGCAGAAGCACTACAAGATCGTGTTCATCAAGGCGCCCACTCCCCCGCCGCCCACCGTGCCCGACATCCCGCCCATCGCCCCGCCCGCCGAGCAGAAGACGCTCATCTACGTGTTGGTCAAGAAGCCCGAGGAGGCGCCCGAAATCACCATCCCCACGCCAGCGCCCACCAAGCCTTCCAAACCGGAGGTCTACTTCATCCGCTACAAGACACAGGTATACTTCCGAGCGTGCGCACTTTAGTTAACGAAAATAAAAGTGAGGTAGTCCCGTCTCACTTCTATTTTCTTCTCACTACAGCACCACAGTAGCCTTCTCACTACATATGTTTGTTACTATTTAACGGACTTTGCCTTGTAGTCAGCTAAAGAAACGAAATATCTCATTCTGGCAAATTATAATTAAAAACTTGCATATTTTCAAGAATTAATGAATTAAATGAAAATATATTTTTGTCATTGCCACTCATTTTTCAGTCAAAGCATACTTCCATGCACAATATATACAATTTAATATAATTATTTCATTTAAACTCTAAACACATTATATTTTATCGTGAATAAACAACTGACAAATTTTTTGTGATAATTTCAACGAAAGACTGTAAGTACCTCGAACACAGCCCCTTCTCATCAACGCAAAGCAACCCGTCAAACAGCAATGTACTGCAGAAAACATATCTACACGAATTCCGATTCTTGTAATTCTGACGCGAGCTGCTTTTGTTATTTTTGGGCCATGTTAAGGGGTAATGAAGGGTATGCCATTAAGTGATGTAAGAATATGATATACAATTACAAATTACAAAATTTTACGTGTCAAATATTCAATAATTTCAGGGAAGCAACAGGCAATGTGTCAGTGAGAAACGTCAAATCAAGATTCCTTTACAAATAAGATCATCTTTTAATACGTTCTGGGAATCTTCTTGATAATCAGCCAATAAACATATAGAAACAATATATTAATGATGATAACTAATTCTTTAAATTCATGGAGAATGCTTAAAATATTTTTAAAAATTCTACGAGTATTCACAATTCTAGGAATGTCTTTATTTTATCCTTAAGTATGTTAACGGTTATGATTATATTAGTAACATACGTTTTTGGGTTACAGAAGCAGGAAGGATACCCACCATCTGGGCAGCCAAGTGGAGAATATGGTGCCCCCTCTGGGCCTGCGCCTTCTGCTCCTGGTTCCAGCTATGGTGCCCCTGCTGCTCCTTCAGCGCCCTCCAGTCAATATGGCGCTCCCAGCGGAGGTGGCGGCTCTTACTAGAGTCCTCAGATATATCAAACCTAATCACTCGTTTGCCAATATGATCGGTTTCATCCACATTCACTAGACTGAGTAGTTTGCTTAAAGGAATTCAAAAATTTTGCCAAACATAAGATAACACAAAGTAACAACGAAATAATCAGACTTATTTGACCGACTACTCGAAGTGATTCAGTCGTCATGAAATACCCATTAAGACACATTTGCTTAAGTCTATGATCATTTTAAAAACCAAATTTGATGATACTAAACGTCATTTAAAACTACTGCTTTAGGAAAAAAATGAATCACAAATATAAGATAAATGAAAGGCGACAATCCAAAAGCTCATTTCTCATTGTACGAGTATCATTAAATATAGCTCTGTGAAGAGAATAATATCATATATCAGAATTTGAAGTTTTAAGTAAAGTAAGGTATACGTGTTTAGTTGTCTACCACAGAGAAACTCAAAACTCTGCATAGACCATATGTTTCAATGTAGATGTACATTTTACATCTCATTTTCACATTCATAATGTGACTCTAGTTGAAATAAAATTGTAATATTTCACAAGAGGTAAAGCTATAGAACATATCAAGAGACTTACCGAAAGTAGGCAAGAAAGTAGACCCATTTTGGTGTCAACTGTACTGAGCAGTTTTGTATCAAAGAACATTTTTAAATATGTATTTTATAAGTTTTGTATTAAATCATACTTTTTTACAAATAAAATAAAAATCAATGCATTTATATAAACACTCGATTTCTCATTTCTCTATTTGTACACCAAGGATTACCACAATAAGATATTTATTCCTTGAACAATTTGACCTATTCTAGTCAACTGATAACCGATTATTATTATTTTGATTCGCTATGTCTTCGCGCGAGAGCCATCGCGAGTGAACAAGTTATTTCCCCTACAATTCATTATTCATTGGTTAGTTCCGTAACCAATAAGGACTTTTCATTAAACTGTTACAACAGTTGTAACATCAACTCTCAAAGTAATAATATTCTTCTAACACAGCTGATTTGTTATTATAACAACGTAAGCCAACTGAATTTGGATACAAAATAAAACTCCACAAGAAATTGTCGTGCAGACAATACAATTTTAAATTTCTGCTTCGACTATTTTGAAATAATGAATTTAAAATTGTTGATTTTATTAGTACAAACCGGTTGTGCTAAAAAATGGATACCTCTTAAATTCTACAATTTTTAACTCAAAATTAATAGAACATTTTTAACCGTCTAAATTGAGTAACGTTTTGGAAAAACTCCCCTTAAATATGATTACATTCATTCTATGATCTATGTCATCATGTACTGAGATGAAAGAAACGCCAAAAGAATTGAAAAAATAATATTCTGTTAATCCGTCCATGAACAATACTAGCTGACAATCTGTAAACATTTTTTCCCGAAATTATATTCCCCCATAGACTTAGTCAAGGCCCTGTGATCGTTTTTTAATTTTAAGGATAGTACTTGAAAGAAATCAATGGGAAATTTTCAATTTTTTCTCGAAAATGGTCCCTAATTTTTTTTCTTGAAATTGTTTACCCAAATAGAGCAAAGTTCGCTTACTGATATGGAATTTTCATATGCTATGCAATTTCATTCCAAACTCCTGTTTTTTCGAAAATTGCAAAAGTTCTACTTTTTTGAACTGCATCTCACTTTTATTATTGAAAATATTTCTTTCTTAATACAATCCCTTCCGCAATATTGCATCTATAAATCAGTTGCTTCTAAATATTAATATTTTTCGTGAAATTGTGAGTGAACTCGTGAGTTTTGCAAAACCACCAAAACAATATTTTCTCAAAAACGGTTCATTTTTCTTTTAATGTTTTTAACTTCTAGATCACAGTGCACTAATTCACGAAACGCGGACGCGGTATTTTTACCAAAACATTTTAAATTTTCAACAAAAATATACATGTATTTTTTAACATCTCTCATGTTAAAATTTACTTGTGTATTTTATAATGCAATGCGCACTGATACAAATGCTTCAAATTATATCTAATTAATTTTCTAGAAATCTCAAATGTTTTTGTGTGTAAATATTTCCTTTCGTGCCTAATAAGAATAGAGGATAACCCTGATAAGTAGTCAGCCTTTTGTCAATCATAATGTTCATAAAGAAAATTAATTTGTTTTATCTTATGACACTTTTGTTTATCTTATGACAAGCGCGCACTGCCCAGAATACAACAGACGCAGTCCAATGCATCACAATGTAACAACACAACAATAAAAGTGTTTAGATGGGTACAATAAAAGCTTAGTCTCTAGAGGGGTACGTCCAGCTTCGGAATCCATTCCTCTTCAGTTGGTGTCACACAAAGGAAATCCGCCAGATCTCCACGATAGGTTCAGAGTTCACAACTCTCCACCAAGTGACGAACGGACACCACACTCACAGTCTGGAGACGGTACCACGTCCCATTTGAAGAACACCGCGCATCTTCCATGTCCAGTTTATATGCGGTTTGCCGTCTTTCATATATTGCGAGGCATATCAAAGCCCGAAGGTTTTCAACTTGTATTGAGAAAATTAGAGGTTGTGGCAGGTGTTTTAGCAATCCAGTATTTCTCACATTCTGTTTGGATTTGGAAATTGTTCTTGTTTAAATATGCAGCTGTTTGAATGGATGGTTTCCGTGATTTCAGTCTATTGAGCGATGCTGCTTGGATGTAGCCGTGTATAGGAAGGCTAGTATTATGGGAGATCTTCCTGAATTCTTCTATTAGGGCTCTCTGTCTCCTTAGGTCTCGTGGATCGATGAGACTCAATGTATTAAGCTGGTAAATCGGAGTCGACCTAATACATCCAGTTATAGTACGCATAGAGTTATTTAGTTGGGTATCGACCAGATGGACATGGCGGCTGTTCAACCATACAGCAACTTCCTATTCCGCTGCGCTGTACAGAAGTTCAAGAGCTTAAGTGCAAAGTACAGAAGTAGCAGCGCCCCAAGTTGACCCACACAACTTCTGCAAAATATTGTTTCTAGTGCGAGTTTTAGCTGGTGTGTTTTTCAAGCGGTCTAGGGTTATGCCCAAATACGTTGGTGTCTTCTTATAGTTCAACATGGAGGGATTAAAATAAATCTTCAATTTCCGGTTGGCCATTGTATTACGTACGTGAAAGCTAGAGCATTCCGTTTTCTTTGTACTTGCGCTCAGTCTCCTCTTGCGATAGAGTAAGCCTACGTCTGTAGTAAGTATTTCCACAGATTTCTCGAAGAATGATTGTTGGGTGGCAATCTCCAAGTCATCAGCATATGCAAATTTATGTGAGGTAGTGAGTGGCAAGTCTGTAATATACAAATTAAAAAGAATTGGTGCGAAGAAGGAGCCTTGCGGTAGGCCGTCTTTCAGCTTCTTTGTCTTGCTTATATCGCTGCCATTTATAAATGTGATTGTTTTATTATTCAGCATGTTATTAATAAGTTCATAAAAGCGCCTATCAGGGAAGATTTTCAAAAATTTACACATTAGTCCTTTTCTCTAGACTGTATAGTAGGCCCGCTGCCCACGCCGCCGCAGAAGCGCTCGAACGTCAATCATCAGGGCTCTTCGCCGACCCTCCGGCGACGACGGACAAAGGGACCGCAGCAGGTACATGCTTCGGTCCCTTTGTCCGTCGTCGGCGAAGAGCCCTAATGATTGACGTTCGAGCGCTTCTGCGGCGGCGTGGGCAGCGGGCCGTAGGCTGCTGTAAGGTCAATAAATACAGCAGCGGTATGGTACGTCTACGTTTTTCAAAGCCAGACTCAATATATGTAGTTAGATTGAGCACCTGATCGGCACAGCTTCTTCCAGGTATGAATCCTGCTTGTTTATTCTGGATATTGAATATTATATTGATTCCTGAAAAGACGTAATGACGAAACGTATGTCAACTTTTGGAATGCTTCTTTGGCGGCATTATGTAACCAATCGTATGAGCAAATCATCTCTTATGTAACCGGAACACCAGAGGTGCGAAAAATGAGATCTTCAATATACCGGAGAAGAAAGAGTGTGCCTTGAATTTTGATTGTCTATTAGAGTTTTAAAATGAAAATACAGAGAGATTGATAAATATATATATCGACTCTTTAAGAAGAATTGTCTCTATCGACCCCCCTTACGTTACTCTGTACAGCATATGCTTAATCACATCATAAATAATTTCCCATAAGTGTCTTTAAAATAACAACCTCCCCTCGTACCCCCAATATTTTGGTAAATATCTACATTTACAATAATTGAAGACGCTTCCACTTCTGAGTAGCTGAGTTTTTAATCTTCATTATTGTGCAATGGTCACAAAACGTTGAGCGTTTCTTAAGTGGCCATAATATTTTTCCAGTGCGTATTGCAGGGAGTATTTTCTTCTACGATAGAATATCGTTGTCAATACATAGTTATAATTTGTTTAGTTTTCTAAACATCCTATGTAGTTGTGTAGCGAAGTTCTCAGATGACCTGGGAACCCCGGAAATGGGGCTCGTATCGGCATTGAACGTAAAATTAAGAATTTTAAATTGAATTGAGATAAATATGAGAAGAGAGTGTAGAAAATAAATATAGGGTGCAATTTTTTTTATTCTTTGTCGAACATCCGTGCGCGAGATATTAAGAGCCCCTTACTTTCAGGGGTCGGTGGGTGCACCAGTGGCAACAGCTTAGCTACGCACCTAATCCTAAGGATGAACGACGGTTACTAAAGAAGAGGAGCGAGTTTTGTGTGTTATTATGTTTTGTTTTTTCTGCATCTGAAAACAATTAATTATCAAGTTTACTTTATATGTCAATGAGATGTTGATTATACCTAACAATCACCGATTCATATTCTGCTATAGTCCCCAATCGATCCCTTAGCCATAATTGACCCCCTTCAAAATTTCATTCACCCCCAAGATGTCGATATCGACCCTTTGAATAGGATTATTTTCTACGACATACTGAAAATTATCGAAATTCGTATTATTTACCTATCTGAAAAAAAGATAATATTTTTCGATCGATCTGACTCAATTTAAGACCCTGCGAGTTTAAAACGGATCATTTAATTTTCGGAAGTCCATTAAATGAAGCCTATACTACATATTTTCACAATTCTATCAGAAATGGCCCTCTTTAAATTGTTTGTTCGAGTAGAGGGCAGTGAACTGAACAAATATGATAAAAGTGTAATTTTCGTTGAATTCTCTGACTTTCTGAAAATTACAACTAGTTTCCGAGTTTCACCTGCATCTTTGTCATTGAAACTAGATATTTATGATGTAATACAATATATTCTTCAATATTAGTAACTTCATACCGTTTCCTGTACAGTTTCCTTTAGAGTTCTGGTAGAAGTAGAACTGGGGATGTGGGTTGCTATTTTGTAAGCAATACTAAAAAACGACGCAAATAAGTTTTTTTTATAATTAGAGTAGGAAAATATCTGGTTTTCAAGTGTTGCTAACCTTGCGTTGTTGGTATACTTCTATTCGTGTATAGTAAAAGGATGGGTGAAGAGATTCTGAAGCTCAAGAAAACGTGCGCAGATTATACTTCTCCGCCATACATGACATACAGTTTTTACTGTTTTATTTTTTATTTTTACAAAAAATAAGTCAGTTTACAATAAAATTAATAATCTAGGAAGGGCGACTGTTCAAGCACCATTAAGAGCAACCTTTTTTCGCGTTTATTTTTAATATAATAGAAAAAAGGTGGCAAAATCTTAGATGAAAATAACTATTGAATTTATTTGTTGGATATGAGATTTTTGCTGGTACAGATTTTTGGCAGCACCTTAGTTCAAGAAGCCACAAGCTGGTACGGATTTTACATAACCAATATAAATAATACGAGAAAGTTTATACTATGTTATGACACTATTAATATTTATCATCTTATTATTAACACATGCCCTATATTGGTCATGGGGAGCCTTGCTCTTTATCGCAGAAAATGTTTGAGTTTTTCAAAAACTTCATTTGAAGTTCTTTGAAGCACTTTAGCTTACAAATAAAAAAGGTTTCACAAATTACTGGAAAAGTGCATATCAACGGAGGGAGAGATCTTTCAAAAAAATTACATTTGTGTAATTTGAAAAAAAACAAAACAAATGAATACAGCATAATTAAATCTATGTCGTCTTAAGCAGTGCAATTAGTACTCTTCATTCGAAAAGTTGGAAGAAAAATTTGGAGGTGTTTTTTTTTTTTTTTTTTTTTTTTTTTTTTTTTTTTTTTTTTTTTTGAGAAAATGGCGTTTGAGCATTTCTGAAGATGCGGAAATTTGAGCTAGTTTTCATAGAAAACTGTTGAGATTTCGAGAAACTTTATACGACATTATTTAAAGCACATATACTAATAAATATAATAATGTGAACAAATTGGAGTTAGTACAAATATTAACAACATTAAAGACGAGTCAAAAAAAATCTTTCTTTTCTTCAATTAGGAATAAATCCTAAGCATGGTTTAGGCACTAGTAGTGTTCACAGATACCAGACAGGTGGATGGACAGACAGATGGACAGGTACAAACTAAGTCTTTTATTAATTAATTTATTTAATTAATAAAAATAAACTAAATAAATTAAATTATCAATTAAAGTAAAATGATTAAAATCAATATACAAGTTTAAATGTCCAGTAATATCTTTACTGCATTATAAATGTTCCTATACAATTTTTAGTCAACATTTTTTAGAGTTTGTACTACATCAAAAGGATAATTTTGATTTTAACAATGATATTTATTGTATAAGTTACCAATTGCATTGTATAATTCTAAAACATTAAATATTTTGTAACAAATATTGTATCTGAGCCTCTGTGTCAATCACCCCCATCTTGGTCAAATTGTTCATCCATAATCTTTCTCCAATTTCTCATAACAGTAAATTTATTCCTTCATAAAGGGCACAATAAGGATAAAAGTCCAAATCTGTAACTGATTTGCCTTTGCAAATAATTTTTATTACATGGGAACAAATATTTTTCTTATCAATTCTTGCCAGAAATGCTTATTGTTATCTGTATTCATAATTCAACTTAATAAGAATATGAGTTTGGGTAGGGGTCACAGAGATCAAGAAAATATGAACAGATTCCACTTCTTCCATAGTATGACACACACAGTTTTTAACTGTTTTTGTAAAAAGTCAATAAATTACTAAAATAAACCAAAAACACAGATTTTTAGTGAAGAACACATTTTATAGTACAAAATTATTTTGAAACAAATAAATGAGGAAATAATAAAATACACCAATTGTAAAGAACAACCGTAAAGACATAAGACCAAGCTTCCTGCTCCCTGGGAGAGGATTGGAAGGTGTTTGGGAAGTCTGTCACATGTGTGTGCAATTTCTGGGATTACTGGGATTTCAGAGACCTTATCTTCGATGCAGATGCTGTTGATATTGAGAATGCAATGTGTCAAAGTGAAATATTTATAAGAGAGTTTGATTTTGTCCAGTTATTTTTGACAGGTTATCCCTAGTATTCAATATTATATGTTGAGATTGTACAAGTAATACTACTCTGTAGAATTATTAATACACAATATAAAAATATTAAAATTAATACAATAAGGCAATATTATTCTAATGACTGAAAACATACAAAACAATTATATTTAGTGTCAGTGGATACAACTATTTTTTGCTACAACTGGGTTAAATGTAAAAATTTTTGATGGCATATATCTGCTTGAATGCTTAAAAATATTTACGGTTGGTTTTACGTCTAGATGTATGAGGTTCTAAATTTCATGTGTTTTGGCATTTATCTTTCAGGTAAGTATGCATGATACATATGAAATTTAAAATTTTGTCATTACAATATTATTTTTCCTTAACCATTTTCAAAATCTTGTAAGACCCTGGAGATTCACTGCTGATTGAAAACCACTGAACCAATTAAATATAAATTACAATAACAATATAATAAATAACAAATATAGTCAAATTTGAATAATTCAAACATATAATACAAAATTTTAAATAATTCTTTTCTTAGCACGATCTCTGCACTCCTTCATTAAAACATTGATAACAAATTGGGAATATTTTGATTTTATGTTGAATAATTCAAATTTTTCTTGTTATTGATATTGTTGAAACACTTGAACCTTGGATCAGCAGAGATTTAAAAGAAAACTGGCAGAGGAAAAATATACATTTTGAGTGTGAGATGATGGCAAAATTATTGCTTTCACATGTGACTTGTTCTAAGCATCCATTGTTCTAAGCATCCACAAAATTTGTTCTGTGATATCAAAAGTAAAATTTGTAATGTTAGCAAGTTTAGCTTGCTACAAAACTCAAAATTTTATGAACATTGTGTGCATTATAATTCTTATAATTTTTGTGAAGTATTATTTATTCTGTGTAACAAAATTTATTATATGGTTATCCATTAACATCGATTAATACTTAAAGGCAGTCATTGTACCTTGGGCTACTGTATTACCTTGTACCTCACATCATCCTTAACATCATCCTAAAAATTAAGAATAATTACAAAAAAATTATATTTATAATTTAAACTCTGGCTTTCTCCA
Source organism: Gryllus longicercus (assembly GCA_038098605.1). Lineage (NCBI taxonomy): Eukaryota > Metazoa > Arthropoda > Insecta > Orthoptera > Gryllidae > Gryllus > Gryllus longicercus. The sequence goes on from JAZDUA010000707.1 coordinate 350,143, forward strand.
TTTCTAGTTCTTACAGATGAATATTTGAGTAGTATTGCAATGGATTGGTCTAATCATGAAGATCAAAACCAAGACTTATCAGAGATGACGAACATCCAGGCTTGTCTCAAACAGAAACTCCTGATAATACCAACAACCATTCTATTTCTGCATCATTGGATAATATAATTCCATATTCAACTACATCACCACAATCAGATAATGAGCAGTCCTAAAAGCAGGTTAATGGAAAGTTAAAAATGGTAGCTGAAAGACAGGAGAGTAAAATAAATTATTGATCACTCTAGTGAAAAAGAAAATTGAAGCCCAAATATCCAAAAAACACAAAATATGATCCAAGCTTAATGCACAAGGGTGGGTGAAACTTAAAAATGCTCATGTAAAAGAAGGTAGAAAATAACCTAAAATTATTCAAAACATACTTGAGTTTTTTGTTATGTTTTAAGTACAATAATTTTTTTTTATTGTAAAATTTTCAGAATCTTCAGAAGTTTTTCATTTTATAGAGTTCTTCTTTATAAGTAATGTCAGTAATTAACTATTTAAATTATAATTATGAAATAATATTTTTTTAATTAATTGAAAATTTAATGAAATATCAGACTATTGTACCACAACAAAAAAAATTAAAGTAATGATTTTCTTGAGTTTGAATTTCTTGTTTAATTTTGTACTAATTCTTTCCCACCCGTCTTATCATTGAGTTCCTTGACTTGTGGGGCCTCAGGCGACCACCCAGTCTGCCCATGCCTAGCGCCGACACTGGTTCCAAGGTACAAGGTTAGCTAGCACAAGGCACAAGGTACTTTTGTACCATTAGCTGCTTAACATATTTTTTAATCAAACTGTTAAATTAGAATGTGAACTAGAAAATTATGCAACAATTACCATGATAAAAACAGTTTTAAAAAATGGCCCAAGGTATAAGAGTCTCCCCTACATATATATTTATACACATGTAGTAATGTTTAAAGACTGTCACACAATGATTTTGACAATTTATCTCTTCCATGGTGCCATTTTGTTTTTAAGTGCCAAGAATTCTGAATCACATTTCTTCATTCCGTTACCACTTTTACACCATCCCAATTCACTCAACTTCTTTTCTTCTGCCATAATGGTATCCAGTTATTCAGGACTCATTCTTTTTTAATGGCCTTGCCATTACAATCTTTTCTCTTCTATATATTGTAACATTGTATATTCTACTGTGTTTTAACCATCTCTTTTTTTGATATGATCAAATAGTGACTCCATTGCATCTCCTCCAAAAGTGGTTTTCAACATTGTTTTTATACACACAATACTTATACATAACAAAGCTCAACAGAGAATAAATAATTTAATATAAAATCTTAAAGCGTGTCGAAAAAAATGTTAATTCTTGTAAGAATAAATATTTTTGAGAAGTTCTGTGGGATATAATTTCACATGATAAAATATGATGACAGGCAGACAGATACAAAGAAATGAGAAAAAGAAATTTGTTAAAAATAATTGAGTAATCTAAGAACAATAGTGATATTCAACATTGAAATAGCATTTATTCATTTTCTATACTAATGGAAGTCATTCATTATAAAAGTTGTTAATATTGTAAATACTAACTATAAGTTAACAAATGTGATTAAACCTATACACAAAAAAGGTAACAAACAAGATGTAATGAATTATAGGCCAATCTCACTCTTGTCAGGTTTTTCAAAACTATTAGAAAAACTGTTCTATGAAAGATTAAAAAATTACTTGATACACTGTAACATTATCACTGACTCTCAACATGGTTTCAGGGAAAATCGTTCAATTGAAACTGCTCTATTCACCTTTGTAAATGAAATCCTCATGGCATTAGAGCAAAAAGAAATTCCTGTTAGTCTCTATCTCGGCCTGTCAAAAGCCTTTGTCATGATTGATCACACAATTCTATTGACAAAATTAGAATCTTATGGAATACGAGAAATTGCTTACAATTGGATAAAATCATACCTATCAGACCGAAAACAAATAGTAGTATTACCTTACCAAAAAGACAACAAAATAAATAACCAATACTCCGAGCCAAGGAATGTGACAAATGGGGTCCCGCATGGATCCACACTAGGCCCGATTTTATTTCTTATATTTGTAAATGACCTGCCATCAATAATGGAAAACAACAAAACCGTACTTTTTGCTGATGACACTAATATAATATTCCAAGAAAGAACAAAAAAAGCTTTGCAAGACAAAGCCAATTTAGCCATTGACAAGCTAGTTCAATGGATCCACCATAACATACTAATCCTAAACCGAGACAAAACAATCACAATACCCTTCCACTACTCCCACTCAACACAACAACACTCACCAAATTTAACATTAGAAGGAAACAGCATCAGACAAGCACAGAAAACAAAATTTCTCAGAATCACCATACAATCCAACCTCAGATGGAACTTTCACCTAGAAGATATTAATTCAAAATTGAGCAAACTTAATTATGCTCTTAGAATAATAATAAGAAACAGTACCATTGAGACAGCACGAACAGTGTACTTTGCAAATGTGCACTCTATTCTCAAATACGGGATAATAATATGGGGCCAAGCACCAGAGGCTAAACAAATATTCGAAATACAAAAGAGAATCATTTGAACAATAACAAATACAAAAAGAACAGAGTCCTGCAGACCTCATTTCAAAAAACTTAACATACTTCCACTGCCTTGTATTTTTATTTATGAAGTTATCATGTTTGTAAAGAAAAATCTAGTAAACAATTACACACTTTACAAATTTAACTCAAGCTTAACACAAGGCAAGCATGTAACCTTCTTCAACCAATGTGTACAAGCACATTATACCAAAAGAGTACATTCTCTTCAGGGATACAATTCTTCAACAAATTACCAATACATCTGAGGAACACAACAGGCTTGTACAACTTCAAAAAAAACAACTTAAACACTTCCTTGGGGCAAAACTTTTTTATCGCATTCAGGAATACCTCAATGACTAACATGTGCAATGTGATTTCAGGTGCTGCAGTAGGACTAGGTGTAGAAATAGGAAAAAATCTGCCCATAACCTGCCTCCTCCCCATTTCAAGATTTTATCTAGGAATATACTAATATTGTTAAACCATATGTAGCTGTTACCGTAATTGTTATCATGCACTGCTAGTATTACTATTATTATTATTTTATAAGTAATGTTATCTATTATATTTATTATTATTATTATTATTATTATTATTATTATTATTATTATTATTATTATTATTATTATTATTATCATCATTATTATTATTATTAAATAAAAATACTATTTATATTCAGCATAAATTAAAAATTCTTTATAAGAAAACATTAAGTCGGCTGGACATTACACCTGTAGTTACCTCCCACTCCTGAGTTAAATCCTAGTTGTGCCTATGTATATGTGTACATATATATACAGGGCAAATTCCAGTCGAATCTCAGAATAAACCTTACCAAATGCACCAAATGGACTGTGTGCAAAAATAATATATATTATATATCTCATAATAATAATTACCCATCCTATTATCTTTCTTTATTTTTTACTCATAATATGCAATATTTTGAATAGGAAAATATATTTGATGTCCTCTTTTCTCTTCATTTATCTCCTTTTTCAGCTGACATAAATCATTTAACAAGCTGGTTGTATTGTGAGCCAATCAGTCATTTCTTAAGAAACTTTTGAACTTCGTTTAGAAAGTTGTAGACAGTAAAAGGAAAACAGGTCTTTTTTTATTACACTATCATTCAGTGAAAAAAGCTGTTTGAGTAATTTGTTTGTTTGAAATAGTGAAAATGTATATCTGCTTGAAAAGAACTGCTAAGAAATATAAAAAATCACTAGAATGTTACATAATACACAAAAGTATGAGAGAGTAAACAATTAAATGTCATTGCCAATTCATGACCAATCTGCTGGGAACAAATCCAAAGGATTGTCGTCCTTGAGCACCCCAAGCATCACGATGTTTTAGGCCATCTTGGTCCAATGCCATTAAATGTCTGAGGGCCTGTCATAGTGCTTGAACCATTAATCTGGTTGTAGTATGTTAATCACTTAGGGGTGGATTTTGATGGCCAAAAACATTACTAAACGTTATCAATAAAATGCTCTTAAAATGTCTTTAGAATGTCCGAAAAGCAAAGAAACGTGACATTAAAAATTTCATCAAAACCACTACAGATGAATAATTCAAACTGTTGAATATGTTTCTGATGTAACTGAGCCTTCTTCTCTTTGTTCAAGTGAACTCAACTTGCAAAATTTTGGTTTGAACTGTTCTTTACCAGAAAATCTGTCTTCAATTATCCCAAAATCAGCCAAACTGACAATGGTGCTAATAGGCATCACAGGAACCTCAGACTACATACTCACAGTGGCTGACACAACAATTTTGGAGTGAAGAAATTGAATAGGCTATTTAGGAATACTGTGGAGAACATTTGTTACATCTCATAAATATTATTGGAAGCAAGTAGCATTAAAAAGATATTAAAATTGATGAAATAAGTGAAAAATGCTATAAAAATGACAGGTAAAAATTGACTCATTAGTCAAAATCAATGAAAAACGCAAAAAAAATCATATAAAATGGGTAATTTCCATTTGTCATAAAATAAAATTAATGTCTATACAAAAAGTCATCGTACTAAAGTGAAAAGAAAAAAATAACATTTCATTCAAATCCACCCCCTACTAATTACCTATACAGATATGTTGTTCACTACCAGTATGTTGCAAATTACCAGTCAGGGCAAAATATTATGGAAGGATTAGAGTATAAATGTATTGGGAATATACTCCATTTCACGAACACAACTGAAAACGTGCATGCCTTATGCAGGATTCAAATCCATAGCCTTAGACTCGAAGCTCTTGTGTGCACCTGCCACAAGCCTCTTCACCTCCAAGGTTGTTTAACCCAGGAGGGGTTGTGTGGAATAATTTGGAACGCAGGCTTCAGTTTTTCAAGTACAGTTTTGTTTGAGAAGTTTGTATACTCTTGTGATTTTCAGCACCTCTCCCCTAATCTTTTATCTGCGAAGTCCATAACTTGTCTCATGATATAAGGCTGTCTGTCTATTCTTAGAAATTGATTTCATCTCACGGGTGTCACTAGAATCACAAAGCTCCCCTGCACCCTTCTATGTTAAACCCATGTTGACAAGGAGAACCAACCGAAGTATCAATCACAAAGACCTTGTGATAACCTGCATTTCCTGTGACACAATCCAAATAGACCGTATCAACTTTCCAGAGGATAAAACATTACTGATACTTTCAGAAATTGTCAGAAGCAAGAATTGCAGATGGAAGTTTGCATTGTATTCGCCCTTTGTTCATACTAAGATCATTACTAAAAGAATTGTTCTGATCATTACTGGAAAGAAGAGTTGATATCTAAAATCACACATTTGCATTCAGAACAAATATAAGAAGCAGATGTTCTAGGAAAGAAAACTAAGAAGGCAAGATGTTGAAATTTGTCCAAAAAATTTGGCTGCAAAAGCATTCTGAGAATGTGCAAAGTGTGAGACAGTCATATGTAAATAACATTCATTGTTTGTTCCTAATGATTGTGTGTAAAAATTGATTATTCAACTTTACACATTAATTTTCACATGAAAATTTAAAATGTGCTAATGTTTATGAACTTCTTTTGCAAAGATGCAACTTCTCCCGGGTGAATGTAAAACATAAGAATTTAAATATTATGGAAAATCACATTTTTAATCCTTCTAGTTGCATTTGCGATGAAAAAATATGAATTTAATTTTTTCAACCAATGTGTGTGCATTATTAATATATTTCAAGTTTAACTATTGATTTAGTCCTAGGATGATTCATGGGCAGTGTACTAGCTTCCCATGGTGCGAGCCTGGGTTCAATTTTCAGTAGGGGCAAAAATAAAGTTGTACCTTTCTTTTAAAATTGTCTCAGTATCTGTAGCTGTGTAAAGAAGAAAAATTGAGGCATACGGAATTTGCTAGTTATAGTGAAGGGCATATATCATGTTGACCACACGTCTCTCTAACCCCCCAAACTTGGAACTTCACCCAGGCATGGGGGACATCATTAGCTAACGTCAGGCAATTGACCATCTATATCAGACAGCAAAGTCAGACAATCAACACAAAATGCCAAATACATACAAACATACATGACTGATTTAGAGATTTTGTAAAGTATCCATATTATTCTTGACACTTATATTTTTACATTTCAGGAAGATTGACATAACTGTATTTTGACTTCATATAAGTTACAACATAAATTCAAAGATGGTGAAATCTGGATATATCAATTCACATAAAGAGAGTAGTGGGGCAAGATAATAAAAATGGTTTCATGAGGGTCCATACTTTTTAAGGTTGAAAAACCTGTATAAAACAATTAAAAAATTAAGTTTTTATGGTTTTCAACTCCACTTTCCCTCTATCTTTGTCCTGTAGATTATAATACGCATTTTTTGCTATTTTTTCATATTTTATTTTTTTAGAACTTTCCAAAGCTTCCTGAGTCACCAGAATTCCATTAGAAAGCTACTAAGAATGTAAATTTAAAAAAAGAAAAAAGAAAAGATATTTAAGTAGATCGGAACAACTTTTAAGTTAAGCTAGATTTGTTAGACCCTGTTTATTTTGAATCGATTCTTGCAAATTGTACATTTTTACTTTCTTGCTATGTAGTTGAGAGAAACAAAGGTGAATTTTTGGCAGAAAAATTCTTATTATAGGGCCCTGGTAATGAAAAAGCAGGTAAATCCAGGTACTAAATTTAAAAAAAAAAAAAAAAAAAAAAAAATACTCTAACATGTTGTGTAACCAAAATCTATGTTTTGTGGGTCCTCGATTCCGAAAAATCAAATGACCAAAACGTCCATCCTCCTCCCATCTGTAAACAACACTGCCGGCCAGAGTGCAGCCAATTTTCTCCAAAATTGATATTCCCCAATTGAACTGGCTGATGGAACATTCCAGGATTCCAGGGACCCTGGAATTTTATTTTAATTTTCTGGGTGTACTTTACATGTAGCCCCTGGGACATTATCAAAATTTTTCAAAAAATGTCCATCATTTTTGATTAAATTTTGTTGTTGGATAGTGTAAAGAATGATAAGAGAATGATGTAGGTCTAATTTTCATTAAAAACTCTGATTTTTTGAAAATTGCAAAAATTCAGCATTTTTTCGGCATCTTCCTACAACTGCAATTATGAAGATAGAGGTTTTTTCCGTTAATGAAATCTATTCCTAAAAGATAGATTTTGAAACAAGGTCATGTACAATTTTTCGAAATTACAAGTACGTTTCGCGTAGTCCCTTCCATTGTTCTTTATTTGAATATCTTTCTTATTTGATCATGTTCTCCACTTGTGACTTTAATATGTTTCTCCTTTCTTTGTTTTAGAAAACCTGATGATGCAAACACAGTGTGTTGTGAAACATTGTCTTTAGTAGATTGATGCCAATAAAATAATTGTTTAAACATTAGATAATTTGATTGCTTTCCATGTAGAGGACATCACTGCACATAACAATTAACATAGAATAATTGCAACTAAATGTAAACTTCATAATCAACTTGATAATAAGTTATTGCTCACTCAAATATATTATCAAATGGAAAACTATTGTCAATGGGAAAATCATTGAACTGCATCACCCATATGCAAGATGAAATTACCACTCAGATACTTGTAAGACGGAATGTTGTTTATTCTTTAGCAAAGGAAATAGAAGCAAATTGCAACTGAAAAAAAATTGTTCAAACCTTCCACAGACTCAGATGTGGATGATTTCTTAGAATTGATAGAAAAATATTTGAAAATACTTTCAATAGATTTAAAAATACCTTATCAACAAAGTTTCTTGTCTTGCTGGTGCACAGAAGATTGACAAGTTAAGATGCAGCATTTAGAAGGAAGAAGAACAATTATTAAATGCATGGTATAATCAGAGCATATCAATTGCAATGAATATTAATGTTATATTCAGTTCAAGTTAAAATACTATTGGATATAATTGAATTAAACATTATGTATGTGATTGTGCCAATGGGTTGAGAATAGTCGATTGTTCTCATAAGGCAATGGTTGTATATTATTTAGGACACCAAAGTTACCTTAACAGAATTATACGATCTGCCCATACCCTCTCCAAAATATTGGAAGTAGAAAAATATGTGCCGCTGTAAACAAAGACAGTGATGATTAAATTGTAACAAATGATAAATTGAAATAAATGATGTTTTTATGTACTATAATTTTAATCCTTACTTTCTTAAATTAGTACTTTACTAAGTTTTATATGTAAGCATGTAACATTGTTCTTTTTTTCTTTCTTCTTTTTCTTCATTGTTTCCTTTGTATTGGACACATCATTAACAAAAAGCATTGATTTGTAAACCTACTTTACAGTTTCTATAATAATTTTGTCATTTATCCCCATTGAATACTTTGATTCTGTAACACTCCAAAACAACTTTCTAATAAAGATCGATTTTATATTATGATAATTATTTTAAGTCATCCTGAAACATTTATATGTTGTAAATGAGAAGCAGTGAAAAAAATGATTAGGTGTTTTTGCTGCAATGGATGCAACTATCTAAATAGAGTTGTGCTGCTTACAGGAATTGATATGAAATATGCTTTATTTTATATTTGGCTAAACTTTTTTGTTAATCCTAACTTTATTAAATATCACATTTTTCCCACTGTTTTTTGAAATTTTTAATATTTTTATTTGCTTTCTGGTGAAGTTTTTGAGAAGAAAGAATGGGAAAATTCTGAAAAACTTCATAGAATAATTACAAGAAAATAATGTTATTTTCTTGTAAAAACAAATAAAATGTTGAGAAAGAGCACAACACATGTTTATTTCAATCCACATGTTTAAAAAGCGATAAAGTGAAGGTGAAAACATTATAAACTTGTTTTTTTATTGTTTTCAACTGATTTCATCATCATCATCATGAACTGATCAGAAATTAGGCTTTATGGCTTGTTTCGAATGGTTAGAACAAGTTTATCAGACCCAAAATGCATGGACTCCTCAGGATCATTATCACTATCTTACTCTGCTACACATTTTAAAAATATAAAGAGATTCCACTTGAATGAGAGGTGATGAATTTATCAATTTTGAATTTTTATATACTTCTTGAAATATACTACATAAACTGATAGTTCTTTTAAAAGAATAATTCAGTTGTTCTTCTGAGTATATATATAAAAAAAGACTAATTATTATTAAAGAAGTGAACATATAGAAAAGTCTTTTACCAACATTTTTTTTAACAGAACCAATTTCCTAAGTTAATACAAGCACCATGGTTAATTTTTCTTGTGATTACAACTATTTTTGTTCCTGCTCTCTGGCCCTTCATCTCCTCTCAACAGTTCAAACAATGGGCTGTGAAGACACATTCTCAAAGCATTTAATGCACATCAATTGTAATGTTCTCTTGAAAATGAGTTACTAAATTATGTTAATTGGATATGTTTAAGGTTTTGGCTTTTTGTTAAGCTAAGGAAATTGCTATCAAGGAACTTACAATCTTACAATCTGACCTTTACAGAAAATCTCAAAGAATGATGGGTGACAATGAGTGCCATGTTCATTCCCCAAGCATAGATGAGAGAGGAGACTTGCATTTTTAGGTCTCCCCTTTCCTGGGTTGATGATTACAACCATTATCTTTCACTAGATTAATATAGTAAGAGTGATCACGAGAGGTGAATGATATAGAGAGATAAATATGAATGGTATAGGGAAAAAATATTATGAATGTTTGCAAAATCACAATAAATGACGTTTGGAATTTTATAAGTTTTGAAGTATAAATAAATTTGCCTCAATTTCAAAGTGCATTTTCCTGACTTCAAAACAACAATTCAAAGGAAATTCTGGAAGACCCTATTTCATCAAGCCTAAATGATGATTGTCCATTAAAACTGCATTGGAATAGTTTGTATGTACAACTGGATAGAGATCAAATGATTCATTTTCAAAAGGTAGATTCATTTTTTGGCAAAAAAATATAAAATGTCTCTTAAGACAGGAGCTTTATATGATGCTAATTATTGTAATTTACAAAATATATTATCCAATTTCACAACAATATAACATGTAAAACTATTGGTGTATATTTATTTATTTGGTTATAATAATAATAATAATAATAATAATAATAATAATAATAATAATAATAATAATAATAATAGTAATAATAATTAATAATAATAATTTATTTCGGTTCTTAGATAGTACAAGTAACATTTTAGACCATGTCATGAATTGAGTTTAACAAACTATTAACTAATACAAATTTTAACTATTTTAACATCCAAATACATTTTCTGGTAAAACAGGACAACTACTATATTACAAAATAATGTTTAAAACTATACTATTAGTTTACAAATAATTACATTGAATATAAAAAATACATACATTGTCACATACAATACAGTTAATATACAATTTAATACATTCATTTTTTTTATATATAATACAAAGTTTCATATTTATATTTATCCATACACTTGCACATATAGATTCAGCATAGTACAGTTCATTATTTTTCTTAATTCTGAGCAATCCACAATATTCTACATGTCAGATACTGTTTTTTTTATGACTCATCTAAAGAATATAATGCTTTGTTTATTAAGTATTAGGTTTTCTTTAGTTCTTTTTTGAATTTGAAATTGCTTAGATTTTTTTTTCATTTGGCAGTTTGTGGAAAAATTTTACTCCTGAAAGATAAGGATTTCTGTCAGTTCTTTTGAGTCTTGTACTCACAATGTGTTTATTATTCTTATTTCTGGTATTATAGTTATGTATGTCTTTATTTTCTAGCGCATTTCCATTTGACCTTATCAAAAGTATGGTGTTGTATATGTACAGCCCATGCACAGTCAGGAAATTTCCTTCTTGGAATTTATCTCTGCAGGTTTCTGTTCTTTTCATGTTATACATTGTTCTAATTGCTTGTTTCTGCAAAGTGAATATTCTAGATATATATGTTTTGTATGCACCACCCCACATATTAATTCCATACAGAATATGAGGATATATTATTCTATAATAAATTGCTTTTAGTTCCATTTCTCCTAGTATTTTACTAAATTTTCATAATACAAAAATTCCTGAGCTCAGTTTATTACACTCTCTGTCAATATGACCCTCCCAGGATAAGGTAGTGTCCATCTCTACTCCCAGGAACTTGATCATCTGTACATTTGGTATAGGTTCATTTTGTATATTTATTGTAATGGATTCTTTGTCTCGAGGATTGGGTGTGAACATTACTATATTTGTTTTGTTAGCATTAACATTTAAACCAATTTCATTGTATGATTGACCAGTTTCTAATAGGCAGCTTTTAGTTAATTTGTTCAATTCATCTTGTGATTTGTGCCAACATAGAAGCGTTGTATCATCGGCATACATTGTACGTTTTGTGTTATTGGTTGGTTATTGACTTACACTATATACAAGAATGGGCCTAGCACTGATCGTTGTGGAACTCCACCATGCGTTGTAATTGATAGAGTTGTGGAGGGCTATCGAATGAAACTCGCACTTCTAAATAACACAATAAGGTCTTTTATTGACCGATATGAAAAAATACAAAATGAAACGATCAGTGCTTAACGACGCGTAAACAACAAGTACGGTCGCGGTGGTGATATTAATGTATATAAACAGGAAGAAGTGGCGGAGCCACTATCGCTATCTTCTTACGATGCAGGTCGCACCATCTAGTGGTATCTTCGCTAACACTTCCCCTCGAACTGCAATGTAAGATCCGTTCCCAGAACGTGAAAATGTTCCAAACCAAGCATCTTCATACATTTCTTATGGTTTATGCCAGAGAGACCCTTTGTCAATATGTCTGCGGTCATCCTTTCGGACGGAACGTGCTGAACTTGAACCAATTTCCTTCCAACAGCATCTCGAACAAAATGGTGTCTCAGCTCTACATGCTTTGTACGAGCATGGAACACCGGATTCTCAGCCAACAGCTTTGCACCATTGTTGTCGTTCTTTATGATTACTTTAGTCAGATCTACTCCAAAATCTTTCATCAGCTTCTTCATATACAAGGCCTCTTTCGTAGCGTCTGAGAGTGCCATGTATTCGGCCTCGGTAGACGATAAGGCCACTCTTTGCTGCTTCTTGGACTCCCAACTTACGGCCCCCCCACCGACCATAAAAACGTAGCCTGTGTATGATTTACGGTCGACAACGCAGTTGCCCCAATCAGCATCAGTGTACATTTCCGGAGGTCCTCTTGATCGATGATAAACGAGTCCAATATCTCTAGTCCCTTTCAAATAACGAAGCACCCTTTTTGCGGCCTTCCAATGCGAATCCCCGTGGCACTCGTTGAACTGACTCAAGTGACTCACAGCGTGCGCTATGTCCGGCCTCGTCCCTACAGACAAGTACATCAAAGACCCTACTAAACTTCTATAAGGAGCATCCGACTGACAATGACTCTCTTCTCTCACGAGTTTGACGGCAGGATCCAAGGGAGTAGAAACAGGGTTGCAATCGATCATATTAAACCTTTCAAGTAGGTCATCGATATATTTTGTCTGACAAACTGCCATGTGGTTCTTGCCTCTGGAGAACTGCAGCCCCAAACAATATCTGAGGTCACCCAGGTCCTTAACATCGAATTTCGTCCCAAGTCGTTTGATGATTTGATCGATTTCGGTATCACTCGAAGACATCACCAAGATATCATCGACGTATACGATCACGTAGCATGTACAATCATCCTGTCCGACGCGATAAACACAAGGATCTGCCTCCGAAGGCGTCGCCCCAAGTGCACGAAGTTCCTCATTTAGCCGTTTATGCCACGCTCGCCCAGCTTGACGTAATCCGTAGATGGCTTTGTTGAGATGGCATACTGCATCGAACTTACGAAGACGACTCAACATCTTCTCGGCTTCTCTTCTCACGAATTGATTTTCCTTCTCAGTCTCGACGATGAGCTCCAAGATCTCTTTCAAATGGTCAGGCATCTCCATATAGATGTCCTCTTCGACGTTCCCGTTCAGATATGCTGTTGTGATGTCAAGCTGCCTGATCTTCAAGTCCTTCTCGACAGCTACAGCTACGGCAGCTCGTACCGAACTCAACCTTGCCACAGGGGCAAATGTGTCGTGGAAATCGATCCCAGGAACCTGTGAGAACCCACGCGCCACGACGCGTGCCTTTCGTTTTTCGATGCTCCCGTCAGGTTTATATTTGTTGCGCAGAACGAATCTGCTTCCAATGACCTTCGAATGCTTAGGTCGCCTCACCAACTCCCAAGTGTTATTCTTGATCAGCGACCTGACCTCAGACGCCATGGCTTCCTTCCAAGCCATAGAATGCGGACCTGAAACAGCTTTGGTCAAGGAAATCTCGGCCGTGCAAGCGGACTCAGCCTCTTCAATCTTGTCTTCGACGTACCCTTTTCGTGGTCTTCCGGGTTTTCCTGTCCGGATAATAGGGGGACGTCCACGTTTTCGACGCTGTACCGGTTCTACATGCTCTTCGATTTCATCTTCATCGTTTTCAGCACGTCCTGGGAATCCTCTGAATCCACCTTCATCCTCAGAATCAACGGGTGTCATGAAAGGGGATTCTGCAGGCGTCTCGAAATCGTCGTTTTATCTGTTGGGCTGTTCCGAGATATCTTCAGTGTTGATCTCAACATCAATCCACTCCTGGCCATGATGTTCGTTCGACCGATCAAGTTCTTGGGAAGCTGTTTCCGGTGCCTTAACGCTGTCTTCCAGAAACTTCACATCTCTGGTCACTTCAACGGTTCGAGAGCTAGGCATCCATACTCTGTACGCCTTGGATTCTTCAGAGTACCCGATGAATATTCCTTCTTGACTTCGTACCTGGAACTTTCCCTTCGTCGGATTTTTGTTCAAGCAAAATACACGACATCCGAACACCTTGAAGTGCTTGACCGATGGTACCTTACCGAGCCAGGCTTCATACGGGGTTCGGCCCTTTAACTTTTTCGTTGGACATCGATTCCGTATGTGATTTGCTGTAGAAATCGCCTCAGCCCAAAACGATTGCTTCAAACCGGACTGGAACATGAGACAACGGGCCGTTTCCACCAAGGATCTATTTTTCCTTTCCGCTATCCCGTTCTGTTCCGGTGTGTATGAAGTCGTCAATCGGCGCTGAATCCCCTCTGCCTTCAGAAAGTCATCGAATTCTTTATTGACATATTCCCGACCATTGTCGGATTGAATACTCTTAATTTTTACGCCGTGTTGCTTTTCTACGAATGTCTTGAAACGTTTAAACTCTTCGAGAGCTTTTCCCTTCGATTTCAGAAATCTCACCTCTGTCCAACGTGTGTGATCGTCGATAAACGTGATGAAATACGTAGATCCTCCGTTTGACTGGGTGCGCATCGGGCCACAAATGTCGGTGTGTATTAATTCTAATTTGGTCGTGGTTCTGGTCGATTCTTTTGGAAATGGAAGCCTGGTCGTCTTCCCCTGAAGACAAACTTCGCAGTTCTTATCTTCAGGCACGTGTTCGAAGTCCATTCCTCGAACTGCTCCGTTTTTCGATGCGCTAAGAAGGTCATGGTAATTGACGTGGCCCATTCGTTGATGCCAAACCTGGGCTGAACTCGATGCCCTAGGAGCTTCTCTATCCTCACCAACAGGTTTTACGGAATTGCAGTCCTCCGATGGTTCGCCCTTCACGAAATATAGATTGTCAACTCGATTGGCGATCAGCTTCGTTGCGCCTTCTGTATCTGTTACCATAGCCTTCTCCTTCTCGAAAATTACTCTGTAACCGCTGTCCGTGATTTTCGATACCGACAACAAGTTCATCCTAAGTTGTGGTACATGGAGTGCGTTATTCAGGGTCACGTTACATTTTTCATCGTCTTGCCAGGTCACGATTTCAGCAATACCTTTGCCCTTTATGTCGGTCGATGCGTTGTTGGCTAACCTCAATCCGCTAGTTTTTCGTTCCTGAATCCTTTTAAAAACATTAACGTCTTTACAAAGGTGCGAAGTGCACCCGCTGTCTAGGCACCAAACATCTCTTGCATTTCCGCTCACAGCTTGACAACTCTCTGTATCTTCTTCGACTGCTAAGAAAGAGAGATTCGACTTCTTTTTACCTCCTGTCTGTTTGTCATTTGGGCAATCTGCGGCTTTGTGACCTTTCTCGTGGCACTTGTAGCATTTGTATTTAAACGACCCTTCCTTTTTATATTCTTCTTTGTCCTTGTTTTCCTTCGGTTTCTTCATCTTCTTCTTGTTGACGTACATAGCCCCTTGCGATGAACTTGAAGTTGCTCCGTTTTTCCTGGCCTCGTACTCTTCGATGATTTTGGTGCGTAGATTTTCAGGCGTAGGCAGTTCATCTCGACTCTCGATAGCGACTCTGAAATTTTCATAGCTAGATGGTAAACTATATAACATCATTATCGCCAATTGATCCGGATTAATATTCACGTCCATATCTGCTAACTTGTCAACTGAATCAAAGAAACCCTGAAGGTGCTCACGAACATCTGCCCCCTCACTCATTTTGTGTAAAGTGAGACTTTTGAGTAGGGTTGCCTTTCGCGCAGGCCCTTTAGATTGAAATGTATTTTCTAATTTTTGCCATAACTCACGTGATGTCGTGCAGTTCTTTACCAAATTCAGTTGACTTGCGCTAATTGACAGGATCAGGTCTGATAAAGCCTTTTCATCCTTTGTTTTCCACTCTCTAATGGCGTTAGCGTTGTCGTTTCTCGGTTCTAGCTTCACTGCAACGCCACTCACATAGTCCCACGCATCGTTCTTCACGATCAACGCCCGCATCTGCATCTTCCAAGTGTCATAGTTGTCGCGTCCGAGCGCCTCGATACGAATAACTCTGTTCGAACTCATCGTGTCGCACTGTCACTTTAGTGCGCGCCAAAATTGTTTACTTCAATAAAATATGGCCGCCGACGCGAAGGAATCGGGTGATTTTCGAATCACGACCGATGTCACGCTTTTGTCAACGAATGACTCAGCTTGTCTGTTCACACAAGTAATGCACCACTTTTGTTCACGCTAGTCGTGCCGTATTTTTGCAATTTGGCACTTGTTGCATACTCAATGCTTGCGACTTGGTCGTTTCTATTTGGCAATCACTATCGAACAAAGAAGTCCTTTTTGTCGTGGAATAGCCCGTTTATACGGCTGGGCCCATAACCTGATAGAGTTGTGGAGGGCTATCGAATGAAACTCGCACTTCTAAATAACACAATAAGGTCTTTTGTTGACCGATATGAAAAAATACAAAATGAAACGATCAGTGCTTAACGACGCGTAAACAAGTACGGTCGCGGTGGTGATATTAATGTATATAAACAGGAAGAAGTGGCGGAGCCACTATCGCTATCTTCTTACGATGCAGGTCGCACTATCTAGTGGTATCTTCGCTAACAGTAATTATGTTTGATGGTATCTTTTTATGGTGTTATTTTCTAAGTAGATCATTTCTGTAGATTGTTGGCGGTCAGTGAGAAATGATTTCAGAAGTTTATGGGCAATTCCCCTTATTCCATATTTTTCAGTTTATCTAAGAGTATGGAATGATTTACTTTATCAAACACTTTGGACATATCCATAAATATTTCACTAACCTTCAATCCATCATCAAGCTTGGTTAGAATAGTATTGTACAAATCTGTGATTGCAGTGATCGTTGAGCGTCCTTTTCTAAAACAATGCTGATAGTCTGACAGAAGTGAGCTTTTTTCGAAATATCTTATCAGCCTGTTTAAAATGACCTTTTCTATTATCTTACTAAACATTGATGTAAGTGATATTGGCCTATAATTTGATGCCATGTTTGTCTCATCATTTTTAAAGAGAGGTTTAATTGTTGCAAATTTTATGATGTCTGGAATTATTCCATTTTCAAGTACAGAGTTAATTAAATGTTCCAATGGAAATATTACCAAATTAACACATTTTTTTAGTGCCACAATTGATACCCCATCCCACCCTGCTGATTTTTTGTTTGTTAATTTCATTATGATATTTTCTATCTCTTTAACTGTTGTTGGATGCAAGAACATAGAATTTGTAAGTGTACTGTGTGTTGTTGTGTTTCCTACTCTTATTCTGTTGTTGTAATTTGGTTGTGTTATTGATGAAAAGTAACAATTAAAGATTTCATTTACTTTATATGGATTTATTACTGTGACTCCCTCTTTGTTCTTTAGTTGTATGTTTGTTATTCCATCCATGGATTTGTGCCTGTTAACAATTTTTTAAACTGCTTTATTCACATTATCAGAATTTTCTAACTTTTTACACACTGCATCTTTCTTATCTTTCAATAGTAGTTTCTGGTATTTTTCTCTTAATTCTTTATATTTAAGGTGACATATTTGTAATTTTGTTTCTCTGTGAAATTTATGCCAGGTCATCATTTCTCTCTTAACAGTTTGTGTTTGCTGGGATAAAAGAACTTTGTCATTTTTGAAATTTGTATACTTATATTTCAC
Organism: Gryllus longicercus; assembly: GCA_038098605.1. Taxonomy (NCBI): domain Eukaryota; kingdom Metazoa; phylum Arthropoda; class Insecta; order Orthoptera; family Gryllidae; genus Gryllus; species Gryllus longicercus. The sequence goes on from JAZDUA010000707.1 coordinate 367,713, forward strand.
TGGGCATGTGGAGTTGAAAATCATTAGAAACACATCCATGAATAAGTTCCATTTGTCAATACAATTTTCTATATTTCTTAGGAAAGTCCAGTCTTGTGCTTCTAAAAGTCGATCTAGTTTTTGTATGTTCGTGTCTGTCATTGATCTTGTGATTTGTTTTGTGTTAATGCTATGTTTTTGGTGTTTTGCTTCATGTCCAATATATATAGCATAATAATCTGAAATGTGCATATTCAGTACACCTGCTGTGCTCTCCGTCTCATCTAAATTTGTAATTATGTTGTCTATTTGTTCTAATTATGTTGGTTGCTTGCTTGCTTGTTTGTTCATTTGTTTGTTTGTTCTTTTTTGTTCATTTATTCATTACTTAGATTGTTTGTTTGTTCATTCATTCATTCATTGTTTATGTTTGTTAGTTTGTTTGTTTGCGTACTTGTTTGTGTGTCCGTGTGTTTGTTTGTTACCTGTAAAATTTGTAGGCAGAGAAATTCTAATAATCATAAACATGGTACAATTTGCCAATGTACCATCAGTACAATTTTATATAAATTTATTCAATAATTTGTAACACAGTAGTACAACAAATCTATAATATGTAATGATAATAAGCTCAACAATAATGACAATAACATAAATGCTTCATATTCTTTGTGCATGTCAAGGCATTCAAATTTTAAGATTAAAATCAAAGTAGAAATATTTTATGAATAATTGGAACTTCAATTTTAGAGTAATTCACATTAAAGTGAAACCAGGATTGATGTTATTTTTATTTTACATTTAATTAGAACAATATTTCACAAAACTTAGTGGTTTGCCTCTTCAGGTTCAGTACAGATTGGTTACAAGGAAAATTTTTCTCTAATGTTTATAAAGGCTATGAATGCCGATCAGATGGCCGAGATCGCTAAGGCAGTAGTGCCGGAGTGATCTCGGACCAGAAGATCGCGGGTTCGAGTCCCGCCTCGGGCATGGGTGTATTTGTGTGTGTTTGTATGTGTGTGTCATCCTTTCACCCCTCATTATCATCATCATTCCATCTTTCATACCCCCAGAGCTAACAGCCCTGGGGGATAAAAATTGGATTCAGTAGAAAATACTGATCCCCCCCCAATTGGGTGACACATACACCTGCTACCGCGATATATGAGACTGAGCCACGGTAAATGCAGGTTGTATGTACGCGTGGTCCTATGTGGCCTATTCGCGAGGAAGAAGAAGAAGAAAGGCTATGAATGCAAAAACAATTCAAAATTAGTCTACAATCAAACTATTATGTAAAATATATGTATATTGCAAATGTTCAAGCAACATACATGAGTGAATCAAATATTATTTAAGTCACCTTCTATTGATCACACCGTATTTGTTTACCAAAAATATTATATTTTGACATTGGGAAATTTCGAATGAATTCCTTTTGTTTAGTTCTGTGACCAGCAAAAACCATTTTTATTATTATGACTAGAGCATTAAATAAATAATATTCCATCTTTGTAACAAATGATAACCTGAAAGATCTGTATTGATAAAATATCATTATAAAATATTTAAAAAATTAAATGGATTTTTATTGACAAAATGGCGAATTACTGTGAATTCGAAAACAAAAAATTTAGTGTGTTATGTGTAAAATATGAAAATTAAGAGAACTAGAGCAGTGAAAGAGTATAAGCTCTCAAAAATTGAACTTCGGTGTAATAAATTATTTGAAAGATAATGAGTATAGTAATGAATAATTGTAAGTTTTGTGTAAAATCTTATTAAATGAATTACATCACGGTGGGTCAAAAGGGTTGCTAGCCATCGAGTGTAAAAGCCAGCCACTAATTATAACATGAGTAAAATGGTCATAAATTACAATATTGAAGACTTTATTTATTGTCTTAAATCTGTTCTGAAAAAGTAGGTCTTTTGAATATATTAATATTTACTATTTTTTGTAAAAAACTTACAGATATCACATAATTCTGCTTCATGTTAATGCAATTTATAAAAAATTCAATTTAAAAAAGCTGTGTTAAAAAAGCAAAGCAATTTGTTAATGCAAATTGTGTGAAACTATTTTTTATAAAGTGTATTAACTTCAAGCAGAAGTTAAACAAAAATTATTCATTTTTTAAAACAAATATACATGAACATTCTTTATGATCCATTTTTTTGAACAGATATCATTGAAGAGAAAAATCTCTATAATACATTTGCAATGTTCATTTTTTGCAATTGTCGAAAATTCACAGTTTATTGAAATTGGGACCTATGCCATTTTTGTCAAGAAGTGCCAATTAAAAAAAAATTGTTGAAAATTTGTCCCAAAACTACTCCTATTTTCAAAAAACTGTACATGACTTCATTTCAAGATGACTTTCAACACCAGATTTTATTAAGTGGTGCTTCAACGGCACATACTTCCTTGCATTATTTCTAAATTTGCTATTTTCGGAAATTCAGATATTCAACGAAAGTGAGACCCATGTCATTCTTTTAAGGTCTCTTCTACCTGTAAAAAGAAAAAGAAAAGAAAAAGAAAAGAAAAGGAAAAGAAAAGAAAAAGAAAAGAAAAAGAAAAGAAAAGAAAGCGGTTTTCGAAAAAAGCGTTTTTTTAAATAAACTTTTAATTTCAAACACAAATTACGCGACGTTACTCATTTCTTCAAAAACATTGTACATGACCGTTTTTAAAGAACTGATTTTTTACAATAGACTTCATTGAAGGCTTCTTTCTTCAAATCATCTTTTAAACATCTTTCTTCAATTTTGTTATTTTGAAATGTTACCTTTTTGCAATTTTCGAAAAAACGGAGAGTTCGCCAAAAACTAGACTAATATTTTACCGACACTTGATACATACGAGGAGAAAATTTAAAGAAATAATTTAAAGGTTTTTTTGGAAAGAAAATGTTTTAAAAACTTTTTTAATTGCCTACATTTCGCGCACAATTCCACACGAAAGTTACTCACATTTTTGAAAAAATGAACAAGACCATATTTAAAGATGTCTTTAAAGAACAGATATCATTAACGAAAAAATCTACAATATTACATTTGTTGAAAGTCCCAAAAAGTTGCACTTTTGCAATTTTCGAAAAATCAGAGATTTCAATGAACATAAGACCTGCATCACAGCCCTTTACGCTAATCTACGGCAAAGGTTTAATCAAAAAATTTGTTGCCATTTTTGAGAAAATTTTCAAAATATTTTTGAGGCTTCATGTAAAGCCCTCAAAAATAAAAATATCCGTTTGAAACTCCCAAAACCACGAGTTCGTTCAGATCGGTTGGGGAATATCAATTTTGGAGAAAACCGGCTGAACGATAGGCACTAGCGTTTACTACAGACGGCCGGACATATAAACATACAGACAAACGTTTTGCCGTCAATCGATTTTCCAGCATCAAGGACGATTACATAACTATCTCTTCTTACGAAGTAAGTGCGGGAAAGTAAAAATCTGTATCTTGAAGACAGACAGATGATTTGCTGCAAATAGTTTTTTCGGTATCATGGTCCCACATAACATGGATTCTCACTATCCAATGTGTTAGATGAAGTAATTTACAACGGGACCAAAAAATTTATTCATTTTTTCGTTGCAAGGGCCCCGTAATAAGAGATTTTTGTTGTTCTAGTTCTGTTTTTAAATCGCCGTTTTTACTTTCCCGTAGTCATACGTATATACGGAGTAATATATGTAGTAGGCTCATAAGGAAAGTTATGTAATGCTGCGAAAATTCGATTTAGAGATTTCAACGGAAATATACATATTGTGGTCCTCTGATACTGAAAAAGTGCTTGTTTATTTTCTTCAAAACGTCCGTCCGTGTGAGAACAACACTAGCGTTTAAACTTTTCGTAGGATTGTTTCCGAAATGGACATTCCATGTCGATCTGGTTCAATTCGAGGCGTTGAGATTTTTAAAAAACTTTCTTCAAAATTTACATGAAGCCCCCGGACATTTTCAAAATTTTCTCAAAAACCGGCTCCAAATTTTTTCTTTAAATGTTATGTAAAAATAGAGAAAAATACACTTATAAAGATGACATAGGTCCGATTTTCAGGGTTAACTCTGACTTTTCGAAAATTTTGAAAATATTCGGGTATCTTGCTTCAACTACAAAATTGAAGATAAGAGATTTTTCCATCAAATAAAATTTGTTCTTCGTAGGGAGTTCTTTCATTACGGACATGTAGATTAAAAAAAATAGTAGTTTTCGCGCAATATTGCGTGCCATCTGTGCAAATTTAAAAAATAACAAAAACAAGATTTTATTGAAAGTGGCTCCAAATTTTTTCTTTAAACTTTTGGTATGGATAGTGCTAAATGCACTCTATAAGATGACAAACGGCATATTTCTTGTTTTGTTTATTCGAAAATTACAAAAAATTTTTTTTCACTTGTCTCTAACGTTAATATTTATATTAGCTCCAATTTGTTAAAATAATATTTATGAGTACATGTGCTTTAAAGAATGTCATAAAGTTTTTCGAAAACTCAACCGTTTTCTGTGAAACCGGACACAAAATTCCGCATTTTCAGAAACACTTAAACGCCATTTTCAAAAAACGGCTCCGATTTTTTTCTTCAAACTTTTCGAACGGATTGTGCTAATTGCACTCTTTAATATGACGTAAAGTTCATTTCGTTTTTTTAATTACACAAATATATTTTTTAAAGATCTCTCACGCCGTTAATACGCACATCTCCAGCAATTTGTAAACACTATTGTATTTGTGAGCTAAAGTGCCTGAAATGACTTCTAATGAAGTTTTCGAAAACTCAAAAAATTTCTGTTTCAGCTTAAGTTAAAGAGCTTCAAAATTTGGAATTTACATTAGCGCTTAAATTCCATTCCGTTCTACTATTATGAAACCGAAAAAGAAAATTTCAAAAAATGTACTTTGGGCGGCGATAGATGGCAGCTGGCAGGGGTATGTGGCAAGTCCGAAGGGCTAGCCGAGACCTAGGAAATATAATACTAATACGGGAAAGTCTGTCTAATTCTGTAGCACCACTATCTTACTTTCTCGCCTTTACTTGGTAAGAAGAGCAAGTTTTGTAATCGTGCGCCGGAAATCGTGCCTTGATACCGCGAAAGTGGATAAATCTTATTCCCATGTTTAGTAAACTAAAACACGTTGTGTAGGAAGAATCCCTGTTTTGTGAGCCTTTGATACCGAAAGATCGATTGACGGCAAACCACCTCTATTCGTCTGCATACATCTACGCACAACGGTAGCGCCTTAATCGCTCAGATGATTTTCTTCTAAAATTGATATTCCCAGATCGATTTGGACGAACTCGGGGGAGCTTTGGGAGTGTCAACTGGATATTTTGATTCTTGAGGGTATTTTACATGAAGATTCAACATTTTCTCAAAAATGGCGCCGAATTTTTCGATTAAACTTTGTCCTCGGATAGCGTAAATGTTGCTTAAGAGAATGCTGCAGGTCTCATTTTCATTGAAATCCCCGGTTTTTCAAAGATTGCAAAAGTTGAAATTTTTGGCGTCTTCTTGCTGGAATATTGTTGATGATTTTTTTCCTTAATGAAATCCGTCCTTCAAGGACTGACCTTGAAATAAGATCATGTTCAATGTTTCGGAAATATGATTAGTTTCTACGTAATTTTGTGCAAATGTTGGTACATTTTTTTAACGATCTGTTTTCTCAAAGCGGCTCCAAGAGTCTCTTTTAAAATTTCTCCTCGTGTGTATCAAAGGATGGTATATAACAACTGAAGCTGGTCCCATTTTCTACAAACTCACTGTATGTTAAAATGAGGATGTTATTGCGATTTTTTAAAATAATTGCATTAGATTCAAGGAGAAATTACGCGAAAAATACTGTTTTTTTATTTCCACTATATTATATTCCTAAGTATTTTATAAAATACTTAAGAAATCTGAATCTAGCAATATAAGGTTTATCAAAACAACAATAACACATTTTGTGGTTAATATAAGCAGTGCTTTTATAAAATTTTAGGTGCCGGAACACCCCCCAAATTAATTATTGATTTAATAGAAATAATTATATATTTATAATATAATTTATTAATAATTTCCGAGGTACCGGAACGCCGTTCCGTAGCATTCCGCCAGAAATCAAGCTCTGGTGGTTAGTAAAAAAATACTGGAAACAATTTTATTATCTAAATACTTTGAATATGCAAAGAATATTCTGGAAATAATGTCTAGCCCAAAATTATGTAGAATTTGTAAAAAGTCAGATGTGTAAAGTCTAAGTGGGAATCCCGCGGATTTTGTACTTAAAATATCTTCGTCACTTGGCGCGATCCTGGCGGCTATAATTCCAAACATTTCCATTTTACAAGTGAAATCTTACGTGTGTATAGATGTTAGAAAGGACTATCAAGAATACCGCGAACACGAATATCGCGAACCGGAAGAAATTTTGCAGGATATTTTGTTACGGTATGCACATTTTTAATTTTGTGTGTGAGTTAATGATACGATGATAATTGTCTCTCCTTTTAAATTGTAAAGTTGTAAAAGTGAATGGGAAGCAGTGTATTAAAATGTTATACGTGAAAATGAATCTGTTATTAACAATAGGGTTATTCGTATTGGATGTAATTTAGAGTTTTATACAAGTAGGTTTTTACAACGAGAATTTCTCGTATACCATGACGAAAGTTAGATCTACTTCATGTTTGCAGAACAATTGCCATTGGTTATACTTCAGGATTATGACAGTGGAACACTTTGTATTAATGTCTGTTTCCTCTCGATCTTTTAGAAAGACAAAAGGGCATTGGACAGTCTCATCGTAATTGAGAGTTTATACAATGAAAGGAAATTATGAATTCGACAGGTTGTTGTACTTATGTCAAACACTGTGTTCATTGCCCAGGCACTTTTTCAAGAATGGTAACAACCGACATAGAAGATTTTTCCTATGAAAAATGGTATCCAATTTTCAAGGATGAAGCTATTGAATCTATGATTATACCTATTGCTAAGGATGAATTGGAGTATTTGCGTGTCGGCCCTTTGATATTACCGAAGGAAGCATGTAGAAAGATATACCATGATTCATCAACAGAACGAAATTATTCAGTTGAGTGGAGTGATGAAGATGATGACTCTCCGGAAACAGAGGTTAATAACATTTTGTATTTTTTTTTTGTTTTGCATTTTAATAAACCACTAGGGATACGTAATGTATTATAATATTACTATTTACCATGTTGCAAATAACGCTACTAATAACTCATGTTTTTGATTGTTTAATAACTTTACCTCTAGTAATTGATTCAAGTTAAGGTATTTATTTATTTCGATAAATTTAAATATCAGTCCAAGACTTCTAGCTACTGTAATTTCATGCAGTATATCTGTAGCTGTCATTAAAAAGTGGAGTAGTTGAGTTAAGTAGAAAATGTATATATTTATTATCTAAATACATGGACAGTTGTGTTCAGTTTCGTACATCAATGTTTCAAATAATTATGTGGATAATAGAATTGTCATTTATAATATCATTCGTATTACAGATTTATTTAAATTTATGAATGTGTAACGTCAAATCATAAACATTGTAGAAACAAGTATTGCTGTTCTTTCTTGTTTTTGGATGTTCAATGCGTGTTCTGTTGTTAAGCATTAATTTCGCAAAAATGTTATATTAGTATTTATTTTCATCATCTTCAGGGTACAAAACGCCTAATTTTTGGTTTGTTGTGAGGTGTTCTTGCCAGTTCCTTCCATATTTTGAGATTTTCTCTTTGACAATGAAGGCACCAAGATCTTTTCATATGCCTTTATTTCACTTGTAGTCTTATAGCTAAAAGCCTGCAAACAATCATAGGAACCCAAGAAAACATGTGCAGATAATCTTCTCACCCATATGTCACATACAGTTTTTACTGTTTTTTTGAGTAAATAAATCTTAATCTAAATAATTTGTTTTTAGTTCTTTCAATTCTTTTTTCTTGCTTCTTTATCCGAGTCCAATTTTCACTTTCGTGAAACACTGTTCATAGAGCCCTGATTTTTTAAATGTGATCTTTATTTAATGACTTGTGTTTTTAAAATCCTTTTTTCTTGTATTGCAAAGATATGGAAATTTTTGAAGTTTGTTTTGAACTTCATGATCAGATATAAGATTTTATAGCTGATATAATAATACAATTGTACAAATTAATAACTTTATTTATATACATGTAAATAAAGTTATTAATTTGTACAATCATATTATTATTGATAATTATCTTTGCTCTAATTGTCTTTGAAGGCCATAACCCTTTTGAAGATATAATTAAATTATATTGCCTTGCAATGTTTATCAATTGAAATAATGTTCTTTGTAAATAATGTTCAGAGCTTGCCAATGTGATTTTATCGTGAAGAGTATGGTGTTTAGTGATGTGTTATTTACTATAAATGTCTAGATAGTGTTTCTTGCCATTCGTTAACAGCATCTATGTAAATATTAAATTGCAAGGTGGGAAAGTGACCAACCCTGTCTCAGACCTGGGTTTATTTCTATCTTCTTCTTTCTATCAACTGTTTTAATGTATGTATTTTCCCCCCCTCTCCCTGTTCTTATAGGATGTTGAAGAAAGTCCTTCTTGTCATAATTTTAAATAACTTATTTTTTCATGCTACCAAAAATCCTTACTTAGTCTACCAATTACACACCCCTTGTTCCCTCCACCATGGATTTCCTCCTCGCTGGAGTGGCATGAAGTACTGGTTTAAACGATCTAAGTTGTACTCTGTACTAGTCTTGAGCCTAAGATTCATCTTCGACAGCGGTGCTTATGCTTTCCTAAATTGTTTTTACATTTAATTTGTAGGAAGCACATAGCAGAATAATGGCTCTCCCTACAGAGTAAATCTCTTTTCTTAAATATGAGGCATACAGTTGCAAAATTCTGCTCTTCCAATACATAAAAGAAAGAATTCCAGCAAATTCTTCTGATATTAAATTATAGTTCAATTAACCTTCCTTTATTTTGTTCAGCTCTTCGAAAACTACTCCTTTCCATGTTTTCTGTGCATGTCAGCTCTTCAATGTCAGATATTTCTCTCTCCAAGTTTCCAGTTTTATTTTCTGTTTCTCATCTTATTGTAGTACTTTTTCTTTTATAAACTACTTGAATATCTGTGGTTGATTTAGATATTTTAAGTAAGCTGCCTCTTTTCAGCTACCATTTCTTCCTCATTCCTTACCTGAAATCCTTGTGTATTGAATATTTTTCTTCTAGTGCTCAGAGCTTCTAAAGTAGCTTTTGTTACAGTGTTTTCAATTCTTTCCTCTGTTCTGCATATATGTTCATACAAACTATTATGGTCTCACTTATTTCGTTTAGATGTTTCAGATATGAGTATTTAACACCCTTTTTCTAGAGAAAATTTTTTAGTGGACGGCTAATTGGTAGTTTTCCATAGTAGTGATTGGTAGTGATCTCTCCGATCAATACCAGACGAATGCTGGAGTAGAACCATAACAAACTTGCCACGTACTGCAAGTGATCTTTCCTTCCCCTTCCTTGTCCTATTGTACCCCCTGACCTCATATTCTCACCCCTTACTTACAGACACACTTGCATGCATTACCACACATACCAGGAGACTGGTCGGGAGCTCAGAGCTTGTCCTGGCTGGGTGCGGTGCCCTCTCGGTGGGAGATACCTGGTTGGGAAAAAGCCAGTTAGACGGACTGGTAGGTCGACGCTGGTTCTCACCAACCAATGGGAAAATCACTACTTCTTCTTGAGAAAAATACACTACACTTACGGTCCGTAGCAGTTCATGCCCCTGGAATCACTATTCAGTCAATCAATCAATTAACTCTATCTTGTTGAAGAAAATGCACTTTATAAACTTCTTTAGGTGTCATTTTTTTAGTTTTCTTCCAGCCAGATTGAGTGAGTATTTTAGAAATGAGTAAAAAGTGATCAAAATTGTTATCTTTCCCCTATTAATTCTGATACCTTGAACTAATTTAGATATTTTATCATTTGTAATAACATAGTGTATCAGAATATAGTGCCTCTATTGAGAAGCGTAATTCACGTATGAGAGGGTGTTGAAGGAGCAGACTGACCAGGTGTTAGAAAGGGTGGAAGTTCACTAATAATTTATGAAGAATAATGTAGATGTTTAATATTGTACCTGCCCAACTGTCACCACAGAGGACTTTAAAAGGAGACGAGAGGGAAGTGAGAGAGAACAAAGAGGGATAATGACGTAGTGAAAGAGAGGGAATGCACTCATGATAGCGTCAGCTCATTACTGTGGCCTCCAATCCTCTGTCTGGCATGGTGTTAGCATTTTGTGTGAATGGCTGCTGCTCCAGCAGTGGTGCTTTTGTGATGTGATATAGCAGCAATCTGGCTGGTACCGGCCATCCTGTTGATTTGTCTTGTTTATGTCCCATCATGATAATTATCGAAATCTTTCTGGAAGCTTATTTTAGAAAAAAAGCTTGTAGGATTGTGTCAACATATTTTCCATTCAGTTAATACTGGAATATTCTGAATCTGAGTTCTTTAACAGAAAGGTAACATAAATCTGCAGAAGAAAATGAAAGGAAATTCACGACATTGAGATGAGTTTCATTGGAGGCTTTGAACTTCCTTGTTTGTAACTATCTTCATTCCCCCATCTCTTCAAAAAATTCTAATGTGTAAATTTCTGTTGTTTCTAAGGGTATTTAATTAACATGTTTGAACTTGGAATTATAGACTTTTGCAAGCAACGAAGTTTGAGGACAGGTCATATCATATTTGTTGAAAACACATTTAAACATTTCTCAACATTTTTGAAATTTGTTCTCAAGATCTGGCCATTCTGATAACTTGAACTTATATTGACTGATAATATGATAACTGATAATATATTACGGCTGTGTTCCTTTTTTTGAATTTTCTTCCTTATCTTTCTCAGCATTTTGTGTATTTACAATATGTGGTTGTCCATCAATTAATGTAATAATTTTAATGATATTGTGGTAGTAATGTTAAGTTGCCTTTGATGAGATAAGTGTAATTGATGTTTATAGTGATGCATGTGTAAACTTAGCATACTGTTGAGTTTTGTGCAAAAATAATTTTTTTTTTAAATGTGCCGCTATAGTGTGCAAATTTAGCCTCATTAAAAATAATTGTTTAATTTCAGTTAATAATAGTTAAATAACTCAATTCATTCACATATTTCTTTTTGTGTGTGATGCTCAAGTTATGGTAAGTTTATTTAATACTTTTTTCATTAATCGAGTTATTGCTTTGAAAAATGAGTCTTATTGTCTTCTTTTTTCCCCAACATTCATTAGTGAATTAAAATAGAAAACTGGAATTGTTCATTTTAGCACACACTCTTAAAGAGTGGTAGTAAGTTTGCTTAACTAGTTTTTCCAAACTGTGAGAACAATAGTTGAATAATAAGTTGGATAATGAAAATTTACACTTTGCTGATTTTTTGATAATGAATTCTAAGGGCTTTTCTTCCATTGTGATTTTGAGCTGTTTTGAAGAATTAAAGAAAGGTTTCAACCACAACTTTTCCTGTATTAAATATTACTTGCGCAAGTTTTCTGGATACACAAGCTCCCTCCTCACCCAGCGCTGAATAGCCCAGCACATTTAGATACTTAGGTTCGACTCGGAACAGCATGTACCAATTTACAATGCTGGCAACCACCACCTCGAACTTTCAAAACAAGCATAGCATTTCTAGGGGCACGCTTTTGCGAGTTCAGTTCATGCCCATTGTTGGTATGCCCTTTTAAGCTGTGACGTAGCCAGGGCCCTCCTCTCCCCAAGCCCCTCGCTATAGAATATCAAGAAAACTTGTGTGTGTAGTACGTTTTTCCCTCTCCCAGTATTGCAGCAAGTTATTCAGTTTTTGCCCCAACATTAAAAGGGAAAAGGTGTGTTTCAAATATCTTATTATCTTTTATATAAATATAGGGCACATTAAAAATCTATCTCCAGAATGGACTCCTAAAAGAACAATTACAAATACTATATTCGTAAAGCATACTCACACTACAGAGATCAATCAACTAATTTGCACTTTTAATTGTAGAAAATCCTCTGGGTGGGATGCTGTATCGTCTCTAACACTTAAGAAGTCCAAATGGGGTTTACTAGAAATACTTGAGCATCTAATAAACAGCTCACTTAGTGATGGTATATTCCCAGTTATTCTAAAAATTGATATAGTGAGACCCTTTTATAAGAAACAAAATGTAATTAATATAAATAATTATCGACTGATCTCACTCACATCAAGTTTTGCTAAACTTTTTGAAAAAGTTGTATCGAAAAGAATCTATAATTTTATGGAAAGTAACAATGTTTTTGTAAAACATCAACATGGATTCAGAAAAGGCATGTCAGCTGTTACAGCGCATATGATTTGCTAAATGAAGTATTTTATCAGCATGAAAATTATCTACATACAGCAAGTATTTTTATAGATTTATCACAGGCTTTTGATACAGTACCCCACAACTTATTTCTTAAAAAAATGAGTGTTTGGGACTGAGAGGAAGTATAAATAAACTCTTGCAATCATACCTAATAAATCATAAGCTATGTACAGAAAATTTTTTTGGATCTGAACATTCAATTGTTAAAATACAGTCAAAGTTTGAAACATTTATTTCAGGTATTCCACCGGGGACAGTACTTGGTCCCCTACTTTTTTTTATAATATGTTAATTATTTTTCCAAGACTAGAGATCATAAATTAATATTATATGCAAATGACACCGGAGTTGTTAGCAATGCTATAAACTTAATTATACTAGATGAAAAAATGACACAATCAATGGAACAGGTATCTTGCACTTAGAAATGAATAATTTAATGTTAAATACTGAAAAAAAACAAAACAAATGTAATGTACTTAAATTTATCAAACTAAGATTTCAAATAACTATACTCATGTTGAAGTAAAAAATGAAACTATAAAACAAATTGAATGCCATAAATTTCTTGGCATATATATTGATAAAAGCCTAACTTTCTATAAACAAATTAATGAACTAAGTAATGAAATAAGCCCTAATATCTACTTATTAACATATTTTAGGAATACACTTAAAACAATATATTATGGGATAATACACCCATATATTGAACATGGAATAGAAATATGGGGTAGTACAACCATTATGAATCATATTAACAGAATTATGATTCTACAAAAAAAAGCCTTTAGATGCATTTTCAAACTAAAACCTACAGGAATTTGTCCCTATGAATTAAAAGAACGAATGGAATTGAAAATGTATTAGTTTTATAATTTAATTTGTATGTATGTCTTAAGTACTTATGTATTTTCTTATTAATTGTATATTGTGTGTTAATTTTTGTTTTCATACCAGTTTTAAGTTATTACACTTCGACGATGCTTGAAACTTATCACTGTATATCTTGGCAAATAAAAATTATTATTATTATTATTATTATTATTATTATTATTATTATTATTATTATCATCATTATTATTATTATCATCAATAATAATCTTCCAAATGAATAATATTTCTTAATTCTTTGTGGCAAAACATTTACATCAAGGATAGTTCATGACGTTCAGTGCTCTCCTGTTCAGAAAAGTGACCGATAAATTGAGAGTTGCTGTACAGAGGTAAGGTCAAAGTATGGCCATACTCCTAAAGAGTACGACTGCCATCATGTCTTAAAATTAATGTTGTAAATAACGAGCAAGCATGGATGCAGCTGATCCAATGTTATTCAGAACCTTATGTGTTGTCACCAAAGTAAATCTGAGAGATTTTCAATTTTTGTTTAATTTTTATAAACGAAGTGAAACCTATCTTGAAACATTGAAGGTGTTGGTGCAACATTTTCATTGAAAGATGTTAGGTGGTTACAGTATAAGCACGATTCATCGTGTGATATAATTTTAAAAACATCTTTAGAAACAGAAAAAAAAAAAAATTTTCTTCAAATTGTTCAGAGCATGTATAACCCCCTCCTGAGAATGGAACAAAGGCATCTTAGTTCATACTCGGATGCATTTAACCGTTAAGCTACGAAGATGGCCAATGCTCCAAATGCTCCCTTTCGTAGACCAGTGTATTTCATGTTGAAAAACGTGTTTATAGACTGGGATGAGAGTGGAATAAAGTTCCAGAACAGCAGTTATTTCTGAAACGCTGAGCGTAGATAGTGCTTCAAAAAAGGCTTAATGCATGGTAGGTTGACCATTCACTGTCTTCTAAAAATATAAAAATTATAGAAATTGAAATGGTTGGTCTGGTTTTACTTGAGATAAATACTGACTAGTGTTTTGAATAAAACAAATAAATTTTTTTCTATAAAATTCTAAAAAGTTTTCAGTGCTGTTGTTGAATCAGATCTTGTCATATTTTGAGGAAATTGAGTTTAAAATATATATTTCTAAAATTTTTAAATTTTTTATTGAGTTTCTTTAATTACATTGAGAATTTGTTTGTATTGCAAATATTTTTAGTGTATGTTATTTATGTTTTTATCTTTTGTATTCTCCATTTTTAAATAAAGATAGTTATACAAAATTTAATTGTATTATTATTGACATTCCTTCTTACAAAATAAATTTAAGGTAATGAAATTTATATACAATGTCTGAAGCCATTGTTGTCCAGGGATCTACTAAGCAAATAATGAATTAAAAGAAAACAAACAACAATAATAACAAAATGCTTAATAAAACAAGAAGTTCATATTAGCCAGTCAGACTTATAAAACATAGAGAGTATATTTTAGAAAACTTGTAAAAGCGAAAATTAATTTAAAATAATTCTAGGTTTTGAAGGAGCAATAGAACTTTTAATTCTTCTTCTGAAAAATTAGAATTTTTGATTTGTCTACTTTTTTATAACACTACAGATATATGTAGTTAGCATTTGCAATGTACTGATGATGACTTCACTTCCACTTTTTGAGTAATGCTCATCAGTCTATACTATGTCATTGCTGTGCTGTAGCTTAATTCTGAAAATTATGGAGATTTTCTGCACATTTTCTGCAATTAATTTCTTATATTTTAAGTTTTTGTAAATATATTTGATTAGTTTGATGTCACAAGTGGTACATGTTAATATCTCTTTTCTGCTTAACTGCACATACATTTTTGTTTACAATTTTTATTCTACAGAAATATTTTTCAACCATTAAGAGTTTTTGGGTTTCAAAATATTTAGCTTGTAGTAAAACTGTGCTGATGTGTGTGAAATTGATGCTATATGTTCAAAGTAATGAAGGAATGATTTTTAACCTCCATCAAAAGGAAGCCCTAGTTTGTTTTAGAAGCCACTCTGCTAGAAAATGTTTTCCCCATTTTTTTCACTGTTTAAGTATAAGTTTTAATATGCCAATGCAATTGTGGAGGTATCTAAATGTACAATAAAAAACTGGAAATAAACATCAAAATCTATTTATTAGCATATGAAAGAGAAAAAGATAACACTGATAGAGAAAAATATAACAAATTCATTTAATAATTATCCAGGGGAAATTTTTTGAGATTTGTATGAAATAAAATAGTAAAGTTCCGTGAAATAAAGTTTTATGAATCTAAAACAAAGTGAATAAAGAAACATAGAGTAATAAAAAGACAGTAAAAACTTTTACTAGATATTATTAAAAGATATTTACCAAATTGTATTTTCAACATTGTATCATCACATTCACTGATAATCAGTACATCAATCTAATGCATATTTTTGTATTTCAGAATAGCATCAATTAATTGGTAAACATTAGCAAAGTCATCTTATTTTGATAATTTGACATAAATCAAAAGATAACTTTTTCTACCTATCAGTTGGTATGGGACTTGTCATATGAAAGGCTCAATAGAACAAGGGGCAATCCCACATAGACATAGTTCTGAGATAATGGAGGTTTTGCTTGAACTTACCTCATGTAACTCAATACATTTTAAACTTTTTAATACAGTAAACTTGTGTCTATATAGTAAACTACAGTCCATACTGGATTTAAGTAACATTAAACTTAAAGAATAATATCTGAAGTTTTGTATAATGCTAATTACTCAATTTCACAAAAAATGTGGGATAGCCCCTTGTTCTACTGAACCTTTCATATTTGCCACTAAATTAAACCAGCCGTCTATTAAATGTATTTTGCTTAATTGTTACATTGTATTTCTATTTTAGTCATATTTTCTATGAATTGCTTGATTGATTTTCAGCCACCAACGTTTCCTGTGTTCAGCAATAAATTGAAAAATGCTTTAAATTCATTGGGTGGTGAAGTATTCGTTAAGACAAACTGGCATGCTCCAAAAGTGAGTTTTAATTTTTCTAATTAATTTTCCATTTTAAGTGTTGTTCTTTTTTGTAATGCTGAATTCTTTATTTCAGGATGCTACATGGATAACTACTGGAAGAACCCTGAAATGTACATCTTTAGAAGACATCTATTTGCTTTTGAAAAGTTCAGATTTGATATCTAAAGATATTTGCCATGAATTTAAGGTAATTTAGGATGATAATTTTGACTTGAGTTGCTATGTTTTATCTGTCACTAATAACTGACCTTAATTTTTTCCAGACTGATAATGGGGATAATGATGAGAAACATGTCGTTGTTATCAAAAGATGGATGGACTTGCATCCTGGAAGTGAATTTCGTTGTTTTGTCAAGGATCACAAGTTGATTGGTAGGATTTTTATTGGAGTGTTATTGGGGATTTTTGCAATTGTAAACCAAGAGTGCCACATGAGAGAGAAAAAATTACTAATAGAACTTTTTGGTGTAGGGAGTCTTGGAATTTTAATAATGAAAATTTTGAAAGTTAAATTTCTGAATTTTGAGATCGCTCCAAAAATTCAGAAAAATATATTAAAGGTTAATGTATCTCTATGTTATGCTTTTGTTTAGTGATTTAATATCCTTGGAAGTAAACATTTTTAACTTATACCGGTGTAGAAAATTTATTCAAATATTCCATATATTTTTCATAAGTAACATAAATAAGTAAATATAGTATTGTAAAGACAAGTTAATTTGGCCTTGTGGTATTATTGTCTCCTAAAATAAAAAGATGTCTGGAGCATGCTACAAGCTGATGGCTTCAGATTCACGTAGCAAATGATGAATCTGTGAGGCTAGGTACTATGCGAAACTGAAGTAATAATTTTGAAGCACACCAGGATTCAATCATCATTTTCGTTTCAAGATGAAGTAATACCACTGGCCGAAAGTAAACTATCTTAACAGTAATGATCTTAAGAATGTGTTTTTCAGATATCTCTATTTCACTTACAAAGTTTTATAAGTATTGCATAAGCTTCCTGCAAAACAGTGGTACCTAACTGGATTCCAGTCCCCTATTTGAATTTGATTTCAAAATTTTGTCTCTATTTGAATAAAATCCTTCAGTTTTATTACAACGATTCTCTCATAAGAGTTAAAATAATATGTCAATTATTGCAAATACTGTGAATTTTGTTTTAATTATGTTTCTTTGTAATTGGATGGAATTGTTGATACTGGTGAAAGTAGGGGAAATGCTGATAATCACTATCCAGGTTCTCCAAAGGGAGATTATCAACCCGTAGTTAATCCTTTTCAAATAGTGTGTAGTGAAATGGAATAATGCATGCATAAAATTGGATTGCATATCATAACAATATAATTAAAAATGCATCAAAAATTGACTCCCCTTTTAAAAGAATAATTAGTTGAACTTAAGACTATGTATTTACATTGTACATTTTATATAAAAAAAATTACACTATATATTTTTAAAACCATGTTACTTGAGATAAATTGAAGTGTCTTAATAATTTCATCTTATATGTTTTAGCAATTTCTCAGCGAGATTGCAGCTCTTATTATGCTCACATCAACGCAAGAAAATATGATATCATGAAAGACATCATCAAGTTCTTTCACTCAAAAGTTCAGCGGAAATTTCCAGTTGTAAATTGTGAGCCTTTTATTTGTGTTATTATCAATCATAATATAGTTATAACATTAAAATGTTAAAAGAACCTGTAACAAGTATTGTACTTCAGCTTCTGGGTTAATGACCCCATCTCAATCAGGTTTTCGTCAAGTTTCCCTGATCCTCGAGCAAATGCTGAGATGGCCCCTTGTTTGGCTTCTGGACATAAACGTAACTTCAAATTAACTTCTCCCCATAGCAAGTCACTCA
The DNA here is from genome assembly GCA_038098605.1 of Gryllus longicercus. Classification (NCBI taxonomy): domain Eukaryota; kingdom Metazoa; phylum Arthropoda; class Insecta; order Orthoptera; family Gryllidae; genus Gryllus; species Gryllus longicercus. Next base: position 385,888 of record JAZDUA010000707.1, read on the forward strand.
CAGTTTTTAACGGTTTTTGACGTAAATAGAAAATAAATCAGTGTACATCCAGTGTTCTGATATTTTTTTAAATTAATGTTGTTATAGATACATACAACTCACATAGTATGTTCTGAAACATTTTTATTTGTATGCCAGTCATAATTTATGTTGTTCTCTTCATTCCAGATGTGTTTGACATTGTCCGAATAGACAATTCAATATTAGTTATTGACTTTCAACCGTTTGATAGAAGATACACAGAGAGTCTGCTTTTTGAATGGGAGGATCTGATTAAAATGAGAGCATCATTTGAGGAGGTTGATTTAGAAGCCAGTGACTTGGGATCACGAAATCCTGAATTCAGATTTATCGCTGAAGATGTAGGTCTGCAACCAAAACCATTACACCATGCAGGAATGCCTTATGAAGTAACAGAGATGTGCAATGAAATGAGAGGCATGTCACTTATGGAGTACTTACGTGAGGTAAGTTTCTATGTTTATATTGTCTTTTTTTTGCTCTGGTATAGTACATGCGTAGTATAGAGAAAGTATTGTAATGTTGCACCCAAAAAGGGTGATATTTTAACCGAAAAAATTGATTTGTGGGACCCTGATACCAGAAAAAGGATAAATCTTCTTTATGTAGTAAATTACTTCATATAATTAGTTATATAGTCAGAATCCTCGTTTTGTGGGTCCTAGGTACCAAAAAATTGGTCGATGGCAAAACATCTGTTCATCCATCTGGGGCCATCACTGATCACTTGTACCGTTCGAATGATTTTCTAATCACAAAATTGACATTCACTGATTGATGTGGCCAGATTTGTGGCCCGCTGAATTTGAAGCTGATAGGATTAGAACATATTAGTTGGATATAATTTGCAATATTATAATAATACAAACTTTACATACCCATTGCAGATAAAATGAGAAAGTATGTTCTGTTGTAGCTTGTTTAAAAATAGACCTGTTAATAGTTTTCTTGTAATTGTGACCACAGCAGAGTTCATATTAGGGTGCAATATGAGAATGGCAACACCACAACACAGCCGTTAGAAATTCTTAGAATTGATTTCTCATTATTAGGCGAGAGTGGATTGTTGTGTTGTTAGCTGTATGTTTTGATGTTGATCATTTAGCTTTAGGAAAATTAATTTTTGCACCTCATGTGCTATGATTTGCAAAGAGTTTTAAGAGTGATAGCTGAGATGTGTTAATATAGAGAGATATTGCATAATATTATGTAACAGTTACTAATGCAAGAAAGTATGTGCTGCTGTAAACCCACTTGTTTGACATTATAAATAATTAGTGGTCTACAGCAGCAAAAATGCTGAACAAAACCACACAAAATGGTTTTCCCAAAAGAAGTATGCATGCTGATAAAGAATCTTTGGAAACATCCATTTTTTACTATCTTGTATACGTATGTATATATAGAGTAATAAACATAGCATAGAAAAACTTATGTAATGTTGCGGTATATCAATTTTGAGATTTAAACGGAAGTAAATGTTTTAGGTTCCTCTGATACTGAAAAAGTTCTTTTTTTTAAAACGTCTGTCCATCTGTCTGTTCATCTGGTGATTGTGAATAACACCTGCACTTACACCACATGTAAGATATTTTCAAAAGTGGATGGTCAATCTGGCTCCACTCGAAGCATAATGATTTTGAAAAACTTTCTTCAAAATTTGAGGGTTCTTTACACAAAGCCCCAGGGACATTTTCAAATTTTTTTCAAAAATGGCTCCAATTTTTTTTTGAAATTTCTTGTAAGAATGGAGTAAAATACACTTATGCAGATGGCATAGGTCTGTTTTGCACTGTTAACTGAATTTTCGAAAATTGCATTTTTTCGGCTTCTCCCTAAAATCACAAAATTGAAGATGAAGATTTTTCCTTCAAATTAAATTTGTTGTCCATAATTAGTTCTTTCATTAAGGTCAAGTACAGTTTTTGAAAATTTTAGTAGTTTTCATGCAATATTAAAAAATAACAAAAACAAGATTTTTTCAAAAATGGCTCCAAATTTTTTCTTTAACTTTTGATAAGAATAGTGCTAAATGTACTCTATGAGATGACATAAATGTCATTTTGCTCTATTCTTTTGTTTTTTAAAAAATTACAGAAATATAATTATTTTGACTCTCTCACATCGTTAATATTTACATTAGCGATGATTTGTTCAAATTATTGTTTGTATAAGCCTGTAACAAGATGTACTTCAGTATTAATACTAATGTAAGTAAGTGACTCCTACCTTGATCAGGTTGTTGCCCAGTTGCCCTGATCAGTGGGGCAAATGCTGAGATGGCCCCTTGTTTTCTTCTGGACATAAATGTAGCTTCTCTATACTCACATTTTGTTGAGCTGTCCTTTAGCTTCTTAGAAGACTAGAGCCTGCAGTGTGGATTGATATTTTGTTAGCAATACTAAAATATCAAATCTGAAATTCATTTGCTGATGCAAATAAGTTTTCTATTACTTAGGGGGGAAAATTTCTTATATTCAAATGTTACTGACCTTGTTTTGTTGGTACTTTTATTCACGATTCAATTATTTATGTATTAAGAGTGGGGAAGAGATTCTGGAGCTCAAGAAAAAATGCTCAGATTTTACTTCTCCCCTCTATGTGGCATACGGTTTTTACACAGTCCGTCACAATGTCCATTGTCTTCCCTGCTCTGGATATTTCACAGGCTTTTTCAGCTTTGGGGAAAAGTTAGAATCATGTGGTGCTAGGTCATGAGAGTAGGGAGGTTATCGAATCATAGCCAAACCCAACACAACCACAAGTGTGTTGTGTTTGCCAAAGAAACTCTAAATCAAGTGTGGACAATGAGAGGTTGTGTTATCATTATGAACTTGCCAACCGCTTGCCTCCCACAAGTCCAGTGGCTTTCATCTTGCTATGTCACAAAGGTGATATAGAATCTCTTTGTACGTTGTACTGTGTGTAGCATACTGCAATGAACTGTTAGCTTCCGGTCATAGTCACTGGTCAAAGGTGCTCAAGCATGACTTTAACATTGCTGCAGACTTTTTGGGGCCTCAGGGTTGTTGCATTCTTCCAGTGCAGCGACTGGAACTTGGTTTCTGGTTTGTACCTATAAACTCAAGGCTCTTCCCCTGTAATCACTTGCGTTGAGAAAGTTGGGATAACTGTTTACAGTCTCCAAAAAAAAGTACTGTGCAACTGCAAGACGTAAAAATTAGGGGTCAAATACATTCTGAAGAGACATTGATTTTCCACAAAACTACTCGTGTAGGGAGTTTTTTAATACTCCAATTCAAGTTTTGAGAAATATCATACTTGATTTACAGGACAGTTAAGCTAAGATTGTTCCATGCTTTTGCAAGGGTGAAGCTGGAATTTTTTAGCAGAATTAAAAATAATGAATTTATTAAAAATATAAACACTACATTATTTTCAAAATACTCTCCATTAGCACATACACACTTTTTATCTTTTGAAACCACTTAAAAAAGAAGTCACTTCATATCTTTTTAGGAATGGTGTTTACAGCACCAATGTAGGCTTCCACAACTGCTTCATCAGCAGAAAAGTGCCGTTCTTGGATCTTTCCCTTGCATTTTGGAAACAAAATGAATGACACAGGGCCAAGTTGAGTGAATAGGATGGATGTGACAATTGCATCACAATTGCAGTTCATTTTTGAGATAGTTGATTGTTCTTGCAGTTGTGTGAGCAGGAGCATTGTGTCGGTGCAGCAAAATATAACCTTGTTTGGATTTTGGATGCTTTGATGTCCATGTTGTGATGACATTCAGCAAGCGTTGTGTCATGTACCGCTCAGCAGTCAAAGTGCAATAATTAGTGATGGTATAATTTAGCACTTTAAATTTCAAAAAATCGCATTTTGTAAACAAGGCTATAGCATTTTATTGCATTATAAAAATTAAGATTTAGCATTTTGTAGCATTTTTTAAGAAAATTATTATTAAGGGAGGACTCTTTGAGAAAAATCTATTTTGATGCTTTTTAGCTTTTTCCATTACCATCAGGAAATACGGGAAACTAATGAAATATTTCGCCACTCGTGAATTTCAACAAATGTAAAAGCGTAAGAACTAATGTGTGCGCCATAGGTATTGCGCTTTCTCTTCTTCCTGTAACATTCTCCATACAGGACTAAAGAAATTGAGACCCCTTCAGATGACCCTGCTCAGGATAATTTTTTTTTAATTGTCCTTAATATTTTTTTTGCCACTCTCAAATTAAGTTTTTTCAAACAGTCATATGTTGTTGTCGATGTCGCACTCCTAATTAGAGAGCGAACACAAGGTAACCATAAATGCAATTTAGATATTATATCGCAGGATCTTGAAAATTCTTGTTCTTATTCTTTTATTGGTGTAAACTTCAGTTCTTTGCTAATAACTGCCAAATGTACTTAACAAATATTGTTTCTGTATTTCACTGTTCTTTGTATTATAATTAACTCTATGGTCCTTCAAGACAACTTCCATAGCTCCTGTGACCGTAGGTTCAAACCCAGTTGCGGTTGGCGTAATTGGAGACGCAAAATTCCATGTCGTGCTGTTTCATGTCATATTGTGCTATGCAATTGTGGCATATTAAAGAGCCCTTCGATATCGCTTGGATGTTCTTAGCATAATTAATCTTGCCATGATATGCTCACATTAGAAATTTAGCTGATGCTGCTAACTAGGGGCAGAAAATGCAACTGAGTCTGCACTAGTACTTCTTGCTGTACTTTTGTCTGTGATTAATGGTTTCTGTAATGAAATTGTTGTTCAGCAAGTTCATATTTGGTTCATGATCTTATCTTTTTGCTCAGCAGCAGGAGTATTCTTTTGTTAATTCTTGTTTTACTTTTCATTGTAGTTTTGATCAGCAGAGGGAGTGATTATTTAAAGTATTAACAAAAGTGAACTTTCGAGTCTGTGAATTATAATTGATTTCAGAGTAAGTTTGAAGTAAGAGAAATATAGATTGTTCCTATTAGCCTCTAAATCTGAATGCCTGTAGTTTTTACTGATCTTTGAACCCCCAGTGTGCGGATTCGATCCCCTCTGAGGTGTGCAGATTTTCAAAGGACAGAAAAAACCCGCAGTCATGTGGCATGTATGAGAAGTCTGGCAGGTTCACTGCAAAATTAAATCCCTCCGGCAATTTCCTGTCGTAACAAGATTTCACATTCTCCCAACCAGGTTTGGATATAGTTAACCAAGTCCAACATCTGGCTGCGAAAGTGAAAATCACCCAAATGTGCATATTGGCAATGTTATGAGGCAAAAAATACACCCTACTCTCAGCCAACCATTTAGGAGCTATTAACTCTTAACTTTCAAAGCCATTGGCACACTGTTATCGTTCACGCTGCGGTGAATTTCAATGTTACCGTCGATTTCACCAGCCTTCAAATCAGTCGTTGTGATAGGCATTTTCACAAACATCAAATATTTGGTGTCTCATTACATTTCACCAACAGTTTTGTGATGGAAATGACACTCCGTTAACTTTGAAGATTCGTCAAGGATCATTTTCTTCCTTGTATAGAGATAGCTACAATGTCAGGTTACAAGGTTCCAATTTAGCTGTTGCGTTGGTTGCTGTATACTGATGAAATTTAATGTATTATATTTCAAGTAGGTTGGTATTGTATGCACATTTAGGGGGAAATACTTTTTTTATTTTTGTTTGTGTCATTCTTATGCATTTCTCCAAAGATAAAATTGGCATGTGTGCGCAGTCTATCATCTCTGTAACTCTGAGAAAATTTGCTATTCTATAAAAATTCTTGCCTTACTTTTGTGACTTTGGCAACTCATGGAAATTGCTGACAATTGCAAGAGAAAAGAGATTTTTATTTGGGTGGTATTTAGTGGGATTTTTTAGTGGAAATGTCCTGTTGCATAAAATCTTATAGCTATCAATAACAGCTGCATGGGTGTTAGAGGCTTATTTCTGTTTGATGGGTATTCTAGTCAGAATTGTATTTCAACACTGTTTTTGTCATTCTGTATCTGGTTGCTAATTAAGATTCGTCCAAAATTTAAGAAAATGATTTTTTTTAGTAACTGTTCATTCTGGACTTATTTTTTCTTAATACTCAATATACAAAAGCAAGCATAAAAATTCTCACATTTTATCACACTCATACTCCACTTGGACAGCAAAATTTTAAAATAACAAAGGCAACCAAATACAATGAATGCATGTGATACACCCTGACATCACATCAGGAGTTGAATGAATCATCAATATAGTGTTGATGCTGCATGTTTTGATGATGGTCTGGCAAAACGACTTTAGTGAAATGTAAATGTGTTTAAAAAGCTGTCTATAGTTTCACTTATGTCAAAAGCAACTGATTGAGGTTAGTAAAATCGGCCATTGGAATAATAATCAGAGTCTCCAAGTACCTGGGGGTCTGAGTATTTCGTAGGCATGTCTGTTTTCACACTTACCCACTCTTCATGTATCACTTTTCCTATCATATTATGGCATGCAGAGTTGATTACATGTGAGGCAAGTAGCTGTTACATCTGGTTTGGCCAACCTCCTTGTTCCTTCAGTTGTGTTCAGAACATGGGGTACATTTGCAATTCCATATCACCTGTTGACATCCTAACCTTCCCTTCATTGCTTTCCCTTCCCCAGTACCATGTGTGAGCTTAAATCAGACCAGTGTGCACGATGGATGAGCCTGCATGTCATAGTGTCAGCATCCATCTAGGTGCGGTCTGACTCTCTTCATCTAGAGTGAATTGAAAAATTCTCTAGCTAGAATTCTCCTCCACTGTTTCCCTGTTCGTCAACTGCTATGTTAGTCCTGTATGTGTTATTCATGTTAAAAGTTGGGAGGTGACTGTGTTCCTCTCCTGCCAGAACTAGAGATCTGCTGCCAATCTACTTGTCAGCTTGCAAAGTTTCCTTTAGGTATTTTTGCCAGCGAGGTACTGCGTGAACAGGGACAAGCTTTGGGTGCCGAATTCTTCTCCTGACATGTATGATAGTGTAGAGCATGTAAGTGTGTGTAAACAGGAAGGAAAAATTGTGCATGGTCCATGACCTGACTGTTAGGATACTGCTCTGGCATTTGCCTGGAATTGATAGCAGAAACACTGGAAAAGTATTAATCAGAGCAGCCGGATGCTAGAATTCTTCAGGTAGTGCTCGACCAGCTGAACTCGACATAGCCATTTAGCTAGTATTAAAAAATTCCAGCAAAGTCAGGGTTTGAAAACTAGGACCTCTCAGTCAAACTGCACTGGCAGCAGTTGTTACCTGGAGTAACTCACTAGTCTCTGTAGATAGGCTCATGAGCTTTCTTGATCTGCAAACCTGTGTGTTCATGATTACACAGACTCATGAACTACATTGGTGTGATGGATAGAGAGACTGGCATGCATCATTTTGAGGAAAAATAGTCTCAGGAATGGAGGGGTATGTACAGAAAGGAGCCTGATGTAAAATAGGAATACATACACGTCTCTTAAAGTAACAAATATGTATCATTCCTTCATATTATGTGCTTGTTGTGTTGATCAACTTCTGTTGAATTTTGTGCATGTGTTCATGTCTGAAGTGTTCTACTTACAGTCAAACAATGCAGTGTGGGATCTTTCAATGTATTCACTTTCTCTTATTTCATTGAATGTGGATAAGTGTTTTACATTTACACTTGCCCTTTCATGTTTTCAGGAGATTACAAGACAGGAATCACAACCAGAATGAGAGTTTTATTTTGTTTGTTTGCCTGGAGAAAGCTTGTTTTGTGGCTAATGGGGATTCTGCAATGTTTTGTAAGTTATGAATAAGCATCGCAGAGTTTGCGAGGTCGGTATCAAACATGGTTAAAGGTTATGCACAGAAACCTGAATATTGATATTCTTGTGAATATAGTTCAGAGATTTCGTAAATAATTATCAGGAAATCGTGAAGGCCTTGATTTGGACAGAGTGCTGATTGCAGATTCCATTATATAATTCTTGTTTTGCCTTATTCACTGAAGTTGAGGTTACATGAAGTTCCATCAGTCTGACAAAGATTATACTAACATTTTTGTTGCTTCACGAGGAGCTGTTGTTGAATGTATTGTTACATGAATAAAAACAGTTAATTTTACTACATTGTACTTTATTGTATCCAATATAAGAAATATATATATGTATATGCACAATAAATAAGTTTACAACTTGTAGTAGTTAAAGACAAGATGTGCCTGTTCGGACTGTTTGTCTTCCTTTTATTTTTTGACTAAAAAGCACCTGAATATTTTGATCGGTAAAACCAATGGCACTTAAGAGTTATGAGTTATATTATTTAAGATAATGTAAGATTTTGTACTGCTTTCCAATTATTGGAAACCCATAACTTTTAAAGTTGAACAAAGAAAGAAGTTTTTCTTATAATATATTCAGTGGTGGCAGCAGAAATCTTGGGGTAGTTCATATTAGAATGAGAATCAAGAGGTAATCAATGTACGTAAAAAATTGTATACATTTTAGTAAAATTTTAAAATAAGACAAACACCTAAATTAATTTTCAGAACATTTTTCCTGACATCAGTGGTTTTTCAAAACTGTAAAACAAAATTGTTCAACCAATTCTTTTATCTTTAGATGGTATGACCGTAACCATTTTTATGTTTATATCAGTTTCATGTTTATGTTCATTAGTGTTTTCCATGTCCTTTGGTTAGTAAGTTTTTTTCTTTATATTATTCTCCTTTTGTTTTCAGTTTTTAAAATGTTAATAACTATTTCTTTCATCAAATTTGTGATCATAATTTTCTTTTCATTAGTGTTTTCCATGTCCCTTGGTTAGCAAGTTTTTTTCTTTATATTATTCTCCTTTTGTTTTCAGTTTTTAAAATGTTAATAACTATTTCTTTCATCAAAATTTGTGATCATAATTTTCTTTTTATAGCTGAGAAAAGCCACCAATGATGGGATAAATGTCCCCAAAACTAGTTTGGGTTTTTGTATGATTTCAAAAGTTTATTAAAACTAACACCTCTTTTTTTATGGTTTCAATAGTTTATTAAAACTAACACAACTTTTTTTATGGTTTCATTATCTCTTAATTCTCAGACTATTCTGAGCAACAATAAATTGATTACTTTTCATTTGCGATCTGGCAAATTTCAGGATTGAATAATTTCTATTGATAATTAAAAGTTTAAAATTGATTACATGTTCATATAAAAAATCATGAAATAGTGTTTTTGACAGTCAAGTTGAAAAGTAATTACATATACAGTGGGACCTTTATTAAGTGGCCACTAATGTTTTCAGAATAAGTCTTTTAGAATGTAAGTTAATAATCATTTCCCTATTATAGCATGACAATTAGGTTGCAATTTTACTTCCCTAACTGTGGTAGTTGAAAAGATCTTATAACATTTGTGAATCTTATGGAAATCCACAACAATATTACTGGAAATATCTGGACAGTTTTTCAGAAATGGAACTGATAGGCCGTGGAGGCTGCTGAAAAATGACAATGTCTTGTGATCAGTTTTTTATTTATTTTTTTTTGTATGAAAAAACTGTAACTGCAGTTGTTGGTTAGGGTTAGCAGGGTGCATGCATAAGGTTGGTTCAGAACACAATAATCTAACAACATTAAAATTTATTGCAAAAAAGTATGGTAATTGGGAGGGTTAGTTGTTAAAAGGAGTTTCACCATGACTTTCTTTCCATGACTTTCTGCATACTTTGATACAAAATGTGCAGAATGGAAGTGTCTGGAATGTGCATTCATTACAGCTCTGCTTTTTGTGCTCTTGGGCATAGAGGCATTCTCTGTTGCATGTAGTGTTAAAAATTATTTTGAATACTAATGGAACATTGTGATGGTTGAAATTGATCATCAGTACTACTGAAGTAGCCTTTGGGAGGTTGTTTCTTTACGTTTGATTTTTATCATGTCGAATGTTGTCTTCAAGCTGTTTCAGAGTTCATTGCATTGCCTACCAATACAAACCAATTTTCTTTTTAACCTTTCTTATTTGTTTTTGTTAGTAGAATATTGACCCATGTGATTGGTTATTGATTTTAACCTTTTTATCTGGGATAATTTTGATACCGTCAAAATTATTTCACTGTTACGTTAGTACTACTTGTGAGATAAATAGATCAATTAGTTTGGAATGTTTTGAATGTCATGTGTGGTCATTCACTTTATTGGCAATACTAATATGTAGAAATATTGTTATCAAATTAGTAACGTAATTCTAGCAAACTGAATCAAGAATTTCAGGAGAACATTGCCTTCCATTTTTGTTAATTAACCTGCTGTTTTAATATTTCACAGAGTTATCAATATCATTAAATTTTATTTACCAGTGGTGTAAGATCCTTATTTTTTAATTAAGTTCCAGTATATTTTGTATCTTTTGTGTCGTATATTTAGTTTTGAAACTCAGTAGGTTAGGGAATGAATGTAAAACTTTTTGTATGGCTGCCTACCACTGATACCCAACTTTAGTTTGTAGATTTAATACAAAATTATGAGATTCCCTTTACATTTGTAAATTGTGTTACAAATTATTTCATTGGCATACAACTCACCATGCAGAAAGGGATCAGAGAGGAGTGTTCTGATAAATTTAATGGAAGTTTCTCATTCATGGAAATACTCTTGTGACTTTTTGGGACAAAATTGTGCTGGACATGGTGAAGTCAGTGGTTATGTGCATGTAGTGATTATGGAAAGAGCATTTTTGCAGTAGTATTGGCAGTATTAAAAATTCAAGATAATTCCAGAGCATGATATAAATACTTTTGTCACCCAATTGACACATTTTATAAAATAAGAAAAATGATGATGAGTGTTATACCAATTGCATTTTGATGTGTATATGTAGATGAACGGGTAGGAGATCATCAGATGCTCATTTTTATCTGGTACCTTTGGCCAATCTCATACACTGACACCTACTCTTCAGGTGGAACTGGCTTGGCTATGCTTGGCCGTGCTGGAACAAAAGAAAATATTGATCTTTCGTGAGCAGAAAGAAATTTATCAACCAATAGAAAAGCCATTTATTTTTTTATTTTATTATTGCTACTTTTTGTTATAAAGCTCTCTATACACCATAAAACGTAAATGGTATGTGATATTTCCGTAAATCGTTAGTACTGCGCCTAGAATGCAATGGTGGTACTTACTCTGGCAGTTTCCTGAAGAGAAAGTTAGGTCGTCGACCGCAAATCCACCATTCACCGCTTGGCCTTCAAGAATGACCCGGAAGTCCGTTGCTGCCTCGACAGTGACCTGTGCCGGCGACCACGACGCTCGTGCCGTGTCCACCGTTTGAGCCTCAAGCACCCACAACTATAAAGTGCAACAATTCTCATTACTGTCCGAAATGCTGTTCAAAATATGCAGGCATTGAAGGTAATATATTTCATGTTTTATAGATCTTCATTGAAAAGTGTTCAGTTCATCTATTTGCCAATTGTTTGCTATAAGTTGTAAATTTTATCTGCGGGAGGGGTAAATAGTTTGTCATACAATTTTGTCGATTTCCGTATGACACCACATGACGGGTCCTATTTAGAATCCAGCCTTTATGATACTATAATAAAGGCGGAGGATATGAAATTCCCCGAAACTTCATTCATTTGGGAAACTAATGGTGAAAACTATTTGGCGCAAGGTGTTTTGAGATCGAAGCTTGAAAATACGTAGTTCGTTGGAAGTTAATAGCATAGCTAGTAACTTTTTTTAAACTCATCAGTGGCGATGATTAAGGACATACACTTCCATTGTACTCTACATTCTACACTACATTCTTTTACTATCTCGCCTTGTACCTGCGTCATAGAGTAAGCCTACTGTAATGCCGCACCAGAAATCGGCGATTTTTTCGACACGAAAACAAGTATTATTGTGCCCTACTATCCAAAAAGTGGACTGGAAAAGTAATTTTTTTCTTACAAGGGACTTTTCAGCTGATTGAATTAAACTCAACCAGCGAAGGCAGGAAGAGTAGGATCTTCATTGCTAAAGACACTTTCATATTCATCAATTAATTACTGCCATACGACCACGTCACAGTTCTCTTACCCTTCTTTCAGAAAGTTGATTTGTATTGGTTCCCCTATGATTTATTAATAACTTCTTTACAACTTTAAATTCTCCCGTGGAAGAAAAATTAAGAGTTCTTATTCCGCATTGTAACGAACGAGACGTAATCGTCCCACTTCTGTGAGAACATGGCGAACGACACCACCGCGCTACATCAGTGCGAGCTAACGACCTAGAATATATACTACATGAGTGGCTGAAGCGCCTCCATCTTTGAAGGAAATTGAAGCCATGTGTTTTTCTGTCAAAGCAGCGCCTTTTGGGAAACAAAGTATTCTAGCATTACGTTTTGCGGTGGTTACGGACGGTTACACCCTGGATACACCGCCTCTCGTGTTGTTTCAAAAAAACATAGCGGCCAGTAGTTCATCGAGCCTCTACCAAGAGCGCTAAAACTATAGGAACAGCCACTCTATGTAGTAAATTCTAGCTCGGTGCGAGCGGAATGGCGTCGAATTTATAACCTCAAACTTTATAGGCGTGATGCTTCACGAAGTGTTCAGCGGGTGATACTTCACTAAGTGTTCAGCGACACGACGAGGCTTCAGTCCTCGCGATTAACCCAAAACATCAATCAATCTATTCAACGCATAATTTCCAATGCATCTTTTTTTTAATTTGTTTATTGCGAAACATGTAGACGCTTTGCTATGCGTGTGAAATTAAGGCTCCGGCCTTAGGCGTACGCATGATTGAAAGACGTGTGAGAGCTATTGCGCATTGTATCCGATTTAATTAAGAGACATGTCCTAAGAGAAATGACAAGGAAACAACAACAAACTATAAGATAATATTCAATTGTATAAGACTACGATTCAAGTTAATATCTATTTAATTAGTCAATAAGTAAATCTGAAGTATTGAAATTAGATAAAATTAAAATCTTGTATGTACCACGGGTGTTAACTGGTTCTAACAGTCTTGGGCGATTAAAACCCGTCGTGGTTTTGTGCGCTGCTCGATCAATAGCACCCTTATAACGCTATTGGTGATAAATAACTATTGCCCAACTGGGATCATAGCTATGGTTGAATACATTGTAAGCTGCAAAGTAGTAGTCTTGGAGCGCTTGTAACTAGTTTTCGAGCGCCATAATTTGGCATTTGGCAATCTTTTACATCCCGTTGGACCAACGCAACCAAACAAACCCTTTGAAGCGCATTTGCCCGCAGAAGTGGCACGATATTAATAGCCGGAGAGGTCCAAAAAACACTAAATTTTTAAAAAATGCAACAAAGGGTAATGTGCATGTGTATGAACTCGTCTCTTCAGGTTATCACGGGCGAAAGAAATTATAGGGTTGCATATAAAAATAATCAAAGTTCGAAACGGCATATAACAACAACTTTTCGAACGGAAATTGCTAATGCACTCTTTAATACGACGTAAAATTCATTTTGGGGTATTTTTTCGCCCAAAATTACACAAATGAATATTTTTAAAGATCTCTCACGTTAATACGAACATCTCCAGCAATTTGTAAACACTACTGTATTTATGGGTTAAAGTGCTTGAAATGGCTTGTAATGGAGTTTTTCGAAAACTCAAAAATTGTTTGTGAAAAAATGCTTTGATTTTCGTTACCACTAGTTAATTTATTAACTTGTTTAATTTTATTATGTACATGTTTTTAATGTAATTCACGTGGTGTATTAACCATCTCTTAAATTATTTAAAAAAAAATTGTTTTCACTTTGTGCCAGATATGAAAATGATGACTTAAGCAATCGAAATCTTTTAATCTCTTAAAGAAGAAAAGTTAGTAATGTCTACACCTTTCAATTCTACCCATATTCAAATGCCAACATCTCACCATGCAATCAACAATTTAAAATGAAAAAATGAAAAATCAAGTGCAGAAACAATAAATTCCTGAAAGAAGTTATGATAGCAAAAGTGTGGCTTTGGACCTCGTTTTTGTCGTACCTTTTCCGGCACCTCTTCACCCGCTCCACTTGAACTGTTGTCTTGTCGTAGGACCCGCAATTCGGCCGAATCTCCAGCTCCAAATGCCGCGAACCAGAACGTGAAGCAAAGCTGACGATCATCGTCATTGGTGGATCCAGGAATTGTTGGAGATACAAGCCGTGCAGTGTTACTTCCCAGAGGTTGATTAAATAAGTCGAAGTAAATGTATCCCTCTGCAAAAAGGGATTTTATGTTAAAATACAATATCGTTCTAAAGATAAAATTTTAAAAAGGGCATTTGGAAGGGAGAGTTTGAGAAGGAAAAGAGGTCAAAGGAAGGGAATGACAATAAAACACCATCGTAAAACGTGTATTATAGGAAACCTTTCCGTCTTACTATTACATATGATGGGATGAAATTTATGATAGCTCGGCATGTGCACATTTTCGTCGTGGTGGCTGACGTTTTGACTAGCATCTTTTGGCCTTCTTCTGAACAATACTGCTGTCAAATGGCTGGCGTGGTTGCCTTAAGTAGCGGGAAGGATGTACTATGCAAGATCGATCAAGGCAGTGACCAATAGGTAGCGGGCGGGTGGTACGAGATTGGTGGAGGGGTGACAGTGCGGTACCATGAAGCGAATGGAACATATGAAAGTGGCAATGAAAAGAGGGAGACATTCTGGAGCAGAATAACACGGCGAAGAAGCATCTGAGTGCTTAGGAGCCGCCCACAAGACAGGGGAGTAAGGGTAGAGAGAATACCGACACTGTGGCCTCATAATGTCGATAACACTTGTGACGTCTTCCCCCACGGTCACAACTTTGCAACCATTCCTTTAACACCTCAACAGCATCCACCCCGCATCCATTTCACTACGGAAACGGAACATTACGGCCTGCTTCGCTTCTTCGACGCCTTGGTATCTAGACGCCACGACAGCACCCTTGGTTACTCCATCTACCGTAAGTCTAACCAAACGAACTGCTATTTACATGTTAATTGTCAACATCAACCCGTCATTCTTCCTACACTTACCCAACGGGCCGCCCTCATTTCCGATAGCAACAGCCTCGAAACGGGAAAAGATGAGAGACATCCCTAGCTTGGGTACAGCAGATCCGCCGTACCTCACATGCTGAAGAGACTCGACGCACCTAAACATGTAGCTCGGAACGATGCGTGCTCCATCCCACATCGCAAGGCTTCCCTACATAAAAGGTGTCACGCACTGAATCGACAGGCTGCACCGCAGAGTCAATATCAGTCCGGTGTAACATGCTCTCAACAAGATCGGGGAGAGCTTGGGCCAGGTGAAAGATTGCCTGGCCTACAAAATGCCGGGGTTTATGAAATCCCGTGCAGATGCTGGGTATTATTCATCAAACCGAACGCACAATAAGTCTGCGTGCGTGATGAACGCACGCTCCATTACTTGTTACAGCGCACTCACAAATCGGACGTAGCCCAGCACACTGCCAAAATGAATCACCAAATTGACCCCAACAAAACCCACACTATTAACATCGAGGAACGGTGGTGGCCACGAATCATCGAAGATGCCATGTAGATGTGTCCATTAAACTAAACAGAGTCAATGAGCTCCGCCTCAGCACCAACTGGAGATAGGCGTTCATCCTTGCCAATACAGTTTCTTTCATGGTGGCATTCTCTGTGTCGGTTGTTATCCTTCCAAAGTGTCCCATTCTCTTCCCTCTCCCGCTAACGCAATGTTCTCTCCCCACTAATCCCAAGTCATGTCCCCGCTTCCCATCGGTCACTGCGTTGACCTATCTCGCTGACTTACTTCCCGGTATATAAGGCGACCACGTCACCCATTTGAAGCCACGCATCTCCAAATGAAGTCTGCTTATTGCAAATAACCCCAAGGGCTAATGAACGAGAAGCGAACTCCATTATTGTTTCATCACTAGCAAATTTGTACGCAGTTTACTCGAAAAATGCATCTGTGTCCAGTCCTTCAGTAGTGAATTGTGGAAAATAAGGTTAAAGGTTAATATCTTTTTTATTTGTTTTTATTTCGTACATACGCTGCAGCTTTTGTGGAAACTTTTCAGTTTTTTGTAGCTTGTTTTGCTCAACAGGTATTCATATCCTGATCAAAACCCGAGATAGAATACACTACATAGTGGCTGAAGCGCCTTTACCTTTGCAGCAAATTGAAGCCATATTTTTCGCTGTCAAAGCAGCGAATTTTGGAGGAACAGAGTATTCTAGTATTCCATTTGGCTCTGGTTAAGGCCAAGTGAGCGTGGGCCGCGCGTAATATAAATCCTCTTACACTGTGTTTCACGAGCAAAAACCATCCATTTAAGTCGTGTCATGGTCTTCGAGTCGTGTCATGGTCTTCGAGCTGTGAGGACGTATTTCTTAAGCGCTCCGAGGGTCACCGCAGGTAGTTGTCAGTGAGCGGCGCAGCAGGTAGTTTTGTTCAGCAGTACGATCGTAAGTGAAGAGCGCCGCACACATCGCCAGTGTCTGCTTGGTATAAGCTAAGTATAACCACAATATTCGCTAATTTTATAATATATTGTTAATACTTTTAGTTTTTTCCTAAAAGTAATTTTCATAAAAATAAGTTCGTTTTACCTCTAATTTTTCAACATCATGGCCACACGCAACGCTAAAGCGAATGACGCTGTCTCTGCTTCGCTTATTGAAAGCATCCTGACATCGGATGTTTTCATAAGCAAAATTGCCCAGGTTGTTTCGGAAGCAGTGGAAAAGAAATTGGAGGTGTTAGTTTCTCGTTACGAAGAGAAACTATTAGAGAAAACTAAGGAGATCGATGATCTCAAACTTCAACTGGAGGAGCGGACTGACGAGCTTGAGCAGTACCAGCGGCGAAACTCCCTAAGGATCTTTGGGGAACCCGAGCGTGATGGCGAGGACACCGACTGCATTGCAATCAATGTTGCCAAAAAGATAGGTGTCCAATTAGACCTAAGCGATATTGATCGCAGTCATCGAGTTGGCCGGAAAACGAATGGTGGTACTCGACCTATAATTGTAAAATTCATCAGTTATAGGAAGCGCCGGGAAATGTTTTCATCCAAAAGAAATTTGAAGAAAACGGGTATCACAATTCGGGAGGACCTGACGAGGATGCGGCTGGAAGTGTTAAAAAAGGCTGTGGAACGTTTCGGCCAACAGAATGTTTGGACAACAGATGGTATCGTCATCGTAAAGGTGAGAAATTCCAAAGTTCGCGTCAGAACTATAGCAGAACTGGATAGTATACATAACTAGGAGCAAAGACTATGTACTATTTTTTCGTTCTTAAAACAAAAATATTTTTAATTATAATTTTCTACTTTTTTGCGTCTTTTGCTAATTTTTATAGTGCTATTGAATTACTATTACTATTATTAATATTATCATAATATTTGCTATTAACACTTTTACTTCCAATTTATTATTACTAATATTAGACTTATATTATTTTATATTACAACATTTTAATTATATTATTTGTTTCACTAGTGTGCTTATTCTTATAATTATAGTTAACTATTATCCTAGAATATTTATTATTTATAAGAAATTTATAATAATTAGACTAATTCTAAGTAGTTAGTGCCCCACGTGTAATTGTAAGCAACTTATTTAACTCCAATTCCTTTCTGCTTATTGCTTTTGATTTTTTTTCCACCGCGGATATCTTCATAAATGTGGCAACGAAGCTTAACACCGTCTTTTCCTCAGTCCACGCGTTCCAGGAATTCTGTTCCTGTGTTTAGTGCTAATCCGGAAGTGGAGAGGATACTGGCTCACCCCAGCCCCGTGGAAAGTCCCATACCTGCTCGAAGTAGCCCCGCAACCCTCCAGGATTTACAAATTTCTTTGTCTCAGTTCCCTCGTGGCTTGTCTGTTTTCCACGTAAATGCCCAATCACTTAAGCAGCATTACTCCGAAATTTCAAATATTATAACTGAAACGAAACCAGACCTGTTATTAATAAGCGAAACATGGCTAAAATCTACAATAAAATCAGGACTCGTATCGGTATCTAATTATAAACTCCTTCGGAATGTTAGGTCGATAATTAAAAGCAATTTAAAAGAAAAGATGGGTGGAGGGGTCGCATTGTTTGTTCGCAATGACATTAAGGTTAAAGTAGTCGCTCACTCCACATCTTCTTTACCTGGCATGGAATACATGTTTGCAGAAATCCAAATTGGAATGAAACATTTACTTGTTGCTGTTGTTTACTGGCCCCCGAAAACGGGAGTTTTATCCGAATTAGAGATTCCCCTTTCGCAGTTCGCAAGTAAATATCAGGATATCATAATCATGGGTGATTTCAATTGCGATCTGAAGGTACCGCTCACAAACTCGGCCGAAAAGTTTATTGATACTTTTAATTCATACAATTTACAAATATTAGAATTTGGCCCGACTCACTTAGCATTAGGAGCTGAAACATGGATAGATCACGCGATTGTGTCAGACACTTCGAAAGTATTAATGTACGGTCAGATATCTATTTCGGGAGTATCAAAGCATGATTTGCTATTTATGGTGCACTCTATAAAATGTCCTAAATATAAGCAAAAAATTATCCGCTACCGTGACTACAAAAATATTAATTCCGAGGCTATGTTCGACGACAGTGCCAAAGCTCCTTGGCATGACGTTTATAGTCAAACATCTCTTAATAGTAAAGTAGAAGTCTTCAACGAAATTATTTCTAACCTTTTCGATAAACATGCACCATGGAAAACGCGACGTGTGACACGTCCCGCGGCCCCATGGCTTACAAATACATTAAAGCAATTCATGCAGGAACGCGACTCAGCTTACCATCGCTTCAAGTGTAATAAAACCTCTGAAAATGAAAGAGAGTACAAAAAGTTACGAAATTCCGTAAAACAAAAAATTAGAAACGCAAAAATTCGATATTATCATGATGTCTTTAAAGTAAATACAAACACAAAAGACGTTTGGAACAAACTGAGAGACCTCGGAATCACGAAAGCAAATTCTTCTGAAATTTCTATCGATATGCCCTTGAATGATATTAATGACTACTTTGTAAATGTTTCAAAACCAATACCACCTTCTGTCAAGCGTAATACATTACAGAGACTTTCGAGCAACTCACCTGCTATCAGGGATAAATTTTATTTCCATAACGTTGATCATCAAGAAGTTAGTAAAATTGTTCTTTCACTAAAATCAAATGCAAATGGCTCCGATGGTATCACAGCCAAACAATTGAAATTTGTTTTACCATTTGCCCTTCCGGCACTCACGCATTTAATTAATTTCTCATTAACAATGGGAACCTTTCCTCAAGCGTGGAAGCTTGCACATGTTCGCCCCCTGCCAAAATCTGAACTGACCTCGGCGTCTTGCAATTATCGCCCAATTAGCATATTGCCGACAGTGTCTAAAGTTCTGGAAAAAATTGTTCGAAAACAGATTGTAAAACACGTATCCGACTCAGATCTGCTCGATAACTTTCAATCCGGCTTTAGAGAAGGTAGAAGCACACAAACCGCTTTATTGAAAGTAACTGAAGACATACGAAAAGCGCTAGATGATGGCCTCGTAACTGTATTAACTCTTTTAGATTTTAGTAAAGCATTCGACTCTGTAGATTACGACATCCTAATAGCGAAGTGCAAAAATCTAAGTTTTTCTGATTCCACCATCTCTTGGATTGCAAGCTATCTCTACAATAGGCAACAAATTGTAGTAGTTGACGATCTGCACTCCAATCCAAAACCTCTCCAACGAGGAGTACCTCAGGGATCCGTGTTAGGTCCACTGTTCTTCTTAATTTACATGAATGACCTATCAAACGAACTTACGAAATGTAGTCATCATATGTACGCGGATGACCTGCAAATTTATATCTCCGGGAAACCATCACAGGTAGAAATGCTAATAAATAAATTAAATAACGAACTCTCATCTGTAGTCAAATGGTCAATGAGAAACGGACTCAATTTAAATCCTACAAAATCACAAACCATCATAATTGGCTCTTCTCAAATGCATAAGAAACTTGAAGGTTCATATGTTCCTGATGTGCTTATAGACAATGTTGTAGTACCTCGTCATACACAAGTCAAAAACTTGGGCTTAATTCTTGATGATCATTTAAGTTGGGAATATCAGATCCGAAATGTCTGTCGGAAAGTTTATGCTTCTTTGCAATCCCTTAGATATATCGATAAATGTCTCCCTACTAATACGAAGGAAATGTTGGTAAAAACCCTGCTGTGTCCTCATTTCGACTACGGGGATATTGTGTATAACAATTTAAAAGATTCACTCGCTCAAACTCTACAGAGGGCTCAAAATTCCTGTATTCGTTTCATTTATAACATAAAAAAATACGATCACATCTCTGGAGTTTATAAACAGCACAAAATATTAACACTAAAGGATAGGCGCTTGTATCACAGCCTTTGTCTTTTATTTAAGATGCTAAAAATGGGTTCCCCGACATACTTAACAAATTATTTTGTACACCTTAAATCATCTAGATTTCAAAAATCCCAGTTACTCTGCATTCCAAAAAGCAAAACCAGCTACTACAATAAATCGTTCGCAATTACTGTAGCCCGCGAATGGAATAAATTGCCTCCCAATATTAAAAACTCCTCTTCATTAACATCTTTTAAGAAGCACCTGCATGACTTTTTTACAAAGTAAAATACACCATTTTGCTATTTAAATCACTGTAAATTACGGGTCAAATAAAAGCTATTTCTTAGGATTGTTAAGATTAATATGTTTTAGAAATAACATTAATGTTTCTTTTGTAAATGTTACTTTCTTGCGACCTGTTTGATACTGCCGGAACTGTACTTTCATCCGTAGGAGCAGAGGCGGTTTTAAACAAGAAAACCACCCTTTGCAGCATGGACCGCAGCTGAGGATACCATCCCAAAGACCCGTTACTTCATGTTAGCTTAGTTTCCATTGTATTAGGACACAGTCTGCCTGGTGGGTTTTCCCCGACTAGCGGGTTTTCCTCCAGGATCGAGCGACGTGTGATGGTGTCTTTCTGTATTAATAGATCACAGTCGCTCGGGGTGAATACCAGGCTGTCGCGTAGCGCGCAGATATTTAAAGCACATAATCTTATTTAATTCAAATTGTATTTTCAATCTCAGACTTGATTTTAAAATTATTTAAAAATTATTATTGTAACATTTTATCCATTTAACCTCTGATGTTGTCTATTTATAAGTTGCTTTAAATGACATTTGCTTTCCACTAACTACTTACAACTTGTAGATTATATTACTTTTAAATTTTTAGATAACATTACTTTTAGTAATTTTACTATTTAATACATTACTCTGTATACTTGTGACATGTGGTCAGGCGGAAGAGCGGGCCTGATGGCCCGAGCCTCGCCATATTAATAAAGGCATATTATTATTATTATTATTTAAAAATGAAATGACAATATGCAAGGAGAACGAATTGAGAACTAAAACATGTTGCTGCCTGTATCGGTTATTGTCATGAGGATGTAGGATGTTGAAATGTTATTGTAGTTAGCATAACGCCTGAAATTGAATATTATTGCTATAAGAAGTAAACAAATATCACAAATAAGGCGGCAAACTAAAAAAGACTTATTATTTTAATAATAATAATAAAATATATTTGTGGTTTAATGACTTCTATTTTTACAGTTATATGCCGAACATACCGAATGCATTGTAAATATCATTATTCTAACCAGTAATCCAATTTAAATACAGATAAACTTAAAGAGAACAATAAAGAAATACGGTCTCATACAAGCAACACGTCGATTCAGTACAACAGTTCTACAGGCCACCATCAGGCACCTCTCATGTTTTGACTGCAAAAAACATGGCGGCCCCTAGTTCGTCGAGCGTCCACCAAGAGTGCTGAAATCATAGGGTCAGACACTATGTAGTGCATTCAAGACCAACGATCCAAAAGAGTTCAATCTTTTCACTAGCTCCCTGCTGATTTTTTCGCAGGCTAAGTGAAGTCACTCGATGCTTTTTTACTATACTGGAGGTACTATGGCTGGAGTTGGCATACCGTTTTCATTAACAAGCACGCAAGTTAAGTAAGGGTCCCTGTTATTAAAACATTATTTCATACTAAATTTTTCAAAAAATAACGTAAATAACCGTATAAAAAGTGATTTATGATTAATCTAAACGCAAAGAATTGGCGTGATGGAGTAATGTGCCGCGCATCATTGGATAATAATATTTATAATACAGAATGTGGGTCGTTGATGCGAGAATGTCACTGAGGGATGAGAAATAGAGATATTTTTTTAACAAAACTTGTCTTTAAGTTGGGGTGGGGAATCGGTGAAAGTAAGAGTAGGGGTCCCTCAAATTAACGTAAGCCCAAGGGCCCCCCAAAGCTGTTAAAACGACCCTGTTCATTAACTCTATTTTCGTGTCACTTCCTTCTTGAAAATCGCCTCGCAAGATACATTGCATTCTCACTGGAAGACTACTACATACAATAATTCCCGGTTACGAGAAGAAGTTACTATAAAGCACTATGATATTACACAACGAAGGTTTACTCCTTAACTCCATACGCCGTAATTATAATCAGAAAAAAGTAAGACGTGCGATTCAATTTAAGGCCACAGAAATACCTCCCTCAACAAAATAAACACAATTACTACCTCACTTTCTGGTTCACTTTCATCGCATCGACAGGGAAATGTGATTCATAAGTATTTTAAAACATATAGAAGTAGCAGTTAAGGCATAGCCTTCGGTGATGTATAATCGCAGAACTTACTATTTATGAAATTAATGCATTATGGTAGGACTGGATTATACGCAATGGGAAATAAACGTTCTAAGTGTGATATCGTACATTGTGGTAGCACTGCGTATGGGAAACGTGTACGTAATGGGAAATAATTCGATTTGCTCTCTTCTACACTTTGGTGCGAAAAAATACAATGACAATGCGAGACAATATACGAGTAGTGATTCCACTCTCAACTTGCTGACAACAGGCCTCTTTCTGTCACGCCCCCTGCCCACACCGTCGTACTACGGCCGGCCCTCGGACCCGACTTAGTGAGAGAAGCGCGCACCGCATTTTACTCCAGCAATATTCCACTGTTTAGTAGATCAGTGGGCCAGCGCAAAGATCGCAGCACGAGCTGCAGTGTGTGCAACATTTTTTATCATTTCAAACAGGGTTCTGAATTGCATTGAACGTTTAATTCTTATACATTGTTGCCTCAGCAGTACTGGTGTTAAATGCACTTCACTTGTGTTCAACATGTTTTCATTTCACTACTGTAAATAATATGGTTAGCTTCAGAAGCCGGCAAGAAGCTTCAGACGTAGATCTAACATTTCCGTTTTTGAAATGAAAATAATTTATTTTTCAATTCTCAGAAATTGTGATTGCAATATTAAAAAATCTTTTTTTCGTGTTATGCTTCTAGATGTTGGCTTATGTGTTTAGTTAATAATGGTGTCTTTGGAGTTATTTCAAAGTCTCTAATTTTTTTGCAATGTCTACTGTATACGTAATTTCCTATATTTGGTGGGCCGTGATTGCTTCTCCGGGAGGGAGTAGAATCACTGAATTGTGGTAAGAAATAATTAGGGAGTTTGACATTCTATTTGGTAGTTACTTAACTAAATGGATACTTAAATGGGTATTTGTAAAATTGTGTTCGTTTTACAGGATGAAAGAGAAGTTTCGTTAAAACATCACAAACTACACATCATCCCAAGAACACATACGTGTTGGTTTAGATCGATTTTGAGCTTACCAATCGCTAAAATTGTTGGCTCAAAATTAGAAATACAGGAAACGAAATTAGGAGCAAATTTTTAAGAAGTGTTATGAGTAGTTCTACATTTTTATTTTCCTCATTTTAGAAAGATACCGATGTGTGTATGCCCGAAGACTTTGGCAAAATATTCCAGGCTTCTAATATTTTTTCAGGTTTTTGGGTTGTTTTGTTTTGGTATAATTAAAGAAGTAGTTTATTGAGACGATACGTGAGGAGTTATATTTTTACACAAATTAAAAGTTATCTCTTAAATCAAAGCTGTTTTCACCAAAAAAGAAAGAATTTAATGTGTTTGTTAGTTTTTACAAAATGACGTCTCCTAAATATTTTTTTGGAACATCCCTTTGGAAACATTGCGTGCTGGAAGAGTAATTACATGGATATCACAATGGTATTTTAATACGCCCAACTTTAATATGAAGATTATATTTCAATTTCTCAACTACTAGCTTGTTTAAATGTGAGTGTTCTAGAAGCAATAATATAATGAATAATATTAGACTTCAAGAAGTGACGATTGTACTGGAATTTCTAAATAGTGAAAGGAAAGGGATTTACATGTACGCGTAGGCTTCCGCGGCTCGAGTTCATGACTTCTAGGCCAGCCCGGACAGCCTAGAAGTCAGGGAAGGGATTTGCCAGGTAAACGTTTCATGTTTTTATCCTTTCATTGACAATCGAATTAGTTTGAGACGTGAAGCTGGAGAGAGACAGTTTTTGTGCACTTGACTTAGGGTCGTACAACTCACCTGGAGCACCGAACGTCTTGTCAGGCAGATTCGCTGGGCGACGTGACACAGTGGCCAGGCGCCACGCCGCGTGGGATTTGTCCGTTGTATCGTTGAACCAGTCGCAAGTGTCTCTCTCGAACCGACACTCGCCTGGCCTTACATGAGCAGAATCGGGCATAGCTGAAACAACAACCCTTTACATCAGGTCTTCTCACTGATTTCTTATTGCGCCTTGCGCTGTGGTGCGTCTTGCAACTTGGTGGGGAAACAGAATTCTGCTTTCCTTGCCGCCGTGCTTGCGTCTGGAGTGCGCATGTTGGGCGGATCTGTTTTACTCTCACATACCTATTGTTCCAACACTAAACAATGTTGCTTCTTGGCAGTGAATTGCGAGAATATGTAATGCATATTGCCGACATTACACGTTTGGACGCTGTTAAAGAGATTTGAAAACACTAGTGCAAGATTAATTCTCTACATATCACGACCAGAACTTACTGTGAAACTTTCTTTTATCTGATTTTCCACCACATATTCATTGAAAAAAATCTTCACCTTCTCTAGTTGCCCTAAAAGTTTGTAAAACTTCTTCTGGTAAATACACGCACTAATGAAACCGCAGGCATATTTTAAGCTAACGTGAAAGCCATTAAACTGTGAATTCATTGGTTCTTATAATACCATGCATTAGGATATTTTTAATTTTTTTTTAGTTTTATCCTGCTTAACGCTCAACATGTTTGGTTTTTCCGTTTTGCGAGCAGGCTAAGCTAAGAGAAACGTGAACTTCAGGGAAATCGTGAGATTGTATACAGAATCTGGGCGACGTATCACAGAAATTTAAGATAAGCATATGATGCAATATTTCTCAGACATTTTCAAATTTCCAACGAAGTCGAATAAAGAGATGTTTATTAGTGCGATGGTTTACATTTGAAACAAATGCATTCGTTTTATAGTAAAACAAAGTGAAGAATGCTAGAACCAAGAAAGCAGAACAAGCGAAAACAAAAACCTTGTTTGCTGTTTCTATAATTTGGTGGGCACTACGTATTCTTCCTTCTACTCCTAACACATCCATCTTCACTCTCGCTTTTGCTGAGGTCTAGGGGTAATCAACATGTGAAGTGAGAGTTAGGGGAAAAGGGAGAACCTCGAGAATACCTGCCGCGAACCCACTTGGTCCATCCAAATTGCCGTGGAAGGCGAGCAGTCTGGCCGCTGCGCCTCGGGTCGCTTTAAACGCTCTTGTCTTTATTCTCTATCGCCTTCAGAAAATGCAGGTATAACCGTTTCCGTAATTCGGGACAATACATTTTGGCGCTCGTGCTACGGGCTGATTTGCCTGATGGATATTGCGGCGGGACGGTCTCTGTTCTAGTCACGTGCAGGCAATGCAGGAACTTACTTTTGCAAGCTCCGTCGAACAGCGTGATGTCGTCGAAGCCCACGAAGCCGTTTGCGCGGCTGGAGCCCCAAGTGCCTTCCATGATCACCTGCGCACAGTTCTCACATGAGGGAAAACATTGATTACCTTCTTTTTCAAATTATGGTTGGTTAGAGTCATCAGATTGTAGCATTTTTAGTGATGCAAACATTGCCTTGAATGAGATGTTTCAAACATTACGTAAACT
Source organism: Gryllus longicercus (assembly GCA_038098605.1). Classification (NCBI taxonomy): domain Eukaryota; kingdom Metazoa; phylum Arthropoda; class Insecta; order Orthoptera; family Gryllidae; genus Gryllus; species Gryllus longicercus. The sequence continues at coordinate 412,054 of JAZDUA010000707.1, forward strand.
CTTCAATTCATTTAATGAAAAAACATCAGTAGAAATGAATAAAAAACGTTTAAATTTATGAAAATAGGGAATTCAGAACTACTGAAGGGATTACTGATTATGAGAAATAATGAATTTATAAATAGATAATGAGATTATAAAAAATATGAAATACGAAATAATCAAATGTTTTCTGAATGTTTACATATGTTTAACACAGTTTTTGCCATTTTGTTAACAACAAATATAATGCATTATGTTATCAATATACGAGTGCATTAGTACAATATTATTCTTCACCAGTAAAGTATAATTTTGTAAATATTCAGATATTATCACGCAAACATAAGTAATCAGGAGGAAATTCTATCGAATTTAAATGACTAGCCTGGAACTAATGTGGTCTATAGTCTATGTGATACAATGTAACTTAAACCACTTAAGAATTGACCGACATTAAAACCATCTGCCAATACTAAAGTGATAATTTTATTAAGCAGCACCTACAATGACAAATGACACGTAGACTACTTTAGAATGTATAGATGCTCACCTGTTCAGATCAATATTACCATATCCTGGGTTTTAGCCACAATGTTTCATATACCACTTTAGTTCCAGGCCAGCCAATTTCTTTTGAACTCCTCTGACTATTAGAGGTATAAAATATCATAAGAATTCGGAAGAAAGCGGAAGAAGTTAAGTTAGGGAAGAAAACAGAAATCCAGAACATAAACGAAAACTTGCACGGACGTGCACGAAATATATGAAGAAACCCATTCAAAATGAATATAACAAGGTGTAGAGCCCATTGAAGAAGTGGCTCTAGTGGGGACTATGGCCTAATAAACACGATTGAAGATCCTGGGGAAAGCTACGAGGAGCGTCGTTGAAATGTTGAACTGTATGCATGTATTGTGTACATATATTGTATTGGCGTTAATGTTAGATGCTTATTCATATGAATAAGCCAAATTAGACCGAAAAAGTATAATTGGTGGCTTGGATATTACAGGTTTGATGTACTATACGTTGTTAAGTGTGCTTTCCACGGACATGGTATTACTGAATAAATTGCTCATTTGGGTGTTTAATGTTCTGGGTTGTCAGGAAATTTAGTGAAAATATTTCTGCGTGTTTAATGTCAACTTTATAGGAATACGTATTTTCAAAACTACAAAATAACAAGCAAACGATATTCCAATTAAAGGAAATGTCACCATGAAAATTGACAAATATTACGTAATATTCATAAAGCATTTTTTGATGGACTGATTTTAAAGAAAGCTAATTGTTTTAAAAGTAGCTAAAAGATCACAAGTTGACGCAAGATGCAAGTTATTGATTGCAAGTTAGCAATTACTGGTTGGATGATAATTCCTTTGTCGTTAAGAAAACATTTTAAAAGAATTGATCAGGGTTACCAAGAAGATCCCGCGTTCTGGGTAATGTTGCTGGCGTAACGGGACAAATGGCTTCAGTTGACGCGCCCAGAATCAAAACTAACCCGCTGGAACACCACATATCGACCAAGATTAGCTCAGAGCTAGTCGTTTCCGCTATCTCAGCAACGGCCCTGACCGGGAGGTACTAGGCTTCGAGTCCCGACGGTCACAGATTTTCGACACTAGCTAAATAGCTACATGAACTACACTATCACATCTTGAGGCCAGTCTGGAGCTTAGGTGGAGAGATGCCTTACTGGGGGAGATATCTGAAAAGAGAATCACCCCCCGCAAGCCGGAGCATAGGTCGGCGCCGGATCTCACCATTCAGTGAGAGAGGCAACCGCTACCCCATCCATAAAACAATCACTACGCTAACGGGACTAATGACAATAACTGTACCCGAGTCCCGTGCTCGGAAACATCAATCAATCAATAAAATACCGTATTGTTATTTTGAGGCGCGCAAGACTGGAGCTGCGACGCGCGTATACTCACCGTGTGTGGGCCCGGGTCTGTGAGTGGCACCTGCGCGTACCTCCACTCGGGCCCCTGATGGTTGTAAAGCCGCCACACGGGCGTCGCCATGGGGTGGCCGTTCTTGTCGGTCGCGCGTGTGTACACGGCCAACGCTCCTAGACTGGGACCCGTGTTGTCGATGAAAGGCTCGTTCAAGACAAACCTGCGAGCGATTCATGTGGAGTAGATACCCAACTAATGAACTTTTAGGACCACTATATGCGAGACTCAGAGATCTAAAAGTCTCTCAAAATATGTCTAAAGTAAAAATACTTAGAAATATTTTAGCTATATATTAAAATATTGAAAGTAATTGTATTTAGATTATTAAACTTAATCAGCATTTTAATAGATATTCCCTGGTACATCTGTCCGAGCTTGAGGACTTGCGAATATGAAACAAATATTTTAATTTTTGGGGTTCTTTTCATGAAACCCTTGGGCGTATTAAAAATTTCCCCCAAAATTGCTTACAGCGTTTTCTTGTTTTTTGTGCTTGAATAGAGAAAAGTACACTTATATGTATGGTATAGCCATAAGCTTTATTAAAATCGTAGAATTTTCTAAAATTGAAAAGTTTAGGTTTTAGAACCCCTCCTACAACTACATAATTGACACTAGAGGGTTTCATAACAAAATCTCCTCTTCAGAATTATATTTCAAAATGATGAAATGTATATTTTTTTCAAAATATGAATTGTTTTTGCTAATTTTGAGTCAGTCAGTGAGTACTTAAAATAATACAAAATTTTCTAAAGAAAACTGCACAAAATGATTTCTTTAAGTTTAAGTGACCTAATAAATATGATATAGGAATTTCATCAAAACCTCTGAAATTTCAAATATTATAAAAAAGTTCATTTGTGAATCATGTTAAAATTAAAATTTCCCCTTCAAAATTAAATCAAGAAGTTTTCGATTCAATGCAATATATTCTGCAATATTTTATCTTTTCCTAATTTTATGAACACTTTTTTGAAATATTAGTAAATAATATTTTTTCAAAACCATTCCAAATTTTTTCTTTGAACTTTTCGTGAAGATAGACAAGACTTAATTCTATGGTATAAGTGCCGTTTTTATGAAACGTTTTGAATCTAATAATTCCTATCAACCAAAGTTATTTTTTATTATTATTTAAAATTATACCTACTTCCCTGTGCAGTGTAAAGTGTAAATCACGTTTGTGGTGCAAGTTGAGAAAATCTGCTTTACGCAATTGCTAACATTACCAAACTTCCACGAGGTAAAGAGAAATGGCGCGTTCTTTGAATGTTATAGAAATAATATTTGCAATATTGGTGTAAAGGTGCCCAAATCAGACCTCAGAATCTACTCTTTGAAGAGATGATACCGTTTTCCGTGGTTTCTCCAATCAAGTCCTGGCGAATACTGAGCAGTATCCTAACAAACAGACCACGGACCGCCCGCGATCATTCTTCCTCTTCCTTGTCCTATCCTCACCTCTTACTTACACACATACACACACACACACACACATTTTTACATGCACTACACTACCACATGTCGGAAGAGAAATCGGGAGCTCAAAGCTTGTCCCGGCTGGGGCGGTGCCCCTCTGGTGGGAGATACCTGGTTGTGGAAAACTCCGCAAGCCGACGTGTAGGTTGGTGTTAGATCTTGCTTTCCACCGGGGGAAGATTACCGCCAACACCCGCGGAAAAACATGCACTACACTTTCGGAGCTAATGATCTTAACAGTTCACGAACCCGGAATCTAATGAATCAGTGAATCAATTGAAGAGATGACAGATTAACAAGCCCAGCCTACCAGAAGGACAGGCAGCGCGGAGTCTCGCCGCCGGCCAGCTCGGGCGAGGTGAACCACGCGCGGCTTCCCGGCCGCTGCACGTTGTTGCGCGCCAGCGTCATGAGGAAGCCCTTCTCGGAGCCCAGCGTGTGGTCGTGCGTGGACGTGCGCGTCGCCTGGCCGGACACGCGCTCCCAGTCGATGTCGTCCACGCGCTCCCGCTGCGCCGCGTTGCCCCACGCGCACTCGTCCACCTCGAACGTGCAGTCGCCGGGCATGGCGGCCGCGATCTGCGGCTGGGCTGCGCAACGCGACACGCGCCCGTTGCACTGAGAGGAGCAGGACCGGCTGGCACGGCTTGTGTGTAATGGCGCGACGTTGTTTCCGAACTTCAGTGTATGGGAGGGAAATATATAAATGAGAAGGTATTTTGAGGAAGACTGAATAAAAGTAGGTGAAGTTTTCTAGCGCAACAAAATTCTTGGCATCACGTTTTAAAACAACTGGTTAAATTTAACAATCAGTTTAAATAATTTATCAAAACATAGTTTTATTTGGCAATAAATTTGTTGTTGCTATGAAACTTTTTGAGTTTATTGCTGCGTTCACAGAAACCACAAAATTTCAGTTAATTTCCTGGTCCTTGTTTTTAATCCGCAGTTATATTAGAGCCTTACATTTGAACGAAAGTCATGTAAAGAAAGACTTGTTTCAAACTACTCTTTACAATATATACCATTGGTTTGTCAATGAACCAAGATTTAGATCATAAATGGTTCAAGAATAATTTAAATTTTGATTTCGAATGGAAGTTATGACAAAAATTGGGTGAATTCCAAGTTAAGAGCAATCGATTAATACGAAATTTGATCGTCGCTGTTAGGATTTAGAAAAGAGACTGTTCTAAATATGAAAAATTGAAACAGACAATTATAGAACCCAATTTGAAAAATTACATGTATTTTATTTTAAAAGAATAATTCCAAATTCATGAAATCACAATTTCGTGCCACTAAAGGGACGACTTCACATCGAAACTGTGAAGATTTATATTTTTGGATGTCAGAATTTTCATATATTTTGGTTAACAGCTTTTGTACCCACGCGATCATAAGCCTAATATAACCGGTTTAATTTTAAATATAGATATACCACAGACTACAAAAATTGTTTATCTTCGTGAAAATGTAGTTGAGTGAAAGGTAAGGACTCAGCTCCAGTCTTCCCTATACGAAGTACTTAGAAAAGAAATGTTGTGCATTTTGAACCAATCGGAATCATTAGATGCTTCAGTGAACAAGACTTGTAAAGGTAGAGTTTAGAGCATGAAAAAATAAATAGCTAAATCACATAAATAATAAATCACATTGTAATACACTAATCTCTCGCATTTGTGATTTTGTCAGGATTATATGAGTGTCAAAGAACGATGAGCTTTTATTTTCGTTGAACTTATACGTGAAGGCTAGGGGCGCTAAATGCAAATATTGCATGAAAACGTACTTTTGACAGTTGCCATCATAACAGTGAAAATTACTTCGCATCCCGTGCGACCGACAACCGCATGGCGCTGGATAGTCTGCGCCCGAGGGATCTCGCGGTGCAACAGGCGGGCCGGCGCCCGCACACAAAACAAAAGCAAAATGCTCGTGCTACAATTGTCCGAACATTCGTATTCGCAAAACATACGTTTGTCTATTTATTAAGCTAAATGGTGAAAAGGAAGATTGATATACTCATAGTTCTCCAAACATGCAAACTGTTACGTAGGTGTACTTACAAATGAAAAATTCAACATTTTGCAGACACGGGTTATTTTGTTCTAAAATTGTTTATTATCTGAGACCCCGGTTGTTTTTATAACACATTTTGTAAGATTTTAGCGTGAGGCAAAAAATCGAGTTTGCTGAAATGATCACACTAACGCATACACTGCGCGATTTTATTCACGCAATTTATACGACTTTAAAAAAAAGGGTTGCACCTAATTAGCACTAATTAGGATTAAGATTATTTATGGGTATTAACTTACTTGGACAACTGCCTTGTCTGAGGGAGAGATCATCCAGAGCGATGTCACCCAGATTGTTTTTCCCTACTGTTCCTTCAATGATGATCTGTAAGCAAATGCCATAAATATATTGTTTTAAAGGTTTCTTTTTTTGGTCAAAAACAGTAATAACTTATGTGTCATATGGTGAACCAAAATTTTCGCAACATTTCTTGAGCTCCGGAACAGAGTTATTTCAGACCAAAATGCCATAATATTACGAATACTCGTAACATCGTAGATATAACTTACAAGTGCATGTAACGCACATAGATTGGGGTCACAAAACCAATGAACGTTCATTAAACAGGAAATTTAAGAAATGTTCCTTTGGTTACTTATCTATTTGCACGTCTACTGATTCCTTATCGCAAGTTCGAAAATTCAAAGAATGACAAATGTGCATTTTACTGAATGAATGACGCTAAGTGCGTATAGCTAGCTACACAGATTTAGTTTTTTACTGAAACAAACCTTTTCTGCCCAAATAACATTCTCCTTTATAACAATGATGTCCACATCAGAAAAGTACGACGTACCAACATGAAGAAAAAAATGTTTATCGTGTGAAAATTACAGTGAAAATATGAATGTTGAACGCAGAACAAGTGCCAGCTAAAGTAATACACAAAGAAAATAAAAAGAAAATAATAAGTGTAAGGAATTGCGTTATCAAAAAAAAATATATTTCTAAGGACTTGAGAGTTTCACGGAAGATATTAGAGTACAGGAATGTATATAAGGAGAATTTCCCGGGAAATATTGGTGACAATTTTTTGGAAGATATTTACAAAGAATGTGGGTGCCGCTAGATTGCTTAAGTATTGTTCAACAAACAGGACACCAGCAAAAAAAGCAAAAATAGATTGCGTCATTCGAGAGGTTAGGTCGCCTGACCGGCTCGTCGCCGTGAGCTTGAGCAATAAAGTGTCGAGAGATCCGGTGACGTCTCCAGCATTTGTTAGTCATCGCTGAATTGTCGTCCGCCGATGAGGAAGGCGCACCCTAATTACAGGTCCAGTGTCGTTCATTCTCGTTAATGGCGGTGCCGGAGCTAGTATTCCCGGACATGGTGGTGTCGTCGCCGAGAACGATCAGAACAGAGTGCATTTGTGCCCGGCTCTATTGCAGGTATTTAATTGGCTGTCCGGGTGACGCCGCGTCCATGGCAAAGGTGCGTCACACGGACAGCCAATTAAATACTGACTCCGGCCGCGGAAGCCTACGCTCTCTATTGCAGGTGTTAATACAGGAATATGAAGGATATTATCACACAAGCGAGTGTTATAATCTGCATGATAATATTTTGATGCACATTACATCGAGTTTCATACAGTACATTTTTAGTAATGATAACTATTATATGTTAAAGCTTCACTTTAAGTCAAGTCACGGAAGATTTAGTCAACACCACTTAGCTGACAACTAGCACCTAGATGACCTATAGTGTTTGGCTTTTTCAGTGCGGTTTATCGTCGGCTACCCGCGACTCGTTTCAACAGAACAGTAATTTACCAGAAATATGGCCAAAGAGTAATTTCTTCTCAATGCTTGGTTTAAAAAACTCTCTGTGGTTCGTAAAACAACTGTACAATAATAAATCTGTATCATAATGACTCATCATGCAACGAACTGCAGCCTTCTAATATGAAAATTATAAAATGAGCATAGACAAAAAATATTATTCCAGTAACTGACCCAATGGCCTTGTCTGCGATGGATAGGTGAATGAATGAATGAATGAATGAATGAATGGTGCAATACATATGCGATAATGTTGTTATAATACGAATAATGGAGCAACGGAGGAATGTCAGGCACGGAGAATCTGGAGAATCGCAAGGAACTCAAAAAACTGTATAGTAAATTGGTTGTGTCCATCACAAATGGCACTAGTAACAAGGTCATTGACCACACTACTCAGAGATGGAAAGCTAGAGCGTTGCTCTAGGGGCCACCGGCTGCTCCCGAAGCGGCTACTTGCCCGGAAGGAGTTGGGCGCGGACACGGGCACCTCCGCCTGGTACCACGCGTTGCCCGCCTCCCCGGCCAGCCGCCAGAGGTAGCGCGGCTCGCCGCCGCTCTCCTGTAGAAGCACGCCCAGCATGCCTACGCCGTTGCCGTACATGTGCGTCCAGAAGCGCAGGCACAGCGGGGAATCAGGACCTGCGAGCAGGAGGGAGCGAACTGCATTCCTTTGCGTCTACGCTCAGCGCCATTTACGCATAAGCATAAAGAAGAACGGGCAATAGGATTGTTACCTTGAATTCAAAGTTTAAACAGGGGAGTTTTCTGAGTTCAGGATCTGGTCAACATCATCCTAGGTGCAATATATTGAAACAGAAGTACCCGGGTTTTTTACGTATTTCAATAGTATTATTTATTATTCTAATAAATAAAATAAAATTCCAGTAGTTCATTTACAAATTGTGAGTTATTTTTATTTTCTTCCTATGCTGTCTTTGGGTTTCGCAGCTCGCTTAGCTAGCTCAGAATATACGCAACTGTTGCCTTGAAACAAATATCGTATTAGTAATTCATACCGAAGTGTACATAATTAATATCCAAACTCTAATTATGTAGTAAGTTGAATCAAAAGGAAACAGGAATTTTGGTTTTCAGCGCTGAGAGGGGGGAAGAAAAGGACACGTCGTCTGGAGAGTATCGGTTGGTATTCCAAAAGACAACTCGCTCTCTAACCTGGCCGTCAGTGCTGTTGCGGCATACACAATCGCCAGAGTGAGAGAAACCCTCCATTGACGCGCAACGACTTATAATTAAGTTTCTAGCGAAAGAGGTGGTAAAACCGTCCGATATTTTAAGACGACTGACACACAGTTTAGAGATAACACTGTGAAGAAGATGCAACTGTTCGTACGGCAAAAATATTTTTTTTAAATGACAAGAAACATTTGGCATTACAGCTCACTCACGGCGCCCACCTACAAGTTCGACAAAGGAGAATATCCGCCTTGTGTCCCGTCTGTTGGAATTCGCTGCAGAAATGTTGCTGAAATTACTTCTGAACTCAAAGTACGTTATGGCAGTGCTTACTACATTTTTACAGAAACTCTGGGGTTTCGGAAATAATTCGTAATTTGGATACCCTCTTTTCTCTTTTTTGATCCTATAATGCTGTCTTGAAATAGCAAATGGCTTGTGACACAATACCAGGATAAAGGGGATGATTTTTTCCATCCCCTTTTATCTGCGATAAAACATTACCTCCTGAACAGAGACAATCCAGAATAGAGTGGCACAAGAAGTTCGAATCTGCGCTTGCGAAAGCCTAAACTAGACTTTTTGCGGGAAAGGTTCTTGCATCGCTCTTTTTTATTTCAAAGTGGTTGTACACATTTATTTTCTCCATTAACGTCGTGCTGTAAACGCTATTTCCAACTTCTGGACGTAGCAGAACATGCATATAATCAAAATGCAGATTTCCAACCCCTAAAGTGATCCTGCTTTATGACAATTCTCAGCCACATACCGCAGCTCTAATGAGACAAAAAGGTGTGGTATTGTCCTGACACACACTAGAACATTCACCCTATACTCTGGAATTGGTACAGAACGAATTTAATTTGTTCGGATCGCTGAAAGAAGCCCATAGAGGTCAGCTATTTGAAAACGATTTTACTTTTGAGGCGTCCGTGCTCATTTCGCTGGTGTCTCAACTATCTTCTTTTTATGAGAGTATTATAAAAAAAACAATTTGTTGAGCTGTGTTTCTAAGTCAGGGGAGTATATATAAGTATAAACATGTTAACATGTTTGTATGGTTTTGAAGGTTCAATAAATGTAAATTTTAAAAAATCCTGTGTGTATTTGATTCACTCATAGTCCAGTCCGATTAATGTGACCGCCCGTCAAAATTCCGAATAGACCCATTTCGCTGCGCCAAGAGCTTCGAGTCCGAGAGTTTGGTTCTGGATGGTATCGACAGGGAAGTGGAGACATGCCAACTCCAGCGCCGTGGCTAGCTACGCATGATACTTGCCTGCGAATCCTTGGCGCGAATAGCCTGATCGAGATGGTCTCACAGATCGATTTTAATCGGGTAAGTTTGATGGCCAAGGTGTACTGTAAACGCATCCTGGTGCTCTTCGAACAGCGCACGTACACTGCGATCTGTATGCCTCGTTGCATTTTCTTGGTGGTAGATGCCGTGTTGCTGGAAATACAATCTGCATTTAAGGGTGTTCATGGCCCCAAGGATGGCTGCATACTTCTCTTGATCCATTGTGCTTTCTAGAATGATGAGATTAGCCAGGGAATGACACGAAAACATTCCCCACTCCGTCGCGCTGTTCACTCCGACCCGGACCTGTCCGATGATTATTGCAGGGTTTTTGCGTTCAGACGTTTCACGCCGTATATGCCAACGAACATTTGTCCGATGGATCAGAAAACGTGATTCATCTGAAGGCCACTTGTCGCACCTGATTGGAGTATTGTCGTACAAATTCCAGCCTTCGTCGCCGATGAATAGCAGTCAGCATGGGTGCATGAACCCCTGCTGTGGAGACCCATACGCAGCAATGTTTACTGAAAGGCTGTTGAGAAGATCTTGTTGGTAGTTCTAAGGTTCATTTGGTCGGACAATTGCCCTACAGTTGCATCTCTATTCTCTCGTGCACATTTCTGCAGCCGTCGTTCTCCCCTGTCATCTTTGGACCGTGGTGCACCACAGTTATCTCGGTGCCGGTTTTGGATATCGCCATTCTGCCACGCACGGTATACTTTAACTACGGCGGCACGCGAACACTTTGCAAACTTAGCTGTTTCGGAAATGCTCCCGCCCTTCACCCGAAAGCCAATGATCATACCCTTTTGATCGTCCAATAAATCGCTCCCTTCTGCATTGCTCTTTTCCGCTTCCATCCGACAGGCATGTATGGCCTCCAATGTTATTGCTGACACCTGCCGTCTGTGAGGGTTATTGCACGTTTACGTTGAACATGGGCGGTGGTCTCAATAATGTGTCTGAACTGTGTGATGGCGCACGGCGCAATTATAGCCGACTGAATGAAATAGTTAAATCGTTCGAGGCAAGGTTCTTAAAGTAGTGATTTCAAGCTTTAATGCCATATAAATTAAAAGTATTTTCTGTCGAAAAATCCAGCACACGATTAAAATATTTTCTTTTATTAACTAAGAAAACGTATTGTCGAACTCTGTTAATGAAAAATAGGATAAATTTCATTCTTATATTTTTATTGAATTACTTCCTCTATCACAATGTTAATTTCAACTTGAGATATCATAACTTTTTGACGTATGACTGGACATTTTCCTTACACTTTTACGCTGACGACATTATTAATCTTTGGAGTACATAAATTTCCAATTTCATCAGCTCTGCGGCAATGAAACTTTTTATCACTATCCTTGTGATAATGGATATTATAGCTTCACAAACAGTAAAATGTCACAGAAAACAGGTTTACAACTTCTTGGCATCTGCATTCTTGCGGCCTCTTTATTCTTGCATTTCTAGCATCCACATTCTGCTTAGTAGTTGCTGACGAAACATCATACTTATCTGTGATGCCAACCCTTAGCCTTTCTTGAGTACTGAGCGTATGTGGAGTAATCATCCGTCAACGAACTTGGTCTTTTTGTCTCGTCACGTCGCAGTCAGTCAGTGCCTTTTATCCCTTTGGTCAGGGACTCGGCGCCGTTGGTAAACAGGGTTCCAAACGGTCACCCATCTGTGGTATCTTGAACTCAGGTACGTGGTGTCATCCATGGTGTCATGGAAGCAAATTGGTTAATGACGCTGGCGTGCTATTGCCAGTAAGCTACTTGTTAATCCTACGTCACCAATACTCTTCAATGAACGCATCAGTGTTTGTTCAATTGCCATGTCGGAGGAAGTTCATATCCAAAATTTTTTGTCCTTCGGATTATAAACCATCGCTTGGTTACAAAACCCTCATATTCTTGATGACTAAGTTTCGTTTCCAGTCCAATCATATCTTGTAATTATAAATGGAATGCTTTTTCATAAGGGAGTTCACTTACATGAAAATGAGGAAGCGTATTCTTAATGAATTGTAAATGTAACAGTCAAACTTCTTTCCTTTCAGCATGCAGAAATTTCTTTACAGTAGTTAGAGTTTTGAAATATATACATATATAACCCACAATCGCGCAGTACCTTCATTGTTAACAAATTATTCTACTTTTAATCACTCCATAATAATTAAAAATATAATCTAATAAGAAAATATACGAATTTTAGTTGTTTTTACAAAGAAATGAGTGTTTTGGGACAAAGTGTAGAAAAACTGGCATTTTTGGACGTAGTATTTGTACAAGATCAACTGCCAAACATCGATGCTCAATCGACGCAGAGTTTACTACTCAATAATTTTTGGTAAGAATAAACGTTTCTACTAAACGTTTAGTTTCGGAGGAATTTGATTAAATTCATCAGAAATAGTAGAAAAAAATTGACTTTACTATCATAACTACTGAATCTCTAATCCAAATTGGGGCAAACTCAGATTACTTATATCAGAGACCTGTTTGAGTAATTGAAATAATTTTCAGAATTCCCCCAACTTTTGGGACTCTTTTTGAACCTAATTTTTACCGTCCAATCAATGTTTATATGATTTCTGGTATAAAGCGATGGTATTACGAATCATATTGAACGGCAAACGGTCATTAACATAAATAACAGTCAGGGCTGTTACAAACCTTAGCTAACGCCTAGGTTTTACAAACTTCAACCGCATCTGTTCCTTTTGGATTTGTTTTGCCGCTCGGGTTAAGTTAATATTATATACAAGAGGAAGGTTTGATGTACGGTGTATTATCGAAAGCATTAACCCCTATTGCTCCCTGGAAGATAATTTCCAATGCAGAAAGTTCCTAGAATTAGTGTAATGACCATGGCGACCTTCAGTTCCGGGGATCCGTTTGGCATGCAACAGAGGGCATTGTCCCTTCCTTCAAAAGAATTCGATTTCCATTCGTTAGTGAATTTTCGTGGATTTCAGAAAGTGGCGAAATTTCTGAAATATGGCAAAACCAACGCTATTAGTTCCCAGTGAAAATTGATGAATTTAATAATACATAGGCAGAGTACGATAACGAACGTAAGTTGTTTTTACGACAGTGGTTGCAATCAATATGTTTAGAACAGTGGAGTTTCACTACAAAGTCTCCGTCATTTTATTTTCCTTCACTTTGTAATTTTATCGTTAAATTGAATACACCATTTCCCGTTGTCAAGAATAATGGGGATCATATCATATAGTTATATTTGCAGTAGATAATTTGCATGTACAAATTTTTTATTATGTTGTATTAAATTATGTTTTGATAAGATTTATTATGACTCATGAGGTAATGCTGTATGTTTTTATTATAATTGTTCGTTCATCTATACAATGGTTATACACGGAGCAATTTATCGTCCGATCTGAGAAATTTATCGTTAGATCTCCGAAATTGTACTGATAAATCGCTTCTTTAGGGGAGTGTAGATACTAATAAAGTTGTACGATAAATCACGGCTATAATTTGAAGCGATACGTTTTTGTTGTTTGGCATAAAAACAAAAAAATAATCTGCACATAAATCTGTCAAAATATTTGCCGATATTTCTAAACCACATTACGACATGTTGGAGCTCTTTTGTGTTTGAACGGTGGTAGGATTGCGTACTCATGGTAGTTAAAGAAATAGCGAGCAAAGAGTTTATTATGGGTTTACTCGAGTTATTCTTACATCATCATAATCCGTGTTAATGGAAAACGACTAGTTCTGAATATACAAACAAAATTATTTTTAAAAAGTCGATAATTAGTTAGTTGCATATAGCAATAGGTTGTTTAAAGAACCATACATTTGTACAACAAAAAGTACAAAACCTTGGAAAAGCTTTTCGGAAAGTGGTAAGAAGAGTAGAGGAGTCTAAAAAAGAAGCGGAGCTGGAGGTGATAATATCGTAGGCAATTGTCTAAGAAGCGGCGTCTCTTTTCGGTAGCCATGTTTTCAACCAGTTTGAACAATTCCTTGTTCTCCTTTTTATTACCATCTTTTCAATAAATAACGCACCAGTTTCGTACGTGTTCAACTTTTACAATGAACAAATTCAAACTCTCGAACAACTGTTCAATTTCAACGGTTAATTGGTCATATTTTATAAAATGTCAAAAGATAACCAATCACAGATAAATTAGATAGTTTTGACCAAATAATCGTTATAAACAACACATACGTAGAAGTAAACTGGACCAATTAATGTCAGAAGAAATATTCGTTCAATAAAACTACGTTAATAGATCGCATACGATTTAACTGAGAAATTTATCTTAGCAATTTATGTAAAGATTATTTGTGCAATTTATCGCAACCGTAAATTATTCCGCGTATATCCCCCTATTAATTCAATCCATGGCAAATTTAAAAAGACATTGCATTAGAAAATTTCAATAGCTATAGCATCAAGTTTTCAACTATTTTCTAGTCACAGTTGTACACTCATGTGCTAATAATGTATGATTCTTAAATGGTCCTAGAATATTATATTAAATTTGTGAATGGAATTTTCGTGATGCGATCGTCATCATTAAAGGAGTACCTATAGTAGAATGGCAGTCATGGCGCAAAAATGCTCTTGAATCATTACACTAAGAACTTAAATTTTTATTACTTTACCCTTTCCATAAAACTACACTCATTAGTTGATCATTTGGCCCCATTATCCTACATTTTCAAAATATATCCATGAGAGATGCAAGCCATTCCTACCCCCGTCTTATTGAAGCCGAGTATCTCCTTGTTTCATTGAATTTGTGCTTTTATATCTAAATATCGTTTGGCAACCCACAAGAAATATTTAATTATATATAAGGTACTGTTTGAAGTTGTTAATTGGTCAGTAAGTTAGTTTTAAATACCTATCTATAAAAGCTTAATTATTTGTTAAAATCGGTAAAAATACCTAGTTTTCTTTTTGATGAATTATTTATATCCTTCAACCAGAAAACACGGTATTTGTAGAACATTTGGAATATTTTTAGTTTAAGAAAGTTGTTTTAGTATGTAGTTGTTAATATGAATTATATATCAAGAATTAAAAATATTTTTTAAGGGAAAAATATTTTGCCATTTCTTAGTTGTCACGATATAAGAGATTTCAAAAGCATGCTGTCAAGATTAATAAAAAGAAACTCAATAGGATTTTGAATGTTGTTTTTCCTCCAGGGGAGAATCAATATCTGGATTAAAAGTTGACAGATTTAGCCTCGAGTTATTTTCAATGTTGAATTTGTTTCTGTACTCATAAAATAACTAAAGTTGGGAAAGTGCGTTCAGGCACATAAGTGGTGGAGAAACCCATCAAACATCCCAGTGCAAGTTTGGCAACTTCTGGATATCGTTGTCAAACATTTATAGAGAACGGGAGAGGTGATACTGTTAAAATAACTGATTTTAAAGTCTGGTCATATGATAGTTCACTTAACGAGCTTCATTTGATGGCAGTGTCACTTTCGTTATGTGGTCTTCTGCCTTTGAATCTTGACACTCTTGACCGTTCTGCGGCCACTATTTCGCTTTCCGCGGCCCATTTGTGAGCTGCGGTCCAAAGGTTGGGAACTGCTCCCATGCGGTTGTGCATATCGGTGATTAGAATGCCACGGGTTCGAGCCCGACTAGGTGCCGCATGATGTACTAGACATCAGCGTATTTTATCTATGTGAATGTGCAGAAAATCTTATCGTTGTTTACAGACAGACGACCGTTTTCTTCTAAACCAAGGACCCAAGAACCCACAAAACCTGGCGTCTGATTACACAATGTGTCAGAGGAAGTAATTTATTACATATGGGAAAAAATTATCCAGTTTTTCGTTATCAGGTACCAACAAAACGAGTTTTTCTGTACAAAAATAGCCATTTTTCGCTGATGCATAACATAACTTTCTCTTTATTACTTAGTAGTAGGCGAGGTAGTCAAAACGAAAACAATATCTAATGTTTCATTTTAAAAGAACATATCAATGTATGGTACTTTTATGTGAGCGTCTTGATATACGGGTGAATATATAATTTAATTTCTGCTGGGTACTCAATAGGAGGGGACAGAATTTTCACTAGGTAATAAGATTCATCTTGTACATTTTTAATTGTACAACCGTAACTTATACAATCGTAACTCGATAAAAATGATTTTTCCTTTGCCTTAGGTCACTATGGCGGATGGTCATACGGTCGGCCACACACGGCTAGGGTCCCAACAGATCTTCTGCGGCAGTTCTTCTGAGAGGTGTTGGACCGATAGAGCGGATCTCGCTCCCTAGCGATTTCCATAATTTCTTACTCATCAAGAAATTCCTGTTCTGTCAGCATTACCCGTATTACAGTGACGCACATTTGCAAACGCTGTCAAACACTCGTACCTATTGCACGCGGAGACTTCTACGACGCAGGGAGAAAAATGTTGATTCCACGGTATGAGAAATGTTTCATTTATTGTGATGATTATGTAGCAAAATTGTTCAATATGTGCTGCACCTTTTTTAAGGATGTTTTACTGTGATTCATTTTGACGACCTAAGACATCTTATGTTCTGGATACGCCTCGTACTAAATGCAAGTTTGAAATTATCATTTCTTTTACTTTTAGTTGTTTATAATTTGAAATAAGTTTTACAGGACATTTTCAATTTCTTATTTTTTGGACACTTCGGGTGGAGGTAAGAACTAAATCGACATTGACCTAGTGAATGTTGAGCAGTTCCTTACATAAAGCGTCCCGGCGCGGGGGCACGAGCCGTTGGCTCCGCCTTCGCCTACCTGTGGGTTCCATCTCTGGGCTGTTGAGGCGCGCCGTGTCGCCGGGCCGGCGCGGGAAGCCGCTGTCGATGTACGCGTAGCCGCCCTCGGCGCCCCCGTGCTTGAAGCTGGTGCGGTCCGTGGCCGGGCCCGTCGACGGGTTGCGGCTGCCGCGGCCCTGCAAGCGAGATCGAGCTGTCGAAAAGAGGTTCAAATCATTCGCTTAACACTCTCATACCAATGCCATTACCGATCCTGATAAACATTAGGAGGGAGAGGGTCAACGGCTGACCCCAGAATAAATTGCAATAGAATTAAAGGAAATAATATTAAATATTTAAGACTTAATTCTGTCTGTATACAGCAATATAATTGATCATTTTCTGCACGTTTTTGATAACATAGTTCCATTTTTTGAATGTATAGTAAAGCCGTATACGTATTCAAACCTCGTTATAAAGCGAGTGTTCGTTCACAATACTTATTGGCGCTATAAAGAGGTTGCTGTTGGAGCGAAGTCACCAACTATCTACCCACTAATTTGTCATCAATATTCTTTGCTTACTTCTATATCAGTTGCAGTTGCGATTTGTAGTGTTTATTTGGGATATCCAAACTACCAGAACATCTTCTAGTTTCTTATATTTTGCACATTTCTTAGAAGACACACATGTTTCCCCCATCCACTTATTACGTATTATTACGTTTAGGGGTGGATCCAGCCGATAATTTTTTTGTGGGGAGGCATCGTAGATTTTTGTTAAATAATAAACATATTTGTTATTATATTGAATATGATTCATGTACTGTAGATCTGATACTATACAATATTACTGTTTAAATATATAATTCGAACATAAATAAATATTTAAAACAATTTTTCCAAATAAAGGAAGGTAAACAAAAACTTTAGGCCTTTTGTTTTTGGGGGGCATGGCCGATCCGCCAGTGCCCTCATTTATCTGCTTATTGGTTTACCCCACAATAAAGAAAAATGATTTGAAACATTCTGCTGTCCAGCAGAAGGATTTTCTTCTCAATAAGCATACAATGCACGCTTCTATTTTGCAGTCAAATTCGTTCGCGTGATCATTGTGCACACACTACCAGCAGGTTGCTACGTCTGCTTACTTAACTTAGACTTACTTAACCAGGTTCATGAAGGTCATGAGAACTGTGGACCACTCGTAGAGTTCTCAGATGGTGGAGTTCCTGGGAGGCGAGCGAGGTCGGAAGGGAAGGGATACTGCTTAGCAGTTCTTCCCGTGTACAAATTATCCGAGAAGAAAGCGCTTCTAACTTTGTCTATACCATGCGTGTCAAACTGCGCCCGAACGAGGTACTTGCCCGCCTGGCAAACTCGGGGTTCCTGCGGGCACGGGCAACTTCCTCTGACTGGACTCTCATTTTCACTCGAAATCCAGAAAGGGGTGTACACGCGGAAGCTAAAACGGCGCAAGGCGGAGAGTAGTGGCTTCAAAATATGTTTTCCAGATTTGTTCTTTCAAACAACCGAGATTCGAATTATGATAATATTCTTTATTATTTATTATTACTTCTTCATGTTTTTCTCTTTTTTATTCTGCCTGGCATAAACATGAAATGTTGAAGAACTTCAACATTTACAATGTTGCTCCGATTGAACAACTGTTCTCTATATCGTCAGACACTGAAATAAGATTGCGAGGTTTTGATGAGCGGGACTAACTCTAAGAGAACGCCAAAGTTTCCATGAAGATATTGAGCATGGCGACGTTTTCGTATTATTTCGTAATGATCCGTTAGCCCTGCATAGCGCGCGCCAGTTTTTACAACGATTCAGCGCATACGGGGGTGTTTGAACCGCACATCGATTTTACTTTATCGTATACGTATGTATATAGGTAGTATACAGTAACTTATGTAATGCTGCAGAATATCGATTTCGAGATTTCAACGTAAATACTCGTTTTCTGATCCCTTAAACCGAAAATGTGTTTTTTACAAACAAATTTACGATTGTATTCGACGGTTCGACGGTTGTATTCGACGTGGTTGAGTTTTTTCAGATTTTACTCAACTGAGGTAATGATGCTGTTTCCCGGAACCTTCTTTTACTGGAATGAACTAATGTTCGGATTCAGGCAAAATACTTTTGATCAGGCGAGTAAGCGCTCTTCAGTTTATTAGTCCTAATGTTGTGAATGATAAGTTGATTCCCAATGCGCGAAAAACGTGTGTCATTGAAATATAAAAAGACTGAAACAATTTAATAATAAATTTTCGATTTATTAGTTAAAATTACGTTAATATGCCCTAAGTTATTGTAGATTTAATAAGTACTTTAACCGAAATTAAGTGGATCATTGAATTATTTTTGAGACTACTGTCAACGCAATCTCTGTGAGCTTTACCTATTTGCATGGGCATATCGAAATGCATGTTGTGTAATGCTCATATTATGGGCTTTCAAGAGATTCTCTCGTCATACCTGCATTATTTGCTCGCTCATCGAAGTAGTCAGCACTGGTTTGAGTACATCGGCTATAATCTCTAATACAAGAGCGTGCATTTATATTTTGCGTGATAACCACACATATTTGGACACGACGATTAATATCCCATCATTCATTGCACGTTGAAACAAAGCAGAGGAAAATGAAAACCGGGCGAATACAAGTGATCAGTATTACTTAATTTAAAATTACTGAGTAAATATGTTTGCAATAATGACAATAAAAATATTACGGAAGAATTTAATTGTAACTCTCTTTAGAACGTTCTCTTTAGAACGTTGCACATTACAATCTCAGCTGGACAAAAATAGTACTAATGTAGTAATGTAGTAATAGTACTAATGTAGTAATAAAAAATTCTACATTGCTGTATCTTTCTACTTAAAAAGTACAATTCACCTCAAGGGTATTTCTCTCTTGTTTGTTAATGAGCGCAACGAGTTCCAGTACATGTTTTGCTTAACAAGATGTTCTATTTGTAATATATGGAAAAAAGCTGTAGAACATATCGACTATTCTTGTAATAAGCGTATTTAACAATGATTTTGTGACATTTTGTTACTTTTTGACTAATATACTAATTTAAAGTGTCTCAGGCGTCAATAAATAAAAATAAAATGTCTTGTGACTTGATTTTTCCCCATAAAATTGCTAGCCCGATCTGTTTAAAGAGTTTATTTCTTTTATAAATTGGAGGTATACTTGAAGTAAGTTTCAAAGCAATTCCAATAATATTGTTGTTGAGAAACATTGGTGAATGCTTGAACAAATTTAATTATTTAATATAAATAAAATAAAATAGAATGAAATCTACAGAAATATATAGTATTCCTTCTCAGATAGAAATGATTAATCCAATTCATAAAACTAAAAAAATATTTTCCAGTAATAGAAAGGTTTCTCAAATCCTTTTACGTTGGCGATACAGCATTATAGTCCGGAAGGTCCATGGATTCGTGTTCCAATTGTGGCAGAATTTTGATCCTAGCTACATAGTTGGGTCGAATTTAACCAATTCTAGTGGCTGGCTGCTAGTTTTCCACGGGTTGTCCGATAAATACAGGTGGATCGTGGAGCAGTGCCCTAATAAGAGGTCCGCGGACCGCGCACGATCTTTCCTTCCTCTTTCTTGTCTTTCTTGTCCTCTGGCCTTACTAACACACGCACACACACACTTACGAGCAGCCTCTGATCGGGAGGTTCTAGGTTCGAGTCCTGATGATATCAGGATATTCGACACTAGTTTGGTAGCGAGGTCGAGTTCAGTCATTGTCTGCAGGAGTTTTATAGCGGCCGGCTTCTCTGATCGATTTCCGTGATTTCTCCGATCAGTAACAGGCGAATGTCGAAGCTGTACCCTAACAAACGACCACGGACCGCGCGCGATTTTTCCTTCCTCTTCCTTATCGTATACTCACTTCTTACTTACGCACACTTAAACTTACATGCACTACATTACAACACATATCGAGAGACGGGTGGGGAGTTTAGAGCTAGTCGCGGCTAGTGAGGTGCCCTGCTAGTGGAAGACACCTGGTTGGGAAAACCCCGCTAGCAGTCAGGTAAGTCGGCGCCGAATCTCACCATCCAGCGGGAGACGATCATCGCCACATCACGAGAAAAAACATGCACTACACTTACGAGACCTTAGTAATTTACGCGGCCGGAATGACTAATCAGTGAATCAATTTACGAGCACCACACTACCACACATGTTGGGAGGCCAGTTGAGGGCTTACTCGTATAGCTATACTTGGAAGAAGAAACCTCGAAAGCCGATGTGTATACCGGTGCCGAACTCAAGTTACAGCGGAGGAGGAAAATCGCCAATACACCATGCACTACATTTATGGGACTAATGAGCTTAGTAGTTAGCGCGCCCGAAAACAATATTTACACAATCATTCACTCTATCCCATTCAGACGAAGGCAGGGATTCCTGAGGAAGCACATTTGTGTTAGGGTCTCACCAGCGCCCAGTCGAAGTCGTCTTCCTCGTCGTTGGTCCAGCCGCAGAAGCCGCCCTCGAAGGTGCAGTGGCCTTTGCACTGGCTGCCTTCTTTCAGTCCTATGTTGTCGAGGGCGTTGAAGCCTCGGAACTTGCGGTAGGCGTCGTTCACGTCTTTTGCCAGACCCTCAAACACGATTCGATGGTCACTGTTCAGAAAAGCATAATGTCAATTATATCAAAATATTGTCACATTTAACTATTTATCCTCCAAATCATGAAACATAATGATAACAAAAATATAATTGTTATAACATGATTAAAATGTAATGATCGTAGAAAGTAGCGAAACTTAAAAAACATCCTTGAAAGAGGAATTCTTCTTAAAGATTTATTTTTCTACATGTGCAATCTACATGCTTTTTACATATCAATGAATAAGCAAAGCAGATAATACAATTAAGTAGTTTGTGTATGTGATATTATGTAATATATTTCTCTCCAGACGCCGTCCTCAGAGGGAAGAACAATCCCCAAATACACCCGTTGGGACCACCTGTTGCGTTTAAGTCTGGGTCTCCTAATGAAAGCTCCATCTCAACCCTTGCTCGAACAAAACATTAATTCAAACTGTTTATTCAGTGTTTGTTTGAAAATGTCCCAGAATTTGAAAACCCCGCTCAAATTTGAAAATAATTCAATTGCGAGTAAAATTCACTCTAGAATATTGGAGGATTTATCAGAAGATTTGTGGTGCTATGGTACGGCACAAAAATTAAAAGAAACCAATAGTTTCAAATGACGTTTGCAATGGCTTAAACATAATATGATTATAAATTACAATACAATCTTCGTTTACTTTTCACAGGTAGTTCTGGTTGAAGTTTCATAGGTAGTTGACGCTGTCAGGTATATATATATATATATATATTTCCGTTTCCGCTGTCAGGTATATATAAAGTTTCATTGTATCTAAGAAGTATATACAAATTTAATATCGAGTTTAAAATTAAATAACAACAAAGAATGGCGAACAACTTCTAGTTATAGTGTCTCCATTATTTCTTCCTGTGCTATTTTTAGTGGTATTACTAATAATGCTATCCGTAGCTTGCCTTTGTGACACTTGAACCGTGGCAACCAAACAGAGATCGGCTCAAATTGCATTTACGCACAAACAAATCTTTAAACAAGTTATCCTCTTCTACATTGTCGGCTTGCGTCTAGACTGGGCATCGAGAAGCTTCCGGTCGCAGGCACCTGTTGCGTGCAAGCCTGGCTCACCTGTTGAAGGTGAAGAGCACCTCCGCCTCGCGCCACTGCTTGTCGGTGGGGTCCTTGGTGCTCCACAGCACGCGCTCGCCGCCGGCCTCCGGGTCGCCGCCCGCGGGCATCAGCAGCATCCGCAGCCCGGCCGCGCTCAGCCCGTCCACCCAGTAGGAGAAGGTGACGCACTGGCCCTCGGGCCCCGTCGACCCGCGCACCCAGCTGTCCAGGAAGGCGCTGGTGCCCACGCGCGCGTCGGGCGTCTGCGCCAGCGTCACCAGCGACGTCTCGAAGAACATGTAGCCGCCTGCGACAACCACACGGAGTACGGACCGGTTTAGGTGGCTCATTGATGGCACTGCAGTGCCTCTGATCGGGAGGTCCTAGGGTCTGAGTCGCGACGGTGGCAGGATTTTTGCTAGACAGCCAGGTCGAATTCACTCGCTGTCCGGAGGTGAATCCTAACAGCTGGCTACTCTGATCGGTAGTTTTCCGTGATTTCTCCGACCAAGATCAGGCGAATGCCGGAGCAGTACCGTAACAAAGTGGCCATGAACCGCGCACGATCTTTCCTTCCCCTTCCTTGTCCTATTCTCTCCCCTTACTTACTACATGTACTACACTACCACACATGTCAGAAGATCAGTCGGTAGCTTAGAACTTGTCCCGGCTGGGGCTATGCCCCGCCTGAGGGAGATACCTGGTTGTACAAAACCAACAACCCGACGAGCAGTTCGTCGTCGGATCTCGCCATCCAGCTAAGGAAGACCACCGCCACATCCAACGAGAAAAAATACACTACACTTATGGTACACACGACGTTAGTTGAAGCGCCCGAAATTACTAATTAATCAACCAACCTACGAATTACGGGAGTGCGGGGTGACGGCGCGCCGGGTGCTGAGATAGCTCAGCCGTTTCACCGTTGCCTATACAGCAACGTTGATGGGGAGTTCTAGCGTTGAAGTCGTGATGGTGTCGGATTTTTGACACTGGCTTCAGAGTTGAATTTAATTCAACCACAGTCTGGGGAAGATTTATACCGACCGGCTGCTCTCATCAGTGGATTTTCGTGGTTTCTTCGATCATTGCCAGGTGAATGCCGGAGCAATACCTCAACAAATGGGCCACAAACCGCGCGCGATCTTCCGTTCCTTAGCCTTGTCCTCTTTTCTTCCCTTACAGATATGCATTACACCACCAGGCCAATCGGAAGCTTGGAACTTATCCTTGCTGGGGCGGTGCCCTACTGTGGGAGATACTTGGAGAGGGAAATATGCACGCTGACGTGTGGGTTGGTCTAGGATCCCACGTTTCAGTAAGAGAAGATCACTGCCTCCTCCTGGGGAATAACATGCACTATTCATACGGGACTAATGATCTCATCCTTCTACCGTGCCTGGAATCAATACTCTCTCTATCTGTCAGTTGGATCTGTTTCGGAAGCAAGCTCTTACCACGAGGTCGGGCTCGGGTACAGGACGTAAGGCATTTTCGAATATTCTTCTCCGTCTACCCGTACGTAACTGTCCATCCCTACGAAACTTTAAAGATCGATTGTGAATCCAGCCCCGACAGAGAAGTGTTGATAAGGCGAGACCCCGACGATAAGACGAGAAGTGTTGACTCGTGCATTACTCGTGTTTTCACTTGCAGGGGTTTCTTTCCCAATCTAATTTTGTACGTCTGTTGCTAGAACGTAATTTATTTACCAAACGAAATTCTTATTTGGTTTTAAATTCAGAAATATCTACAAAATATCATACTGTGTTAACTACTGTAAATGATTTTCGTGAAAGATAAGCAATTACGCACTAGATAATTTAATACAAGCATCCATGTGGATATGGTATTTTTTTAAATCAGCTCACAGGGTGGCGAAAGTGAAATACCATTGACCGTGAAGTGATAAAATATTATTGTAAGGTTTTTATTATACTGATATTACTTGCACCATCATTAAATGTGAGAGCAGTTATTTATACTTTGAGATCATGCACCTATTTACTGTCTGAACTAAATATGTTAGCTACAATCAAATCTAATTACTTTTATGCACCTTTTAGAAGGTGATCTGTCCAAAAGCACTGTTATTTGAAAATATCATTCGCCATTCAGAATATGATTCATATCATGCATGAGAAATATTTACGAATGTTCAGAAATATTTCAAGTGCCATATATTACAAGAAAAACGCGTAGAATATTTAAAATTACACCCATAAACCATACAGTGGTTATCTATAAAAAAGAAAACTGCATTACACGTATATACAACCCCTCAGGGCAGGGTGATAGTAAGATGGGGTCATGCGCTATTCATGGTCCACTGCTATACAATCGCCCAAAGCGTATCCCCTGCCACGCAATTCGCTTCATCTACATAAATTGTTTCCAAACGTCGTCTGGGCGATGTATTGATAAAAATATTTGAAGAATTTTGCTGAAAAACGTTCCTATAATGAGTTAGATTCTCCAGAAATGTAATCCATTTTGATTCGGAAAAGTGAACTACGTCACCATATTCTAATGTAATGCTTCGCTTCACAAAAAATAAAATTTAATATTTTTGATTGGTGCAACTACAAAAAATCTACGTTTTTAATTCTATCTTTTAGGATAAGCAAAACAACGGAATTGTATTTGCACTGATGAGAGCAATATCCTTGTCTATGAGCATTGCACCTTTAGACACCCGACATGCTCGGCGGGAAGCCTATCCAAAGACCATTATCATCATCATAATCATTATTATTATTATTATTATTATTATTATTATTATTATTATTATTATTATTATTATTATTATTATTATTATTATCACCATCATCATCATCAAACTGCTTATCAAATGCACAGTGATATCAAATTTCACCGATGAACTTGAAGAGATGGTGTTCGTTGGGAGGTGTAGATATGTTCTAAGGACGTAGAATTCTTGAGAATACATAATTAAAACAGCTGTATATAGTTTTGCTACAACAACACGTACTTTCTTGCTATATTGATAACGTTTACGTAATATTATAACACTACTGTAACCTGAAAAAGTGTTTCTAATGCGCACTATTTTTACTCGCCCTGGGATTGGAACACACGAATTTAGATTTAGCAAGCTTTGAGCGTATTCACTGTGCAAGGCAATTCACTATTATGCGTTTGGGCCCAAGGTGGGGGCGGTTGGGCGAATACGCATTTCGCATGGAACAGAGGAGTTCGGTCGGGGGAGTGCGTTCTTCGCCGCTCGCTCACCTTTGTCGTCGCCGCCGGAAGCGTCCTTGGGAGGGCCGCCCAGCCAGTTGGCCATGGGCCCGCTGCCCTGTTGCCACAGCAACGACGTCCCGTTGCGGATGGTCCACCCGCACAAGTGCTTGTCGTCCGTGCTGCCGAAATCGCAGTACTCTGCAAAAGGGTGGGGACGTATAGAGCGGCTCGTGCACACTGTTTCTCTCGGTCTTTGTTTCAAGAGCGTGCTTGCGAACAGTGAAAAAGCTGATGTTGGGAAGAAGGAACAATGCAACCAATACAATAGACAGACCGGGACGTGCCATTGGTTCTTTTCTATGGCGTTTTTCAACCAAATTTCATTTAAGTGTCGGCATTGCATTTTTGTAAATAATCATTAGTAGGTTGCTTACTTCGCATTGTAATTTGGAGGTTTTCAAAATGAATTTGTAATTTTAGTTTGTGTTTACGTTAACCGAAAATGGAGACCGAAAACAAACTCGAATATTAATGCAAACAAGTTCACGTGAACATTCCGGAATGATATAAAAATTGATTCACCTCCTTCAATAGTAAATAATTTTAATAAGGAGAATCATGGAGGACTGATGTAAATATATCGAATTATTCTTATATTGACTCATTTTCACTTTCTTTTACTTAGAAAGAAGCGTTTTATATTTTGTTTTATTTACAATGATTTCTGAAAATTTTTGAAAAATGTATGAGAAATTGTTAATTTTTTTCATCCAATTTTCTAATGCTGGAAGAGAAATGCTAAATAAGTTAATAATTATTTGTGTATGTTGGCCGAAGCGCAAATGCAAATGTTAACATAAATAAGTTAACGAGAGAAAATACTTCTCCCAATAACTATATCTACAATTGGGCTGCACAACTCAAACTCTTTTTGAACTTTCTTACCTAGTCTTTCCTCTTCTTCTTCTTCTGCATCCGGTAGCACCAAACAGAAATGCATGGCAACCCATTAAAGCAGCGCATATTAATAAGATAAACGGAAAACAGGACACGCATTTGTTCCAGACATGCATTGAGTTCGCGCGGCCTTGATATTTTGCGTGATAAAGGAAAGAACACGCCAGTCTGGCTTCTCGAGGTAGCGCAATAAGTGCTCGTGGTATTGAATGATTGCGCACGCTAGGGTTTGAAGTGTGTTCCTACCGCAGGTAGAATCGAATGGACATGCATTTTCAAGACAAAAGGACCGGACGGACCCCTACAAATATTCTGCCTTTGGTAAATCATTGTTTTAAAAATGAAAATAATTTCATACTGGATCCCAACTTCAAACATTTCTGAAAATCCACCCTTCTAGAATGTACAAAGAAACATAAGTCGTGTACGATAAAAGTCACGAAAACATGATTTTATGTATCTAGAACGCATCGTTTCTAAGTTATGCCTGATGGTAGCGTGTGTAGCAGTGTGACGTGTGTTGCAGATTGCATGCGCGCCTGTTGTTACCCTTATATCATAATCTGCGAACGTTTCTTTTCGTCTCTGTTTGATGCAGCACGGAGTGGGGTAATTACCTCCAGCAGTGGCACACTTACTGGGTTTTGTATAAATGGTTTCTTATAAATTGAACAAAACCGCCATCTTCCCTTAAGTATTATAAATAGAGATGTTTAGACATTTGAAGATAAATGACTTGTCGTTTATAGGTATCCGTCCAGATTTGAATTAATGGAACATGTAACGTCTCCATCTAAAGGTCAGAGAGACTGCCTCTTAAAATCATTCAGTCAGTCTTGACCCAAAGGAACTGGCGAGATACCTTGATTTTTGTCAATAGAAATGTACTATTATGCAACATAAAATTGAAGGGAAATACCACTATTTTTAGAATATATAATACTAAAATTGAATTAGTCTGCATGAAAAGCTTTCGTAATTGTCCCGTGTTAATATTTTAGATTATGTTAATTGAAAACAGCTAAAGGAAGTAAGGTCTAGAATTTACATTGCATCAGGAGGAAACGTGAGAATAACTATTAAAGCTGTAAAAGTGTACTAATCTCGAAGATATATTTTCTCAGAATTGAGATGGATAGAGTTTATATTAGGATATTAAGTAAGAGCTCAAAATAGAGTGGCCGTGGATTTAAAGAAATCTTGGGGTAAATTAAAAAAGGCTTTTCACCCGGAGGTTTTAATATTTGCGATCGACAACCTCTAAAAATTATAATAATAGAAGGTAAATGTGAAATATAACGACAATCACAACCTGGAATTTTCGAAAGCAAATACGTAACTACGATACTATATATTTAAATAAAACTTTTATTCCAATCAAAAGTATTTGAATATTTTATTAACTATTTATTAAATAATTTTCAAGAATTCACTTAAAATTACTACACTTTCTACCCATGTTTTTGTCGTGACAAAACAACATTGACCTGGAATGACGCGTGTTATATGCTTGTATACAAGTAAAGCAGAGAAATCTATTATTCTAAAATCAGCTTAACATTGAAAAGAAAACGAATGACCAATAAATGAAAGTTCATTTTAAATTGATTTATATGAAAATGTGAACGACAGCAAAGATAGGCATGTAGCTGAGTAAAAAATAACACAGGATATTTATATTTCTAAAAACCCAATAAATAGAAAGTGGTCAAGAAATTGAGTCTGTAGCATATAATTTATTGAGACACACTAAAAATAAATGTATGCATTTTTTTGTTTATTTTCTGCATTATTTTATAATTTATTCTTAAATAACTCTGGCCGTTATCTCTTACTTGGTGAGACCCTCCTGGGAAAGTGTAAGTGAGAAATTGTGGCTCTTCGTTCTGTGTCCTAAGCAGAATTTAATTTAAAACGTTTAGAAATCGTACTGAGAATTAAACATCCTGAATATTTTTAAAATATAATTTTGTTTTTCTGCTCTTAGAATAAAACATCCATATGAATTTCAGAAATCTTTAATTTTTTTAAGTGAAATATTTTTAGTTAAGTGAAATATAAATAGTTATCTGGAAGTCCGTTTTTCGTCGTAACTTAATGTATCCAATTTATCAGACATTGATTTTCAAATTTCTGAATGTAAGTCATACCTTGTCGTTGAAGCCATTAATTTACATGTTCTCCATAAAATTTCATACTTTGGTTATTTCGAAATCCCGTTTATATCTAATTTCTTGTAAACGCTTTTGATCTTGCACCTTTCGTGACCTAGAGATGTCTTCCGTTTGGCTGAACCATTTTACTCCTTATACAGCCACCGTGGCACCTACCAGTCTACCGTTCCACCCCGTCGACGTGACGCGTGTGCCCATGTCTGCCATACAATGGGGCAAGCGTCGCTCGTGAGCTCATAGCACTTGCCCCGACTTTGCGGCACGTAAGCCATGACGTAGGGTACCGTAAACCGGGGTGACTTGAATGAAGGTAAAGTCGTACCCAAGTCACCCCTTCAGATGGTGTGACTTAGGTACACAAGTCTATTATCTTGATATTTAGGCTTTCAAAACGTATGTTTACATCTTACCCCACTGGAATTAATTTGGACCAAATAAAGAAGATAAAAATAAATAAATAAATTTAGTTTCGTTGCAAATATTATTACAGGGAATTACTATTTCTAATCTACAATATAAATCTGAAGAGTTGAAGATGCCTGTTTTGGTGGGTTTATCCCTCCTGGATTGGTTTAGATTTAGTTTTAGATTTAGATTTATTTAGTTACAAAACAGTTAAAACTGTATGTGACCTATGGGGGAGAAGATCATCTGCGCACGTTTTCTTGAGTTCCAGTTTCCCTTTCCACCATTTTAACTATAAATAGTTGAAAGATGAGTAAAAGTTTAAAATAAATGAATGAAAATAAATTTAAAAAAGCGCGAGATTAGCCATATTTGAAAAAAATAGACATTGTCGTTCTCGAGTTATAGAAAATTTATTTGCATCGGTAAACGAATTGCAAGTATGATTTTTCTGCATTGCTAACAAAATAGTAACTCGCCCTTACCTCTACTCCTACTATTACAAGCGAGAGGAGAGTTCAACAAAACGTGCGCATAGTGAAGCTACATTTACATCCAGAAGCAAAACAAGGGGCCATCTCAGCATTTGCTCAATGCATCAGGGAAACTGGACAAAAAACCTGATCGAGATGGGGGTCATTGACCCGGTTGAGGTCGTACTGGATGATTCCCTCCTGAATTGTCTCTTATGTGCTTTTCTTTTTTTCTTGTATGTTCGTGGCGTCTTTTAACTGGGTGTGCCTAATAACGAATATAAAACACTGTCCTCAAGTCACCCCACCAATGTTCAACATTTCATTAATAAATCAACAAAATGTTTTAGTTACATAAATTATCACTCACAGTTACCAAAATATATGTACATGGCAAAGCAAACTAACTTCAAAACGAGATGTAACTAATAAGCACTCTACACAAAACTCTGCAAACCTTGAAACACAAGTTATTGTAAAAGTAGGCGGAAAAAAAGTCGTGATATTTTGTGGTGTCTGAGAATTACTTTTATTCGTGGAGAGTCATTCTAGCGACTGGTTTAGGAATCACCGCTCTATTTTATTTACGGTTACAACGACGTCATTTGAAATAAGATATCGGGTATGTCCCCAAGTCTCCCTCCCCCAGTCACCCCAGTTTACAGTACATAAACAATTTTTGTCTTATTTCATTTAACTTAATATATTTGTTAATATATGCATATATCTCATTTTTGTGTATGTTTGTTAATATATACAAAAAACAATATGTATATATTTGTTAATATATACATATTGATTGATTAGATATTTGTTGATATATACATATTGATTTTTGAGAAAATCGTTATGCCTTCCGAGGTGATAGAAGAATTTAACTTATTTTTAGTGCGCTCTTTTCTTATATTTCTTTCCCAACCCCTGTGGCGACGTTCTCCTTCCACTTCCCAAAGGCGGTGAGCGTTGGCACTCACCCGCGGGCTCCTGCCGCTTGTCGCGCGCCGAGGGCCCGTCCTCCGCAGCGAAGTCTGCGGGAGCCGCGGGGGCCCAATCGGGGCCTGGGCCGGGGCCGGGGCCCGGGCCGGACTCCGGGGCGAAGGGGACGGCCGCCCCCGCAGAGAGCCACGCGGCGGCCAGCGCCAGCGCCAACGCCAGCTGCGCCAACGGCGACGGCGTCCGCCGCCCGAGCAGCATGCCGACCGGTGCCCGCGTACCCTGCGCTGACAGCCAACCCACGCGGGGACGTCGGCAACGCAGTCTTCTGTAGCAAGAAATTGATAAAGATGACTTTTTACTTTTTGATGATCTGCTTTGACGGAGAAAGGTAAAAATCAGCTCTTCACGACAGAACTTGGGAATATAATAAAATTTTTTTCTGAAGGGTTCATCAAATTAAAGAAAGACGCATCCCGTTTTAACAGAATTTCTCCTACGATCATTGTAAATCAGTGTATTCCAATCTCTTTTACACATTGCGGTGTCGGAAACCAATTCCTCATATTCCACGGTGCCTTTTAAGATAACACCTGATTTATGAATATTATGACTGCGATCTGGCGCACGCTGGCAAAATGAAAGAAGCCGGTTGTGCATGTCTGTTTTGCACATTGTTTCCTATAATCTTCTGAGAACATTAAAAATTGCTGATTACTTGTGTGCTTATATGGGTATGTGGCACGAAACATTACGAGACATAATTTTCAATTTTGTATATTTACGTAAACACTTGCATTATTTATAACAGCGATTACGCTTGAAAGTGTCAAGAGTAAAAAATATCTTTCATCAAAAGTTCTAATATTCTTGTAATTATCACGTTTTATAAAATACGGATAAAGCGACATTGTTACATGATCACTTATCGGAAAGAAATATGTCGATGTCTTGAAAAACGAAATGGCAGACGTTTGTATAACACGAAAGATAGAATGTATCAATTAAAATGACAGAAAAATGAAAGAACTACGTATGTAGAAAAGTATTCTTAATAGATAGGCAAATGATATATTTCGCAATTCTCATTAGATAGATCAATGGAATATTGCGGAAATAATATAATTAAATCCTGTTAAATGCAATTAACGTTCATACATTTATTTTAAAATATCTTATATTTTATTGATTTACATATTATTGATCAAATTCACGAAACTTGTATTTAACCTGTAATGACCTAACGTTACCCTATTGCGACACGTAACTTGTTTTAAGATTTAGGCAAACACGCGGTCCTTGACCAGTTGATATTTCCAGCACCATTTCGTCTCCCGGAAAGGGTTAGTGATTCATTTCGAAAGATATTCCTTTTAGATATCTATAGTAAATGTTTTTGCAGTTGAAGGTTTTGTCCACTCGCATTTTCGAATTACGAAACGGATAAAAATGTTATTTTTCAACAAGTTTGTGAACGTATTTGAATGGTACATTTATGAATGTTTGCTACAAAGGTTTCACTAAGAATGTACTGTAGGCTATATGCTATTTAAAGATGCATTTATAATATGGGAAAATAATTTGGATCAATTTTGTATTTTTCACTTCCTTGCTGTCAATAAAGATTCAATTAAAACCAAATATTTTCCAAGAAAATTTACAATCTTTGTACTTTAGTTATAAAAATAATATTTTAATTACTTTATTTGTAGTAAAGAGGAATATGTTAAAAAAATGAATGTGTGCATTCAGTCCAAATTGGAATACCGGCTTAATTTGCAATCAATCTCCAAAGATGGACCTCAAAAGAAATGCTCGAGTGATAGTACAAAATTGAATGAACAGAGTGTGCATTAAAATATCACTAATCCGATTTATACAAAAGGTATAAAAAATTCATGTAATTCATGTAATCATTGAATTGGTTGAAAGAAAGTACCATTTTCTCAGGAAAATACCAAAGACAATCTACTGATTTAAATTCTCTCTCCACTCTAATAACTAAGGTAATATTTAGAAGCAATGATTTCAATATTTGAGAGTGAACTTGCCTGACAAGGTTGAAATCTTCCTATTAATTAAAATACTACGTAAAGAAAACATTATGGACTGTAATTTTTATTCAATTAAGTAAAACTAAGCTACGAAAAGTGTACATCTAACATGGTGGATAATATCTAGTGGATAGTATTAATCTCCGCAATTTATCTGGACAAAATGTTTAACACTGGGTCTTATTGTAACACACCGTGTGTAAGACAGTAATCTACATCCCAGATACATTATATTTCTTTCTTTCCCGTTTTACATATCATACATAACGCAAATTCAATATCAACGCGATAGTTATTTGTGATCTTGTGAAGAATTTTTATTTTTATTTTCTTGAAATATTTTTTTCTTGCCAATTCGATTGTTCTAGTTGATTTTTGGATGATTTGCCCGTTGTTATACCTGATCTTTATACTTTTTCGCTTCTTTGAAAAGACACCTCAGACGCATGAGAATAATTTGCCAATCGTTTTGACAAACCTTTTAGTTCCATTGTTTCTTTTGTGTTTATAAATAGCATCATATGAGGGTTCTGAAGTTTCTCTACCATTTCCCTAATGGTTCTTGAAATAGGTTTGCTTGTTGTCTATTTCAACTGCCAGGGTTAAATGGCACGAAATATCGCATTATATTTACGTACTACATGCATATTTGCACGAATTAAAACCGCGTAATTACGGTTTAGACGTACTGTAATTGTATAATACAGAATGTAAATAAAGTGACTATTCTTCAGTGGCAGATAAATAAATTGACATTTGCCTAAACACTTAGCTTTATTGTTAAGTAGCTTTGATAAGTTAATACAATTGGTCAGTATATAATAAAGTCAAAAGAATAGGACTTCGAATTTACAATTGTTCTACTGAGAAATATCGAAAAAAATTAAGGCACTAATCTAAGGCATACGTGTCAAAATTCACCGTAATCCGGAAGCTCCCTGCTGGCCGGATGACGCCCCGGCGATGTTTCTGTCAAGGGAAGCCTACGATTGCATCATAATCCCTTCACAAATAACATTATAACTCGCTGAAAGAAAAAAAAAAAAAAAAAAAAAAAAAAAAAAAAAAAAAAAAAGAAATATTTTGCATTATTACACTTTCTTAATAAATTTATTTCTGAATAATTATCATTGTAAAATTAGTGAAGGGATCTTAACCCGCATTTCCAATTCAAAGAAAAGAGTCGGTAAAATATACAGCTATTTCTTATATTTATTTAAGTATACTTTTTCCTTCCGTCGATTAATTTTGATAGTACGTAATGGTTCTCTCTTTATTGATATTTGAAAAGTGACGGTCTGTGTATGCACAAATTAAAAATTTAAGTTATTTTAAATTGTATATAGAATTCATATAAAATAGAATTCGTAGAAGAATATTTGATGCAATTAATGTCTTTTGAAGAAATAAATAAAAGAAATGAATATCCTGAGCTTGAAAAAAGTTTTCCTGACTTATTCATTAGACTAGATAGTGAAGTCAATATGATAATTAAAAATATTATATGAATATTACCTATTCCTGCATTGCATCACAATTAACGTAAGGATCTCAGGTGCTTGTAAAAGAAGCACAGGAGACAACGCTACAAAGATACCAATGGTATATGGAAAAAAATCTCAATCAGAGAAACTCAGGTGTAATAAAAGCAAAAACAAAATGAAAATAGAAAATAATGCTGATAATGGTGGCGACCATGTTGTACGTACGGAATCAGTAGCAGATTGTCATAGTATGCAGCGTTCTGAAACCCGAGGAACGGTTGGCGAAATCAAGTACGACTAAAGAGGAGACAGTCAAATGTGCTCAAGACGAAATAGGGTGCAACGTGGTCTCGATTGGCAAAATAAAGGGAAGAATGAATGGCACTTAAAAATGCATACTTCTCTGTTCATTTCAGAACTAAAATCGAATTCTCCATTTAATATATATTTTTTCTCTAAAAATGTAATGCTTACATTCTAAGAGTGCAACTGCTGCCTATTTGCTAACATTCTATGTGCAACTGATGCCTATGAGTACTTTGTGAAAAACTGTATGATCACCAACTGACCTCCTCACTATAGAAAGAGGCCTTAGATTTTCAGTGATCAGATAGACTTAATTTAAATAAATTGTTAATATCTTCTATTTTAACATTCAGGAAAATGATACTGATATATGAACAATATATCAGTATGAGTAATATTCATTATGGGTTATCTTTGTTTGCAAATGTAAAACATTATTGATCTGTTTCTATTTATTTTTATCTGTAATGTTCTAAGTATTTTTTGTGTCAAATATTCCGATTTTTTCCGTGGCCAGTGTTACTAGCAAAAGCTGAGCTTTATTTCGTACAAATTATTTTCTAAGACGATAAAAATATCTATACTAATCTATACTTCAATTTGCATCCAAAACGTTTACTGTACGTTTGGCGAGATGTAGATCAGTTGCACGGATACAAATTATTGAAATTATTGCGTTTATTGAAATTATTCTCATAGTAGACCTTCAGGAATATACTATTCATAGAGGGGGAAAATAGGTACTACACGAGTCCAGAAATGCATAGTTGCGCGGCTGACCAAAAGTGTATTTGCTTTTTGGACACCTCCATGTTGCTTGTAATAGAGTATTACAGAGACGTGCAACTTTTAAGTGACGTTCATGAAATTCATCACTGTTGTACTTTTAAATTGAAAAAGTCTGCTTATACGAGTTATATTCTCATATTCTATACATTATATTCTTCATATATCATACGAAGTTTTCAAAGTGAACCACCTCCTTCCCGAATGTAGGCACTTACCTTTCTTCAATTGAAGGCAGAAAATCGATTGAAAATGTTTTATGTAGTGCCAGCAAACAACTATGCGCACGGGAATTGTGTTCATGAACGGCAGTCAGGTATACCACATACTAGATACGCTGGGTAACCATATAAAAATACGTACGGACTTTAAATGCAATTATGCATTTCCGTGCCCAAGTTGTCGCAACTTTTTACTTTATACTCCGTATAGAGAAAGTTATATAAAAGGCAGAGTATAGGTAAAAAGTCTTCATTTTGGACATAAAACGCGATTTATGTGACCCTGATACCGAGGTTTTCATTCGCGCATATGTAGCGCAATGAAAATGCACATTTTGTGAGACCTTGATAAAGAATGTTTTTTTCTCAAATCATCCGTCTGTCTGTGAACAACGCTAGCACCTAAAGTATACACAAGATTTTCACAAAAATAGATATTGCCTGATTGATCTGAGAAATGTCACAACCATTTCAATGTGAAACGGACCTTCTTAGTTTTGGGAATCCTTCACAAGAAGTCGCAAGGATATTTTTAAAACTTCTCAAAAAGAGGCTAAACATGTTTGGTTTACTTTTTTTGCTCAAATACAGTCATGTACATTGATAAAAATGGCGCAAAGTTTCGAAAATGATGCCAATTACTGAAAATGGTCCAATTTTCAGTAAAAGCTCTGAATTTTTAAAACTTGAAAAGTTAAAAATTTTGAAGATTCTAGCAAGTATATGAGGCTGTGAGTAAAGCGCGATATTCATTTGTTAACTCTCATATTCTCCTTTTTAACATATCCTCCCTTATTGTAACGAACGTATCTGGTCAATTCAGCGAAATTATGGCCCACAACAACACACATCTGCTCGTGGAATGAAGTATTTACAACTTAAAATTTGAACCGAATTTACACTTCGCTACGTGTGTCCAATGTTGTGACGAGGTTCCAGCCGTCTCCATTAACATAAAACATGCGTGAGTCTGTCCAATTCTTACTACTTTTCAACGCATTTTACTCCAAAATACTTTTTTAATCAGTTAAAATGCGCCATTCTCATTTGAACTACGAAACAATGTCCTTATTCCAGCCACTCGTTTTCCCTTTCGTTCACCGTTCTCAGAGTCTGTTGCAACACGAGATAGGATACTCCAAGAACTCCACCAGAAACAACAATTTGGAAAAAGGAAATTACGATCTGTACTCAAAGGTAGGAACAGAGAACAAGTCTAAGGGAGCAACCTCTGGCCCGGGGCAGGCCGGATACGACCTTTCGCCCCTTTAGATGTGACCCCCGTTCGTCTTCTTTCTTCGGCTAGCAGTTTGCGTGAACGCTCTAACATCTATGATGAAGTTGATGCTCATGTACGAAGTTAGTTGTGCTCTCCCACGGGAGGTCCCAGAACTCTCTCCCTTTATCTCACCGTGCAGTCACAACAATCGACACGACGTTACATTGCGAGAAATATCAATGAAGGAGAAGGAACTCCGTGGGGCACTGTGTTGCAGTTGTTTTGGGAGTTAACACGTACCCCGCATTTCCGACGTGTGAACGTGTTGCAACGTACAATTCAGTATCAGCCAACTAGGAATTGTACATGACGAGACACTTCGAGATATGCAGATCACCAAAAACTACGGACAACAATGAAAGATGCTGAAGCATAATTTAGGTACTCAACAGGGTAAGAATGCAGTACCTCAGTGTGAAACCTATACATTTTGTAATCAACTAAGATGAATGAAAAGGCAAACAAGAGCAGAAAATTGTTGTTGTCTGATGTATCCGAGTACGTCAACTGCTATAATCATTTGTCACATGTTTTATCTCATGATGTGGCGGAGCTCTTCGCTGGTGCGTGTGATCCGGCACCGACCTATACCAAGGCTTGCGGAAGTTTCCTCTCTCAAGGTATCTCCTCCAACGTGACCCCAAACCTGTAGGGGCAAACTCTAAGCTCTTGGTCTCCCGACATTTGCGGCATTCTGGTTCATGTACGTGTGTATGTTGAAGAAAGGCGAGAGAATACAAGGAAGAGGAAGGAAAGATAGAACACGGTCCATACACATTAAGGTTCTGCCCCAGCATTCTCCTGGTATTGATCGGAGCAGCCGGCTGTTAGAATTCTAGGGCAGAATTCAACCTAGCTCTCAAGTTGAAGTCGGAAGTCCGCCACCGTCTGGCCTCGAACCTAGGACCTTCCGGTCCGGTTAAGTTCTGAGCTAACTCAACCGGTCATCATTAAAAGATCTTGTAAAGAGTATTATAGAACTAGGAGCTGGCTGAAATGTGATGCTATTTTATATAGGGAAAAGTGAGACGTTGAGGAAATAACGGAAAATTTGATTTTGGTGGATGGTACCTAATGTGGATATTTTAGATATTTGGCATTCTCATTACTTTCAACGATCCTGTTTCAAAAATTCTGCTGAATTTTGACAAAAATTATATCAGTGTTGAGATGTAAAAAAAGTTAATTTTTATTTCATTTTTGCGGCTGTTCTTTCAGTAACACATGAAGTATTAGCAGAATTTCATTATGTAACCGCAAAGTTCGTAATTTCAACAAGATAATGGATGCTGCGGATTTGAAGATTATGATGAGAGCTCGGAAATTTGGCAAAATGCCTTTTTGTTATTGTAACTGTTTTATAATTATTAACAATAGGAATCACTTAATTGTACTTTTGAAATTGTTTTAGTAGACTTGAATTTGGTCTTTTTTGCCTATTTTAGTTCCAGATACCTATTTTGCCAGTTTGTAGTATATTTGCTCTTTTCGTCTTTCACTTATAAATTTGCATTTTTCTCCTGGTACCGATCGCGATCAAGCTGGGTATATTCTTGCAAGCGTGGACACCACCGAGGTACGGTCGTGTTTTATCAAACAAAGTGTTAAAAATGTAAATAAAAAAGGAAGATTATACCAGTCAAGAGTTTTGAATGTTTTCATTGGTGGTGACAGGCTTTATTATCTCACGACGAGTCCTACTTTCGAGTATGGCCTACAACCTCTTTTGAGAACATCTCACTGTGCACTCTTCTGAGTGCTGGCGATTACACTAGTGCGAAGAACGAAAAATATAATTCCGTTTTCACTAATGCCATTTCAAGATTCAAAAGGTAGTCCACAATATAATTTCGATGAGACAGTGTGGCGAGTAAAACCAGTAGCCATCATACCACGTTGCTTATGTGGAATCAAGATTACAATGTAAATACCATTTCCCTACGCGCTAAATTTAGAGTTAAAATAAAAAAAAAGTGAATCATTTAGTGTGAACAAAATAATGTTATTTTCTATTTTGGTTGTATATTCAATTTTTTATTCACATTTTGTCTGTATTTTTTGTATTCTTTTCTGTTGATTGTGGTCTCTATTGATCTTGTAGTTCATGCAACCTATTAAATAAAGCATAGTAAAAAAGTACTTTGCAGTACTAATGCAAGCAAGGGTCCACTGCACGCTCCAAGTACCACAGCAAAAGATCTAAAATTACTGTCGAAATGAAACTTTTCGCGAAATGCTTTCTGTTAACTCGAGGGAGGAGGTGCGGAGCCTTTTGTGGCCCCACGTATATTTACTAAACTTGCAACTGCGGTATTTTGCGAGCGAGAGACTTTACATTCCATGTACCTTTCTCCACATCCCTTATCTTTTGTCTGTGTGCAGTAAGCACTTGGCAAAAGCGACGGGTTCCCAGAAGGAGTCATTATTTAAGCTATGTTGCAAAAATGTTCCGTTTGATCCCGTGCCACCAGTTTCCGTCAGCGCAGCGACGCGGCGCGAAGCGCTATGTCAATCTTGGCGCTACTTTGACAGCAATTACTTCTGTGACAGCGAGAAGGCAGTTGTATTTTTTTATTTCGACATTTTTGGTGTAATAAATTATTAGTAAATAGTTCTAGCACAAATAGAAAAAATAAAATATTGCCACTCTCTGTAAGATGCGTTGATTTCTGTCAGATATTTACCATGAACATTAATATACATGTGTGGGTCATTTGAGGGGAAATAACTGAATAGTCTGTTACATTTTAATTTACGATTTTGGAAGAAATGTGTATAAAACACTATATAATGCCAATGTTTTTCATTAGATTTAATGGTATAATTTTATTTTTTCACGTCTTCATCATTAAAGTACCCCAATGGCTTTATAATAATTGCTTAGTTTTAAGTAATAAAAATAAACATGATTACTTATCATTTAAAATATTGTATTATTTCAAACGTGTTTGTAACTAAATATTATATTAAGAAATCAGATAAAAAGAAATAAGTTGAAGATCAGAATTGAGACAGCGCCACCAACTCAAGCGCCATCTCTCGAGTGCTTAAATAATTCATTGTCGAATTGAAATATTAAATGTATTTTTGAAAGAATTTTTAATTTCAAGAGGGTTGATATATTTTGAAATTGATTTTACATTAAAGAATTTTTAGTTGTACCTTTTTAGTGGCTTGGATAGGAAAAGAAATATATTGTCCCCTACTCGCAAAGCCTATGTTTACCCATGAGAAAAATAGATAATATTGACTCTAACCCTTCACAAAATCATAAATAAAAAAATATAATGTAAGTAAATTTATTAATCATTTTAAAATTGAAAGTTTTGAACGAAAATATCACGAATTTCAAATAATTTAGTTCACCCCTCTTTATCCATACAAAAACCTGGAAGAAAAATGT
Organism: Gryllus longicercus; assembly: GCA_038098605.1. Taxonomy (NCBI): domain Eukaryota; kingdom Metazoa; phylum Arthropoda; class Insecta; order Orthoptera; family Gryllidae; genus Gryllus; species Gryllus longicercus. The sequence goes on from JAZDUA010000707.1 coordinate 452,002, forward strand.
GCATTTTTTGAAAGAAAAAAATATTCTTTACACATGTTTGGAAAATTGACAAGATTTGGTTCAAAATACTACAAAAATACTCATATTACATGAATATGCTCGTGTAAACATAAAAGGTAAGAATATAATCTCAATCTTCTCTAATGGGGTAAAAGCGGTTCGATAAAATAGGTTTTTGTAATTTTCAAAAATACAGAGGATTGAGTGAAAATTGACTTGTACTACATGTTTAAGCTGATTATTCTATATCGGAGCAAAAATAAAGAAAGAAGAAATATGATTTTTTTTAACTTGAACATGTATGAACTTCTTCTAACACACACATAAAATAAGAAGATTTATTTGAACTTAACGGAACTTCAAGTTGAACCGGAACAATCAGAGAATAACAATTTTTGAAACATCTATTTCTATGGTTTTGGTGCTAGTGTTGCTTGCACGGTTAAAGTGTTGCAGCACTAATTACTTATTACAATATTGTTAGGTCCCGTTATCAGAATATCAAATTACCTCGGTATCATTGAAATATTATATAATTTACGGCAGGGAACAATAATTTAAATTTGGGTAAATATTTGCGAAAATTATAGCTGAAGTTGCTTTAAAGAAACATACACGAAGAATTGTGTAATCGCATTCCAATGTGCATTAAAAAGGATTGTTGAACGTTTTTTGGCACAAACCCAAAAGACAAAAAAATCTTTTATGAAAGATGGCAAAGAAAAAGAAAAAGTAATGAAAATGACGGAATGAGAAATAGAAAACAGATTTCAGGACAAAAATATTAAAAGGAGAGTTTCCAGGAAAGAAACAGGTGAAGGTAAATGAAATATGAAAGGAAGAGAAAGTGAGCTGAAGAGATAAATAATGGGACAATACTTGAAATAAGGTACAAAATAATTAAATTCTGAGGAGCTTTTGTATGTGCTCTTATGGGGTTAAATAAATGAAAATAACAATATTAAAATTGGATTACTTGAATGTTTACTTAACATCTTTAGACCAGATGCTTCAACTGAAAACCTCTCGTAAGTCAGTTCCACGATGATCGAGGAAGAAATAAAGAAGAAAATGAAGACATAATTAAGTGAGACTTACGCGAGAGTTGCCTTATTGGAAAATAATTTGAAATTGTTGCACAAGACATCGATTGTTTATTGCAGTAAATACATCAAACGTCATTGTCATTGAATGGGACTTCTCCAAGAAAAGTCAAAGTATACTATTTTTTAGTCGTTATGTTAATCTTTAAATAAAACTGAAGGACTGAAGTGAACGGAAAACGTGGACAGCCACACTGATTGCTGCAAGGGAGAATGAACAACCAGTATGGTTATGGCGCCAGGTCAACGACATGCTGAAAAGCTTCAAAGCGATATATTTGAGGTTCGAGTTTTTTTCCAGCACTTAAACTTTATTTTGAGTAAAGCAGATCTCTTCCGACATTATAAGGATACAAAATGTGTATTTTATTGGAAGAAGATTACTTCTATTTTCCGAAAGTTCACAGAAAAATACTAGACTTACTCTTTAAAATGTCAAGGGGGCGAAAACCTTAAAATTTACATATGGAATAGAAAAAAATAAATTTTATGAATATTTTCATTTCGTGAGACGTTATTTTATTAGTTTGGACATCTAATAAAAGTGAGTTTCCTCTCAATCTTTGCACGAGCAAAATCAAAGGTACGGCAACCTCTCTTCGAACCGCCAATGCAAAGCAGCGTGTCTCGGGGGGCTTAAGACACTGCGCGTTAAATTGGCGAGGCCGCGGCGCTGGCGAGGTGGCGGCGTTGCACCCGAGGCCCCCGCATCGACCCGCGTCGCGTGCTCGCGTGGCTGCGGCCGCCCCCCGCCGCGGCCTCTCGCCTCAGCCTCTCGCCCCGGCCGCGGCCCCGGCATGGACGCATTTGCATACACTTTCGTGTGCGTGGGGCAGGGCCAGCCCCACCCTGGGGCCGGCCTCCTAACTAGGGCTCCTAAGTAGGACTCGCAAGAATAGAGGTCGGGAGATTGCGGCGCGCGGCGGCGGCGGCGGCCGGTGACGGGACCATGCGGTGCGATCAGCGCGGGGGCAGCCGGCCCTCGAAGCGCGTGGCGCGGAGCGGCGCGGGGTGGTGCGTGGTGACTCGGGGTGGCGCGGGGGGCGCAACATGGCGCGATGACAGGCTGCTTCCTGTGCCGATGACAGCGGAATGAAGCGCAACAAGGTCTTCTCTCGCGCCTCCACGCTAAGACGAGCCACTCATGATACGACCGGGCAGGGCTTGACAGCGTGCCGGCATGGCGACGTGCCGACGTGCCGGTGGCAGCTGACCGGCGGGATTCGCAACAGGCGAGCAAGCGCGCGCCACCTGGCCCGGCCCAATCGCCGCTACGCTCGGCTGGCGAAAGCACCGGCGCGCCTCGCCACTGCGGAAGTACTCACCTGCGCGCTCGTGTGCGGGCGTGCTGAGCGGGCGGTCGCAACGCGTAGACTGGCGCGCGGCGCTCTCGCGCGCGCTGCTGCCGCCGCCTCCGCCGCCGCCGCCGCCACCGCTGCCGGACGGTGGCCATTGTTTGGCCACATCGTCATGGCAACGGAAGTGGGGCAATGCCCCGTCGGAGGCCGCGCCCCCTCCATTGATTGCCCTCGCGTGGGTGCGGGTCGCTTCGATGGAGGAGGAGGAGGAGGCGGTCGGAGGCAACTCGCAGACCTCTCCGCCTTGAGCGTTTTTCTCACGCGCTTTGAGCTCTGCGCGGGGAGTACGTGCAGCCAAGTAGCGAACGGAGCCGCGAGGACGCATGGGACGGCCCCGACGGCCGCACGGCGTTGCGGCCCACGGCTCTACACCGCCCGGAAGCCGTGCGCCTCAGCCACAAAAGGAGTCTCGGGTGCAAGGGGCGGTCCATTGTTAGGGTGCGAACTGTTTCTCGATGACTGGGTATTAGAAATTGGGTACGATTTTACCCTATGTATGCATGTATGTATTTGGAATTTGGGGTCGGATTAATCCGACTTTTGTCACCCAGCAGTGTTCTCTGGCTTGGGCCATTTTTATTTACAATCCACCCTTTGGCGGTAAGAGAGACTTGTGGCAAGCATGACCTTTCTCTGTACTATGCTTAGCTTATTTGGTATGACTGATCCTTCTTTCGTTTACAGCTATAGGAACTGAGGCAATTTGTATTAGAAAGCTAAAGTTTCATTTTGGGCCCCGTCGGGAATCGAACCGAGACTCTCTTCCAGAAATTTAGCTCGCTGTCTATGAGCTATCCGAGGGGCTTCACCTCAGTAGTGATGGTCAATTGTGAAGATCACGCGATCCAGATGGGCTGTTGCCCGTGCATCTCAAGTAAGCAAACCTCCTGACTCAAACTTGAGGTAGGGCTAATATTCCGTATTGACGGTTCCTGCGGGTCGATGTGCTATCTGGTCAGGGTCGGAATACAGATATACGACTCCTTCTATGTCAAGGGAGTTCTCGATTCTTTATTTGCTCATTTTGTATTCAGGGTAGAGTGAAAATAGGTAAAGGACAACTCAGGTATTTCTCGACTTTATATCACAATTCCACTACAAAAGGCGGTCATCTTTCATATTTAATTTTTATAAGTTTAGAACTTTCAAAACAGCATAACTTAAAATAAGTACTAATAATAAATGAAATTTAATATTACTAATTTAATAGTACTGATCCTGAGCACATGAAGGCAATCAGTCAAGTGAATCAAATTGTACATGAAAAATAATTTATAATAATTTATAAAATTAGAGGTAGTTTAATTTTCTATAAATAAGAGGTAATGTTCACAAATTTCAAATGTTCATTTCCTAATTGTAAATCAACATTATTTGAATTGGCAACTGGTAAATATTGACCAGAATCTGTTTTATATTACGGGAGAAATTTTCGAGGTTTTAGGGTTCGGCTGACTTGCTTGGTCGTAGCTGTGATTTCCTACTATCATTCCACCTCTATCGCAATCTCTTTTAGCAACTCGAGAAGCATCTTCAACAACGGACCATGAGCCGTGCATGTTGATATCCTGTTTCCACTCCCATTATCTGTGTAGGGCGAGGGGTTGATCTACCCCAGTATGGTCCAAAATCCAAAATCAAGAACGAATCCGGTATTACTGCAAGAATGCAAATGTGAGACCAAGATTCAATTGGACTGCGCGAAGAAGAATCCTGTTAAGATTTTTCAGGACCGTGGCTCTGCAACCCGCGATACACAGCTGTATTAAGACGCTTGTCTCCGCATACTTCAGGAGCTCGATGCCGCAGTAATGGTGTCTCATTTCTCATTCACTTCTCATATCACATGCGCGACAGAATTATATTACCCGCATCAGCATGAATGATTTTTTCAATGTTAAATGTAATATTTTTAAATTTATGTCTGTAAGTTACTTTGTTTTATTTGTAAATAATATTAATTATTATAATATATCCAGTTATAATTGCCTAATCTATATACTTCAAATATATTACTTTTTATTTAGTTTTGTAGAAATATTCTTGAGGTGTTGTTGACAGGATGTGTAGACGCAATGAAAAATATTGTTAAATGTTTAAAAAATATTAATGATGATGGCGATACCTTTTCTTTACATCGTTCAGTTGCAAAACCTTTTAACTTCCACCCATATTTTTACACGAAGTGAAAAAATGATTGTAGAGTTGATTTTTTAAAACGATTGCTTATAATTTGACATCCTAAAAGGAAATTTATTTTTATTGTGTATCATTAGTAGTTTTTCTAAAAGTTTGGTCAAGGTTTTGCGTTACATTAACAATTTTTTAAAATTTACTTAGTGTGGGTGCTGCATCAAGGATTTATTAAATTTTGCCTTATTATGTTTTTTTATTTACGTCATATACAGTTAAAAACTGTGTGTCGTGATATGGGGAGACGTTAATTTGAAGTTACATTTATGTCCAGATGCAAAACAAGGGGCCATCTTAGCATTTACTTGAGGATCAGGGAAACTGGACGAAAACATGATTGAGATGGGGGTCATTGACCCAGAAGCGGAAATACAATATTTGTTACAGGCCCTTTACAATTATACTATCCAAATGGTATATAACACATTAAATATCATAGTTAAAATTAATATTACTTTCCTTTTGGAAGCTCGGTATAGTCTCTAATTGTATAGAAACAGTTGTGTAGCAGAAAATATTTTACTTGGGACTTTTTTTATAGAATTTAATCGTTTAATGTCATCCGTCAAAGTGTTGTAAAATAATGTACATGCATTATATGTGAATTTTTTGTAGTGAGCTGTTGATACTGTCACCTGATGAATATGATGACGTCGAGTGTTGTGAGTTATAGACACTGTTCCTAGTTAAAAATGGTTTTCGGGTAATTAAAAATTCATTGAAGAAACTATATTAAATAACATTTTATTAAATATAGTTTTATTGTAAAACGACAGTAAAAACGTCATTCGTTCTTATTATTGACACGATTTTGGTAATATTGATGATCCAATATTTGTTATTTTCTTGTATGTTTGCATGAGTGCTTGATATTACTTAACATGACTGAACGTGAGTTGGTACAATCCCAAGCCTTGATCTTCTACAAGGGAGATTTACAGAGGTTTGAAGCAGTATCGGATTTTAGAAGGTTATATTTGAAGGTTTAGAAATTTATTTCGACTAATGAGCTACGGAAATCCCTCAGTTTGGTGCCACAAACTAAATGGTCCGAACATCTCCATTCTCGATTTTTTGAAGTTTATCAGTTTTGCGTTTGGGTGACTCATTTCATTTCATTATTCTTACCGATTCCGAAGCCTCCAACGAATAAACTGAGAGCTCAACTTAACGCCCAACCGCTTGCCTCGAAACTTGCTTGAAACATCAACATAATGTGTTACTTCCTGCAGTTTCACTGTGCAGTTTGCAGCTTCCTGCAGTTTCACATGCAGTGAGGAGTCCTCTCAGCATAACTTCCTCCATCGTACGCGAATTTCCAGCCTCGACCCAACCTAACTGAACTACCCGTTTTCATCGTGCTCGCCACCCGCTCTACCGGTGGGCATGCGACAGTTTATAACGAACGAACGGTACTTTCCTAGATGCTGAGATGAGGCGGATGTCCACATGCGGCGTGCCAACAGCGGCGTGCGGCATGCCGTCATTTCCGCGAGTCGCGCCGAGCCGCCCCGTCCTTCCCCTCCCGTCGCCGTGACGCGTGTATTCCAGCCGCGCGGCTAACGTCCCCCAATCACTCCCGCAATCGCTGCGCACTCGTCCGCCTCCGAGCGGTTTCCGAGCGACTGTTCGCGGCCTCGCCGCCTCCGCAGTCGCCGGGGGACAAACCGCCTGGCATGCGGGAAATCCTCGTGGGCCGTATTGAGCGAGGCAAAACCTTTGTTCGACTTTAACCAGATCAAGAGGTCTTTCGGCATTAGTTAAGTTAAATTTTAAACAAGATTAAGTTAGTTAGATTACGTCATCAAACAGAATTTTTTTTCGATGTAATCTTAACAAAACGATAAAACTATTGAAAAAGGTGTTTATTTGCTTCTTGAAATTTCTGACAGAACTTCAGAGGAGTGGATGGTCTTGGATGTCACTTTGAGAATGAATGCTAATTTTGAAATCTTCAATGATGGCGATGATTTAATGATTTAGAAGTGAAAATATGTAATTGAAATGCGTCAAGAGTGGAATAAAATATTCTGGAAATTGATCCGGTAAATTAAATGATATTTGGTTAGCCTGGAACGAAAGTGTTCTATGGTACGACTCACGATGTGACTTGAGACCACTTAAGAATTGACTAATATGAAAACAATCTGCCACGCGTTCCTGTTAATATGCGGCACCTACATCGACAAGTGACACATAGACCGCTTTAGAGTACAAAGATGCTCACCGCTTCAGATCAAATTTTCAATAAAATGGATTTTAGCCAAAATGTTTCATTGACCTCTTTAGTTCCAAGCCAGCCATTTATTGAATAAAAAAATGTAATTCAGACGACATAGTAAGGTGCCATGCTATTTCTCTAATCGTATATCACTGACCAATTTACAGGTTTATTGCCAAAAAACAAAACGCAATAGAACTTTCTTTTATTGAACAATTGGAAACAATACTAATTACTCAAGGAGGAGACATATGCATTCCTTAGCTGATGGAGAGTTCTAAGAAATTACTTTGCTGTGTTATTTTGTAGGTGTAGAAGCCAAAAGACGGGTTCAGAATTATTGGGTGTTATTATTCATGAGAATCATATTTATATTTTCCTAAGTAATTGAGAGGATCATACTTATTTTGTATTTTGTACTATAAGATGATTCACACATCATTTTTAAATATCAATGAATATTTAATTTTTATCATCTACAATGATTAGCTAATCCTATTAAAATCAACATTTTTGTACAATTTCTATCATAGTACATATTCAGAGACATCAGAACATCTGAGACATCTACATTAATGTTCGGTATTGACTGCAGATTTTAAGAATGAACATAACGCAAAAAAAAGTGAAACTGAGAAAACATGAGATGAAAAAAATAATAGAGTTTTATGAGAGAACGTGGTAAAGTCTCTCAGAAGAGATTGTAACATTGTAATTTACTTTATGAATACTTCAGCGTTAACGCAAATTATATATATAGTCCTTTCGTGGGAAACAATGAATTAGAAACAGATGCCATCGTATTTCGTGACAGTAGATTTCTTTATTGTTTGATCATATGAATTAAGGATCGCAAATGAAAATGTGAAAAGTAAGTTGTGCCAGTTCACATGGATCCAACAACACAATAAAAGTCTGAAAACAGCCTTCGTTTTCTAGCGTTCCAATTTAAAATTTCTGGAATGTGAAATGCGTGCGCTGTTAATTAAGCTACTGGGAGGGGTAATAGGACAGATGAAAATGAAAACGCACGTCCAGGACATGGAACAAAGTTTGTACTAATAAGTTAATGCAACAATTAAAAAGCAACCTTTTTGGGACTGTTAGAAAGGTAATAAATAAAAAAAACTCCAGAAAATATGTTTTAAAACATTTAAAACATATATTTTAATATTAAATATTTGTTATTTTTATATTAAAAAATGAGCTGTTCCATATGCTAAACGCAGAGGGGGAGCTTTCGAGCAACGCGATTTTTCCCTTCAACATTCCTATAAAATATTACAGCATCATTTATTAGAAATTTTGAATATAATTATCTTTTTCATACCTGAATGCTATAAACAAATTAATTTGGTAACAAACGAGTTGAAAACGCAACATAGTTCATTCGTTAGAATGAAAAATAGGTATCACAACGAATGAATTAATAACATACTAATATTGTAATTAGAATCGTTTTATGAAATCAAGGTAACCATGTTGAAGAAGAAGAAAAGGGAAGAAGGAAGGAGGTATACCATGGGCATCTTAATTTTGCTAAAAATAAAAATTAATTTATATTAATTCTGCTTATGTGTTCTACAAATTGTGCTCATATTTTTTTACAAAAACATTTACATATATATTTATTTTGGCCGAACAAAATGTCTGTTGAATTTTATTATTTAAATCCCGTTTACGTTATTTGTGTTTCATTTGCTTTGAAAACAAACTTCCTAATACGTCATTGTTCTTTAGACATTCACCAATTTGTAACAACCAACCATTACAGCAAAATTATAGCCTGCTGATCACTTGTGGTTTGGACACCCTGCGGCAAGGCGTCGCAGTGGGACAAGCTCGCACGCTCATTCAAACACTCACACATTCACACACTACACACGCCGCATTTTTCTGCGAAGGACGTTCGCAGTCACGTAACACCATGTGCATTGTTGTGCGTAATGTGCTTTGTGTCAGATAAAGGAAATGAGTTTTTTTACCCAGCTTATTTCTAAACTAACGACATAAATTCTTCCGTATAATACAAAACGGATTGTTATTATCTAATGAAGCAATATTCGAAATAAAAATTTATTTTAATGAAATTACTATTAATCATTGTTTGTTATAATTCTGTAAATTATATGCTTTTGATTCGTGATTTTCACTGAAATACTAATGTTTATCCCAGTATTAACGTCACAGTCAAGTTAATAATTAAGGTATCATAATAAGCAATAGAGAAGGGAATTCGAAACAAATCATAGCTTTCTAAAGTAAATTTAGCTCTATTTTTATTTCAGACATTTTGATAATATGTCATGTTCATGCATTGTAAATCTGAGGTAATCATTCTGGGGTTGAGATGATTGAGTAATACAATACTATTTATAGCAGATTTGTACGTGTTATAAAAGTTAATGGATTGAGCTGAAAATTGTAGATTTCTCGGGAATAGGGTAGCACTTTTATATGATACGACTGTATTTTCGTTCAACTCCATTTTCGTTAGTTTCAGCGCACCTGGTCCCATTTCCTTTGGACTCCAGTTTTCCAGAGAAAGTTTATAACAAGGGAAGGGCATAACAACCGGATCGTGTCCAGAGAGAATTACGTAGTGACACATAACCCAATTGTACTTGTAATTTAAAGTTGTAGGGAATGCGACTAACATGTTATTCAGAGACTTGTGTACCGCATTGCGCGAAGGCGAAACATTGACGTGGATAGCAATATTTGGAGCTGGAGTTAGAGGAGAAAAAGAAATTTAAAATGGAAAAAGAACATAATAATGTCTCAGAAATGGGGAAATATATTATATGAAATGGTGATACTTCACATTCTTGTACATATATAGAGTAAATTATAGTAAAGGCATTTTTGCGTTGTATATGGTTAGAATGATACGGATTACTTTTTAACAAAAATGATGTGTTATATAGTCCCCTGACAATTGTATATTGTGAAACATATTTCTCATGAAAATTGTCACAAAGAAACGTGTTTCGAACCTTGAATCTGGAAATGACGTATATGCAAAGGTAGTGTTTACCATTTTTCATTCACGCTTTGCATTCACCGCATAGAAACCGACTGTGAAGGCGACTAGTCTCGAGGCGCAGGGAAAGCGACCCTCTCCGGGTTCTCTGGGGGTAGGAAGCTTTCCGTGTGGCTTCTTAGAGAGTTGCAGCAGTCAACAGAGGTCATGCATCGTGTTCGAAGGGCGTCATCTGCCACCGATACCAAACGCGTTGCGACATCATGCTAAACGACGGAGAAGCTTAATTTTGACTGGTCGGCGAAAGCTAATGGCTTTGGACCGGCATTGGCTACCAGTCAACATCTTAGAGCCTCCTCGTCGAAGGTTTTCTCTATGCAGTTCGTGTATGGTATCATTGTATTCTAATTTGTGTGAGTACGTGTTTGTGTGTGTGTATGAATTAGTGTAAAATAGACTGAGAGAGAGAGAGAGAGAGAGAGAGAGAGAGAGAGAGAGAGTCAGACAAACAGAGAGGAGATATTCAAGAGAGAATAATCTATGACAATGAAACAGGAATTTGAGAAATGAAATTGGAACGACTGAAGAAGAATAAAAAGGAACGGAATGTAAAGGAATGAACTACACAGAAAAATAGGTGTGATGGCAGTAGAAGCGAATTTGTTTTGGATAAAGCGTGCTCTCGGCAGGTTTTCTCGGAGTTATCTCTTTCTCAGCCCCTCATTCCATCATTCCTCCATCGTCATTCACCGCATCATCTTCATCGCTGTCATTACCTCATTAAATTATCACGCAAACTGCTGAGGTCTCAATGACCTCAACAGTTGAAAGGCCCTTAAACCTCACTAAATAAATCACACGAGACGCGAGTGGAAGCGTGGAGCGGTGGCGTGCGGGCGGGCGGGCAGTGGCTGCGGCGCCTTTCCTTCCGGGCGGGGTCTCCGGCGTGCGGGGCAGGTGGGGGCGGGGACGGCAGCGGGGGCTGGCGCGGGGACGCGACGGGGCTGGCGCGGGCTGCGGCGTTGGCCGTGGCGCGAACGCGCAGGGCCCCCGCGCGCCGCTCCCCGCGCGCCCGACAAAAGCGGAGGCGGCGCGTGACGAGCGGCCGAGCGCGGCGCATTGTGGCGCAGTTTGTCCGTCGAACGCGACGCTCCCTTCCGGCCCCCACCCGACCTCCTCTCCGTCCCCGCTCCGCCTCCGCTCTACCCCCGCTTCGCGCCGGCTCCGTCCCCGCCGCGTCTCACGCCAGCGGCCGCCGCGCCGCGCCGCACAGCGCTGCGCCGCGCCGGGCCGCTCGTTTTCGCGCGGAATCGCTGTCCCTGGAGGTTCTTCCCTTCTCAGGGATGAGTGAAGGGCGGAAAGCTGCGCGGCGTCTAATGTCTCCCCGGACTCCACGGGCTCATGCGCGCGCTAACAGCTTGATGCAAATGGCAGAGCGGTTGCTGGCATTTGCGATCTCTGCGGACATTGTTCCAACGCGTGCTACTACCTCGCGGTTGGTGGTATCACAATTTTGTTAACGCACTTTTAAAAGAGGAAATTTAATGAAGATGGTAAAAACTGACAAAATGTTTCCGTGTGTTTTTACTTAGTCTATTCCACTCGTGAAATTAAAATCAATAGTGTTTAACTATTCATACAAAATGCCCCAATCATGGGGGTGTATCTCAAAACGTTTATCACTTTTTCCATCCGATTTTTCTTATTGCTTCTACCTACTGGCCAATCATAAACTGTAACTCAACTTAGGAGGCGGTATACATCTATTGCTATGTCGATGACTAATACATAGCGTATGTACTATAACATAACCTCTTTGATTTGAACATAGCTTTCAGTTGTTTTCAGTATTTGGCGCATTTTGGAACTCTGTTGGACATAATTTCACTCGTGGCATAGTCCTATTAAATACCACTCGTTATTTGGATTTCTCACATAAGTCACCTTCTCACTTCGCTTGTCGGAAATTTATCGGCGATTTCCAAAACTCGTGGAAATACCTATGATAGTAATTCAATGGTAAAAAAATGACTTTGTAATACTGATTATCATTACCCCTTCATATTTCTCTGATAGGTTTAAAGTCAGTTTCAACGATTGAATTCATCTATTTAGATCTTCAATTTGGAGTTTTTTGTCAGAAAATTTCTTTATTTATAATGTTCCAAGGGCCATTTTTTACATCATTTTTTGACATCACATTATAAACATGTTATGATAAACCCAAAAATCAAAGTCAATATTATTTAGATATTAGAGATAATACTATGATATTTTTAAAATTCATTATTATTTTAATGATACTAAGTTAAAGCGGGTTAAACATTACGTACAAATATCTAAACGTACAGTATAACATCTTAGGTAAAAGTATCGTTAAAAAGTTTACATTTATTACCCCAAAAATATTAAAATAGTATTGTGAATACATTGTCAATTTTTTCTCACCTTAGTCATGAAAAATAGTTTATTGGTTAATTAACGCATTGCATAGATATGGTCGAGGCTGAGATACCCTTTCTGGGCATTTTGCGAGGAAGACAGCGACGATTATATAACGCTATTGTATAACGCAACGACGATATTAGTTTTAATTGAATTATTTTCTAAACAATAGCCCCAATTCAATTTCTTCCTCAATAGCCTCAATTTAATTTCTTCCTCGGATAGAAACAATTTTTGTTCTCATTTTCGATGAACTCCGTGAATTTTCAAAAGTTAAAAATGGAAGAATTGAGACAGTATCTACTGTTGTAGACATACTAGAAATATCTTGAAGTCGGTTTCAAGCTTTTTAAATTCAATTTTTATTTTCAACTTCTCAGTGGTTTGGGTGGCAATAAAAAGATATTGTCTTTACTTTCGATGTCTTTCTTGACCCCCGAGAAGAAATGTCATGCACACTTTTGGTAATTCTTGAAAATTCAAAGTTTTAAATAAAAGTAGCACTTATTCCGTGTGGTTCAGTGTGTTGTTCTCTATTTCAGAAACGTTTAAAGAAAACATATGAAGCAGTGTTTGAGAAACACATTTTTTAATCATATTTTTGAAAAATTGAATACTTTTGATTCAAAATTACGCAAATTGTACTGTTATGAAAAGTCAAAAATTTACTCGTACGCTCTCCTAACTTTAGGAGTGCCTACCTTGGAGTGCCTACCTTGGAGTGCCTACCTTGGTTGAAAAAAAACAACACTTCATTCCTTTTTACTATGTTCTGCTGGTGTCTGTTTAGGGTAGATTGGTTATTTTGTTTAGACCACATGAGAAGTGTTTGGTACGGGGCGGACGAAGAAAAGAGAATGGAATTCGAAGAAGATGAGGGTTAAGATTTGATAGAATAGGCTTTTGGTTAGAAAGGAATTTTTAACGGCCTTGCAGAATGCCTTTTTAGGAGTATTTTGATCAGGGTAATGTGAAAGCAGTTTTGTCAGCCCTCTGTGTTACCTAACTGGAGGAGGGCGTTGTAAGATGTCGAGAGACTGTTTTTTAATATATTATTTGTGTGGGTTTCCAAGGAAGTATTCGTGGGAAATTATCGTTTCTAAAGGCTGGGTTAAGGTTGAAATCTTGGATTTCGGCGATTACTGAATTGTGGATGTGGGTGAGGATGTGAGGGATATTATACGGGCATCTGATGTCATTATTCTGGGCGTAGAAAGTTGAACAGAATCTTAAACAAACTACTATTTTCTACTTTTGCTGTTGTGTTTAAATTTTATTGAGATGAAGAGGACCAGGTGGGGTGGGCATGTATCAGTGTCGGTCGAATGTTTCTGTAGTAGATTAGGTGTTTCTTTTTGGGTATAATGGAGTAGTGAGTAAGAAGGGGAAATAGGATGTTGGTGATTCTGTTGGTTTTATTGCTTGTTTGAAGTGATGGTTCCTTAAGAATGTTTGAGAGAAGATGATGAGGTATTTGATTGGTGATTGAGATTTTATTAGAGGGGATTTGTTGGGAATTTTTTGTACGAGAAGATAGCTAAGAATTCGGATGAGATTGTTTGATGGAATGGTCTTTGATCTAGAAGTCGGAATTATGGATGGCTTTTGGAAATTGGTTGAGGATTTTTAAGATAGAGTTAGGGAGATGCGAAGGCAAGGAAATCGGAATAGAGGAAGGTTTTGATACCGAGGGTGGATGATAATTTGTTGATGTTGTACAAGAAGGAAAGGATTGGGGATAGTACTGCGCCGTGGGTGACGCCCACTTGGATGGGGCAATTGATCGAGATTTTGGATAGGTGACAGATATGGAAGGATTGTTTGATGAAGTTGTTTTGGAGTAAGGAGGGTGGCTGGGAGCATGTGAAGGGATTTTCATTAAACGGATTGTATTGGCGACTGTGTTCAAGGCCTGTGGTAGGACAGGAAATGGGGATCTGTAAATGAAATCATCTAAAGTGCTAAGAGTGATGAGATGATTAAGTTAAAATAAGATTCTTTATATTCAATATGTAGTAGGAAAAGTTCGAAAAACTTTTGCAATTTCCAAAAATGAGACTTTGATGAAAAGCGAATTTTCATTATTTTTATAAGGTTACTGTTCTCTATTTGAGTATGAAATTCAATGAAAAATCTGAAACAGTTTGTGAGAAAGATTTGAAAATATTATGTTAGCTTTTTTCGAATGTCTGGAGTAGGTCAATTGATAGACTTAATTGACCACCCATTAAAATACACGCTATGATAAATTAACTGTCTAACCTAAATACACCGAAGCAAACTACAAAAATGAACTCTTTCTCTCACTCAGTCTTCAAGATGTAATTTTATTGTAAGAATATTTATTTATTAAGAATATTTTTGTAGAATATAGTATTTATTTGTCGAATGTATATTTTGTGATGATTTATATTCAATATTTTACATGATGTTTTACACGAATAACATGTTTTATACCTAATAATGTGAAAATATTCAATGATGCTGTTTGTTTTAGAAACTCATAATTCTCTGAAATCATATTTTTTAGAGTACAAATGTTATGTCTTTTTAAGACAAAACAGACGTGTTGTTTAAAATCATTAAGCAATAATTAATTAAATAAATACGTGTAACTTCAATAATCGTTATTAATTTACACCAAATGAAATAAAAATTATCTTGGGCCGATCGTACCTAAATGTTTCAATGATACACGTATGATATCGTAATGAAAATAATATTTCACATTAATTATTCGCCTACCGCTTGATCGTTGCAAAAGAGATTGTAATTTCATCGTTAATATCTTTCTCTCGAACTACATACATTTTTGTTTCTATTGATAAACTCGCCCTGTAATAGGACTTCATGTTACACTATCAATAAGAGAGATATCGATCTGCTACTAATCAATTCTGTTTGTCCTTCGAAATGCGCGTGGCAAAAAATGCATGAAGTTCATGTATCATTGTTGTGTCGTGAGCCAGTTGACCTTGGCGACGTGTGACGTCGCCCGCGCACCTGCACTGTTTCGACCGCACTGTAATCGCCGCTCCATCTCGACGGGCGGCCGAGGCGAGGGTCGAGGCCGGCCGCTGGCTGCGCCGATTGCCGACTGCCGTCTGCCGCGTGCCGCGAGCCTGCTGGCGCAGGGTGCTCGAGGTTCTTTGCGACGCACGTAGCTGCGGACGTGGACGCGGACGTGGTGACGGTCGCGGTCGCGGACGCTCCGGCGGACGGTGCCGTTGTCCTGTGTCGCGTCGATAAACATCGCGTCGCCCCGCGCGCGGCAACAGGTGCGGCGATGCACGCGACGGAACCGTGTGGCTCGTCGCAGACGCGGGGAAAGGGGGTGTGGACAGCGAGGGGGAGGGACATCGCGGGCGAGGCTAGGGAGGGCGACGGCGTGGGCTGGCGATCGAGGGACGTCCAAAGGGGTAGCTACAGAGCTGAATTGAATTCAAATAGACTGGGGAAGAATTATAGCGGACGGCTGCTTTGATCAGTAGTTTTACGTTCTTTTTTTCTAAAAAACAAACAAACAAAAACAAAACAAAAAAACGAAACAAAAAAACGAATGCTGGAGCAGTACCATAACAAGTGGGCCGCCACCCCACTCAGTGTAATAGACGAAGCGACAAGCGTCATGTTTGTGAAAATCGATAAACTATTGGTTCATTATGAGAAATGACCAGTTATAAATTTCGAAGAAAAAGCATTAGCCGAAATCAATTAAAATAATCTTAGTTTATCTTAGGAACTGATGAACGTCTGATTTAGCTCAGAGCCTCATTACCGTTGCCTTTGCAGCGAATCTAATCGGGAGGTCTTAGGGTTCGAGTCCGCAGGTGGCGGAGTTTTGACTCTAGCTGACAGCTAGGTCGAATTTAGTTTGTCTCAAAGAGGATTCTAACGGCCTGGAAGGAATTCCTCGGGGGATTCTAATTCTGAACCGTAGTTTTCCGAGGTGTCTGCGATCAATACCAGGCGAATAACGGAGCAATATACTAACAGTCTACGGACTGTACTGAATATTTCCTTACTCTTCTTTGATTGGTTGGCTGGTTGGTAGTGGTACCGGGCGCGACAACTAATGAGGTCATTAGTCTCGTAAGTGTAGTGTTCACGGGAGATGGCACGATCTTCCCCCGCTGGATGGCGAATGGAAAGATCGCGCGAAGTCCGTGGCCCGTTTGTTGGTGTACTGCTCCGGCATTCACCTGACGTTTATCGTAGAAACCACGGAAAACTAACGATTGTGCAGAAGTTCTCCTCTAGACAGCGACTGAACTCGATCTGGCTATCTAGTTAGTGTCGAAAATCCTGCCGCCTTCGGGATCGAACCTAGGACCCCTCGGTAAGGAGCACTGCAGTGACAGCAGTTGCCCTGAGCGGTCTCCCAGTCAGAATGTGATAGAGAGGCGGGGCAGAGGAATGGGTTAATACCGGAGTGGCGGTGATGGCAGAATTATATTCTGAGGGATGGAGGAAAGGGAAATGTAGAAGACCCGCGAATTGGATATGGCTGGATTATCCAAAAGAGAGTTAGCCTGGCTCTTGCGTGTACAGTCAAACGGAGATGGTGGCAACGTAACCTGAGAGCTCCTGATCCCAACACCGGATCGCATGATCGTTTGCCGACGCCCACCTCACGAATAATTCACGTGTTCCAATAGCCGAGATGGGTAGTGAGCTATCTTTAGTGCTTGTGCTACTGGACATTCAGACTCGAAGGATGAGAGAATGTTTTTAGAACGAGCTGCAACACGTTAAACTGTGAATTTTACCAACAAACATTTATGCATACTAGGGCCATCTTTTTTATTGCTTTTTTTGTTTTGATTCATTTCTACGTATTTTTTTACGTAACTTTTCTTGAAAAATACTTTAATAGTAAAATTGTTAATAAATATAAAAATTACCTAGCAATAAACAAACAAATGAATTTAATATCAAAATAAATTACACGGTAGACTAAATATGAGTAAAATTTATAATAATATACGTTATATAAATATTAATGTCAAAAACTATGAAACAATCAATGTAGGACTTTCACTGAGGGTATTACATTCTCGTATTATTTGTATCTTTCACAATTTTCTAAAATTCTCAGTGTACATCGGAAATGAGACCTGCGCTATTATTAAGGGTCCTTTTCTCGTTCCGAGGAAGAAATTCAAACAAACAATTTTGAGCGGTTTTTGAGGAATACCTTTTAGATTGCCTTTACTTGATATTCAAGCAAATGTCACGTGAAAACTACATTTTTTCGAAAAAATATGGCATTATTTAAAGATCTGTTGGAAAAACATTTCATTAAGGACAAAATCTCTATCTTCAATATTGTAGTTATAAGAAAACGCCGATTCAATTTTGTGCATTTGCAAATTTCAAAAATTCATAGTTCGACGCAAAAGAGATTTGCGCCACGTTTTTTAGCGTACTTGACTCTGAGGAAACAAATTGAAGACGTGTTTGAAAAGAAAATATAAATTGCATACAGGAAAAATTACGCATAAACTACTCGTACCGTCAAATAATTTTACATTACCTTACTTAAAAATCTATTTTTTAGAAAAGATATTGAGAAAAAAGTTATCATTAATGTTGTTTTACTATGTTAATTTTTGACAGTTTGTGAAAATACAAAACGAAGATACGACCTGCGCTTTTCCTAAGCCTTCTTAGCTACAGAGCAAAGTTAATCCAAAAATTTGGAGTCCTTTATGAAAAAAGAAAATTTAATTAACGCTTCATGTAAAGAACTCGCAAAAGTAAATATATCCGAATCAATTCACAGAGTATCGTTTTCGACCAGATTGATAGGCAAACATGAGTTTAGGAGACAATCGTTTGAACTGTTAGGGTAAGTACTGATGGACGGATGGAACGACCGAGAGACAGACAGAAAATCGTTTTGTTGTAAACTTTATTTTAATAACCCCCAAAAGTAGATTCTGAATACACAACGAATTAGAATAAGTAATTTATTACATATTGGAACAAGATTTATCTACTTTTTTGATTTCAGGGTCTCACAACATGTATTTTTCTGACAGACAATCGCCACTTTTTGCTACATTACTATACTACCTCTTTACAACGTTAGTACGTTGTAGGAGAGAAAATATTAAGAATGATCTTGAAGAAAGTCGATAGGACCTGGGAAATTGAATATGCATCAACATCCTTAGGCGGATTTGGAGAAAATTGTACGTCCTCCTCTCCACACAAAACTTTGTATCATCAAAAAAATCGTCAAAGTGTATCAAAATGGACCAGTATTTAAATATCTATTTACAAAATTAGCCCGAATGAGTTCTGCGAAAATCAAACAAGTTTTGTGGGTTCACAGTTTCAAAATGTACCCTTTGGTAACGCATTGAATGATATTGAGAAGTTCTGAGAAGTCGTAAACAAGTTCTGGGGAAGCAAAAGGGGAGACAATTATTTGGAAATTACGATTTCCCTACAAAATATCGTTTTCTTACAAAATGAGATTCAATGTGTCTCTCCAATTACACGTTTTAAATTGTCAAATAAACTTTTTTCTAAACACTGTGCAGCTGTAAATAATGCACATGGTGAAAGTTTCAAGAATAAATTCTGAGTCTCGAGAAATGTAATGTAGGTGGAGTACGAATATTTTTTTAGTATATTGCTGGTTGGTCTCTAGAGGTGCTCCTGAACTACAAAACAAGAGGAAAGCAAAAACGAAGCAGCTTTAGTCAACGTAAGATATCAAAACTGGCAATGGGAGCCTACTAAGGAACAAGCAAAGAGTGCCTTAAAACAATACGTTTTTTCTTTCTTTTATTTAGATTCTCTAATGTCTAATCCATGGACTACATCAAATAAAACGAAAATACACTTTATTTAAGAGAGAAAAATAAAAATCAAACACACTGGATGGTCTCTCATTAGCCGCTCAACTGGGTAAAGGGAGTCCCCCTCAGTGGTAATGGGAGACGTAGACAAATTTTAACTATTCGTTAGATTTCCTTGGAAGAAGTTTCGAAAATTAAAATCACATGGAAAATTTTTGGAATTTTTCGACTTTGGAATTCCTTAAGAATTCCTTCTTTAAAAAAAGAACTAAAGCTGTTAAATAATATTTGTAAAACAATTCTCAACAGATATAAACAATAACAATACAATTCCTATATCAATACTTTAAATACTAAAAACCAATTCACTATGGCTACTTACTACACTAGTAAACTTTCTAAGAAACTCTTAAAAAAAGAACAAGTATTCCCCCACTAGCAACTAGTGATGGTAAAAAATACTCCCCAATGGAAAAAGCTGAAGTACTGACCTCCCTCTTTGATGACACTTTCACCCCCAATAACTCCCCCAAGGATCCCAAACACGACGAAATTTTGACAATGTTCAATGCTCCCATATATGATGTTAAAAATTCATATCCCCTAATGAAATAAGAAAAATAATAAAGAATATGCCAAATAAAAAAGCACCAGGCCATTTTACAAAAATCTATCGGAGAATGCCATTGCTTTTCTAAATAACATTTACAATTCTATATTAAAAAAAGGATATTTTCCTCAAACATGGAAACACTCATTCACCTAATAGCAAAACGAAACGAGAATCACTCAAAAGCAGAAAATTACAGACCTATCAGCCTGCTACTTATAATGTCAAAAATCTTAGAGAAATTAATACTCATCAGATTGAACAAACATATCAAGAAAACAAACAGTATACTGCAGCACCAGTTTGGCTTCAAGTCACAATACTGTACCACCCACTAACAACTAAGGCTCACGGAACACATTCACACTGAATTCCAAAAGGGACAACGTACCATCTCTGCATTCGTAGACATCTCGCAAGCATTTGACAGAATATTGCAGTCAGCTCTCTATCGTACATTAATTTCACCCAAATACAAGTACATATTTATAAATACAAGTACGTATTTACTATTTGTTATTATTAGCTATATAACAAATAGGACATTTTCAGTATCAGTCGAAAGCCACTGCTCCAATCCAAGGAAAATTTCTGCTGAGGTCCCCCAAGGTTCACCACTTTCCCCCACGTTGTTCAATATACACACTGCAGATATTCCTACTTCAACACAAATAAACACCACTAAATTTTCCGATGACACTGCATTATACATCTCAGAGAACTTTGTAACAACTCTTCAAACAAAGCTTCAGAATCACTTACTTGCAAATAGGGCTTATGTCTGGAAAGTAAAGTTGAACCAACAAAATCTGTAACAAAAAATATTCAAAATTAAAACCATTCACACACCCTCTTCCATTCTTCATAAATAACAATAAAATACTTGGGCTTAAATTTCGATACTCAACTCAACTGGAAGCAAGATATAGAAGTAAAACATCAGCAAGCCAAAACTGAATTAATTCAATTACGACCCTTACCGAATCAACACAGTCGCCAAATCTAATGCTCTACAAAACTATAATCCGGCTGACACTACTTTATGCTTGTCCCATCTGTACCAATGCTGACAATACCAATTCCATCAATAAATAAAATGCAAGTGATCCAAAATAAAGTCTTAAGGTTAATTATAAAACACTATGGTTCATCAGTAACAATCAACTGCATAAAGATTTAAATATAAACGCAATACAAAACCAAATAGCCTACCTCGCTCACAATTTTTACTCTAACCTTCCTCGAATTCAAGCATCATCCTTCTATAGACTAGGCAAGAACCCCAAACATCAAACGAGAATTAATAACAGATATCCCCTCCGTTCATTTAATAAAATGTTCGCAACCCCGGAATAAAACTTATTTGAGGTGCTTCCTGCGTCCTCTCTCACTATATTTTTTAAATATTATTTTTATATAATTGTAATGTGTGTAATTTTAAGTTAGTGTAAGGTTGTTTAAGATCATCAAAAATTTGCCCAGTTAATATGTTACTGAATAATGTAATGTCTAACAAAAATAAAATTACGATAAAAAAAACTAAATTCAAAACTTAAGTTTTCTTATCGAAAATTAATATTATTACCGTTCTTTTTACTCTTGTAGATATACATATCAATCATTGACTTTCTATACATTGGAAATATATTTCTTTCCTAGTTCCAAATGTAGAAGTAAAAGACGGTTCAACATCCTAATCTGCATTGTACAGATGTACAACATTTTTACATACTTTCCAATATATGACAGTTTGAATTTACTTCAGTGAAGTAAAGCAAACAAATTATTTTTATACAGGAATCGTCATTTTCATAGCTTATTAAAGTCGATGAGACTTCAGTTGAAGATTGTGACAAACGGCTTATAGAGCTTCGTTTAGGTGATCTACCTATCCTTGCTTTCACCCTTTACCTTTCCTTTCGAAGTAGAAATTGCGGATCTTGTTTTCGGCGAACTCTTATTGCCTTCTGTCTTCTTTTCCATTCTTGTTTCCTTTTCTTTGTAGAGTTTTTTAAGAGTGAAGGAGTGAAAATCTTCAAATGCTGTTTTTAGGAGCTTTTTGGCGGGAGTTGTTAACCTAATTTTGATGAAGAAGAGATCGAAAACAAAACGTTTGTAATGGAATCTTCACTCACCTTGATTGCGTCTTATTTTGCTCGCAGA
This sequence comes from Gryllus longicercus, assembly GCA_038098605.1. Classification (NCBI taxonomy): domain Eukaryota; kingdom Metazoa; phylum Arthropoda; class Insecta; order Orthoptera; family Gryllidae; genus Gryllus; species Gryllus longicercus. Next base: position 473,890 of record JAZDUA010000707.1, read on the forward strand.
CGGCATAGAAGCACTACGTTCTTGAGCTTTGGATGAAAATGACTCGATTGATTCTTTAGAACAGAAGTTAGTTCGTGCGTATACATCTCTTCGAAGGGCTTGCCTCCGAGAACGAAGTTTGGAATGCAATGACTGTAGTCTCAACTGCAGTTTAAGCTTCCTTCGTAGTTTTACCTGCATGGTTGTCCTTTTAAAGATGTAAGCATTTAAAGGCCAGGTTCCTCTCACTTTGAAACTAGCTTATCCGTTTTTTGAGAAAGGGTTTTATTTAAAAAACTAAGATATATCGCGTGGGCTTCTTATCAATGAACCAGCAGTTTTGACAAAACTTTCACTTCCTTGTAGGCCGTTGTGTGAGAGGAAGGGCAGGGGGTAAGGGCAAAAAGGTGATAGTCCTTCTTGCAAAAGCCGTAAGCTTCAAGGGTAATGTGGCCAGTATGATTGCCTAATATCAACAAGACAGACCTTTTTTCATTGGATTGAACATTTTTCAAAATGTTCTAGCCTTTGAATGAAAATCATTTCTTGGCTCCATCCCTTCTGAGTGCATGCGTAAGCATATCTTAAATGTTCATTTATTTTTGCAATTTTGAATGTCGCTTTCTCGCGAATACAAAAGCGGTGAAAAGATGCCTGCTCCATTTACAGCGCATATGTCATTGTTTTCCCTCTTTCTGCAGTTGTCAAAGCTCCGATTCATTTGTGCTTCGAGCGACAAAATTTTTGCTGGTTTGTGATCACACTATTGGTGAATCTTTACCATTTCAGTTGCAGTGAATCGTTATTTTGCCACGACCTGTTCCAAATTACGAAAGATTTGATCTACTTCTTCCACGTGGAAACCCACAACGCGCTTAAGACTAGCAGCCTCTACTTTTTTGATGACAACAGGGTTTATTTTTGCAGTGAACCTTGAAACCAACGCTTAAACTCACATTCTTAAAGTTATATCCCTAAGCTCTTTTTCCTAAGATCATATTCTCAAACTCTTATTCTCAAACTCTTATTCTCATACTCCCAATACATTCGACCAATCCTATTGTTAGTTGCAGTGCTTCTGGCGCCCATTCCCTTTACTCGCCCATTTCTCCCCTGCTGTCATTCATTTCGTCTTCGGTTCTTGCGTCGCGCCCGGCCCCCTCCCCCGCTGATGCACCAGCCCGGGCTCTGGAGGGCGATGGACGCCCCGCGACAGCCTGACTCAGCGTTCCGCCACTTCCGCTTCGGCGCTGCCCGTTTAGTAGTCTGGCCGCGCCACGGCAGCGGAACGTGGTGGATGCATGCGTAGCCGAGGCCACGCGTTTTTCCACTTCCTCCCCTCCCACGCTCATCCGCGAGCCGCCTCGTTTGTTTCTGTTTCCCGAATCACGAAGGTGGTCTGTGTTGTCGGGTCGCGGAAATCCGCAACATCTTAAATAAAATTGAATCCGAATTTGGAAGAACGAGGGGGGGGGTGGACTATTGTCAGTAAAAACTATACAGATTTCATCTAAATAGTATTTTTTTCATGTATTTATAATAAATTATTTGAGTTGAAAACTGTAAATATGTACTATCGACAAATGACAAGTAGCAACAGTAGGTAATAAGAGATGGCATGGAAATAAATATAATTGTCTATTAAAATATAATTTTTTTGGAAAACGAGAAAGAGAAAAGTGATTGGTCTTCGACAATATAATTTCGCATCAAGCTGTATTTTGACGGTTTTGTATTTCCGTCAGTCTATACAATTACAAAAGAAACCTTACTAATAATATTTTTTTTAAAAATATTGTTTTCACTCGTATAACATTTCAACGGCTTATGACTCAAAATTTGAAGAAAAAAATTGAAAAATTTCTCGGGACTGCCAAGGGGGGTCCAGCGACAGGACACAGAAAAGCGGCCGCAAGTTGGTGTGTGGTGGCCCGAGCGGGGCCAGCGCGGTGGTGAGGCGCGAGCGGCACATGTTGGCGGGGCGAGGCCGGCGGGTGCTGCGGAGCCGGCGCCAGGGGCGACTGGCTGCTGCGGGGGTGATGGGGCTGAGCCCCGGGGTTCGGCCGAGGTGGAGTCAGAGCGAGCGGGAGCTTCTCGGCCTATAGAGAGAGACGCCACGGCGTGCTTCACCACATACAATTGCTTCCCTTTCAGGAATAAAATCCAATCCTTCGCGCCGTGGTCGTCATTGATTATAAGATTATGAGATAGTAAGATCGTCATTGATCATAAGATTCTTAGTCGCATAATTTTATTGTAAAGTGTGTCCCGGAAAGTGACTGCGTTCCTTCCCCGATGAACCCGGCTCCTCCTACATGACGGCATGATGGGTATCTTGCACCAGCCTCAGCCGAGACAAGCTCTTAGCTCCGGACATAGGTGGTAGTGCAGTGTATGACAGTGTAAGTGTGCGTAAATAAGGGGTGAGGATAGGACAAGGAATAGTAAGGAAAGATTGCGCTCGGTCCGTGGCTCGTTTAGTAAGGTCCTGCTCCGGCATTTTCCTGATGTTGGTAGGAAAAATGTAGGCTCCTACATGACGGCTTGCGGGTTGCCTCTTCCAGGAATCTCCGCCAGAGGACAATCTTTAAGCTCCTGGCATGTGTGGTAGTGAAGTGCATGTAAGTGTGTGCGTGTAAGTAAGGGTGCGAGGATGCGGCAAAAAAAGAAGGAAAAATCGCACGAGATCCGTGGCCCATTTGTTAAGAGAACTGCTTGGGAATTATCCTAGAATTAATCGGAGAAACCATGGAAAACTACCGATAAGAGCAACCGTCCGCGTGAATTCTCCTCCAGCTAGAAACTGAATTATACCTACCTATCTAACTAATGCAGAAAATTCGCATCCACTGAGACTCGAACCCTATGGTCAGTCGTGCTGAACTTGATCTTCCGTACTCTGAGCAGAGGAGCCGAGAGTCATGGAGAGTTTTAGAAAGCTCGAGTTATGTAGCATTATCGTAGAGCGTAGTAGAAAGCGTATCCCTATGTCCAGTACTGCAAAATAGATATGTAGGAAAAGCAATAACATGAAAAAGCGCGACTGTAAGAGGTTTCAATTCTGGGCTTTGTAATTCTGCGCGATAGCCTTTGTAGTAACCTGCAGCCACTTTGGTGACCGTCTGTGCGCTTCGGGGCGACAGTGAGCGTGCTCCTCTTAGACACCATGTCGTGTGCGTCCTGCTCGGCCGTATTGACCTCGAGATTGTCTGCCTTTAACATTAACCCTAAAATTTCCCCCTTCTAGCAAACGTTTCCAAATATCAATTTCACTCTCATAGTTATCTGGACAAAAATATTTAAATAACACTATTTTATGGCCATTATTCAAACTAGACAAGATAACTTTCCCTCTCCAGGATAAAATACTCTACTTTCACTACCATATAAATAAAGAGTTTCTATAATTGTAGGCTTTCCAACACCAGTTTTATCCCACAAATAAAAGACGAAATAGGGTTAGTGGAAACAACATTCCAAGAAATCTTTGTTGACGATTGCGAGAAAATGTCTTTAAATCTTTGGCAGTTGGTTTCTATTTGTTTCGCGTAGATCAGTATTATCAGTTCGGAACTTTCACCGTAGGGATTTTTTTTTATATAAGCTGAAAACGATTAGAACACTTTAGCTGTTTGTAGAACTTTACTGTAACTCCATCATTCAGCTTTATTTATACACGTCACATAATTCTCCATTGACTGGGAACTTAAGCTATTCTAAACTTTCCTGGAATGGGGTGTTCAGAATTGTTAAATATTTCCTCACTCTCATCGTTCTTTTCACTCAGAAGAGGAGACTCAGAATTGAAAATCTGAAAACAAAAAGGACAATTCGGTCAGCCATCATGGAACGAGGGTAGTAACCTGTAAGAAAGAGGATGAGAGGAATTCTGGAGATCAAAAAACGTACACGGATATTACTTTTTCCCTGAACGTCACATTCATTTTTACATTTTTGATAAATCAAATCAAACGTCGCGATACATATGGTGTCGTCACGTCTATTATTAATACGCGTCATAACTACCAAAGCAAGGAACTAAAATATCATGAGAATTAGTTATATTATAAAGAAACTTAACGTTCGTAAATCTAAAAATTAACGTGAAAAGTGCTAAAAATTAAAAACTTATTCCTGTAATGAGAATTAGTCATGAGAATTAGTTATATTATAAAGAAACCTTACGTTCGTAAATCTAAAAATTAACATGAAAAGTGCTAAAAATTAAAAACATATTCCTGTCATGAGAATTAGTCATGAGAATTAGTTATATTATAAAGAAACCTTACGTTCGTAAATCTAAAAATTAACGTGAAAAGTGCTAAAAATTAAAAACTTATTCCTGTCATGAGAATTAGTCATGATAATTAGTTATATTATAAAGAAACCTTACGTTCGTAAATCTAAAAATTAACATGAAAAGTGCTAAAAATTACAAACGTATTTTTGTGTGCCACAGAATTAGCAAACAGCTTTGCAAATATGTGTGTCAACTGCATGCAGTGTGATAACACATGATCAAAAGGTTATCATTTTAGAATTTATGAATAGAATGTAGATTTAAACAAATTCATTGTATTCCCATGTCCCAATCCTTTTTTATTATTATAATTTTTAACAGAAAATACATAGATCAGTACACAATAGACTTTACACATGTAGTGAAGGCTTACTTTCTAATTACCTAAAATTAAATTGCAAACTATTTTGGTTGAGGAAATCTTCAGACACCTCTTCAAACAATCCAGATTGGAAAATTTGAATAGGAGTGCCTGGTATGGAAATATATTTTTTAATTCTGAGTCTGTGAGGGCGATTTTTCCGGAGTCTGAAGTTGGCTAGATGTGAAATTTGAGGCATGGAGTGATAGAACTGGGTGGAATGATATGTTATATGGTGTTCTATGAGTTCAAGTTGGAAGTCTTTGTTGACTTGTAAGTTTGTGACAAACTAAGGAGCATTTGTGATCGTTAAAAGTAATTGGTTCTACTTGAAGCTTGTTGATATTTGTTTTTCCAGTAGAGGTACAAACTGGGCAAGCGTAAAGAAGGAGTGATCTAACGATGGTTTTGTAGATGGTTATGGCTATAGAGCGGAAAAATATGTAGTATGAAACGTCAAAATATATTCATAAATATGTAATGAAAACAGTAAGAATATATCATCGAGGCGAATATTCTCATCGAGGCGAGACACGTTGACGATCACCAATGTTTCTCGGAAATTGGGATTAAAGATCACGAAACGCGGCGTCAATGATACTTTTCACATCTAAAATTGAAAATGATCTCAGGCGCTAACGCGCACATCCCGCCACTCAGATGTGTGAGTGTAATAATACAAGGAAAAAATCATTTTTTTAAAATACTTCTTGTCATTAAATATATGTAATAAAATTGATAGAATAAAAACATATTTTTTGAAAAGAGCAAAATATGTAATTGAGTACTAAATGTGTAAAATATGTGACGAAAAAATTGGATATTATGTTTGACCGGCGACGATTTGCCAAAATTACAATTTCGGGAACGGTAAGTAGAAGGACAAAAAATATATAATTACATAAAAATCTGATCTCTAGTTATGGCTGTTGGAAATGGGAGGTGGGAAGATCGGTTAAAGATGGTTTTAGTTGATGTAGCTTACTTTTTGATTGCTATATTTTGATAATGATGTGCTATTTCCAGTTGAGTATCCATATTAAGACTGATTAAGGCCGAGATATTTCATGGAACGCTTTGGGGTAGAGAGCCAGGTAATGGGTTCATTATTTATTTTGAGCAGTGCTACAGGTATATATGGTCTTTGAGAAAATATTTTTATAGTTGTTTTTGTGGGGTTTAGTTTGATTTTGAAATATGTAGTCCAGCTGTCTATGAGATTGAGATGCAATTAGAGGGAATTTCTGATATTATTTAGGGAATCTCTAGCTAGGTAAATTGTCGAATTGTGCCGTTTGTATGTTGCTTACTTTCGGGAGGTCAGATACGTATACTTAGGGTAGGGGGCAATGGCTAAACCTGCATTTATTGGTCTCGGATTTTAATGATGACTGTTGATTGATTCTGAAAACGTGCTATTGCTTAGGCACATGGATATTATTTGAATGACATAATGGGGTGCTATCTTTGTTAGCTTGTAGATCATTGCTTTGTTCCATACTATATCATGAGCATGGGTGATGTCTACAAAAATACCGGCTGTGATTTTTTAATTTTTTATTTTGAATGCCTGTATTCGGACAATCGTAAATTGTTGATTGGTTGAGATCTTCTCAGTGAAGCCAAATTTTTATTTGGGAATTGCGTTAGTCTGAATCAGGAATGCTCTTACACTTGTAAGGATAGCGGTTTCAAATATATTTGCTAGGGTAGGGAGTAAACTGATAGGATTGTCACTTTCAGATAATAAAGGATTCTTATTTTGTTTGGAAACCGGTGTGATGAATGTCTCAATGCTGCTCGCGCTCGCCAATATTTCTTGGGATTTGCATTTCTCATCGACTACGTAGTAAAGATTGTAATGATGTAGCGGAAAGTGGCGAGTTTTTTGTCGGACATTCTCATATTGTAGGGCCTTGATATAAAAAATTGAATAAATACGGCTGTGTAGTAAATTACTTCCACAAACACTTCGTGTGGTCAGAATGCACGTTTTGTGGGCCCTTTACACCGAAACATTTGGTAAGCCGAAACGTTTCTCTGTGTGTCAATCCGTCCGTGGTGAACACTAGCGCGTAAACCGTCCACACAATTTTATCCAAAATTGATATTGGCCGATCGATCTGAACGAACTCGTGGCGCAGCGAATTTGAAGCGTATATTTACTTTTGGGTGTACTTTACATGAAGCCTTCATATTTTCAATATGTTCTCAAAAATGGCTCCAAATTTTGTATTACAGTTTTGACAGCTCGACTCAAAAACATATTTTGCAGAAGCTCCGGCACGAGGTATTTGACCAACCACCCTATCTTCCCCACAGCGCTTGACTTATTTTCTTACATTTCAAGAAATGCCTCTTTGGCCAGCGGTACGTGTATCACAGTGACACAGTTGCAGATGACTATCAAACACTGGTACCTATCGCACGCGGCAATTCTACGACACAGGGTTACAAATATTGATCCCACAATATAACAAATATCTCAATTCTGGTGGTGAAAATGTGGAAATTTTGTGTAACATGTACTGTATCAGCTACAGTAAAATTTTCTATGAAATTGTGTTATTTTTGTTGATAATCTAAGGAAACTTACTTTCTCGATGCGCCTCGTACAGAAGGGGGTATTATCTTTGGCATTATTTTATCTTTGACAATTGCATTTATTAATGTATTTACCTTTTGTTTGTGTATCTCTTGTATGACCTGCTACTGATTGAACTGTCAATTCTATTTCAAATTCGAAATATCTTATTTGCTGATTTCGTTTTATTAAAACTAGGTTATATTTTACAAAGAGCTTTTGAATTTGTATAAATTGGATTCATTTGTGCATTGTTTGTTATTGAATATTGAAACTCCAGCGTTGAATCACAGCTAACGGCCGACTAATTAAAAATATTGAACTAGTAGTGCTACTGGATTTGGTAACAATGGTGCAGTTTTAGAATATTCCGAGGCAAATCAATAACACATGGTAATGGACATACATGTACCATAGAATCTTGAAATAAAATTAGATAAACCAAACTTTAACAAAACTGGCAAAACATGTGTCACAAGTGTCCGAGCAACATATTTGCAAAAAAATTATTTCCAGCGGCAGCTATTTGTAAGTGGGCGAGGGTACCCTGGAATGAATTAAATAATCGGATTTTGTTTGACTAAAAAATAGTTCAAACCTTGCTCTTTCCAATTATATTAAATTTTTTCTTTTGCGACGTCTGAGAGTTCCTTTAATTCTTGTTTAAATGTCCTGGTGCGCATGAACCACCCTCCCTTTTTGACACTGCATACAATTATGGCTATTTTCCTGTAATTGTGTACGCATGCTGGGTTCTGGCATGTTCTAGTTGAGCAGTTAGAAGTACAGATTTTTCAAGAGACGTTTGCCGAAAATGTACTTTCATATTTAATGTACGAGTACTATTTCTCAGAAACTATTATTCACTATTTATTAACATTTAAGGATACATTCTTTATAGTATTATCAATAAATTGACATTTTTATATAAATATTCTTAAAATATCAAAAATGTAAAAAATGTTTGTCCAAATACGTTGGAAAACTAGGGCAAAGTTATACTTAAAAAGTACTAATTATTTTTAAGCAACTCAAAAAATGTCAAAATAATAACAAAAGTACATTTGTAAGTGTGCGAAATATCAAACGTATCTAGTCAACATTTGTCTAGAAAAGGTACAACAATAATAGCAAATTTAACACGGGAAGTATATATGGTCCCTCTCCCCTTAAACAGAAAAATCACGAAAACCCGCAATTGACTATGAAATCATGTTCAGCAGCACTTTTTTCGGTCGACGTAATTTTTTCGTACATTTCTTTCAACAGGATTCCAAATATTACTGATATTGCATGATTACCATATAATTGGTATTAAATATAAATGACCAAAAGTTGTTTTTTAATAATATTATTTATTTAGCTTGTCCTTTATTCTGTTTTTGAGACTGCCTCTTCGTGCATTGTTAATACTTGTGGGGAATATTTTCGAACGTAACACTTACAACAAACATTTCCAAGAAAGAATTTGCGGTTAATAAACGTTTTGAATCGATTTTCAAGCGAGGTTGATTGCGTACCGTCCGGACCAAATGGTATGCACAACAGGAACTTCGGATCATTTGAATATACACGGCTCGGCGCCGCTGCCTACCACGCACAGGAGTCATTTCCCTCGCCCGACAGCTGCGGGCGCAAGTAGTTTGTGTAGGGTCCACCAGAGCGCGGGAGCGACGACGGCGGCACACAGGGCGCCGCGGGGTTCTGCAGCGGGGTGCCGCCACCGTCGCCGGCGCTGCCGCTACCGCGGCAGGGCGCGGCAATGCAACTAGGCCTCTCTGACAAGCGCCGCCGGCTGGCGGGTTGTTGCCCGGCGGTGGCCGTCACGTGCCCTTGGACGTCTGGCAGTGCCAGCCGCGAGGGCGCCGACGGCTAGCTGAGCCCCAAGGATCTGAGGCATTGCGCCGAGTCGCCCGTGGCGGTTCACCTGACGCTGGCGACCAGAGCCTGTGCATCCGTTCCCGTGTCACTCAGCCCGCTCCTCCGCCCCGCGAAGCCCCTGGCGCCCAGCTGCCTTCCGGCTGGCCACGCCGCCGCCTCCGCTTCAACCCTCCGCCGCTCGCCACCCACGTCCCTGCGGTCGGTGCACGTCTGTTCTGCGCTCCGACCGTTCTGCGCGACTCCTTCAACTACAATGGAACTATCTCTGAAATAGAAGTTTTAAAACTGTAAACTAAAAATGAACGTAATACTTACCGATAATGAGTGTGAAGATTCTGACGAAAAACATGAAAATATACTTATAAAATGTCTCCAACTCTGTTTTGCACATCTCACTTTATCGCTGCCTTCAACCTAGCATCAGATATATTCATGGTTTGAACATGATACAAGAATGAACATCTATTAAATAGAAATATCCTGCGAGATAAAAGTGTAATTGATACGATAATGACAAAATTATTAATTCACCTATTCGGAATCAAATCGAAAGTTTGGCATGGAATTTAGTCATTTTCATAACAGCAATGCAATAGAAAATACTTTGCTCCATCAAGTTATAAATAATTACACCCGAATTGAAACCGCATTTTTAACGAAATGTTTTTTCTACTAAAACATAATTTGACTCGGCAATATTCGCTTGAATGCATGTTTGCATTGGTAAAACAAATATGCCCTCTACCATATATTAAATCTTTTTAAGATAACTTGCAATGTAAATATTCAATATGAATAAATTTAATCTCGTGTGTGTTTTATTTCAAATTGTTATCACTGTTGTTTCTGTAATATACAAAATTTTAACTTATTTTTCAGTATTGTACGATCAGCGCCTTCACAATATTGCGCCGAACACGTCAGAATGAAAAGGCATGACAGTTTGCTGCAATCGTATTTGAAAACAATTTTGGAGATATCAAAATTTACATATTATTACTTTAAGGTGAATCAACTTCGTATTTTTCCGTTTGTTTCCAGCTGCTTCCGTTTGTTTCTTTTCGTAGGGTTTTACCTTCTTCTCCTCCTCGTCCTCCTCGCCTGACCGCACATTCCTGCTCGTGGCAGTATTCACACGCGGATAGGGACTTTTGAATTTCGAATATTTAAATACCTGTAATTATTTCTGAACCACACGTATTCAATATTCGAATTGTAATTACATTTAGAATTAGCTATGTAATAATTAACGTATTAATTAAAACATGTCAACAAGTTACACAGTTTATTAAGCTCATTTTCGAAGCAGGCGTAACGAATTGGGTCGCGGGCTGTGGATGGGCGGGGGTGCGGCGTGGCGGGTGGGCGTGGGAGGGGTGCGGGGGCGGGTGGATGGTGTGAGAAGGGGAGGAGAGGGGCGCGTGGGCGCAGGTCGTGGGGCTTAGGGCGGCATGGAGGGGGCCGGGGCGGCCGTCGAGGAGGTTCGCACGAGCTGCAGCCCTTGCGCGGCGCGGATTAATACGCTGTAATTGTGATTGCAAATTCGCCGAGCGGGCGGCGCAACGCGCCAATTCGATTTTGCGCCGGCCACCGGCCGCTGCCTTGGCCGAGACCTAGGCGGTCGCCCTCGCGCCAGCCGTTGTGTCTCCGGTTCTAGGCGCTGACAATCGTGTAGTGTTGCGATATTCTCACCGCTACAGGACTGCTCATTATAAACGAAAATACGCTGCTATATATTGCCTAGAAATCTCCAAAACGTTTTCAGAAAATACTTGCTTCTTTGCGACAGTAGATGCATTGCTTGAGACCAGGGTTGCTAGATGCTATTCGACGTAAGTCATGTGTGTTTTCATGTTGGATGTCTGACATGGAAGCTAACGGTAAACCACCACAACCACCATCAATGCTTTCAATGTTTTCAAGATTTCCTACAAATGCATGTCTTCAACTAATTGAAACTCGACTACAATCATATAACTAATAATTACAATACTACTAGTAGTAATAATAGAACTGTAAATATGTAACACACTAACTTGAACTAAATGATTGATTCTATTTTTTATCTACATTTTGTGGAACAAGGTCGCGTATGAAATATTATCTTACGGCGGCGGTAATGATAAGACACGCTTTATTAAGGCTTATATTTTCCGATCTTGTATTATATTAAAGCAAAATACAAACTTGAATATAGATACTGTATATTTGGTTATTTTTTAGAAAGTCTTTGAAGATTTTTATCTAACGAAAATATGTTACATTTAGTTTATCGTAATATTCAGCGTTCCTCACAATACACTCGTTCACAAAAATAAAACAACGGCAAAAAATTGTGTTTTTTTTTGTTGCAAAGAGGCATGCATATATTGTAACACCTCCGCGCATGTAAACATGCGCGGTTAGCGGCCCGGTTGTAGCTCAGTCGGTCCTTGTCCCTTTACTCGTTCAAAAATTAGTTGATGGAAGGAATTGTTAATTAGATTCTCATGGACATTCAAAATAAACAATTTGATTCCTGGTGAAAGACTACGTTTATTCCTGGACAAAGCTGTACCAGGGAAGTTACATTAATAAAATAAAAGAAAGAAGAGATTGAATAAAAAGAAAAAAATAAAGATTAAAATTAACAGGAAAGCTTACAACTAGAGAAGAGTATAACATTATTTTATAACTAGAATTACAATAATAAATGACCATTCGATGTGCCTTGGCGCGGCACCGCGTTGACAAAAATTTAAAGAGGTTAAAAGCCCCCAGTTACATTGCCTGAGAGCTTCCGTGCCAAAAGTTCAATGTGCCCGGACGGGCGCGGCGAAGCTTGTGGGGGGGCCGGAACGACCTTCTCTGGAATGCGGGATGGCTTGCACCCTCTCGGGCGGGGGCGTCTGGCGGCGTCTGGTGACGTCAGCAGGGGGCGTCTGGCGTCTGGCGGCGTCTTCGGCGGAGCTTGTAGGTAGCCGGGGATATCGCCCACGATCGCAGGTGCGGAGCACACAACAATATGTTCCTCCGATCTCATGAGAATGTTCTCAGGCACAAATTCAAAAAGTTGCGAAATCCTTCAGAGGCGCACTCGCCTCTCCACGCGACTGGCTCCCACCCCAGAGAAGTTTCTCAACTAAGTAAAATTTAACCAAGTGCCTTCAGAGGCGCACTCGCCTCTCCCCGCGACTGGCTCCCATCCCTAGAGAAGTTTCTCTCTGACTGTCCTCAGCCCACTGCTCTTAGCCCACTGAAATTTTCCAAGTGCCTTCAGAGGCGCACTCGCCTCTCCCCGCGACTGGCTCCCACCCCTAGAGAAGTTTCTCTCTGACTGTTCTCAGCCCACTGCTCTTAGCCCACTGAAATTTTCCAAGTGCCTTCAGAGGCGCACTAGCCTCTCCCCGCGACTGGCTCCCCCCAGAGAAGTTTCTCTACCAACTGCTGTCAGCCCACTGAAATTTTGTTTCTCAACCAAGTATGAAGTTAACTTTTATCCCCACCCTTTTTCCTCATATGCTCTTGCTCCCTACAATGATCGCGTCGCTATTGGCCAAAGGTGATGGCGTTGTACACTAAATTCGGCCAATAGCGACGGGGGAGTAAAGGAATTTCCCACTCTCCGTTTCTGTCGGAATACAGTGTCCCTTTGTTCCGTCTCGAAAATAGGCCATGTCTGTGAAGGGGCCTCCCGGCTACAGAATTATTGTTTTGGGTTTCCCCGATCACGATGACAGGCGTTTCAAAGATATTCCAGATGTGGCTGCGTCTGGGCGGTTTTCAATTAACCCGTTGCCCGGCCGTTGGGTGGGGTGTCAATAAAATCCGAAATGGGCCGGGGGATCGTGGCTGTTACTAGAAGGGGGGCTGCGCGCGTGACGCCGTATGTTTTTTCTTCAATAAAAATTTTTAAGTCTACTTTACTGAATTTAATTTATTTTAATAATTCTGTACCGCTACAGTATAGTATTGCATATAGATATTGAAATAATTGTGAAATAACTGTGTCGTGTAAGGTACCAGTAGCTCTTCTTTCTCTTTGGTGTAGAAAAGGGCTCGCAAAGGCTACTGATTATTGGTACCTTTGTTTCTGACTGCGGAAAACTGTCTCCCGGTCGACTTCATCTTCAACGCAATTACGAGATTTTAGCCACGTTATAAAGTGTGGAGAGTGGACGCATTATTGGAAAGTGCGATCTGGATGAAATTATTGACAAAACACACGCCACCTTGGCTGTACTATTCCGCCTTCGGAGCGTTGGTATTCGTGGATGCGCGATAGAAAGCACAGACAGCAGGTAGACACAGTACATCCTCCACTGACCTATAGAAGAGAAGATCGATAGATTCTTGAACACGAACGAGCATAACCATTTGATTGTAGTTAGGGACATATAACATCATCATTACAGGTCCCTATGAGCAGCTGAACCATTTCCTGACGTTTGGCTAGAGGAAATTTGTCTCATAGTGCCCACTACTATTTCTGCCATTCACACCAACCCACCATCGCCTCTGTCTGCAGTGTGTACCTGAACAAGAAATCTCATTGAAATTGCTTCGAGCCAGTTTGTCTTTAAAGACAAGCACAGGGAGTCTTTGTGCTCAGACGACGGCCACGTTCATGCCCTGTGGTGCCCGCCTCAATTCGGAAAATGATGTGAAGCGACACACCAACACCATTCTTGGCAAGATGGTCGCAAAGAGCATCACATATGATAGCCGGTCGTCCCTAATAGTGATTCGGAAGCACAGAACATCATGCATTCTCATATTGCCACAAGTAATTTCCTGTCTATCTAATATGAGTCTGTATACAGGAATTCTGCTGTGAATGAATGATGGAAGCAATACAGAGATTTTTAGAACAACCAGAGAACTGAGACAGGGATGTGGGCTGTCACCATGCCTATATAACATATATGCAAACCACATGGTCAAAAAGAGGAAACAAAAAGTGAAAATCGGTATAAGTGTTAACAAAAGACAAATAGTCCAAACGATTCTCGATGCAGACGCCATCGCCCTAACAATTGAAACAGAAGATAACTTAGAGAATGAACTTCATAAAATAGCCGTAACATACGACATGACACTCGACAAATAAGACTAAAGCTATGACATTTCAAGGCAAAGAAATGAGAAGAGTTAAAATTGTTATAGATGGAAAAATAATAGAACAAGTAGTATAATTTATGTATCTAGGAAATATTGGACAAAATTCAGAAGATCAAGAAAGAAAAATTAGAAAAATGTACTGGGGAAAATGGAATACTCCAGAAAAATTTGCACGAGATGACACCAGAGACAAAACTAAAAATACACAACATAACAACTAAGCCAATATTATTTATTTAGCAGAAATATGGACCCTGAAACAGAGAGACTGTCAGAGATTAGAAGACACACAAATGAGATTTTTCGAAACCTGTTAGGAATTACACGTTTAGATCGACAAAGAAACACTAAAATCAGTAAACATTTATAGTGGGTAGTGGGTGATATTAAAGAGAACCAGGGGAGATGGCTTTCACACACACACACACATATTATATATATATATATATATATATATATATTCTAACTAACCCACCTACACCCAAACTTACCACCTTCACAGCAGCACGCATGAACCGTAAGCGGGTTATCAAGATTTTGCTCGTGATGCGAGCTTAAAAATCTAGGGAGCAGGATCTTCAGGGTGCGAGAAAGGTTTGAACCCTTGACACAATAAAAATCACACAAATTGCACACAAACGAGCGTATAATTTACCTATAAACTTTTAGTGGCATAAGTTCATGACAAAAACCAAGAATATAGAATCACACTTTTACAAAGAATGATCAAAACACAAATAGAAACCTTTACAACACACACTCCTATGAATGAACACATAATTTACACCAAAATTGATACTCTGAAATAATTACCCTAATCTACACTGGGAATTCCCTTGGAAAATTAATTATATCTAAATCTATGCTATTCTAATTACATTGCACATGAAACCGAAATTTCAATTTACAGTCTCCTGCTTCAAATATTACATGCAAAGAACAAAATGTGTGCAAGTGCATTACTCTCATTTCACAATTTAACTGTGTCTGAAAATAGCAGAATAGTAAATGTCCTAAGTAGAATGTTTTATGCAGGCAATAGCGCATCAAAATGTCTCCTACTATAATACTGCAATTTGTTGCCACCCGTGTCCTCAATTTCTTAACACTTTCCTACACTAGTTTTCCCCTGCCGACGTGAACTTGACCTATTTTCCGCGCCCTAACCGTTACCTCGTGGACTTCCCACTTTTGGCCTTGATGGTCGTGCGCTGGTCTCTGCGTCGATGTCGCTCGGTCCCAGCTTCTTCGTCGTAAGAGACGGGATTCGCCTCTGCCGTCTACGCTGTCTTCTTGCGTCCTCTTCCGTTCTTCTTCCTAGTCGGCCTCTTCTTTTCCCTCGACTGCTACCGGCGCCTCTGACTACGCCCACGTTGCGAAAATGTCCCTTGCACTTCATCGAATACTCGTGCAAGTTCCTCGCTCGTTGCTACTTCTACTTTGCTAAACCAGAACTTTCAATGCTTCTCTCACAACGGGTAACTTTTACTTCCCGTGTCGTTAATTGAAGAAACACTTTACTGAATCTGCACTATCTCGCGGACGACTGACTAGAACGTCTGTTCGACGTCTATACTCCTACCTAGTAGTCGTTGCAGCGGCAAACAATATCTAAACTAACGTTAACGAAAGTGTTGACTCGGCGAGCGGTGATCAAAATGCTACTGGCTCGGCGATCGGTGATCAAAATGCTGCTTACTCGACGAGAGGTGGCAAGAAAAGAGAGCTTCCGCTTGCGGGTTCGCGTATTTATCGTCCGACGCCTGGGAAACTTCTCAGTGGTGGGGCTGCTTCCCCTCTCTCAACCCTTCACAAGGAAAACGTTGCTCGCTAGTTCGCCTTCGTTTAGTACGGGCAACGGATACCAGGCCGCGCGTTTAAGAACCTCTGCTTTCCGCGCCTGCTATCCTCGCTGCCTGTGGGTGTTCACACATACGAGACGGTGGTGTTATGGGGTTGCACAATCCCATAACGCCACAATATATATATTAGTGTGTACCGGTTGGTAGGTACACAGCCAATGATTTTTATTAAAGGATTTGGGAATCATAAGGGCAGATGTTCTTGCTTGTGAAGCTTATGGTGGAGGTGGACAAGCGTTGATCATCAAATCTAAAACAAAATATGGATAACTCATTTTGTACCAAGAAATGTTGATATACATTGGACATAATATCACTAATTGTTTTTTGCAAGTGCTTGTAATGCTGTATTATTCATTGTAAAATATCAATAAACTATTCATAATTCTGATCGCCATGTTATAAATTATCTTTCACTCAGTTAGTAAGCTGTTTGGATTTCTCGTGGATTATAATATTTCCTATTCTCACTACTCAAATTATTTATGGGAACTCCTCTTTTTATGCATTGAATTGTTGCCGTGTGGATAAATACAACACCTACTTACTATTTTACAAGATTAAATATGCCACTATTTTATAATACACCTCCAGTCTGCCCGCCTAATCATGACTTCTCCATGTATTACGAAACTATTTACTCTCTGAGTCTTACGCATCTTGTCTGTTACATCCCCCTCCGCTCATTGGTTTTGTCAACGGTATAGTAATAAATCCCGAACGGGAACAGTCTTACATTTTCGTGATAAACCAGAGTTCTCCTGCTCGGCCCATTCGGGTTGACTCACACAGCCGAAAGTGTCAGCTGCGCCAGGCGTCGCTTTTCTTGATCTTGGCGTCCTCCTCGGTAGTCCTTCGTCAAACGCCCTCGCTTGGATCCCACGCCGCTACTGCACGCTGCCTCGCAAAGCCAAATCCCACGCACTGATTTAACACTGGCTTTTTCACGTGCGGTAGTATACGTCTGTTTTCACATTGGTTTACCGCACAGCCGCGCACACAAATGTTACTAGCGGATCTCCTGCTCACCGCTCAATGTTTTAGTTCCGCACGCGATCCACCCATTCAGTTACCCCTTAATGCACCATTTACTAAGCGGGTGGTGCCTGTAATTCAACTACCACTTAAAAATTTAAATCGTTTATCTCGAAAATTCATTTTTCGAGTTGTGTCAATGTTGCAGCCTATACACGATTTTAATGAACCAATATTTTAGCTGCAAAATGCTGGGAACATAAATTACGTCATGAGGTAAAGGAAAATACTGTAGGGGACCATCGTTTATCCTACGTGACCCTCTAAAGCATATGACATTAGTTGACACTGAAGATACGCAAAAAGGTATTCGAACATTCTAGGAATTTTGTTAATTTCCATAGGCTTGTTTTATATTCAGCGTTCATTGTTACACCACTGAAAATCCAGGTTATAACAAACAGCAAAAATGAATTTAAGTAGAATAATAGATTAAATAATTAGTACACAAAACACTTGGTGCTGTTAAAATACCCTAGTACGCGGCAAGCAATTTACCTCACTCGACAGTTTCACCGAAAACGCAAAGAAGCGACTCTACGCCCAGCTCCGTTGGCAGAACCCGCGCAGGTCTCGCGCCAGCAGGTTTGAATTTCGCGCCCGGAAGTAACTTTTAAACTCAATCTCATCGAAGACAATTTTTTTCGGAAAATCTGGACCAGCAATTCTTCACAAAAGTCTACACAGAATCTGCGGTACTTTTTGTAACGAGAAATTCTGGAAATCTGTATATATAAATATAAATGGATGTTGGTATATATAAGAGCGATTAACTCCAACACCGTGTGACCGATCTCCATGAAAGTACATCTATGTGTTTCTTCACTCAGAAGGTTTATGTGCTGTTAATTTTATTGTACTTCTACTAGATGGCGCTGTAGGACAAAACTAAATATTCATGTCGAATGCAACCCGCAATACTTGGAAGCTTCCCTTTTTTAAATCTACAGTATATCGTCGAATAACTCCAAAACGATGCGTTCTAGGACATTAAAAACTATATTGTTTAGGTGAAGGGCCTCAAAGAAACATTTCTTACACCGTCACCTATTGAGATCTTCTTGAACATTCTAATACATTTTTGCTGGTCGAGCGCTTCTCGATATTATCCCACCTCCTCAGAGACTTGCTGAATTTGCAACAAAATTTGAATGACAGACACAGGGAGAGGCAGAAGCAGAGACAGAGAGAGAGAGAGAGAGAGAGAGAGAGAGAGACAGGGACGGAGGATAGAGAGAGAATTGGAGAGAGGGAGGTAGATAGAAAGATGGAGCGAGAGAGAGAGAGAGAATGAGAGAGAGAGAGAGAGAGAGAGAGAGAGAGAGAGAGACGGAGCGACGGAGTTAGAAATGGAGAGAAGGAGAATGAGGGAGATGAAGGGTTTCGAAGTAAATCTTACTAATTTGAGGATAAGTCACCCATATTGAATATTTAGAATATTTTCCGAAATTGATATTTCGGAAAATGGTATCTTATAACAGTATGATTCACCTTGTTGCAATTCATTTCAATTGAAATATTCTTATGATATTAATAATAATATTAATAATTGCAAGAATACATCTTTATATTTTTACAAATATTTGAAATATGAAAAACATAAACTTCAAGCAACTAAATGGTACTTGAAGTGATACACTAAATTAAATATTGCCAGATATTGCCCAAAGTGATATCGCGATAGTGAAGAAAATTACTATTATAATCTATGTACTTTAGATACCTTTATTTTTTTACATCTTTGAGCAACTATCCTGCAGTTAGTGTTCCGTTGGTACCTTTGATTACCATTTGTTTTACCCAACTTACGTCAATCATATCCGCAACAATCACCGCCTTCATTTCTTCCATCATAACTAATAACGCTGGCTAATGTTGCTACTTATGCTATACAACCTCCATAGTTTGCCTCCAAGTCTTTCGACTTTGTCGCCGCGAATGGTACGTCTCTATCGTTCAACTACACTATCGTATTACAGCATCGTCAGTTTCCGCGCAATTTCTCATTTATAAAATTTATATTTGACTAGTATCTCATTTCGCTAGTATCAACTACTGATTTAGTTGCAGGCAGTAAGTGGCCTTGGTGGTTATCCTTGATTTAACGACGTAATATGATAGTGAAACCGTGCAAATATTGTAAAAATTATCGAGGATGAATATGGTAGAGAATGTATAAATATGTGTTGAACTGAGCAAGATGTTCCTCAGAAATGGAAATGAATACTTATCTTCCTACCTACCTACTTGTGAAATTAAACATTTGGATTTTCTGTGACATTTAAATGACTGATATTTTTTGTGTGTATCAAAATCGGCAAATATATTGAAAGAAAAGTATTGATATGAGGTTTGCAGAAGTACTACAGTAGGTCTAATTTTTATTTCACTTTAATACGAGTATATGATGACAGTTGTAAATAGACTGAACGTTTAAGTGCATTTAAAAATAATACATATTTGTAATTTCAGTGAGAAATACACTTTTGGTGAAAATTTTCACGTCATTTAAAAAATGTTATGTAATTTCTCAATTCAATTTCCGATAATCTTAAGGTCATTAAAATCCGAGGTCTGATCACACACAATATTCATTCTCTAATGAGATGTTTTTTTATCTGCGTTTATTGCCCACGACCGTTGCTACCGTGTCTCGGTAGCCGTGCCTTTCTTCGCTGACTTCCCTTTCCGATATCAATCTGTGCTCCAGTCGCAGATTACTCGGTGCAGCTCAGTCAATTCGCGCATCACATCCTCTAAACTGCTTACTGGCCTCGCGTTTCTGGAATCAATTTCCTTTTCCTCGCCTCGTTGGAACGCCGCCCTCGCTCTTCCATGCATCACGAAACAAATGAACTCGCTCTGAACGCCATCCCTTGTATATTTCAAGCCATCACATTTGCTGCTACGAGTGCTCGTTTGCTGCTGTATCCATGGATACCCCGTGTATTCAAAACGAAGAGTGCGCTCGTGATGGACGGCGGTGACAGACCTCACGCTAATTTCACGAATGCTCGTTGTGCAGTCGGCGAAAAAAGTAGAATTCAAGTAGCAAGCGAACTACTGTAATACTACTCATCTACTGTAATACAGTCTTATGTAATGAACAACATTAACGGAAACTAATCTGAAAGGCTAATTTCTGTACGTGGTACTCTGAAAGAGAACTTTGCAACTACATTCCGAAAAATCAGCTGTTTTTCTGAAGCAGATAATCGTAAGTTGCTGTGAAGAAATTATGATAAACATATTGATTTAATTATTTACTTCTTTAACAAATACTATCACTTAGCCCAAAATATTGATAAACACAATAAACGGCCATGGTTGTGTTCTTGACACACGGTCACACGCCAGATTGGACAAAAGTACATAACGCTTGGGAACAATGAAATTTACCGCGATGAGAAAACTTGCTAACTAGTATAACAAATGGTGATGTGCTGGACTCGAAAATAATAATCCTTTATTTTTATTTTCTTTGATGGTCGTAATGCGTCATAAAAAACAGCATGCCTTAACCTTATTAAGTAATATGCACTCAGAAATTGTACAGCTTAATAGCTATATATTAAAATACTTAACACACTGAATGTCTCTGGCCAGGATGTCCTAGGGTTCTAGTCCCGACCATGGCAGGATATTCGGGGGGAAGATCACCCCCATTTTCCGCGATAAAAACGTATACTATACTTACAATAGCCTTAGCAATTTTCGTACCCGGAATCTCTAATCAAGCAATCACAATCAACACACTGATCTCAAGTTATTGCAAGTTCTTATTGGAACGGATTTAGGATTCGCGAAAATAGGTTGCTTCGTATGTTCATAGAATCAGAAAAAACTTACGCATTACTAATTAAACATTAACCTCATTGATCCCATAACGCTCATTAAGCGCATTGCCATGCTAAATTGAAACGTTTTAAGACTCCCCGCGACAAAACGAATGTATTAGCCTATTAATTAAATTGAGCATGGAAATACGAGTTGTTTTATAATTTTTACAAGATTCAAGAACTAGTGGCGTTACAACAGCACATATTTTCTCGCATTACTTACGACGGCTACGCAATATTATACTACTACATCAATTTGAAGTGTTTACAACCTGCAGTTTTTTTCTCCACGCCGAAATACGAACTCAGGACCTTAGAGTCAACAAGTACTTTACCGCTACACCACCACTTCCACGACCATACTCAAATTTCGCGACGCTTAACAAATTAGTGGTTACTGGCATTATTTCTAATATATGCAATTTTCGAAAATTCAGAGTTCAACTAAATTGAGACCTGTTCTTTTAAGCGACCTTTACTTGATCGTAGAAAAAAAATGAAACAAAATCTTTAGTCGTTTTTGAGCAATGTTTTTCTATAAATTGCATGTACTTTAAGCAGAAATAATGCAAACACTACTCGTTTTGAAAAAAATGTACATAACCGTTTTAAAGATCTTATTTTTTAAAACAGATTTCTTCTAAGGCAAAAATGTCTTAACTTCAATTCTGTACATTTGAAATATTTTTTTAATTTTCGAAAATACAGACTGTTCACCGAAAATAGCAGCAGAACCACTAATTTACCGTCATGCAATTTATAAAAAAAATTTGCTCAAAAACAACTTCAAATATTTTCTTAAATTTTTTCGAGGAATGGAACAAAACATGTGTAAAGAACGGCGAAGATCTAAGTTTTTGAACTCTCCGAAGTTTGAAATAATGTGATAAAGAATGTTATAACGCCACTTGTTCGTAAATAGAACTCTACAATATGTGTTTTTCTGTCGAAAAATCGCCAATTTCTACCGCAGCATTACAATACTTTCTCGTTTTGAGAAAAAAACAATTAAAGGGAAATTTGAAAACACATATATTACTAAGAGACATAAAAACACAAATTAACCAATATATAAAAAATGTGAAATGTAGACTATAGATAAAATGAAGTAAGGTAAAATGTAGACTACTCTACCCGATTCACTTCACCTCTCATCTCTTCTCTCCTCTTCTCAACTCTCCTCACTTTTATGGGCCTTTCTGTATTCGAAGAAACATCACTGCACTTCACTACACATCTCTGCACTCTAAACTTGTGCTCTGGAGAACACGTCATTAGCACTTCTGCTGGTAAATTGTTCCAGTCAAAAATGGATCTACTTGGAAAGCTGATTTTTTCTATATTGTAAGTCTTTCGCGAATAGCTTTTCATGCCGTTTGTTTTGTGTACACTGTGCAGAGAGCGCATACTCTTGCTGCTTTCCTACGCTTAACTAATTGACGCTCCCCCAATTGACGCTCGCTCCATTGCTTCTGTTCGCGATCTTAGCCGCGTTTTTCTGTACTGGGTTTAATTGTTAATCTGGCATTTCCTATGAGGGTCCCAACATTCTACCCCTTATTTCCTTATGTGATGAACCAAGGAAGTAGAGGCCTCGTATTTTCGTGTTTGAGTTAGTTTCCGTAATACGAGCGTAACAAAATGATAAGCTTCCCAAGCCTTCTATGTAGTATATGTAATGTGACCAGACTAGGTGAGGTCACTTTGAAGTATTAAGCTCAGATAATTAATGACTTTTACATCAATAGTTTGAACCTTTGAATGCATATGACCTTCACATAATTTTCAGCAAGTATTTGGCATAATTGCTCTAGGTAATATTATCTGTATAGTCTAAACGTTCTCGCCTTATTGCTGTAGCCATAAATTTCGAGTTTCTACAAATTTTCTTTCTATGATAATTTTGAAATCTCATATTTGTCTAATGTCTTCTAAAAACTTTTATCACGGTCTATCTCTTGTACCTGAAAATCTCATTCTCAATTTATTTTTGAGAAAAACATTGTGCCTTACGTGACTAAGGAAATTTAATTTGTTTTTGCAGATTGTATTAGAAATGACCTTTCTTGTGTCTCTTTAAAACCTCTAGAGTGCACATTTTCCCTTTCAAATAATATTTGTGAGCCTTCTTAAAATTCAACACTTGTTTGAAATAATGCTTCATTTAATACACGAAATATGTCAGTTCACTAAGCGAGAAAAAATATTTTAAAAATTAAATCACAAAAATGTGCGCAGCAACTTTTTAACAGGCATATTGCAATTATAGCTAATTTGATATAATAAATAATGTAACACGACGGAAAATTCTATTTCAGTAAATATTAAAATCAATTATTCTTTCATCGCTTACAAGCGCTTGGCATGTTTGACTGTCACCTGTCAGAAACAACATTAACTCAGTTTGAACAGTAAATTGAAGAAACGCTGTAGGCAATAAAAATGTTTTTGCGTCAAGGTCATTATTGTTCTTTGATGTTACTCGTAAGCAAAATATTGTTATACATTTCTCATTCCTCTTTAATATACGCTTTATCTAAAAATAATTAAACGTTCACCACAAAGAAGGGGGGAGTGTGGAGGGATGGGACATTTTTCACATATTAATGTTTAAGTTTGTTCTTACATTACATAGGCGATTAATCAATACTTAAAAATTTCAGCAAGAGAGGTCCACCTCAAAGTAGAGCATGTCTTTGAATGTTGCTCTGGAATCTACACGGGCTTTTGGCAAATGAGCTACTATGCCTGTTTCCGGTACATAACCTACTTCAGTTGTACGGATAAAGCGAGATATCAGGCTTTTCTTTTTTTAAATGTAACATCTTAGCCACTTTTTACACTTTATCTCGCAAACATAATTTTCAGCTGCACACTTTTTACCATGTATTTTTACTACAAGGAGGGTATTCGGGACACAAAATACATTGTTTAATAGTATCCCGTCCTCCGTCAATTTCCATGTTCCAAACCTCCTGCAATGTCCTTGTTTGACATTATGAACTATAAAATTCTAACCAACACAGATATGCTTGTTTTTAACATTAAAAATTACAGCTCTCTTTGCTCTTTTGATAACTCAGAGATTGTTTATCGTAGCTAAATATTTTTAAGGATTAAATTTCCCTATAAAACACAAGAAAATATTTTTAATGACTTACCAAATTTAATAATTTCTCGCCGACGCTAAGAACGATAATTATCATCCACCATTTCTTCATAGAAGCTGAACACAGTTTTTCCAGCTTTTGGAAGTAAATGGGAACGTCTTTTACAAATGTTTTGCATGTTATTTTGAATTGTCCATACCTTCTGCCTCCCTACCCTCCCCACGCTCCCCTAAATATGAATAATCATCTGTGTTTATTTTTCAAAACTATAAGACTCCACTATTTACAGGACGTATTTGATATTTGCGTATACATTTACGAATATATAAGTAAGTAATAATATATAAGTAATAATATGGATTCGTAATTTTGTATAATTGTATCTAAGGAAAAGTATGACACAGGAAAAATTACAAAGAAAGATACTAATATTTGGAACACTTAACTGTTCTGAAATACTGTGAAATCGTTCAGAATACCATAAATACTAGAGGACGAAAAGTAGTTAATATAATCATTTAGTGGTTTTGTTTAATATTTAAAACCAGTGAATATTAAAATACTGTTTTCCTTCATGCATGCCACTTTGTCTTTAAGATTTGAAGCATCTATGTATATTCTTTTCACTTGACAAAACAATGTACTTAGTATTTTAACAATTTAAACAGTGAATTAGTTTTGTATTTGCTTTTTCGCATACTTTCTACGGAAGTCAGGACGAGGAGGGTCGTCAAGATCCGTCAAAAGATGCGAGAATAACAACTCTACATCTCTGACAAATCCAAACGAGCTACTGAAAGCAGAAACTTCGCCACTTGCTCACAAAGGAATAACTGATTTGTTTCCTCTCTGAATGCTTTATTTGTTTCTTTGTGGTACACAATACGATATAGTGAGCGAATATTCTTTGAAATATTTATGACACGAAAACTTTTTCCGAAATAGATTACAGAAACAATTGAAATTAGAATAGTGTTACTTCCATTTTGTACAGGTCAGCCTGTTAAAAGTGACAATGTATTCGTATAGTATTTTAAAATACAGTCATTATATGTAAGCCGGTTTCACCAGAGTGAGACAAAAAGCTCAAGACCATTAAAATTATTCGTTGTTTTTTAATATCTTCTGTCTAAACGAATCATGTCCTCTCATATAAATTTGAAGTTGAACTCTTCTGTTTCTGTTTTAGAGATATTCTGAAATTTCGGAGAAGACAGAACTTTCAAAGCTTAATTGATTCGATATTTGCAGGCTATTATTTTGATATCAAAAATTATATAATTTATAAACGCTAGGAATACAAAGCACAAACTATGGAATTCTTGTTTTAATAATGCACAATAGTATTACCTTAAAGGATCAATTGAAACAATGCCAATTTTTTTCTTACAAATTTGATACCTAATGCTAAATTTCATTTTACGTATCCAATAATAGTACACTTTTAAATGTTTTTTATGCATTTAGTCTTCTTTTCTTATTAAAACCAGAGTACCAATTGTGTATTCACTTAGTATGGTTTTACATTGTAATCATCACCTCCACTAAAGAGTCAACTCTTTACTTACCAGAATACCTCTTAGAACAAAATCCGCCTGTTCGCGAGAATATTTCAAAGAACAATTATTCCAGGAAGTGACAGACATGAAATTAAACAGTACGTGCGCAAAAGACAACATCTCGGCGTTTATTATTCATCAACATAATGTAATTGCCGGCGTCATCTCTTGAAGCACGCACGGAGATCGTTCGGAGAGTTAAATGGATTCTAAGACCACATTGTGGAGAGAGCTCGCAGAAAGCGCCGACTACAGCCTCTGCTGAAGAGTACACATTTGCAGTCTTGTGTCTTTCATCAAGTCTGGCACGTTATGGGCCCGGGCGGCGCACGCTCCGCTCGGCGTGGCGCCTCTGCCCCTGCCCTTTGCCCACCCCACCAGCCCACCCCCTCCCCCACCCCCACCCGCGCCGTCTCCGCACCCCTCTCGCCGTTGCCCGTCGCTCCGGCCGTCCTGTTCCCCGACCGTGCCGCATTTAGAAAAGGGCGAAGGTCGCTTGCACGTGGGAGAGTTATCTCGTCCGCGCACTTCTTCCGCCACGAAATGCGCGCGGTGGAGTCATTACCAGAGCTCAACTATTTAGGCAATTCCAAGCGGCGAATGAGTAAAAGCAGACTTTTGTAGAGTATTCAATTTGTATTGGGTTCTTCCCTTAGAAATGGATAAATTGTTATAAAAGAACAGCACCCTATCAACACAGAATGCTGTATCATGTGGACTTTTTTAACATTTGTGAGGGATTTAAAAGGTACACAAATTTCGGAGCTGCAGACAAAATACTGAGAGTTAAGATATTTATTGTTTTATGAATTTTTTCACATCAACTACAGGGCCTGATATTGTTTTCACGGTAACTCAAAGGTAGAGATTCATTGAAGGAATTGATCATTAAAATTGTGCACTGAAGATTAAGCTATAGCCCATAGCATATCATCAGCATTCAAATGCCAACTTAGAGGTAGTAAATTTATAATTCAATTTGCAAAGTGCTTTTCAGTGTTTTCTTTTGAAACGAAAAGAGTGGCAATCCTCAAAAGTATTTCTTTTCACAGAAATTAACTTTTGCTGTGCGTGAAAGTAATTGAATCACATACAATGAAATAGAGTGAGGGTTCCTATACACATCAGTAATATATTTTTAGTATGTGTATGCCAGCAATCATGGGTACCGCAGAATCATTATTTTCGCGAACTCTTCCGTTTTCACAATCTCAGGAGTGGAGAGTAGGTCGAAGTCTTGCAGAGTAGAGCTGTGGGCTGTAGAGTGCTCAGAGTAAATGAGGTTTCTTTCTTCATTAGTTCCTGGCATGCCCTTTAAGGCGCGGCGATTTCACTTCCCGTTTTGACAGCATCAAATGTTGTTTCTTTGAATCACAATAGATCTATAGACTGGGAACACGCGAAACGAAGAAGAGATAAAAATAAGCTTTTCAGTTACAACGATAAAAAAGAACTGAAAATAATTAGCAGCTGACGATTGAATACTTTCCATTACCTTACATGTGCATCATACCTTCGCATTTCCGTTATGTTATATAAATTTTGCTAGTTGTGTTTCGTTACTCATTGACCCATTTTGTAGTTAAACCCTTCCGAATTCTCTCCGTAAACATTCTTTTTTTAAATGACTTGTTTAAAATGAATTAAGGTTAAGTTAATTACGTTGAACTGCCGAATGGTTACGACACGCATCACTGGACAATTTAATGCCATGCCTATATGTATCCATTTAATATGTACTGTGTGCGTGGATTATGTATATAAATTCCAGTGGCTGTGTTGCGGTTTATTAGGGACGTTTACACTGGGAAGAGGATAACTTGTCAAAGAGACGCTTTGCATTCTATAACGACGAGTTAAGTTTTGTTGCATTTGCGTTTGCATTTTGTTGCATTTGCGTTTGATTATCTTTTACTTCATGTGTTCCAATTATGATGGGCATTCCTTTTGATGCAATTATATCTGTTTACAGAAAGGTGTGAGTTGTATTCCAATTTTTTTTCCTTCCGATAAGTTAATAATTCTGAGAAGTGAAGCTATTTTCAAATGTTTTTAATATTACATCTATTTTTATTGTAAAAACCAATGTTTTGGATAATATCACGAATAATAACTGGCAATTGTAATTTTAGTCACATGCGCCATTTAGCCAGAGATCTCCCTCCTGTGTGCCGTGCAATACTTGTCTCAATATCTATCATTTCTCATACCATTGTATTCTATTTCAGCACAACAGACGCAAGCACAATATAGATGAGCAATAGCAAGAATTAATCCTAATATCTGAATATTATAAAAAATACTACAATTCTGTAAATCAAGTAATTTTCTAAATCAAATATAAATGTATTAAAGGTACTTCAAAACTTTACAAATGCAATTTTGTATTTAACAATGTATGATTATGTACTGTTATGTATATTTTTCTGTACTATTTTGTTTAAGCAATGCTTCTATAACCGATGGAAATGTTAAGTAATATCGTTATATGTAGTCTCTAATAACCATAGATGTTGAAGCAATTTTATTTGGTTTATTTAGTCAAAAAACGTTTGTGGTGTATGAGGGAGATCATCTGCGCACATTTTCACCCGCACACTTAAAATAAATTTATATATAAAAATATTTTTTGTACATAATAGAATGTTCATTATTTGCTTCGTAAGTAGAAAGTTCATTAACTATTGTCCGTGTCGAAGTATAGGCAAAGGATTGGTTTAACAGGAGAAACCCATTCAAGACTCCTCACGCGTCGTGAGACGTCTGCGTGAACAGGGCGGGGCTCGAGGCGGTGTAGCATGAGCGACTGCCAAGCGAAACGCACGGAAGCTCACCGAGAGAGGGTAGTGTACACAACATGTTGGCAACGATCCTGTATGCTGCAGTGTTTCAAGGGTTACTCTTGGAGAGGAAGAAATAACCTTCTTACATTATGTACAGGTTTTGTTAACGTTTTCTTTGACTACTGCCTTTCTTCTTCTTCTTCTTCTTCTTCTTCTTCTTCAATTCTTTGAACCGAGATTGATAACTATTTGTAATAAGATTTTTTCTCTTTTTATTTCTTTTTTTATCGTTAAAATCTGTGTGTGATGTACTATGGGGGTATAGTACAATCTGTGCATGTTTTCTTGAGCTCTGGGATTCCTACCCTAACTCATACACGTATTAAGTTGAATTATGGTTACAAATGGAAACGAGCGTTTCTGGAAAGATATGATAATATGACAATTTTTGCTGCGGTGCAATAAAAACTATTTGCAAAGGGAAATCAACTGCAGATTTTGACTGTTATTCTTTTTCGTGCCTCATGGAAAGGAATCGACTGTTTCGAGAACTTGAACAGTTATTTGAATAACCCCACTGAACTGAACCTCCACTTGATATTCCTCACCGAGTTGATGAAAACATGTACAGATACTGAAGATACGCACATTTACGTCCAGAAGCAAAAGAAGGCGGGCATCTCTGATTTTGCTCAAAAGATCGGGGAAACTGCACCAAAAATCTGATCGCGATGGGATCCTTGACCCAAAAATTGAGGTACAGTAGATGTTACAAACATATTTAGACGTTTAGAATTAAAGAATATAAACGGTGCCTAATTATTTAAATATAATTTATAAAATAAACACTGTTTTTATTTCCGAAGAAAATATTTTACCTGGCACCTAATTTTCTGTATTGATTTTAATCGTTTAACGTCATGTGACACTGTGTTATAAAATAATGTTGTACATATACATTTTTTGTAGTGATCTGGTGATACTGATAACAGATAAATATAATTCCAACGGCGTGTGTATTAATTATAAGTACATGTATTGCAGAAATATGGGTTCTTACCCTTAAGTCTATTTTGACACTCAAGATTCGTTAATAAATAGGCAAGTCAATGGTAAGGTTCAATGCTCAATAAAGAGAAGCCTGCAGGAATCACGTGGATGGCATTTGATTATTATTTGTACCATTTATTTCTGCACTCTAAAAGCCTTGGTCATCTGTTGTGTGCTTCCTCCAAATATATGCCATAGATCAGGTGGAAATATAAGTATTACTTACATAGTAAAATAAAAGTGTAATAATTTCGGTAGAAAAACACGTATAGTGGGGCCCTGGTATCGAAAAACTGTATTAATCTTGTTCATATACGTAGTAAATTCATTTCTCAAATACGTTCTACAGTCAGAATCAACATTTTTGTGGAGGGGGGTTGATACCGAGAAATTGATTGCCGGCTAAACGTCCATCTGTGTCAAGCCTGAACCGTTCACACGATTTTATCGAAAATTCATATTCCCTCATAGATTTGACCAAACTCGAGGCTATGCGAGTTAGAATCGATATGTTGTTTTTTGAGAGTACTTTAAGTGATCGGAATTTTTTTCTTAAACGTTTTCAACGAAAAGAATGCCTAAAACCTGGAGCAGGTGTCATTTTGGTTGAACTCACCAAACTTTCGAAAATTACAAAATTTCAAAATTTTTCATCTTTCTACAATTACAATACTGAATACAGGTTTCCCAAAATATTATCTGTTCTTGAAAGATGGAGGTCTTTAAATTAGATCATGAACAATTTTTCGAAAATATCAGCCGTTTTCCCGTAATATTGCGTGAAATACAGGCGTCATTTAAACCTTTTTTGATAAAAATCACTCCAAATATTTCCGTTAATTTTTTTCTCGGACTTCTCTGCAAAGAAGTTTTCGATCCTAATTTTCGGACAACTCTGGGTTTTCAATAATTGCAAAAAGTTCGCTTTGCAAAATTAGAATATTGATGTTATGGATTTTCTTTAACTGAATCTTTTTAAAAATGTAGACCTTGAAATAAATTCAAATACCATTTTTTGAAAATGACCAGTTTTTGCGAAATTTTTGTGAAAGTAACGGAAATTTATAATACTTTTTTGAAAAAACAGCTTCAAATTTTTTCTTTACATTTTCTCTTCAGATAGAGAAAAGGAAACTTACAAAATGGAGCAGACTCATTTTCGTTGAACTCTCTGAATTTTCCAAAACTGCAGAAGCTACAATGAATGCAAGAATCTATGTTCTGTTGAAGCACTATTAGTTTACTATTTTGAGGGTGTAGAGGGGTGTTGTACTATATATCCGTAAAAACTGCATTATTATATAAGGGTTTTCGTGAAGTTTCTGTTGAAATGTTTCATTTATTGCAATATTAATCAAGAGATTTTATTCGTTTTTCCCTAAGCAGTATCCTTGGTACTATTTGGAAAATTATTTTCATTGATTAATAATTCAGTATAGTGAAGATATCAATCACAAAGTAGTTTATTACAATATAAATTTTAATAAAGAGAAAACAAAGACAAACACTTGCTTCGCGACAACTTCATCCCATCATCTGTGGCTCCAAGAAATATGGATTAAACACATTAAGGTCTTAAGTAGGCGCCATCTTGTATGTCGTACGAAGCACTGAGACAAACGTTGTATAAGACACGTAGTACTGAATACAATACATGGAATCCTTTTTGTTTTGTTTTTCCACCAGCATTTTTGCTACTTAAGCAATTATTTTGATTTAATAATTACCCATGCGTTCAAAAATTGAACAAAACCTATGCAGCTTCTGGACATTGTTCTGTTAGATATCCAAATACTGAGAAAGAATACAAAAACATTACAGTTTCAATTTTGACTAAAAAGTTAAAATATTTGATTGTTATTTCAACTCTTCTCATATTGCGCGTACCGACTAAATTCTCATACACAGAAAGTTACTTCCTTCGACACTGTAACGTCATGCAACAGCAAATCTCCAAGGAAGAGGTATTCCTCTATTAAATATTTTCTATTCATCTGTTACGTTATGGAACGGAAACGTTTTTGAATTTCTTGATGACCTTGTAAGAGTGTTATATGGTTTTGTTAGATATCCAGAAACTCTGGGAAAATTCAAAGCGAATGAAACAATTTAGATTTTAAGTTCGCCATCAACCACCACGTACCGCGCATCTATGGTCTATCTTTCCACAAACCCGAAGTTTTCTCTCCGCCCAATATTAAGTGCCATCAACTCACCTACCCAACATTTGGCTTGCTTCTTGGCCAAGAAACTGAAACCTCTCAGCGACCATATCCCGTCCTCCGCCCTCAACTCCAAACACTTCATCGAACGCATCCACTCCACCAGAATAGGCCCTGACGATATCCTGGTCAATTTCGATGTTACCTATCTCTTCACCATGGTTCCGGTTACTGACGCCATCAAGAGCGTGGAAGACAACCGCTAACTGCATCAGCTTTCGAGGGAGTGGGTGAAACTCACTGAGATCTGCCTAACGAGCTTTCAAAGAGCAGGCCTTACAAAACGCGCCCTTAAAACCATCGTTATGGCTACACTACGTCAACAATACATTCTTCATCTGGCCTCGTGGCACCGAGTCCCTTGAAACCTTCCTCGCGGACTTCAATAACATGCACCCGCGCATTAAATTCGCCATGGAAACAGAACAAAATGGGCAACTCCTTTTCCTAGTCGTCCTAGTAACGAGGCCCCCCACACCAATCGCTATCTACATGCCGACTCACTCCAACATCCGGCCACTAAACGTGGTGTCCTTTCCACCCTCACCTATCGGGTTCCCCTCATAGGCGATCACAATAGCCTTGATTCTGAAAAGACACTATTAAGAGAGACCTTTCTGGCTAATGGCTACAGCGTGTTCGCCGTGCATCAAGTCCTGTCGAGACTCCAGCCTACCTCGAGGGAACGGAACGAGCTTTCCAATCCTCCCCGCAAGACAGCTCGATTACCTTACATCAGAGGAGTCACAATATCGGTAGATTACTGCGCAGAGCCGATAACCGCTCCGTGTTTCATGCTTGCAACAAAATCGGGGGAAGCCTGATTGAGGTGAAGAATCTTTCGGACCCTCTTCAAGAGACCGGCGTGTACGAAATCCCAAGCAATTCTGGTCTTGTTTACATCAGCCAAACTGTGCTCACGTTTCAAGAGCGGATGCGGGAACACATGTGAATGACCGGCGACAACATATCCAACACGCCGCGGAAACGGGTCATCTCGTTAATTACCACGAGACTCGTACTATATTTATAGAAAACCAGTGGTGGCCTCGTTTAATCAAAGAGGCCTTAGAAATCTCCAGGAGGTCTGTGAATACAAACCTCACCAGAGATGATGGGCTCCGCCTTACGCTCCACCTGGAGACGGGCCGTCGCTCCCCTCCAATACGGTCCCGCCCGCGGAGACACCCTCCCCCCACCCGCGCACCTCTCGTGGCCGCTTATTGGCCCATTTCATTCAGTCCCTGACCACACAGATTCATCTTGTGCTTGTCTAACCTGTTCAGTTTTCTATCCTCTTCCCCTTCCGCCCCACCTTCCAATATACTTTCTACACGTGAAACCTCGCGAAATATTTTTGGAATGCCTCTGTGAAAACAAGTCACGCAGTAATGAATGTAGTGTATTTTTAATTAATGCTGTAATATTTGAAGTGTTATTGAAATAATTGGCGAAGATAGTTTGAAATAAAGTTGATATTTATATGTAACTTCACAAAATTACGCCTTTTCTGATTAAAATTACTTCACTTCCGTTTAAATTGACCAGAATTTGTATGTTTGAAGATAAAAGTATTTTATAGTCGCGCTTAGCATAACAATCACGGTTGATAGCAAACGAAGTGAATTAGACATTATAAAGAGTTGATAACCGAGATGTGATTTCACACTGCAATCCACGACCCTTCAACCTGATTTAGTTAGATTGTTTCTTCTTTATCAATTTGGACTATGCTGGTTGGCAAGTTATCATTATTTTCATATTGTGTGTAAAGGCGTAGTTTATTAACGAAACGTCCAAATGCTTTCTCTGAAAATTCTGTTTCTTTTTAAAGGCTACGTTGAATATAGAACTTCCTGCTCCTTCACGATGTACGTTGAGAACGAAGCTCTAGGACTCACTTTGCTCAAAAGTTTTTGAGCCGACGAAGACGTGAGATACTTTTCAGAAAGCACTTTAGTTGTGTCAGCTCCATAACGTCTGCTTTCGTTTTCGGAACTTCTAGTTTGCTGTGCCGCTAGATCAACGTTGTAAACAACTCTGATGTGGAGTATGTGTCAAAAAACATGGCAAATGCTGTAATGTCTGCATTATATCTTGCATTCTTCCTCAAGTTCGTGCCAATGAGCGTTCTGTTGAAATGGACGAGTTACTAAATTGGGCGCAAAATTAGATGGGGAAGAGGACAGAAAAAGGCGTGAGGCATTATCCGAAAGAAACAGAAAAACAAAAAGAATGGGAACAAAGTAAAACAATCGGAGATAGGAGACAGGAAAATACAAGTTTATAAAAACAAGAAAAAAGGTAGACAAGAATTTCGGGCACAAATGCTTCACGAGATGAACTTATGTATACTTGTCAGTCGTGAATTTTGCCAGCAATCTTGAAAAATCGTAGAATAACCATTGCATGACTATTAGTCATATTATTTTACTAATATAAATTACAAAACGATATTTAAATGGTTTGTTATTTATGATTCTCTAAAGTTCATTGAGATTTTCATTTTTATACTTATTTTATTTTGACTCTATTGTATTAAGTCCCCAGAAAACGAACCATTTGGATAATTGAGGATAAAACCCGAATGGTGAAAACCTGCCCTACGAAGATAAAACACACTAATCTACTATTTTTTTAAGTAATTACAGGCGTGGACGACACTTGTTTCTCCTACCAGAGATCGAGATATTGTTTTTTCAAAATATTGTAATAATTTTTTTCGTAACAACGACTGTATGTCT
Source organism: Gryllus longicercus (assembly GCA_038098605.1). Taxonomy (NCBI): domain Eukaryota; kingdom Metazoa; phylum Arthropoda; class Insecta; order Orthoptera; family Gryllidae; genus Gryllus; species Gryllus longicercus. Next base: position 508,299 of record JAZDUA010000707.1, read on the forward strand.
CTCCGACTGCCCGTTTGTCCGTGTGTACGAATGCCAAAAATATTAGGGAATAAACTGTACATAGACTTTTTCCACAAAATTGATGTTCCTCGATCAATCTTGGCAAAATCGAGACCTTACGACTTTCAAGCATGTTTTATTATTTTTTTATTTACCTAAAGCCACTAGGACAATTATAAAATTTTCCGAAACATGGCTCCAATGTTTTTCTTTACTCTTTTCTAAAATAAAACATATTACGTTTAATAATATGACAAAAGTAATTTATTAAAAACTGAAATTTCTAAATTGAAGAATTTTTTTAACCTGTCGTACACATTCATTATTGAAATTAGATACATCTTAACGCAAGCTATTTTTCAATATGCGAACTGTAAATCATGAACATATTTTTTAAACATTAGTTTCCTCGTATTTTTTTTAAATCCAAATTTAAAGAAATACTTAAACATTATATTTTTAAAATTGCATCCTTATCCTTTTATTATACATTTTTATGATATACGTTTTGTTTTCATGAATGATAAGAAAATCTCATATATATATATATATATATATATATATATATATATATATATATATATATATATATATATATATATATATATATATGTAATATTGTTTCCAATGGCAGTGAGAAAATCGCCAAATTATCAGTACGATACAAGTCGCCATATCATATTAATGTGTAACCATAACATATAATACGAGTGTGTATGTGCTGTTATAAACAATGAATAAGTATAAGTACAAATATATAAATAAATAAGCGCACTTTGTTAATGCAGTCTTATCGATATTTAGCAAAGAATTTAATTAATATGGACACTAAACACTCCCTTCTGTATAAAAGTTTAACTTGTGTATAACTCTCTTTAAAAAGATACCTTGAGCAGTGGTGAGAGGAAGAAGGTAAAACAGCTAGAGAGACAGAAGTTCAAATGCACGCTTGGAAATAATGCTCATTACATATGCATGAATGCTTCCCAGAACGAGACATAACGACATTAGTCCGATGAAAACGGATTTATATTGTATATTTTCGGACTAACTCGGATTTCCTAGAAAATAACGTGTTCAGAATTTCTCTGGAGTCAGTAAAATGCTTATCAAATTATTTCACGTGCTCAAACAGGTGGAGAGGGAAATGTGGTTTTCATAAATGTTTTTAGTAGTCGCAAATACTTTGAAAATTATGTGTTAGAGGTTGAGAGTTAAACTTTTGAAGTACACAACTGAAAGTTGCTCTAACGTATAAACATTAATTCTATGTACAACTTGCCTCACACTCCCTTTCCCACCATCTCTGTCCCTTTAAAAGTGTATATCTGGATTTCTTTGGCTTTTTCTCTTTAAAATAATCATTGACCATTGAGTAGCATTTATTTGTTCGTTATCACGGTTTTAGATAATAAATTATGATACAACAAATGTTGGAAGAAAATTTAAAAAATGGTAAGTACATACTTATTCTTAAAAAAATACAAAAGAAAATTCTAATGGCAAAAAACAGAGACTTCTCTGTGCTCCACCATTTATTTTAGGAAAATCAGTAGTTCAATTTTTATTTGAAATCCATAAAATACTTCTACGTTTGGAGATAATTCGAACGTGACGAGAGAAAACGGTCTTTAGCATCTCATTCTAAGTTTGATGTCACTCAGCGACGTTGAACGTGATGAAAAATTTGCTTAATGTTCCCAAAAGTTACGCACTAAAAGGCGCATTGAGTTCGGTAAACCTGTCACATAAATAAAAGTGTTTAAGCAGCCCGAGAAACCGCAACGCGCGCGTTCAATAAATCTCAAAGCTATCTCTGGCCAGGAGCACGGAGGTTGCCCGTGCAAGCTGGAGGAAGGCAGCACGAGGACGCAGAAGTCTCGTCGTGAAGAGGAAACGCAACTTGCTTCAGAGCCGATAATAATGCAGCCTCTTTGCTTCAATAATTCTTATTTATAACGTGTAAGGGTGATGAGAAAGAGCTATTTTAAGAACGTAGATTCTGTAAATCAACGTGCAATACATAATCAATAAACGGACATAATTCAAATAGATTTCCGATAAGAATGGGCGTGATTAAGGCATTTTTAGGTTCATAATCCTCATGAGGCAAGGGACTTGTATAAAGACAATTCATTCTTAAGAACATTGTTGTAGATCATAAGAAGTTAGTTGATAGTTTACGTTTACGAAATTGGCCGGTTCCATTAACCAAAAATGTTCTATTATCAGATTATTGTCAGTCAAACAACTTTGGATAATGGAGACCCTACTATACTAGCATAGATTAAATATCGTGGAATTCCATATTATTTTCCGTGAACGTGAAATGTAAAGTCATCGCTCATTCTTTAGCAAACCCTATACTTCAGAATGTTTCTGAAGCAGAACAATCAGTGTATATCTTTCGGCTTATATCTCAAAGTGGCTAATTGGCGAATTTTCCATTAAATGTTCACATTATTAAAAATGGGTAATTAATGTTCGAAGTAGCAACATATTTGAAGCATTTTTCGGACTTAAGCTGGATGGAATTTGTCATTAGCCAACACGAGATAACTAGAGTAGGTGAAGTATGTTACGGTAAAACTTAATTGCAACCATGTGGCAATTTACTCCTTCCCGTCTACCGTCAATGGAAGTAGCGCCTCCTCTCCCCTCTCTTCCTCCTCCTTCTCCCTGCCCGCGGGCTGACTCCAAAAGCAGCGGGCTTCAACGTTTGCCCACAGCTAAGCGCTGTCCATGGTTGCCAGATTGGGGAATTTTTCCTCAAAATGAGAATTGTTTCGTTGCGGGGAAAGAATGGGGAACACAAATGGACGGGGAAATGTGTGGGGATATTTTGAGGAAATTATTTTTCATCTGAAGTCGAGATAGAACTATTATTCTCGCAATTATTATGAATAAAATGGAGGCAATTGACGTTATTATCTCTTATTTTTACGTATCAAAAAGAGAACAATAAACGACAGGTATAGAGAAACAAAAGCATGAGAAGAACGAAGATATATAGGGCTTCGAGCAGCTCAAAGACCCCATGATTGGTTGATTTGAATGTAAGGGGACAGCCAATGGAATCGTCACAGACAGCTCATGAGCTCATTAGCTCATTAGCCCATAATTTGGAGAATATTTTTCGTATCAAAGTTGGGAATTTGTTTTATTGGAGGTTATTTGGAAATTCTGTAGTAGTGTTGGGTATAGCTCGCAACGCATCTTGCCAGCGTTGTTGCTATTTTGGCGCTGGCCCGCTGCACACCAAGTGGCCGGGCATTTGAGCAGCTCTGCACTACACCACACATGTGAAGAGACCAGTCGGGACTGTAGAGCTTGCCTCGACTGGGGCGGTGTCTCGCTCGGGGAGATACCTGGAGGGGGAATCTGAAAGCCTACGTATAAGTCAGCGCCGCAACTCACGTTCCAGCGAGGGAGCAATACGCGCACTTCACGGGTTTAACATGCACTTCTGGGCATTAATGACCAGAATAGTTGACGCGCTTCGAGTCATTGGGTATTCACTCATCCTGAAGACGAATGCCTTTCTCTCGGCCACAGTTAGAAGGCACGCCAAAGCTTTGTCTTTTTTGTAACCCTTAAGTCATGTAGCTGTGGATTTACGGTGAAGTGAATCAGTAGGGAAACTGTGGGGATGGGGAGAATAATGTTGAAATGGAACGGTGTTATAAATATTCATTATAAAAAATATTTTTAATGTATAAAATATTCCAGTGACTCAGCCTTCGGGAATTGGAATTAACTCTCTTTTGTATCGGAAAATTATTTAGGGGATATTTCCAAATACGATCATTTCAGTTTATCTGAATTCAACTCCTTTTGTGGATATTCTACAACACAGTATTCATAAAATCGAATACAAGTTATATAGGTTTGAGAATATCTCTCCCGTATGTTACAGTTGAATATCCTGGACAAATTTTTTCATTTTTAAGTGAGGTTCACTGGATAGCAAAATAAAGCCTGGATTTTTTGTACGTTTCACTCTTGCTAGCGACGGTTACACTGATAAAAAATATAAATATCTTGACTGGTAGTACGAAGTGGACCACTTATCCCGTAACCCATCCAGAGTAGCGAAAGCGGCGCCGTCCGCTTAAAGGGTAACATGGATTTTTTAAACGTCTTTCTTTCTCTTCAACAACGTATTTTAGAGATGATGACAAATGCCAAAATTTGACATTTGGCATATAAAGATGGCGCATCGTCTCAATAAGCGATGGCGTTGATACCGGTGCGCACATTAATCTGCTTCTTCAGGTCGCCAGCCGAGACGCTCATCACTAATGTGCGGCAAGGCAATAGAGATTCGTTCTCGTACTGAGGTGGTTCAGGGCATAAGTCATGTCACTACGGAACCTTTGACCGGGAGAGCCTATGATATAAGTGCCGATAATGGCAAGATTTTTTTCACTAGATAAATAGCTAGGAGAATTCTAGCGGTCGGCTGCACTGATTTGTAATTTTTCGTGGTTTCTCCAATCTACACCAGGCAAATGCCGGAGCAGTACTCTAACAAACGGGCCACAAACCGCACGCAAACTCTCCATCCTCTTCCTTGCCTTATTCTTAGCCCATACTTACCCACACATACACGCACTACATTACACAACATGTCGAAAGATCAATCAGGAGTTGAGAGCTTGTCCCTACTGGGGGTGCTCCGCTGATACCTAGCTGGGATAACCCTGTAAGCCGACGTGTAGGTCTGCGCGCCGGATCTCTCAATTCAGCGGACGATGAAAATCACCACCTCCTGTGATATAAGCAGGCACTGCACTTACGGTACTAATGACCATAGAAGTTGACGCCCCGGGAAATCCGAAATAATGAGTCAATCAACCGATAGAGGTTCTACTGCGTCTTATATATCCTTTAATGTACACAAGGAAAATATATTTTTCTTTTTTAAAGTAAAATTACCTGATTTGATAGCTAAGACGTTTTTACATTCCCGTATACAGATGCGGATTAACAACATTGGTGCCTGTAAGTACGCGAAAAATTGCCTCCTGCTTTATTCAAATAATCCAAGGAAAAAATATAACTATAATTTGTGTTTAAAAATTGACACACATATCTGATTAAAAATTAATGTGATTTAATTAATAATTTATGCTTGTTCAATCTTTTCTTCAGGGAATCTTTTAATATTTAAATCATATATCTTGATATCAGAACCAAAATCAATTCATGATGTTTGTTTTTGACGTTAGGCGTATTTATTATTCAACCATTTATGGTTCTACCTTAACTATTAACCTTAACTATTAAAATGACGTAAATGTGTACATTTAACACAAAAATATAAACAAAATAAGACAGCTTCTAAGGGATCGTCAAAATTACATGTTTTTAGATATGTATAAATTCTAAAATTTATAATATGAATAAATTATTCATATTATAAACTTTACAAATTCAACAGAGACCTATAAGTTGTAATAATTCCTACAAAGGTAACTGGATTCCATGTAGCATGAAGACTCCTTTTCGGTAATTAAAATTAAAACTTAATTGTATGACCTCTGAAGATATAAACATCGCTTATTTTGACTTATAACAAGACATGTAGCAAAATATATTATCTGGCTGTTAATGAATTAATTTGTGAGAATTTAATCGAATTGTGCGAAAACTCATAGAATACAATTTTCTTAAAACATCGCACTCCACGAACAAGAGGCTCTTTAGATCCAACATTAGTCCACAATTATTGCCGCCAACCTGTGCATATGAATAAATATGACCCTGTTCGTATGTGTAAATAGGGAGTATGTAGGTTATATAGAAAAGTAATTCTCCAAAAATTCGGTGTTGAGATTTTGACTCTACGTCTGTAAAAATGTTGCCCCTTAATGTTACATCTTTAAACAATTACTGCCTTTTTTCACAACCCGATTAATTTTCTCGCAATTTTGAGTGAATTGGTGAAATTTCCCAAAAATTCATTTCCTCAAAAAAATGATGAAGGGTGGGGATGAGACTCTTTCTAGGAGTGGGGACCACCAATTGAAACAAAAGACAAACAATTAACCAAACCGTGTGAAACAAAACAACAAAGAATTATACATCTTTCATTTGGACACCAAGTGTTGTAATTGCTTGTAGGGATGATAATGTATTTCACTTTGCTACAATGTAATCACAAAGAAAGAGTATTTCTAAACACAAAATTATGGTACTAGATTTTGTTTGATAAGGACAGGAATAAAGTATTTTTTCATTAACTATATTTCAGTAAATAAGACGGTTCTATCGAATCTAAAACAGATTATTCTTCAAAAAAATCATGATTATTTTCTGCTCTGATTCCTCATAAGTGTAAATTATATATTTCTAATACCAAATCAATGAACACTATTTATCCATCGAATATGACATTCAGCTCTTTGCATTCTATTTATCAAGACCCACGATTATCTCATGATTAACCCGTAACATTTCGTCAGGGAGGTTTGCTCGTTGATATCTTTTATTCACATTCATAATAATATGATCACAAATAGATGTGCTGCTAAATATTACCCTTCTTAAAATTGCCTATATTCCATTTTTATGACAATCTTGTTGTGAGATATATATATATATATATATATATATATATATATATATATATATATATATATATATATATATATATATATGCAATGCCTGAGAAAGGAGATATTTATTGGTAGGTATTGGTAGGCAAAGGCGTACAAAACAGATCATAACTTGCGCCAGAAGGGATAGAAAGTTGTGCCTCATTACCTACATATAGACACAATTCTTTGACTACTTTTCGGCTTTCAAGATTACTCACGAATAGTGCCTTATGAAGACACAATTATGACATTTGACCATTTTTCCTTTTTGCACAACATGGCTTCTTTGAAAAATAGTTCATTTGCACATTGTTCGATATTTCAAGGATTGTTATCTACAGCCGCCACATTCGTAAAACCCTTTCCTTCTTGTGCCTTGACCTCAATTGCCGGAGGTATGATTACGTCCACCGGCATTTGTGCGTGACATTGCTGACCGCGCTGAAGTTCCGAAGCGCGAGCGGCCACGTCATTGACGGGACGCCGCTCTCCTCTGCGGGGCACAAGGAGACTGTCCCGCACAGAGCGCGCGGGGGGTTTGGTCAGAGGTGATGCTCACAAGACGAGTCGTCAGCTGGAGGTCACGGCGTCGCCGTCGGCAGCACTGGTACGAAGTTTGCCGTGGCCCCCTATCTCCTTGGCCAAGGCTCGGGGCTTCCACCTTTCACTCGTGTCAGAGACGTGTAAAGGAAATTGGACTTGAAGTATACATAAGAAGACATATACAGAAGAAAAATGAATTCGACTTTTCGACTCCGAGAATTCTTGTTGAAAATTAACTCCATTACTGACCTGTTTATTACACGAAAAATTCACACGTCAATGCGTGTCGTGCATTGAATATAAAAGGATCTAGTATAGCGCAATTTCTACGTATTGCTTTACATAGCACTATTCTTTCTACACAAGGAGAAACAGGTAAAACACATAACGAAGTCCAGATTTATCACGACAATGTCATGCGGAAAAGAGCTACTGATTTCTTTTCTTTTGTATTCCGTACACATTCTGGACGTCCCAGTTTGATTGGTGTCCGTCTGAGAGGCGTACACCTAAGCGCTCACTGAGAACTCTTACAATGCGATTATTCCGTGTGACTGCAATCACCCGCAAAACTATTGTCCTTCCGGTTGCAAATTGTAACTGTCATGCTCATCGCCGCCACGGGCCCCTCTCTGCCTCAGCTGCCTCCCGCGCCCTCCGCCCTGAAAATCGATTGACGGCTGTCCGACCGTCTGTCTGTGCACAATGCTAGCGCTTCAACCGTTCAGATAATTTTCTCCGAAATTGATCCAAAATTATTATTTGTCGTTCGATCTGCATGAACTTTAGGTTCTGCGAGTTTTAAATGGATATTTTGATTTTTGGAGGTTCTTTACATTAAGGTTTAAAAACATTTTCAACATTTTCTCAAAAAAATCTCCAAATTTTTACTAGTTTTTTTCAGATTGCGTAAAGGACGCTTAAAAATAGCACAGGTCTTATTTTCGTCATAACCTCTAAATTTCCGAAAATCACAAAAGTTAACAATTTTATTAACGTTTTCCAGAAACCACAGTATTGAAGATAGAGATTATTTCTTTTATGAAATCTGTTCTTCAAAGATAGATCTTTAAATACATTCATGTACAGTTTTTCGAAAATACGAATAGTTTTCGCGTGTTTTTGCGTGAATGATCGGCGACTTTAAACAATGATTTTCTCAAAAAACGGCTCCAACCATTTTCTTCCTTGCCTCGCCGCCACCGCCATGGGGCCGTCACCGGCCCGCCGCCCGCGCGGCGCCGGCCGGCTGAGCGGGGAGCAGCGAGCGGCCGAGCGTGAAGATACCGTTTGGCCGCCAGGCCACGCTCTGATCCGAAAATTAATGGTATTGACCAACAGTATCTGTTACTTTCTGCCGAATTTACGATTTGTTTAAAATATACATAATGGCAGCTTGTGCCAATGCGAGTGATTCCATATCGCAAGTATGACGGGGCAGCTGCCGCCACCGCTATTGGCTCGGCTTGTGGTAGGGTTGGACCCATTCAGATGGGTGTTACGGAGCCGAATCGACGGGTAAAAACGCAACGCTGTGAGATACGCTTTAGTACATATTTTTAGATGTGCTCAGTTTGTAGCAGGAACCGCAGCACTCGTAGTGGCGGAGCAAATACCGTACAAAAAAAAAAAAGAAGCAAAAAACGACCTGTCAAACACGTTCAATGTTGCGGGGTGTATTATATTATTATGCAGCTTCCGAATACGTTTAATCCTGTTAATGCCGACATCGTGAGGCTCGTCGAGGTCTACGAAGAGAAACTCGATCTCTCTCGCAAAGATTTTCCTTCAGTGTGCGTGACGAGAGTAAACACATCGACTCTCTTTTTCCTCCGTTTCCCTCGGCGCTTATGTTTTCTCCTTTTATCCTCTGAGTTAATTGCCATACAAACAGCCCGCACATCTACTGCGACCTACAAACATTCACAATCTACTTTATCCTTATCTGAATCTCTGATCGGCTGGAGACAAACCTGCTAAATAATTAGTGGCTAAAGGTGATGCGAAGTTCCGTTAGAGAGTCCTGTAGATTTGCTTACATCAATTTGGTTTCAGCAATCGCATTCATTCCGGTTCGAGCCGCCGAGGAGAACACTTCGTCTTGAGGCAGCTCGTAACTTACGTTGAGGCCGCGTAGTCAGTGCGCTCTCGACCTGCGCGGGCCACCGCGCACCAGTGTATTAAGTTCTTAGTGAGTATTATTACTTATAGTGCAACGATAAGTACGCAGATTAGTACTTACAGTGCAACGATTTATCAGATCAAATGAGTGTGAATAGTGCCCCCTCCGGGGGGCTACTAGAAACCTCAGAGTTAATAGTGCAGTCAATGGAAGTGACTAACGAAAATCCAAATGGCGGTGAATTCTACGGTCAGGGGCTCCCATTATCATCTTCATCATTAGTGAGCGCCTGTCCACAGCCACTGCAACCGCCAGTATCAGTGGGTGAACACCAGGAAAACTCATCACAGAACTTGGGTTTCAACGGCAACGAGTGCTCCGATTCAAACAAGAGAAAAAGGTTTGGCTTTGACCACGAAACAGAGGAGAATATCAGGTACAATATACCAGTAAGTTCACGCTATGAAGTGCTTAGAAATTTAGAAAATCATGCTAATACTGAAAGTGATAAAGCTGTAAAAATTCCACCAATATTCATTCATAATGTTAAAGGTTATGGATATCTACTTCTAGTTAATGACATTAAAAAAGTAGCAAAAAACGATTTTACTATTAAACAACAAAAAGATTTTTATAAAGTGAACTTTGTAACAATTGAAGACTACAGAGGTTACAGAAAATTTTGCGATGAAAATAATATACAATATCATTCCTTCAGAGATCCCTATCATTCCAAGCTCTCAGTTATAATTTATGGTATACCTGTAGTTTACTCTCAGAAAGAAATATTTGATGAATTAGCAAGACTTAATTACCCAGTAACCGGCGTAACAAGGCTATATAACAAAAATAGAGAACCTCTGTGGTCCTGTGCTATAGATTTAATGGAAACTGAAAATGCTAAATCAATATTTAATGAAACTAAATTATTTTATTCGGTAATTAAAGTGCGGATGCGAAGTGCTCCAAACAAAGTAATACAATGTAAGCGTTGCCAGAGATTCAAACACACCCAAGCAAACTGTAAATTAAGTCCAAGGTGTGTTCGTTGTGATGGATCCCATCATTATTCGCAGTGTAATAGATCTAAAAGAGAACAACCTATTTGTGTTAACTGTGGTCTAAATCACACAGCAAATTATCGTGGCTGCCAAAAATTTAAAGAGGCAGAGAATGGACGTAAGCAATGGCAAGGTCTTTACAGTGCTCAAGCTTCCAATACAACCACTCGGAGTGTGCAACCTCCAAGGAGGCCGCCACCAGCTGATAACATTCAAAACATTCCCCCACTGCCTCAAGTAAACATGCCTTTGCGTCCTCCAATTTACGAAAATCCAAATCCAAACTCAAATGCAAATTGGAGAACCCAAAACCCTAATAATGCAAACAATGTAAACTTAATTAGCACAATAGTAAACCAAATATTAGCAATAATAGTCCCTCAATTACAAACAATGATTCAATCATTAGTTCCTGCTCTTATTAATGGCATTAAATAATAATGATGAAATGAGGATATTAAACTGGAATGCCAATGGCATAAAACGACAAACTAATTCGTTCAATCACTTTTTAAATGAATATAAAATAAAAATTGCTTGCATAACTGAAACCCATTTACTGCCAGGTGAAAAATTTAAAATTAATGGATACGCAATATATAGAAACGATAGATTAACGCATTGTGCCTCGGGAGGAGTAGCAATCTTAATTCACAAAAGCATTAAACATTTCCAAATAGATATTTCATCCGACAAAAGTCTAGAAACGGTAGCAATTATAACTTACGTGAATAATGAGGAAATCGTGATTGTATCAGCATATAAACCACCAAACTACCCTTTCCCACAAGATATTTATAAAAATATTATCCAGAAGCATTCGAAAGTTCTTATAATAGGAGACCTAAATAGTAAGAACACAGCTTGGGGTTGCAATTCAACCTCATCACAAGGCAGAAAACTATTACAACTAATTATTAACAACAATTTAAGTATCCAAGCACCTAGTGAACCAACTCACTTCTCTTACAACAATAGAATCATCCCAGATATCCTAGATATAATAATCTCGAAAGGAATCAATTTCCAAATTTATCAAACGGTTGTTCCGGATCTAGATTCGGATCATAATCCGGTTATTGGCTCCTTCAAAGGCAAAATTTCAATAACAAACATTAATAAACCCAATAACAAAAACATCAACTGGAATAAATTTAACTATCTAATGTCACAAAATCTAAAATTTCCGAATTCAATAAAAAATTATACCCAACTTGAAGCAGAGATAAATAGAATAAATAATGCAATACATAAAAATTTAGATGAGAGTACTTTATCATCCCTTCCATCGTACAGACCCTATAAGAATTTACCAAAACAACTATTGAATCTGATCCAAGAAAAACGAAAACTGAGGAGGGAATGGCAAATAAATAGAAACATTAATTACAAAAGAAAAATAAATAAACTAGCGAGGATAATTAAAATCGAATTAGATAATTTAAGATATTCTAACTTCCAAACTCATCTATCCCAAATACATCCAAATTCAAAACGGCTATGGACAACAATAAAAAATATAACAGGGGAAAAAACAAATATTCCTCCTCTAAGCACTCAAACAGGAGGTTGGGTACATACGGACCAAGATAAGGCTGATTATATTGCTGAAAATTTTGAAAATACTTTCACACCCAACCCAATGACTGATGTGAAGCATAACAAAATAATTGAAGAACATATGACACACACGTATTACAGAGTTCCCACCCCAATTAAATTTATTAGTCCAAACGAAATCGTCACTATTATAAAAAATCTTAAAATTAGGAAGGCCCCAGGCCCCGACAGAATAACAAATAAAGTCTTGAAAGAACTACCAAGAAGCTCGATTGCAGTCCTAGCAGCAGTTTATAACTCAGCACTTCGAATTGGGTATTATCCAAAATCATGGAAGCAGGCCATTGTCCTTCCAATCAGTAAACCGGGAAAAAATCCAAAGGAAGTAACGAGCTATAGGCCAATTAGCTTATTATCCTCTTTATCAAAAATATTCGAAAAACTAATACAAACAAGGCTTACCAAATACCTCATAGAAATAAGGGCATTACCAGAGGAACAGTTCGGATTCAGGCAAAATTATTGCACAACCCATCAACTCATCCGCCTCGTAGAACATATTGCAAATGGATTCCATAACAAACAACATACAATTGGACTGTTCTTAGATGTAGAAAAAGCATTCGATAAAGTTTGGCATACAGGGCTACTATTCAAACTCAAAAAGCTGGGAGTACCTTTCTATTTGCAGGACATTATTAATAGTTTTATCACAGACCGAACATTCAGAGTTAAAATAAACTGTGCACTTTCACAAACTAGAACAATAAAAGCAGGCGTACCTCAAGGATCCGCACTATCACCACTCCTCTTCAATATTTATTATTCTGACATTCCCACTTTAGAAGACTCAAATCTTGCACTATTTGCAGACGATACTGCAATATTCACAACACATGCAGATATAAATATAGCAAAAGATCGCATCGAGGCAGATATCTCATGCTTTCTAAAGTGGGCAGAACAATGGAGAATAAAAATAAACCCAACTAAAACCCAGGCAAAAATTTTTACACTTTGTAAACCAAAATTACCTCGCCCACTAGTGTTAAATAATACTCCCATCCCGTGGCTAGCATCTGATACACCTGTGAAATATCTTGGGGTTCACATAGATAGCAGATTAACTTGGAAAAAACACATACAACTTACAGCAAATGTAACTTATGCCAAAATATCAAAACTATATCCATTAATCAATTTTCGCTCAGCATTAAATGTGGAATGCGCAATTTTAGTATTTAAATCGATAATTAGGCCATCAATGACTTATGCTTGTCCAGTCTGGAATAACACAGCTAAAACCAACATTCAAAAACTTCAAATCATACAAAACAAATTTTTAAGAAAATGTGCAAAGGCTCCTTGGTTCATTTCTAATACACACATTCAAAGAGAACTTCAAATAGAGCCCCTAAACGAATATATAAGAAATAACTGTGATAAATTTTTCACACTTCTTCCATCTTCTCCTTGCAGCAAAAAATTTACAATGGGAAAAACATTAAACAATCCCAAGAGAATAAACTCGCGATATCCGAAAGATATGTTCAAACCCCCATGAAAATAAGTATCCTATATAAGAATATATGTTAAAAATATGTTTTTTGTGTCTTTTTTCGCTTCAATATATATTAAAAAAAAACAACACATTGTGTAAAATATCAAGAATGTATTATGTGTAAATTATCTAGATATGTTAAATATATGTATGTAAGTATATATATATTTATATATAAGTATGAAACGATGTAAAGTAGTTAGTAGCAATATACAAGAGTGAGAGGTTGTATGCCCAAATGTTATGTGTTAAAATTATGTACAAACCCCTGAAAGGCATAACTGCCGAACAGGAAGAAAATAAATTAAAAAAAAAAAAAAAAAAAGCAATCGCATTGAGGAAAGGACAGGGGTCGAAAGGGAGAGTAATTATGTCACTGAATGCTAATCTCTCTTTCAGTGTTTATTTATTGAATCACGGGGGTTTAAAATATATGAAAATGTATTACACAAAACAGTGAACTCTTCTGAACAAAGAACATTAATGTGAAAAATGTATTAATTTATATTATGCATTTTTAATTCATTTAATTCATCATATACATTAAATGCATAGGTATTGTAGGATACGATGTGCATTATTTATTACGGTGTAACTCTTGTACATTATTCATTTTGCTTTTGTTTGCTTATATTTGCTTAGTAAGTTGAATTTCTAGTTCTTGTCTATCCTTGTGCATCACTCATTTGTTTTTGTTATCTTATTTCTATTGTAAGTTGCGCTTTAGGTTTTTTGTTTGTTGTTGTACTGTTAATCTGTTCTTGTTAGATTGTATTTTACATTGTAAATTGAGTTTTAGATTCTTATATGTGTTTCTTTTTTTTTGTATTCTAAGATTTTGTCTCGTGTTTTTTATTGTTATATTAAGAAAGTAAATATTACTCAAGAGATTTCAGGTTCGCAAACAGGTTTTAACATCTGCACAGAATAATATCTTTAACTAACACATATATCTAACTTTGTAAATTGTGCAACATTGTATCTGTAAAATAACACACCAGAAGAAATTTATTATTATTATTATTATTATTATTATTATTATTATTATTAAGAATTTTACTATATAATTTAGAAATAGAATTACACTATATAATTTTCCCTGGTAGAACGTTGAATGTAAACAATTTTCATGTGAATTGTGCAAAAAAAAATTTCCCTAAGAGCAAAAAGACGATGTTAATGTCAGTACATGTATTGTAGTTCAATATTCTAGTAATCGTTCAATACTAGATGACGTATCCGCTTCAATAAATGTATGAATTAATTATCGTAAGGTTTTCAGAAGCTTTTTATAATCACTCTTATTTGTTACAACACCATCTCATTATGTAAATGTTTGTAATGTTGAGTTACAATCCATAATTTATAAATAAATTACCATTGCCAATGAAATCTCGTAAACGATGCCTCTTGTATCTATAATGTCAGATGTTTTCGTGGATAGGAGAAGTAAGAATGGACGCTTCCAGAATATTTATCACAATTCCAAGATTTAGATACTTTATTAAATTAGTTACTTTAGATAAACGATGGAAAATACTGCAAAGTCTGTAAACCGTCGTGATACCAAAGTTTAAGAACGATTTTAGACGAACTTTAAAAACCTAACTGCTTCAATACAATTAAAGACTATATTGACCATCAGAAACAAATATATTTATTTTAATAATGATATACATCTTTTGGTACCTTTATTCATTATTCGGCTCTATATAGTAAAAGAATGGCGTAGAGATTCTGGAGCTCAAGAAAATCAGCATATTCTACATCTCCCCATATGTCACAAATGTTTTGTTATTGTTTTTTGACGGTAAATAAATATAGCGTCAAGAGTTGAAAGGTGTATGTGGGTCAGAGTTACCACTGATTTCATACTTATTCCGCCGCTGTGAGAGTGGACGCTTTATCTCACGGACAGTGAACACATGGCAAAGTACATTATTTTACAACACCTTGACAGTTGATATTAAACTATTAAATTCGATGCCAAAGTTTGAGTCCCGCGTAGAATCTTTTCTGCTGTACAACTGTTTCTATACAATTAGAGACTATACCGAGCATCCAAAAGGAAAGTAGTATTGATTTTAACAATGACATTTAATGTATTATCTACCATTTGGATTGAATAATTCTAAAGAACCTGTAACAAGTATTGTACTTCAGCTTCTAGGTCAATGATCCCCATCTCACTCAGATTTTCGTCCAGTTTTCCTGATCCTTGATAAAATGCTGAGATGGTCCCTTGTTTTTCTTCTGGACATAATGTAACTTCAAATTAACTTCTTCCCACAGAACGTCACACACAGGTTTTAACTGTTTTTGACGTAAATAAATAAAATAAATAAATGAGGCACGAATAGCATGTAAATAAGCCAGAAAGGAAATATTGTATATATACATTAGAATGTCGATTGCATCTTCACAAATGGTAATACGGAGGCATTTTTTCTTCCAAGAGTTACATCCACTTTTTATGGTTTTTGATATCAAATGAATAAATATAAAGGTTTTGAAATTTTCAGAGTAGTGAAAAATGGTATCATTGTCATAGCACTGATGAAACGAAGAAGAATAAAATTAATTAAACATACATTTTCTTTGTGATAAGATCAATTTAAACAAATTCATCAATATAAACTGAACTTGGCGATTTATATCCTATTACCGAAACTACGATGATTTGAAGACAAAATAATATTAATAAGATGCATGCTAAATTTCAACTTAATTCTTCAAGACAAGACATTATCGATTGTACACGAAGTCATCCTCAACATCCCTATTTGATATGTTCGCGCTTCTGATTTTATCCTATGATGCCTTCCATATTAGCAATTGTCAATAAGTACAATTTAATTTTTTAGGGTATTTGAAATACCCAAATTAAATAGATAGGCTATAACTGACATTTTGTGTTCTAGTGATGCTGCTATCCTATCGTAATCAACCCGATTTTTTTTTATATTTAGGTTCTTCTTGGGAAATTTCTTCTTCGACCTAAAGTAAACTTTCTTGTAAAAATTATACTATTCTCTGAAGATGATCTCGAGAATTCATTTAACGGCGTCATTGTGGAATATGTAATAGAAACAGATTTCATAAGTGTATCTTACTGGTTTAAATTTCTTGCGAGGCAAAGCACAAATTTTGTATTTGTATCTGACCATTTACCGCGATCTGTCTCATTCAATTTGCATTTCAGAAACTGCTGTGGACGGTCGATTGCAGTGTCGCAGATAAAATGATTCGCCCACATACGTGAGCAATTCATCTGAAATTTAGCAGAAATTTTATTGAATGTAGATGTCAAGTCCATAGCGTGTTTTTCTCTTTGTCTTTGAAGAGAAAAACAAGATTGTCTCATGCTCCAGCTGTTTTAAAGCGACACACTCGTCCTCACTTTTTCAATGTTTCTGTAAACCTTGACATCTATACTTACGAGACCTTTTCAGATACAGGAGCTAGAGGTAATTATCCGGATGGTTAAATGTTAAAATGCTCAAAAGGGCAAATTTAATTTAATTGTCACCATCAGATTAGTTTGGAACTATGTCAAAATGTATACAAGTAGTAAACTGACAAACGTATCTCCAGTAAATGACGATGATAATCATGGGCTGCAAAACATCTTTTACTTTCCCGCCTACTACGTCCTCACATAGTAGAGGCTATTGTGGGGAACTGCTATCGAAGTAGAGGTGTTACAACCCGTACTTTCTCACATTGTTTCTAACTCGCAATTTTGGAATTTTCAGAGTTCAACAAATAAGAGTCATGTGCCATTTGTGAAAGCCCTTTGCAACTTCAGAGGAAACAATTAAAGAACAAATTTAAAAAAGTATTCGAAAGAAACAATTTTTGAATATTCTTTTTGTCAAGGAAAAGTTACGTGAAAACAACTCGTATTTTCAAAAATTGTACATCATCGTATTTAAAAATCTTTGAACAGACTTCATTTTGGAAAATGTCTAGCAGTCTAGCATATATATTTTGGCGGTGTTATTGTTTCGCAATTTTCATAAAAAAAAGAGAATTCTCCGAAAATGGGACCTGCGCAATTTTTATAAGAATACTTCCCCTATTTGAGAACAAATTAAAGAAAAAATGGAACCGTTTTTTAAGAAAATATTGGTTTAATAACTGCGTATACTTGATGTACTTTGACTTAATTTATTTTGTCAATAAACAGTAACATCTGTATGTAACATATGGGGAGAAGTACAACCTACGCACGTTTTCTTGAGATCTGGAATCTCTTTCCCAACTTCTGACCATAAATAGTAGAATGATGAATAAAAGAACCAACAAAGTCAGGTTAGTAACACTTGAAAGTAGATATTTTTGCTCCCGAGTTATAGAATACTTTTTTGCATCGGTAAACAAATTACAGATTCGAGTTAATTATTTCTATCAAAGTCATAACCCATACCCCCTACTGTACTCTTGTACTGTACGCTGTACTTCTACCACAACTAGCAAAACCTGCGCTTATTGAAGAAACTTTACCTAAAACTGATCCAGTAGAGTCTCATTGACCCAGAAACAATATTACTTTTTGCAAGTGCAAAATTATACAATAATAATATAAATGTAAATTAATGTAATATAATATAATATTATATAAATGTAAATTAATGTAATATAATGTATAGCGTTGCATTTTTCTCTTTTTTATTGCAAATGTGCGTTCCCACCTTAAATATGGCATCATATTCTGCTGAAGCTGGAGCATTGTTAAAATGAATGTTATATTTTCTTCTGATGGCCACTGTAGTCTCTAATATGTAGAACGTATTAACTATTTAAAATATTATACAATTATAATAGAAATGTAAATTATGCATTCTATATTATTGTTAATTTTAACAATGTTAAATGTTATTTTAAATGTTATTTTCCGTCTGATGACCAGTATTGTCTTAATTGTGTAGAAATAGTTGTGCAACAGAAAAGATTTTACTTTCAACTTAAATTTGTGCATCGATTTTAATTGTTTAATGCCATGTGGCATTCTTTTGAAATGTAGCGTTCGTGTTTTATATGTGGATTTCTTGTAGTGGGCTGAGGATTGTAATTTTATACGACGGGTGTTGTGATTATAAATGTCAGTATTGCATGAAAATATGTTCCCACCGTTAAGTGAGTCAGTTTTGACAAAAATTAAAGATTCGTAAATAAACAGGCAATGTAAGATTCCAAGCTCAATGAAGAGTGGCTTGCAGGAATTACGTAGATGGCATTTGCTTGTTATTCTTACATTTTTTCTTTAATCTAAAAGCCTAAGTACTTTAGGATTAGTGTCACCAAAATATTGTGTCGTGTCTCAGGTGGAAACGCATATTTGCAACAAAAAAAGAAAAAATGCAACGTTGCACATTTTGCATATGTGGCACAAAATTATGCAAAAACTACTTATATTTTCGAAGTAATGTACATGGCCATATTTAAAGATTTCTTTTTGAAGGACAGATTTTACGAGTATTAAGGAGAAGATCTGGAGAATCACGAAGGATAACGGCAAAAAAATGAATGTTCGCTCTTTTCAAAAATTCCGAATTCAACTAAAATGTGAACTGCCTCTCGTCATTTTAAGCGTCTTTTTTTCTATGCAAGGAGAAATATTAATTAAAAAAATTGAAGCCATTTTTAAGAAAAATTGAAAATGTTAAGTCTTAATGTAAGTCTCCAAAAATCAAAATATCCACATCAAATACATAGGACTAAGAGTTCGAGACTGACGGAGGGACTAACGGAGGGACTGACGGAAGGACTAACGGTGGGACTGACGGAGGGACTGACGGAGGGACTGACGGAGGGACTGACGGAGGGACTGACGGAGGGTCTGACGGTGGGACTGGTGACGGTGGAACGGACTGACGTAACGGACAGACGTAACGCATAGACGTAACGGGTAGACAGAATGGGCGAAATAGGCGGAATGGGCGAAATAGGCGGAATGGGCGGAATAGGCGGAATGGTCGGAATAGGCGGAATGGGCGGAATAGGCGGAATGGGTGGAATGGACGGACGGACCTCGGACGTTCGGATATAGATCTTAAAATAGTGTCGTATAAAATGTTGTGAAAAACTCTGCTTTGGCTTAATTTTCCTAAAGCAAGAATTGCATGGTGGCAATGGCGATGGCAATGAAATATAATATTTTCTAAAAAATGGTTCAATTAAAAAACAAAAATTGAATAGTCTCAATTTGTATATGTACTGACTTTATTGTTTGATGTAGTATTCTATTCGGTTATCTTTGATTAACAATACATATTTAAAATAATGTATTTATAAAAATTCAATGCCAATTTTTGTTAAAATAAACGTAGTATTGGTTTGCTTTAGCAAATGCAGATCAAAAATTGAGCAACATTTTCTGTATTCTTACAAAATACATTGAAGGAATTAGATGATATCTACTGTTCCTCAGGTTTCGTTATATATAAAACTGTGCCTTCGATTAACGGCGTAAATTCGGAGAGTTTCGAGCTACACAGATTAATTTTTTCAAACATACAAGTAAAACTTTCATGGTATGTATGCCTGTTGACGTACTTTTTATTGGATTTTAACAATTGTGCATGGCTGGAGCGATACAGGCTGTCGATATTTGCTTCCAAAGACCATCATTTCACAAACTTGGGTTTTTCATAGCTTGTATCCAAAAACTTGCGTTCTTTGGCGATAGAAGTATGCATAGAAATTCACCTCACCACAAGTACAACCTTCTGGATGAAATCAAACAAGAGAAATTGTTTAAAATAGACTGTGCAGTAACGATGTATTTCTCAACTAAATGAAAGGAAAACATTTGTTCACCCGGGGAGATATTAGTATGCTTTTTTACCCTAAAATGACTGACATTATATGTTATCTCAAAACCCAAGATCAGTTAAAATTAGTTTAAACTAGAAATTACCAAGAGAAAGCTAGTTTTAGCAAAGTCTTTCGTTGAAAACTGACATTAACTTCTCAGAACTAGAGCTATTCTAGGTTCTCTCATTGTTGTCTTGAATATCCCAGTAAAATATATATACACATTTATGTGTATGGCTTGATTGCTAAAAAAATAAAATCAGTCTTTATTGAGAGCAGTTAAAATTTAATGTTTAATCCTAAGTGGAAAAGTGATTCTTAATGGTCGATGTTATGCTGCTACACAACTTCTTTATCTCCTACGTGTGATAAATTTTTTTTTTAAATTTATTTCTACCTGCTCGGCATTTCTGTCTTTCAGGGGTGTTCATTATACAATATTTTACACATTAACTTTTAGGGATGGACATCCGCATGCGTTACCTCCTCTCTCAGGGGTCTGATGAAAACGTTGTTCTATGAGAAGAAACTGTGGATAACAGTTTTTGGAGTTATATGTGATAATTTTGAGGAGAGGGTGACAGTGGGTGGAATTTTTGGAAAGTGGAAGATGGGTAGGTGATTTAAGGTGGACGAAGGGAGTCTTTAGGGAATCGTGATCTTATTCTTTTTGATGAACCATACGTTTTACCTAGCTTGAATACTGTTGTACTGCGCGATTGGGGAAGGGATGAGAAGAATTTATGAGTCATAAGATTTATGTATATTCGTTAATGGATGATATATTTAGTTCATTTTGGATTTGTATGTTGCTTATGAACCAAGGAGCTTTAATGATCTTTCTGAGAAATTTATTTTGTATTATTTCTATTTTATTTAGGTTTGTTTTTGCGGCGTTATTCCAGATCGGGCAGGCATATGTGAGGGTTGGTCTTATTATTGTTTTATAGACGATTAAGCCGCAGTCAGTGCTAAGACCGGAATTTCTATTTATTATTGGATATAGTTTGGATATTTTTGCATAAGTTTTATCTGCTATAGATTTCATATGTTGTTTCCAGTTTAGTTTGGTGTCAAGTAGTACTCCTAAGTATTTTGCTGGTGTATTTCCACTCATCCATTCTATATTTGTGTTTTGGAAGCTGAGGAGGGGTGGTTGAGGAAGTTTGCGGAGTGTGAATATTTTTGCTTGAGTTTTAGATGCGTTAATCTTTATTTTCCAGTTTGAAGCCCATTTAATGTAGTTATTTAGGTCAATCTGTATGTTGTCGAAGGCGCAGCTAATGTCTGAGTGAGAGGTAAAAAGTGCTGTGTCATCTGCGTAAAGAGCAATTTCTGTATAGTCTGACTGTGGTAAATCCGACATGTAAACAGTAAAGAGAAGTGGAGAGAGGCAAGAACCTTGAGGGACTCCTGCATTAATTTCAAATCTGTTTGAGAGACTTGTGTTAATACGGACAGAAAAATATCTATCTTTTAGAAAACTTCTGATTTTCTTTCTGAAAACTAGATGGAGTAGATACTTGGGAGTTCCTAGTTGACGAAGTTTGTATAAAAGACCTTCATGCCAGAGTTTATCAAAGGCTTTCTCAATGTCTAGGAAAACTGCAATTGTGTATTTTTTGCTGTGAAATGAATTTGCAATATATTCAGTTAAACGGAGCAATTGATGGGTGGTACTATGTTGAGATCTGAATCCGAACTGAAAGCCTGGGATAGCGCTAATTTTTGTTAGGTAAGTAGACAATCTGCTGTGAATTAATTTTTCAAATACCTTTGCGATTGAGGGTAGGAGGCTTATTGGTCTGTAGCTTGTAGGAAAGCGAGGATCTTTGCCTGGTTTACAGAAGGGTAAGATTATAGATAATTTCCAATCTTTTGGAAAGTGGCCCAGTCTTAGACAGGAATTAAATAAGGCGGTTAAAATAGTTATAGCTCTTTTGGGTAATTCTTTAAGAGCTCTGTTGTTAATATGGTCGTGACCTGCTGATTTTCGGGTTTTCAATTGCTTAATAATTTTAGATGTTTCGGATGGGGATATAAATTTTATTTTATCTGGGACATTATAGTCTGGTAACAGGACGTTTTTTGCAATATGATTAGTAAAGGAAGAATTTGTATTTGGGTTTGGAGTAAAACTATTTTGCAGATATTTACCTAACATATTGACTTTCATATGATCCGTATAAGCTACATTTGAGTTGTGTTTCAGGATAGGAATGTCAGTGGTTTCTTTACATAGTCTTTTTATGGTTGACCAGAGTGGTCTACTATTAGGGTGTATTTGAGCTATGGATCTTTGAAAATTGCTTATTCGATTTTGATTTAATTTGTTTTTGATTGTTCTCCCTAATTTGTTGATTTTTGCTTTAAGGTCATGTCTGCGGTTAATTTGCCAGAGCCGTCGAAGGTTACGTTTACTTTTAATTAGGTTTAGAATATTCCTTGGAATCGGATTTCTATTGTTAGAGAAAGGTCTTGCGAAAGGAGTTGTTGATTGTTGCAATGCAACGTAGATTTTCTGTGTGATATTAGTTACCTGGTTGTCTATTTCATTTGTTGTTTGTATCTGTTCTGGGTAGTGAAGGTTTACTTCTAATACGTCTCTAAATTTATTCCAGTTGACGTGCCCTTTCGTGCCCAAAACTGTGAAGGGATTATTAGACTGCAAGAGATTTGAAGATTTTATTTCAATGATGACTGGGCAATGATCTGAATCTAATTCAGGAAGTACGGTTTGAGATGTAGGTATGATAAAAAATATCTATTCTTTTGGGCACGCCTGGCAGTGCCGCACGCGGCCTTGGTGCCGTTGCAGCAAATTGTTTGACATGTACCCTAACATTTATTTTGCATTTTAGTAAAAATAAAATAAAACATACATCATAAAGATGCTTTATATGTATTCGAGAAAGGCACCATACTCGCTCCTTCCGTCACTTTTGGGGTAATAGATTCCTTCAATTCCTTCCTCTTTCTCGCCATATATAATTTCGTAGGCAATTTCATGAATAAATTTAAAAAAATCCGCAATTCATCAGACACTAATTGTCAGTGTAGGTGAAGGGAAATGTGACGTCACCTACTGACCTACTTTGATAATTGTTCGTACAAGGGAACTGCATGTACTTAATCAAAGAGTGAGCTGGCCAGGCAATCAAACACGTTCACTCCGTGCTCAACGGATCGCACGTAGCACGCGAGTGTCCGTCTCCAGCACCGAGAGCATCACGTGAAGACGGACTCGGATGTCCGGTTGAAACTTCTCCTGGTGCGTCTGCTAACAGAGTCCGTCCCGGGCGACCCGCGGGACGGACTGTCCGTTCTCTTCCTCCTATGCCGCCCCGCCTCCTGCCGGGCCTCCGGCGGCGGCGGCGGCGGACGCGTCCGTGCAGGGCCGCCAGCACGAGGACGCATCGACCCGACGCGGCGCGGCGCCCCGCGGGAGGCGACACACCCCACGAGGTGAATCTTCGCGGCACGAGCCGTCCCCCGCCTTCGGTTGCGAGTTTGCGGCGCCAGCCTCGCATGCGAATGGGCCGGCCGCCGCCATCGGGAGGCGGCCTGCGCGCGCACACTCGTCCGATCAAGATCCGGAGGCAGCCGGGTGCAGGAGTGGCGGCTGAAGAGAAGCGAGGGCGGCGAGAGCGGCGAGGGCGGCGAGGGCGGCGAGGGCGGCGAGGGCGGCGAGGGCGGCGAGGGCGGCGAGGGCGGCGAGGGCGGCGAGGGCGGCGAGGGCGGCGAGGGCGGCGAGGGCGGCGAGGGCGGCGAGGGCGGCGAGGACAAGGCCGAAGATGGCAGATATGATGGACACCATAAATATGATTTCCTTATGAAGATTTGACGTTTTGCCATCAACCTTCATAGACTGCCGGCCTGTGACGACGTGCTCTCGCAAGAACTTTCGACGTATTATCTCCAGTATGTACTACATTATTCTTTGTCCCTTTGGTGATAATCCTAGATTTTGTGCTTCTATCACGCCTTTCAATTGGTATTGGTATACGTATGACGCACTGATGTGCTTAAAAATACTAAAAGTATTTTCAGAAGATGCGGGGATATTGCATACAATCGTGACATGTCTTGGCGACTGCGGTTGGTGTGTCGAAGATTGGTACAGATGATACGGCGGAATGAGTCTTCTTTGTAATTTTTTAGTTTTGATGGTGGGGGAGGTGGTGATGACGTTGGTGGGCAGGGGGACTCAACCGTTTTTAAAAATTTTGTGACTTTGTACAACGAGGCAAATTTTAAATTTAATTCTTAAGGGATTTCTTCCTCCGAGATTTAAATATGCATAATTTTTATAACTACAGGGGATCGTTTTTTACTGGGATCTGCAAAAGTATGGAACTGTCTTTGAATTGGAGAAAAAGTTTTTAACCACACCTGCAAAAGTGTTTAACTAATATCTGCAGTTGCGGCAGAATTTGTTGGAACGTTCCCTATTGAAAATATTCTCCAAATAGATTATTTATGCCGTTTAAAATTCAAAATAGAAAAAATAAAAAGACACTGTAGACTCCTACAGTTCGTGCGTTGTCTAGATTTCGGTCTACGAAAACCGCTGCAACAGAAAAGTAACTTGTACTCATTGTCCTGGTAACCACAATGCCCTAAGTAATTCTTCATCAATTCGGTTTTATTCCTAAACGTTGTTCTTGTCGTCAACTCAGAATCACAGAATGTATTCATTACGACTTTCAAGAAGGGCAATACCACATAGCTCGATGTGAGCCAAGCATTCGACCGAATTTGCCGTGACAGCCTAATCCACAAGTTACGAAAGCTCGGTATCTCAGTATACCTCTTTTCAACAAACCATTGTTTCTTATCAGATCGTTTATTCCCAGTAAACGTTCAGGCACACCTTTCTAACCCTCGTCCCATCTTAGCAGGCGTTATTCAAGGCTTCCATCGTTCCATAACTCTCTTTAACATTTTCATCGCCGATATACCCACATCTCGATTCATAAATAGCTTAATTTGCAGACGACACTTTCCTATTTATTACTGGTCCCGAACTAAACGCACTGAATGACCGACGTCAGAGACACCTGCACCAAATCGAACAATGGACTACCAAATGGAAAATGATGCTCAATCCCTCAAAATCAGTAGGAAAACTTTTCACTCTCCAACATATTTCTCATCCTCTCCCACTGAACCCCGGTCTTCCATTCTGTGGTGCCCATTCACTTCATCACTCAAATACCTATGCTGGAAAGATCATATAGAAACCAAAGTAAAGCAAGTCAATCAGAAACTCCATTAACTTCGTCCAATTACAAGCCTAAAAATTAGCTTCCATTCCGAAAATTCAGTGCTTCTATATAAATCTATTCTCTGTTCTCTTTTCCTCTATGTGTGCCAGATATCTACTTCATTCTTTCCCAAAATTCTTTTCTACCGTCGACTAACAAGACATTACTTCAGCAATTCATATCATCTCCCAATGATTCTCTGGTGGTGCTCGATTAGTGTCACCACTCACTTTACATTTTTAAGCTTAGAATAAAATATCAATTATCTGTAGAGCCGAAAGGCTGATCGCTGTATATTCAGATAATAAATGAATTGAAAAAAGTAAACAGGCATAAACATCTAACATTTGCGAAAATCCTTTGAATTTCAGGTATGACTTCTGGAGGAATGTCGTATTTTCTGACGAGAGCAAATTCTAGGTTTTTGTTTCGGATGATCGCTGCATGCTTTAAAGGAAGGAAAATAATGATCTGGAATGGTGAAACTTACTTCTCTGAGTCAAACACAGCGGTGATATGGTAGCCATGTCGGAATGTATGAGTGCCAGTGATGTGGGGGCAATTACAGTCTATTGAAGGAGTAATAAATTAAATCATGTACATTGACATTCTGAAGCCAAATTTGCGAGCTGTTGGAGTTAAAAAGAATTTGGAAAACGACTACATTTTTCAGCACGATAATGACCGTAAGCATACCGCTTTGAATACAAAGCTTTGGATCCCGGACTACGTACCAAAACAACTGCACACTGCCTCCCTGTCCATCACAGGATCTAAATCCTGTTTAACAGCAGCATTCTGGAAACAAAAAAAAAAGATATTGGTAACACAATGTCGAGAGAGCCTTAGTAAAAAGAGAGTGTAACAACTTGTGAAATCCAAGTCAGCAGTCTATGTGCTGCAATCCGGGGAATGGGCAAACCTACAAAATATTAAAAGAAAATGGTTTTGTAACAAATACTTCCTCTGTTCAAAGGCTTTCGCGTTTCTTGTTCAGTGTTTCTTGTTTTTGTTAGTAGAGTCATTACATTGCCAAGTTGTCTAATTGTGGAGAATTGTCCTCCACGATTATTTCTGATTATGGTAAAATTTTGTATACGGGTAATTCCACGCCAACTCCACATTGCATCACACCAACCCACCTCAGATCGAAAAATTAAAGTTATTTTCTTATTTCTTATGCCAAGATAAGCCCAAATTTAAATTTTCAACCATTTCCGATGTAAATAGCGTTTGTGAGAACAATTATCGATTTTTCGCGATTTTCAAGCATTTTACAGCATCTTTTTATAATTATCCATTATTTCGATATTTTTAATGAAAAAATATGTTTAAACTACTATTTTTATAGGAACTTTTCCGCAGAATTCGAATCTGTTAATGCAAATATTGAATTTTTTTTCTTAATATGACAAAAATTGAAATTTATGGTTTTTATTACTTTATTTTCAAAAATTAATTTTAGTATTACAGTACAATTGAAAAGTTAGTTTCTTATGCTTAAAGTACGTGAAAATAAGTGTACATTACGGTACAGGAAAAATTTTTTTGGGGAAATAGTGTTTAAAAGAGTTAAACGCAAGAAATACAATAAAATCTCTTTTCTAAATGTATTTTATCATTTTTAAATAACCTGTTAGTATTTTCTACTACTTTTAGACTGTTTGGATGACTTCGGTGGTGTAAAACAGTTTTTAATAAAATGTGCGTCCTGAACTTTTTTGGGAAATACGTTTTACATGAGTTAAAATTTTAAAAAATCGTGAATAATTAATCGATTATTATTGTTAAAGCAGATTAAATTATAAATAGTACAAACAAATTTATAAATAGGCACTTAAAAACTTTTTGATAAAAGTTTTCATTTATTACAATTTTTAGTTGAATAATAAAACATTGGTATTTATAAAATTATTAAAATTAATCTTTTATTTTCTTATTTCATTTTCTTGTTATTAATTAAATCAAACACCAAAGAACAGTGTTCTTGAGTACTTATTGTTTTACATTGAATAATATGCTCAGAGTAAGGAACAAATTCATGCAAATTGCGAGTACCCGGAATTGTAAATACTTTTTCAGTTTTGTTTCGATTCCGATATTCATCGACTTCAGCTTTTCTAATAATTTCACAATGGATGTTTTTAATATGTGCTTTACAAAATTCTAATAATTTGTCAATATCTGTGATTTGATTTTGACGACGTCTACGCAAGCTTTCTTTTGTTGCCTCTTTCTTAACAGTTGCACCCACTCCATCGTTCTCCGTTTTCCCATGAGAGGTAGCAAAAAATGTCCAGGTAGCATCAATACTATACAATTTTGTATGTCTACAGAGATGTAATAAGTTATAACAATTAATAACATTATAATAACATTCCTGCAGTTAGAAACACTGCTCAGGGCCCCTATATTTGAAATTAGCTTGCGATCACGCGCCAGATTCTGAACATAGCCATGTATAATTTAAATGTTTAATACGTTCATAGGCCCCTATTCTCCATCATTTTTTTACTTTTTCTATGGCGTAATGAGTATTTCTTTCAATTTCGTACAGTATCATGAAGAGAGGTATTTTCTTCCGATATAACGATAAAAATCGATTAATTTTTCACGATTTTTTAAAATTTTAACTCATGTAAAACGTATTTCCCAAAAAAGTTCAGGACGCACATTTTATTAAAAACTGTTTTACACCACCGAAGTCATCCAAACAGTCTAAAAGTAGTTGAAAATACTAACAGGTTATTTAAAAATGATAAAATACATTTAGAAAAGAGATTTTATTGTATTTCTTGCGTTTAACTCTTTTAAACACTATTTCCCCAAAAAAAATTTCCTGTACCGTAATGTACACTTATTTTCACGTACTTTAAGCATAAGAAACTAACTTTTTAATTGTACTGTAATACTAAAATTAATTTTTGAAAATAAAGTAATAAAAACCATAAATTTCAATTTTTGTCATATTAAGAAAAAAAATTCAATATTTTCATTAACAGATTCGAATTCTGCGGAAAAGTTCCTATAAAAATAGTAGTTTAAACATATTTTTTCATTAAAAATATCGAAATAATGGATAATTATAAAAAGATGCTGTAAAATGCTTGAAAATCGCGAAAAATCGATAATTGTTCTCACAAACGCTATTTACATCGGAAATGGTTGAAAATTTAAATTTGGGCTTATCTTGGCATAAGAAATAAGAAAATAACTTTAATTTTTCGATCTGAGGTGGGTTGGTGTGATGCAATGTGGAGTTGGCGTGGAATTACCCATACCTATACTGGCAAATATTATATCAAATTAGAGGTAAAGTTGTAAGATATTGACGTGGTGTCAGGTTAACAAACAACATTCTATAGTTTATTCATCTTAAGCTGATTTCTTCTAGACCTATGGGAATTGTCATTTCCAGTGCAAAAATTTGAACTGGAAATTATCAGAGACTGATGGCAAGAAAACAGTACAAAACCTTCTAAAATCGCCAGTTTGTATTAGTCGACTGAAATTCAATTGGCGTATTCAGTATTTCAAATGAATCAAAGTTAGTATACAATTTTTTTTAAACTTTGAGATGTTTGAAATATTCTTAGATGTCTCTAATTGTTTGTTTGTTGCTGCAAGTAAATCAAAACATTCTTTAAAAATATTTTGTTTCAGATCTCAGACAGTTTATTCAAAGATTTTTTTCCTATCTTACCACATTTTACCATATTTTGGAAATTGTTTGCCATCGATGTATAAACAAATTAACATTTTCAAAAACTTCAAAACATGCTTCGAATGAGATACGTTTAAAAGTGTTTTTAAAAAGTAATTTTCAGTAAAAAAAGGCTGAAAATATCCTATATCGGAGCTTTTTGCAATAACCATCAGCTTTCAATCTAATTTATGAAGTAATGGTGTGCACTGTGATACTGGAATTATGAATTAAGAAATAATGTAATGCTGATATTTTATGAAAAAGATTCACTCTTCTTACTCAAATGTTAATCAAGCTATTCATTAAAAAATTTAGTCACTTTTTAAACCCTTTCGAAGACTTTCCAACAAAATACCAACTCTCTTTTAGTAAAGGCAAACTTTATGTTACTTTCATTAAATAGGGCGAAAAATGTACATAAAAAGCACAGTTTGATTTGTTTAACAATAACAGCGAAGGAAATGTTATATCCCAAATTTTGCGAAAATATTATAGTCGAGTCTACAAAGATTCTCCACAGGGTCAAACAAACCGCTCAGAAAACTGTTTCACCTATGAAGCTACCACTTAACCAATTCTTCTTGGGACATATGGGACTCGGCATACAAAATTGCATTAAAATTGGAAATAGTCGCGCGGGGAGCTCTAGGCTATAGGCATGGAGTGCCCCAGCGCCGAGATATTGGTTTACCTAAATACCTTTCTCTACCCACTTTTTATACTTACTGTATGACGTCGAAATTCTGCTATTAGTAGGACGTTGGATATCATACTCTTCTGTGCTCTTAATTATTCATCGAATATCAACATATGTAGTTTTGTGGAATTTGTCTTTTCTAAATCTATTTAGACGTGTGGATAAGAATAGTGACCCATTTAAGAAACGAAGTGTGTCCAATATCTTAAAAACAATGGTAACGCTACAACGGCACTTTTTTAAAATATCATTTTTTCTATTTGTGAAATCAATCGGAGCCATTTTTGAGAGAATGTATTTTTCTATAAATTGCATAAACTTGAAAAGTGCAAACATTGAAAAGATCCAAGAATGAGCTACTGTAGCAGAGCTAATATTCTTTTGATTTGTTGGCGCCCTTGTCTATTTCGAAATGTGGTCGAATTACGTTATGTGAACGTTCGTAGGCCTGACAATATATTCGTTGCACTGCGTTGAGTGACACTGAATATGACAGTTGTTTTCTAATTTTTAGCAGGTATTTTTACAGATCGCCTTTTCAGATGATATTATCAGTTTTGTACAGATTTGTATTATATCAACATACACCACCTAGAGCTGTGATGATCGTAAAGTAAACAACGAATCAAATGACAGATAGTGGTTGTTGTTGGAGAGTTTGAATCACGTCGTCCAGAGGCGATGGAGGCGTCTCAAAATTCGGTGCTGTCGCACGCTGAACATCCCTTAGCTTCGAGCGAACTCTACCGCTGTTCACGGCCGAGTCGCGTGGCCTCCAGCAAACGCTGCCGCCGTCCCCCCCCCCCCCTGAGTCCCGCCCCGCAGTCTTGAGCGAACGCCACCGCTCATCCTCGGCGAGACGCGGTGCCTCTCACGCAGTCTCTTGCTGAAGGTTGCCGAGTTCTGTTGCCGCTCTCTGCCCTTAGCGCAGTACAACTGACTCCCGCTGCCTCGCATACTCCGTCTCGCTTTTTCTTATTTTTATTGCAAAAACTTTGTGAAAGTACAACTCGGAGACATGTGGATCTTCAATTGTTAGAAGCGAGTAACTGTATTCATAGATAAACGAAAGGGGTAGCAATGGCAACCTCCCTTAAGCATTAGAATTACAAGATGCGGATTTTGTAGAGGATACGTGATTTATGCGAGGTTAGGTTCAATGATTAAGTCTGTCTGAAGATTCTTGTTGTTTACCCACCGAAAGGCGTGTTCTTCTATTCTGAGAAACTTGGTTTAGAAGTTCCTAATTTCGGTGATAGATGTAGGGGTAGCATTACACCAGGTTGGACAACCGTAAGCGAGCGTAAAACAGTTTTAGTTTTTACTGGTGCGTTACTTCTTACTACGACCTTCGATACGGAGCTTGGTATACCCTGCATAACTTACCTGGGTTGAGAAGATCGTGGAAAATATGAAAACAGTTGAATGATACTATATGTTCTCTTATGGAGAGAATTATGATAGCGTATTATGAGAAGGAAATATGAAAAAGAAAACCGAGGAAATTAACATCTATTTAAGCTGCTATCCATTAGGATGCCCAGATAAAGGACGCGTGAGGTTGTTGGGTTGTATAATTAGCGAGTTGAATTGTCGTGACAATAGGAAGGCCGAGAAACGGAGGGCGAACACTTTGAATGACGACTTATTCGAATTTATTTTTAGTATCTACTTTTGTACATCAAGTTTCAATTAGTCTTGTCCATATATTCAGCTTTTTCACACAGTTTTCAATTAGAGTTGTCTTTATATTCAGCTTTTCCAAAGGTGAGATGTTGATGAGACGCAAAGATTACAGCAACGTCTCCAAAAAGGGCGCTGTTTATAGAAGGACGCATTATAATGTATGATACGTAAATATTAAAAAGTACTGGTGTCAACGAGGAAGCTTGGTGAATCCCTGCTGAATATAGCAGTGATGAGATGATTACACCTGAACTACAAATATAGCATCTTTCATGACATTTTTACAGGATAATCTCTGGCAATGTATTATCTCGCGTTTATAAATATGGTATTGAACGGTTTTTATAAAAAAATCTCAGAAATTTCGAAAAATTTAAAAATTCAGGCTTGTTTCCTATCTGACCTACAATATTGTAGCTAGATATTTTTCTTTTCGCGATAATTTTCAATTAATTTTGAGAGAAATTGTAGCAGTTTTAACAATAACACCACCGGGGTTTTTCAATTCCAGTTTATTTTTACTATAGAATTTTCGCATGAATTGAGCAGATTGCAATAATTCACATGACATAAGATCCATTTTGATTAAAATATTTGAAATAGAGAAAATAAACATATTCAATTTAAGTGGAATATCTCCCATTTTAATATTTACAGGACAGGTGTCTTTTCAACTGGATGCATTTGCGGTGACAAATACCCTAAATGATCTCTCAAGAAATCTCTCGAAATATCAGACGTTTTTGAATGTATATATTTCTCTTCTTGACATACATAACAATGGCTGTCCTTTGTATATAATCTCGGTAATTGCGGTCGTTAAGTTGTGGTCTATATTTCGTAAGGGCGAAGGTTTGTGTGCTAGAGTCGACAAACTTTTTCATCTGAAAACCTTTTGTAAAGATAGAGCACAATACTCCGCATTCAAGGATAAAAATGCAATTTTCATTAGACATTTGAATTTTCAAGAATTAAACATATAAATATTTCGAATAGTCTGTTACAAACAACACAATAAAGCACATGATGTAGCACAACCTGTTCTTGTAGGCTTTTCTTCATCAGTATTGTCATGTATTAATCCCATTTATATCACATTTTATATTAAGGAGCCCTTCTATTCACTAGTAATATTTATGCCAACATGCTCATAGCAATTTCAGTACTGACCCCTCAAAATAACCGATTTCCTGCATTTACAAAAGTTAATCTGCATAGTCATGTCTTTGGAGCTTGAGCAGCATAATTAAAATTCCATTTCTTTATATACCTCTAAAATAACCCCGTTGCATACAAATATATTTAAAAGTATCTGTGGCCTGTAAAAGAGAACGCCGAAATCTGATTTAAAAAGTAGCTGTTACAGGGAAAGCATATCTGATGAAAAACTTTTCATTACTTAATCGAATTAATATTTAATAATTTTACTAGTATCTATTTACATTTCTGGAGAAAAAATATCTTGTCAATTAGAAAATGTTTGTAATCTCTGAGACTTTTGTAGCTTTAATTATTAAAAAAATATGTCAAATTTGCAACCTATTTGTTGACGTTTTGAACTTCCTTTGTGATTTTACTGAAGTAAAAAATATTTTTTGTATACCAGCATTATAAACGACTTTTTATTTGCAAAACATCGTTCATAAATTGGCATTATATGGTGCACATGACGTTTTATGGCACAGATCGTCCTCCCCGCCTGTCTTCGTCCTCCGTCTTGCCTGTTGGCCACGCCCGTCTATCTTGCCCGTACGACTTGCCTGTCCGTCTTGCCCGTCCGTCTTGCCCGTCCGTTTAGCCCGTCAGTTTTGCCCGTCCGTCTTGCCCGTCCGTCTTCTCCGTCCGCCTTGCCCGACCGACTTCGCTGCCCATCTCGCTGCCCGTCCTCCGCGCCCGTCCTCTCCGCCCATCCTCTTCGTCCATCTTCACTATGCGTCCTTCCCGCCCGTTCTCATCGCCATTCCACACCACCTCCTGTCTTATTTGCCTGTCTTGCCCGCCCGCCACACCAGTCTTTCCTGCTCGTCCACACCGCCCGCGCTCAACATCCGTCCTCCCCGCATATCTCCCGGCCTGGCCTCTCTGCGCGTTGTCACTGCCTGCCCTTACTGCCCGCCCTTCGTTCTCCCTGGTCGTCCTCCCTGCGTAACTTCATAATACCGACCATTTTGCCAACTGCAAAACTGATTTTGAAATTTGTTTCTAAAATTAATTTTGTTTCTTTTATAAATTTAAAATGCTGTTAAACAAAAAAATAGCGTATTCAACTCGTTTTAATGTTGCTTTATTGCATTCGTACAAATTTGAAAATTCGCTACTATGGTCACTCGTTTCCAAAAATGTACTTATGCAGTAAAACAGCATTATAAACTAGTTGCATAATATACTATTTCTGAAATATCGCGGAATATAGACACCCACGCTCGAAGAATCGGTGAAGGAAGATTCGAACACGTTTCACCGACTCTCAGTAGTGTTGTTGTTTACTCTTTTAAAGGTTTTTGCCAAAAATCGGCCAAAGGGTCACCAATGAGGTCTTTTTGAGTTCTGGCAGTATAGCAGGCATTAACACGTGAGTGGTTTCGGCCAGGTAATCTGTACAGGACTCATCAAGTTTTCGCTCCGTGGAGCCAAGGCCAGTTGCTCCCAGCTCTCACTGGGCGGTTGAAACCCAGCGAGAGCGCTATGAGAAATTTAAATGTCAAATTCAGAGGTATGTAAAATTCATCCATCAATGCACGCTGCTGCAACTACTCCACACCGCCAAGTTGCGTTCATACACGATGCTCGTTAAACCTAGGAGCTCAGATAGCAAAACATTTTTTCATTTGGTCTACGAATGTTTTTTCTTACTTGCACTTATATTTGATGACAAGAATTAAGCGAACAGTTCTATCAAGGAAGATGTTACATCGAGAACATACGAGAAAAATGTTTCGGAAGTAATGTTGAATGTTATAAATTGTGTAAATGTATTATCTAAGGGTTAAATTACAAAGTACCAAAAGTACAAGCCTGCCTGCATACAAGCTGTTAATTTTTGTAATTGTGTAGCGTTTCTATGTGCGATTCAGTAACTAATTCTTATTTATATTCACTTGCATTCTTCATCTTTTAAGAGAATCATGCAAAACACAAAATAAATAGGACATTTTATGTCTCACTAACAATATCCTAATGCGTAAAATTCCGTGGTAACATTAAGAACAACCTGATGCTGCAATAAATAACTGTCACAAAGTGTGTTTTTAGTCATTGACTTCTGCTACGCGTTTCTCATCGATGTTCATTTACTCTTCTGCCTGATTAAGTGTGTAATGTTTCCTTGAATTAATTTTTTTAATTATTATTTTTTGATAAACATATTATCGCCAGTTTTAGGAAATAAAATACATTCTTTCCATTTGCTTTTAAATATCTCCGTACTATTATTGCAAGAGCCGCTTGCTTGTTCTTGCATGATCTAGAGACAAATTCGCCAATGATATCTCGCTTCAAACTGAGTCGTCCGACAATCCGGGTCCTTTCGTGACCTTGAACTAACTCTGTTCTTGCTGCTGCTGCCGCCTTCCGACTGCTGCCGACAGCTCTTTGCTCCCGATACGTCTTTCTGATAAGCCCTGATCTATGCCTTTAAACATTGTTGGATCATTTCAATCTTCATTTAGTTGTTAACGGAGATAATTGCATAATGAATAATAATCATCTTTATGCAATCAAACGGCATATTATTCAATAACATCTACAATAAACTCTATTCTTGTTGTTAATCACAGATTTCAAATTTTCAGATTATTAAAAGCGGTATATTAAAATTCTGAGTGCGCTTCCATTAAAATACTTAGCCGGCGATTTCAAAGCTTTAGTTGATATTCTCCCGTCTAGAGAGCGCAATCCGCGGCGTTGCCGGTGTGCGGGCAAGCGGAGGAGGCCGTGGGGCGTGGCGGCGAGCGGAGCAGCGGCGCGTCTGACCGGCGCTGGCTGGACGCCGGGCGCCGCGCCTGGCCGCGGGCCTGCGCTCGGCGGAAGGACGCTATCTCTGGCGCCAGCTCCCGATCTCCGCGGTGCGGCGTGCGCGGCTTCCGGGGGTGGAGCTCCGCCACCGCACCGCCGCCGCTACTGCCGCCTCTACCACTACCGCCGCCGCCACTGCACATTAGTGTACACGTCCAGCAGGGCCAGGGCAGGGCCGGGGCAGGGCCGGGGAAGGCCGGAGGCGGGCGAAGCGGCGGTCCACTTCCGGCCGGCCGCCGCACGACCCCCGCTATCGGACTCGCTGCCAATATCCGGAGCAGGTCCGCGCGGCGCCGGGGACGCGCGTCACGTACGCGACGGCAGCCCACGCTCCGGCGGACAGCCCGCTCGCAGCCCCCACGCCCCGCCCTCCGCGCCGCCCCCACCCGTCTTTAAATGCAGCCACCCGCCCTTCCTCCGGCCCAAGGTCACGACGGTGAACAAGGCCTTCTTCGCGCTCGAGCGGGCACGGGGGCGGGCCGAGGCGAGGCGGGGTGGCGGGGGAGCGGCGGGGACGCGGGGAGCGTGCAGGTGCGAGGGCGCCGTGCGGGGCGGCGTGGAAGGGCGCGAGGGGGACGGCGCCTGCGTCCGCGCGCACCCGCGGCCCGCGCCGGCGTCTGCGCGTGCGCCCTGCAGCGGCGGGAACGGCTAAGTTGGGCGCGCGCCGCGCCGCCGGCGCACTCCGCTCGTGACGGCGAAGCGGGCTGCGGGCAGCAGCCAGACCCCGCCGCACCCGCCGCCGCCTTTGCCGCCGCCGCCGCCGCCGCCGCCGCTGCCGCTTCCCGCCGCCGCTGCCGTCGCCGCCGCCGGTTTGCAGCGGCCTTACGGCGAACCGCCGCCTGCGCGGCCTTTCTCCTCCACACGCAGTCGCTGTCTCGTCTTGCCTGGTAAGTAGGACCGCCGCCCCCCTCAAGACCTCGCTCGCTCGCTGCGCGCGTGCTAACTCGCAGAGTTGCTCCAACTTCGCTTGGGACTTCATTTGCGATTCATATTCGAAATTGCAGACGCGGCCGCATGGTAATGATGCGGATTTCTTTATGTCGGGGCGCCGCTTAGCACGCACGCCGGCCGGCGGCGCCGCGACGCCGGCCGCGCACGTGGCGGCGGCGCGCGCGCCCTCCGCGCCGTGACGCCAGAGCCGCGACGGCGCAGCGAGCGCGCTCTTCGGGGCCCCTGCCTGCGCACCTTGGCGCCACTGCGCGTATTTTCCCGAAAGGATCCGCTCTAGCGAGTTGTTATTCTGGTGTCTTTCTTAGAGAATTCTCTCGATTGTGAAGTTTTCATTTGCGCCCGGCAAATCTAGGCATTGCTTTTCTTTCAAGAGCGCCCGGGACCGTCAAGATAATGCGTTTACGTAGATTTCTTCTGAACTAAGAAGTCTTGCCTCTTTTTATTCTACAGACGGGGAAAAGAATATAAATGTGTCTCCGCCTTAGATCTTTTCCTGTATCTGAAAGTAACCAATTTGCTCTGTGAGCACGTACATTTTCTCGAGAGATCTATTAACACGATCTCGGTAGCGTTGGACAATTTCCGATTTCATTACTAAGAATGTTATTGAAATATTTATTATGCATTTTAAATATTCATTAAATGTGTTAGTTGTATCAAACACCCAGTGTGCGATAAAAGTAAAGTAAACTAATTTAGGGATCTTCCTGATTTTCGAGATCTCCCTTTCCAAACCATTTTTTAAGCAAATGGTGATGTTGGTTCCCTTGGCTTGTATGAAATTTTGAGATTTTCAAATTCTCTTTGCCATTATTTTTATCCCACTAATTCCTTTCGCATTTTCGTGTAATTCCTATTATGACTAGTATACATTTTACAAGAGTCTCTGGAACAATGTTGACAATGAGATGTTCCAGAGGATCTTGCATTTCCTGATATCTGGTCACCTGTTGAGTGTGGAGCGTGGTAGGTGGAGGATGCATGTGTCCCTTGGGCGTGTGAGCCACGACCTGTTCGTACTCCTCGACGCCGACCTTGGACTAGGGCCTTTGGCTCTGGAACAAACACTCGGGTCGGCGGTCGTATCCAAAGACGCCCCTTCGCCGTACATGGCAATCACCCGCACGCTCCCACTTGGCAATCGCCCCTGCGCGCGCATGTGCTGGGCCAAACCTCCAAACCATTCTGAATCCATTCTGGCTGCTTGAAACGAGAGTATTCTGTTCTTTTTCGTTGTGGCACAGCTTGCCCGCTCCGCCCGAAGCCTACCCGCCCCGTCCTGCCAGATCCCTCCCTTGCCGCCCAGCCCCTCCCCACCGCCCCGCCCACTACGTCACAGCCATTTAAAGTTGTTAATTTGTTTAATTAGGCAAGTGGCGCAGGCAGGCGGTGTGCGCTGCGGCACCAGGCCGGTGCGGAATAGTGGCGCCCGCCCACGGCCTTTCCCCCCTTTCGCTGCGTCCCCCTGCCCCACCCCCTGCGCTACCCGGTACACCGGCTGGCCGGAGAAAATAAAATGTCGGAATACATTAAATCCTCTGCAATATTTTTATACAATAACCGCACGGTCCGAAATCAAAAAAGCGTATTGTGCATTAATCAGCCCGGCACTCATTACACAAAGGCTCACGAACCGCAACCCTCCGAAACAAAAGCGCAAAGAAACAAAGCATTCAGAAGTGAACTGCTAAACCTGTAACACTCGTGGCGCGTTGTTGCACAGTGCTCCTCGCGCCCCGCCGCCGCCCGCCACCCGCAGGCCGCTGCGTCGCTGCGCTGCCTTCCGAGCTTCTCCACTGCCCTCTGCGCTCTCTCACTCGCCTGCACTCGCCGCCGCCTAATGGCGGTGGATGGCAGGCCTTGGGCGACCCTCGCCGATCACGATCACGATCCCTGCTACTCGGCCCCGATCATGATCCACTGAATACCACTCTAGGGCGGTGGGCTGGTAATGCTATAAAAGTGCTCGGTGATGCTATAAAAGTGCCTGGTGATTTTCTGCCTCATCTCCACGCCCCCTCCTCCTCTTCTTTCCGTCGCGTCGACGTCCTTCCGCCGTCACGGGGCCAGTCGGGGACCACCACACTGCGCGCCGGCCCGCCTTCTTCCTGCGTTCCCTCTAAACGCCCTGCCCTTTGGCCGCCCTCTCTCGCACCGTCTGCCCGCCGCCCGAGGTCCCTCGCTGGCCACCCCGCCCGCCCGCCCGCCGCTCGCGTGCTTCGCGGTGGTCCCTCATCCGCGCGGGCGCGAGGCCCGCCGCGCCCCGCCTCCGCCTGCACTAATTGCGTTTTGATGGCGGCGGGCGGGGGCGGCGACTGCCCCGCGTCTCGCGGGCCTTCCGGCGCCTCCGTTTCGGTCCGCCCCGCCCCGCTTCGCCCTGCTCCGCACCGCGTCGCGCAGCGCCGCTCTTCCGCCCTTCCGCCGGCGACGGCGCCGCCGCCGCCACCGGCCCCTGCAGACGCCGCGTCGCGTCGACCCGCCGCCCCTTTCCCGCCCCGCTCCCGCTCCGCTCCCGCCTTGGCGTCGTCCGACGCCCAAACCCAACGTCCGTCGTTCGCGACAGTCGGCGCTAAGCGATCAGCCGACGCCCCGGTGGCAGGCACACCTCATGTTAGATTTTCTACGGTTAATGCAAGAGAGGTGGAAGCGCACGCCGTAATAGAATTTTCTCTTTGCTTCGGTGGTTTAAAATATTTTTGTCGCAATTTTACAGGACCTACAAAAATTTGAAATACACATATTTTAGGTCTCGTCGACAATCATTAGGCATAAAATGTTTTGCGATTGTACAACGCTTAGTTTGCTCCTCGCTAATTTACTTCTCAGTTTAAAGTCTGTACTTTGTTTCATTGATAACTGATCAATTGCGTTTAATCGCTTGAATTCTTACATGAAAATTCATCAAGAATTTTATAGTTGCTTGCCTTTCTCTATACGTAAAAGAACGAACGGCCATCATAATACCCCTATTTTCATCCTTTGTGAAAAAATAGACATTTTACTTCCTTACTGCTGAAGTGTAAACACTTTTTCTGTAGCTTTATACGTCATCCCCGTCAAATGAGTATTGACACGTTCGGAAACGCGTTCTATCTTGATCTGTAATGTAGGGAGTGTACGAGATTCGCCGTGCTTCTCCATAAAAGCCGCTACTATTCAGAGAGGTCTTAATGGTTTAAGAGAGTCTCTGACGTTGGAATGGCTCTCAAATGAAGAGCCGGAAGAGGAGACTTTAATTTCGCGCCTTCCTAATGATCTTCTTTCCACTCCCCTAAAGCACTCGCACGACGAGAAAACAGTACGACCGATTAAAAGAGGGATCGAATGTTTGAAGCTGGTAGTGTACATGAGAAATGACGGTAGAGTTATGTGACGTTTGTGGTAGTTCCTTTCTTAATTCTTTCTCAATCATTAACCCACAATAATTATCACTAAACCAGCCATCACCTAAAATTTAGAGTAATTGACCACTGAAGGCCATAGTGCAATTTTAATATTTCGATTTTATTAATTTTTTTAACGTCCAAGACAGCTAAAGCAGTGTATGTAACGTATGAAGGGCCACTATAATTATCTGAGTAAATTATCTACCCCTGAGAAAGAAGGTATTGCATGCGGAATTTCATCCCTAAAAGTTCAGGTGAAAATGTTTATTAAGAACTTCTCTGCAAGGAATAAATGCCGAAGATGCAGTAAATTTAAAAAAGAAAGTTCTTATAATTCAACTATTATTTGCGAAACAGAATGTAAAAACTGGTCAACCAACAGTAACGTAATCCTTTCACAAGCATTTTATTGATCCGTTTAATTGTTGCTGGGAAAAATATCTCGATTTAAATGTATGCTTTTTGAATGTGTTTTGTGATAGTCAAAACGCGCTATTTAGTTAAAGAAATTAGGAAATGAATATATGGTTTTAGTAGTTATGTGCGTGCTTGCATTGATGAAAATAATGACAATGCTAATGATGATAACCACGCTTCCGTTGATAGAACGCGAAAGCAATTGCTGATAAAAGTGTAAACGATGTGATTATAAAGAATAATCGCTGAAAAGCACTTCGCAGGATGTAATTTTCATGTATTTCGTGAGCCTATTCTCGTTGCGCAGTGAGGATAACACGAATCACAAACATTTTATATTGTTTATTACACAATTACGCCTGCACGTTTTCCTCCAATATCGTTTAGATATTTTCTAAAAGAACTTTGATATGAAAGTTTTGTTAACATTTGAACTGGATCGCATGCATTATTTGAAGTTTTGGTTTATTAAACTGTACACATACACTGTATGTTTTACATAAATTCTACAAACATGAGTTGCAATATTATTATATTTACTCTTTCACCACTGATGTAATTTTGGTGGCATATACCGCACTCTCGTTGATCTATATACTACAAGTTTCTAGTTTGCATCAGATGATGTAGGATATGCAAAGTCCCTGTAATGGAGATGATTGCGACTTTGCTCATTTCCTGCTGTGACAACTGTGGGTTTGGTGACCAGTATGAAAACTAAATTATTGAGAGTATTTGATTTAGCTAACAAATATATTTAGTGTCCTCAACGAATGCTGTAGAATAGCTTCATTATTTCCTATTCACGGACAATGGTGTGAAAGTCGCCGTGCCTATAATTGTGTCAGTGCAGAGTAGTTCTGTTTCAACAATAAATGGTATTTCCAGAGCACATAAATACTCAACAACTTTATTTTCGAACAATATTCTTCCAGCACCTATAGGTAATCATATACCAAACATTCTCATATGTTCCAATTAAATGTTTTAGTATTTTCATTAATATTAAGGTAATATTGTACCTAATAAATACGTGAAGTGTACAATCGTACTTCACAAGCTTAATAGTATTATTCAATTACTCAATTTAAAAGCTTATCTCTTTGGACTGAAAGTAGAACGGCTTGATGACTATCGATGTGTAAAATATTTTTTTTTCCATTTTTAGTTTAATGTTTAGCTCTCCAGTCTCAAATGAAAAAAAAACTTTTTGTTGAAACGTGTTCTTAGAAACGCGTTTACAATTCTGACTTGCAGTTTGATTTGTGGCGAATGCTATTTGGCCCGATGCTTCTTCTCAATAAATATAGCTTTCGTTTTTGCCAAACGTCATATGTGGTTTCCACTGTTCATTGTGAAAATATTAATATTATTGTCATCATTATAATTAATAGTTTGTTTTATTTGCGGTGCATTTGAAATAAGTGGAAAGGGTGAAAGACAATATAACAAAATATAAATTTGAATTCGCGTTAAATCATTAGGCATTGCTATATAGATGAGCGCTTTGATGCTAGCAGGTAGTTAAACCTGTGCGAGTAATGAAAATAATATAAAAAATCGAATGTATCTATGTGAAACTAAAAAAAACTCAAGAACATACAATTGAATTAGACATGTCTGTGTGTGAATATCGGATTTTCTTCCATAACTCCATCGAAATGAAACCCGCGAAGTTAATAGAACTAAAATTTAAAATTAAATGTTTCTGTTTTAATGTAAATAACAGTGATAAATATTAATGTACTTATCTCGCACTCTATGTATTGTTGACTTTAAAGAAATAATCGATAATGAATAGAATGTAGTTTTTGGTATTAATCTTTAAATTCAGATACTTCGTTGCAAACTCCTCTTATATTATCAGGTAGTGTGATAGTCTAGGAGAGAAGAGCAACAATACAATATAATGCAAACTCTTCTTTAAGGGATATAGAAACTATGGAATTTACAACAGGCAAAAAGATACTGGCATATTGTGTGTGATCAAATACGTCAATGCAGAACATTCAAGTGCAAGGGTTCTTTTTATCATAACCGAACTCTCCGGGTAGGTAAAATGGGTGAGTCAGAAGACTGTGTACTGAAATTAATAAATATTCTCACATTTAATCAAAATGTTAAAGGTTAGAAATGCATTTTATTACGTGCCTGCATTAATAATGAATAAAAATCAAAACAAATGGTTGGTTAAAGATACCTGTATATTGAAAGAAGCATTCCGGTATTAGGGAGAAACATATATCGTTGCCTTCCGTCGACGCGAGCGGTCGGTGGGAAGCTGTCCACTGATATCTCTGCATTGGCCAGTGAGGCCCTTCCCACTGCTCGCTCGCCCAGCCTCAAACGATCACTCACTCAAGCCTTTTAGCCCGTAAACCAGATCGAATAACTCCGAATACCTATTCAAAATCAAACTAAGTAATCCTGTAAATATGCAAAGTTATGCCCAAGCATCAACTTCAGACCCAGTGAAAAAAAACAACACTACAAACAAATATATTTAAATGGTGCTCGGCCCCATAATGTTTATTATAACCAAATAGAGTCGCCCCCAAACATATGCACAAAGTTTTCAAAATATCCCGTCTCTCCTTCACATACTAATTTACAATCATTTCTCGCGTCTTTCATCTCTCAGCAACAAACGAGTATCGAAGGTTGAATCAAAGACTTGTTCTCACAACTGATAACTTCACTGCATCATGCATGAGCTAGACCTCACAGCAATAGTTCCCTAAATTCTACATTCCCTCTCCTCCCAACAAAACAAGCAAATTCGTTAAATATATCTCTAAAGGCACAAGCAGAACCGGTGACCTGCACATATAATATAGTCAATTAAAAAAACTGTTCTTTTACTTTAACACGCACTTGTAACGCGCCTTTGGACTGAACAGTTTGAATAAATAAAAAAAAGAACACTCGCTCA
This sequence comes from Gryllus longicercus, assembly GCA_038098605.1. NCBI lineage: Eukaryota > Metazoa > Arthropoda > Insecta > Orthoptera > Gryllidae > Gryllus > Gryllus longicercus. The sequence continues at coordinate 551,623 of JAZDUA010000707.1, forward strand.
ACGCACGCCCGCCATCCACAAAATGGACGCGCCACCCCACCGCCCCGTTGCCATCTCCTCATCCCCGCCTTTTAATCATTACCGTCTCTTTGGGAGTGTAATACGTTTTTTCCTTCGTCAAGCAACGTCACTAACATATTGATGCTGAAACGCATCGAGCTGGAATATTCTAGTCTAATTTGAAATCCGAATGAAATTGACCTCCGCTGCAATCTTGCAAATAGATTTTTGCGTTTTTTATATCTCGTGCGTTTTTTGTATTCAATAGTGGAAATAGAAATGCAAAGTCGGTGGCAGCGAATTTCTTTCCCTTTTTGACGAATTAACAAACTTGTAGTAATATGAGATGAATCAATTGGGTATTCTGCAAGTATTTGAACATCCAAATGTGGGGATATTTATGTTTGTGCGCTGTATATTTTTGTTACTTGGTATTTATGCTTTGAAAACATTCATACTGTAAGTGAACAACATCTACAACGACTTTTACGTATTCAAAACTGAAGCAGGGATCGAGATTGGACTGCATATGATAATGGCCTGATCCAAAGAGTACTTGACATACTGATTGATTCCTAATTGTGTTCTTAAAACGTTTACGCATTTTGAATAGTATGTAATAAGAAAAATAGTTTTGAATCGATTTATACTACACAACTATATGCGTTTGTTCCACCGGCGGCATATGAAGATATGTGAGGTTTAGGGGGCAATTCATCTGAGAGCAAAGTGAAATATTAATACGTGTCAATGTTTTGAAATTTTACGACAATATTTTAATGTGTTTGTGGAAACGTTCAGTTATATCTACCTTACGATATTTAAAGATTATTTTATGTAATAATTTTTTTGGACTGTTCACAATTATTTTGTTTCAGACGTGCGTTTACGTCAAGATCGGAATACTGAATTAATGAAACATTGTTAACTTGTTAAATATTATTGTTGTAGTTGTTTATTTCTATCTGAGTTCATACTGATTTCAATATAAATAACACACACATTAATATTTTTACGTACACTTGCACACACATTCATTACTGAGTTGTTATAGTAGTTGCCATAGTAGATTTGGTAGTACGACTGCAGTGTATACATATTTTATTCAAAGAATGTGGAACAATACGTACGTAATAAGAATATTATTGTTCTTAAATATTCAAATATAAGAAATTAGTAATGTGCCGCATTACGATCAACTTTGTTGTCAAAATGTTGTTTTGAGTTTCTGATATCTCCAATTTTTCATCTGTACCTTATAGGAACAATATTTCGAGAGTTCGTATATCAAATAAAGGTAAATTTATTTGATTGCTATTATGAATGATACAACACAATAATATATTAGCGTGAATCTTTGGGAGTGTAAAATAAATACTTCAGCAAATTTTTCTAATAATTGCGAATAATAAATTCCTTTAGAGTTTTGGGGCGCAGGGACCAGTGGAAAGTATTTTGCATTTATTCGCATATACGGAAAATACGCATTCCGTCGCAGACTCTATGCCATTAAGACATCACTTGCAAAATCTAACTTTTCCGAGACACGAAGACATTCGAAAATGTGCAACCTCCAAAACACGCATTGTAGTTCCTGATCGGTTTTCAACCATGGTCCGAACTTCACTGCTCGTCCTAATAAAGTACTCTTCGCTAAATTATTCTTCCCAACTTATGGATTGAATCGTGGGAAGTACATAGTTGGTACTGCTATGGCGATAAATAAGTAAATAAATAAGTAAAAAAATAAATAAACAAACAAATAAAAACAAATAAAATAAAGATTCAGAATAATTACCTAATACTTCGCACTTTTTATGGGGATGATGATGTTCCTGATGTTATCAGTGAGAAAACTTTGGTGAGTTTATTCAATGAACGTGCAGTAATCCACAGGCTGTGATCTGATAGATTTGCCATTTCTTTTTTGAAGTGTAGCTTTTGAGCTTGAGGGTAGCTAATAGGCATCTTACAAATGTTAGGAGTAGATTTAGATATAGTTTTAGGAATGGAGAGCGATATTTCTACACATGGTTTATCCAATCTCTTTTAAGATCGATTATTTTCTGGATGGAGGATGATTTATGGGGTAAGGATCTTATTGTTAGTGTGATTAAGTCTTAGACACATAGTAAGATATGAGTAAGTGAATTAATAGAACCATCCATTTTTTGTTCGTTTTTGCGTTATTGGTGGGCAGTTACTACTACTGCAACAACGAATTGTTGATACGGTCAGTTTCTCTTTTGAAAATTTATGTGTTCGACGAATTTCCCTTTAAGATATGTCAAGAGACAAATAAGTGGAAGATGTTGAGTGAAGGTCAATGTGAGTATCAACATAAATATTAGCACTGAGATTATTAGAAATACCAATCGACTTCGGCTGAAACAGATGTCTAGTTATAATGATAATTAGAGGGTATGTAGAGCCTACACAACTAGAGTCTGATGCTTTATGATTTACCAAGAAGTAATAAAACTTAGAATCCAACACCGAACACATAAATCTTCAAAAAAAGAACCTGGCCGTATCAAAAATTCTTCGTTGCAGATTTCGAACCTCTCCTGCTATCATTCACAACCACACTTGAACCGATACACCACTCGTATATTTGTAAAATAATCTACCCAAGCTATATATTTTCATTCCAGACACAAACTATAGGGATAAATTGATACTAAGTAAATAAGGTGTCGATATCACCTAACCTATCAGTGATTTGTAGACAGAGGTTACTCTGAAAGACCAATATATGTTCAGTTATACGGCTTTAGTGACGTTTACGAATGTAATGTTTGGGTTTACTAATAGTACGTAATTAGGTCTGAGGAGTGTGCAACCTGTACATTGCTCTCCGCCTATGAATCTCAAGGGAGCTAACAAAGCTCAAAGCGTCACATATTACAATTTGTACATTTCTTTAATTCTTTTATTCTTTAAATACCTTATCTTGTTCAAGTTTGCAAATTAATATAAATTTTCAAACTGAAATCTTACGCGTGCGCCACTGTGTATTATGTCATGTTCTCAACTACTGATAATTTGGGAATTCGGGCTAAGAGACTTTGTGAAGAGTCGAGCGCAAAAGGACGAGAAAATGTATCAGTAGAATCCGATATAAGAAAATAATAATACACACATACACCTGTATTTAGAATTTAGTACAAGGGCCCACATAATACCTTCTTTACCAGGGACCTAAGTTTCTCTCTGTGGCTCTGTTTGTAATTCTATTATAGTATATTATGCGACTAGTTTACAATGATATGCTTTATTATGTGTACATATTTTCAGAACGAGGGACGTTAGGAGCGAGTTTTCATTTTTGTACGAATGCAATATTGGAACATTATAAACGAGTTACGTTATTTTTTGTACAATATTATAAATTTATAAAATAATAAAGGTTAGTTTTTGGAAACAACTTTGTGGCGTCACAAGTATTTGATATCTGTATGAGAAAAATCTGTGGTCGGCTGTTAGCTTTATCGTTACCTCGCAACAATTAACTCGCTATGTTTGGGTGAATGTGTGATGACACAATTATTAGTGCCAAAAATGGCAAATATGTCATAATCACTGCCATAAGATGTCATTTTATGTACGATTTCTTTTAACGAAAAACGTCGTTTATAGTGCTGGAATACAAAGAATAATTTTGCCCTAAATTGATTTCGCAGCTGCCATAGGGGCACACGAAATACACTATGTGTATATCCTAGAATAAAAATTCTCAACAGGCGATGCGATGTAGTTCCGGAATTCATGTTTCTATTATTTAATTTTTATGCAAACAATGAGCTAATAGCATTGCTATTATTATATTGATATTAGGAGTTAATCATTTTCTCCGTGTAATTAAACTAGCTAAGGGGTTAATAAACAAACAAATGATAGGTCTGCAAACTGAACTCGACACAATTAAGTCTTCAACCGAGACTGTGCAGAAATCCGATATATTTTCTATGTCCAATATGTGAATTACCACATAAATTAAGGTTTAAGTAACAAAACTTAAGAATATAAACTGTTTGACTTCTAAGATTGATCTAGCCGTGAATCATACAGTTAATTTAGGTTTGAGGGAGTGGTGTTATGGACCACAGGAGTGTGTTATGATTAGTTTAAAGGCAGTCCAATACTAAAAACCAAATTAATACATATCAGTCATAGAAGATCCGCTAGTCTTCTAAGTGTATAATGTAAAACTGTGCAAAAATTAATGAAAATAAATTAAACAACTTCTTTAGTTTCTCTTTTGTCACTATAAAGCAATATCTCTTTATCAAGGGTAAATCCAATGATACATCTATGTGGAACGTTCCAAATCCTAGTTACAATAACTCTAATGAAAATATTTAGATTATGCAATATCTGCATTAGGGGAGTCATGAAACAGATTGAAACATTTTCTTTTAAAGAGGAAACAAGATAAATATAAGATGCAATCTAAGTTCACCATTTTGTGGAAGGTCAGGGATAGCTCAAGGCTTTGTATTTATGAAACATTATTTCTCTGATTTTTAAATGATTTCATTGAAAAATGCGAATTGCGAAAATGAGGTGAGAAGTACAATCTACGCACATTTTTTGAGCTGCACAATCCCTACCTTCGCGTATGTACTGTCACATGTCATGTTCATGGAAACGAATGTTTGCCATTAAACGAGTTTTTCTGTCAAAATATTAGCACATTTTCTGCAGCATTACGTACCTTTCTCTTTACGAAGAAGTAAAAGGAGCATACAATGGCAGTAGGGCTTGACCTCGGCGCTAGGGGTTCCTCATTCGTTACTGCGAAATGATGGGCTTGCGAGAGGTCCGAATCCGTCGGTAGTCAAGCGCATTAAAGGAACCAGAAATGCTGAAAGACGCGTAGTGAAAACTTTTAAAAACATTTTTCTATAATGTACATAATTCTCCTGAAAGACGTTTTCTTATTGCGGTTCCAGAAATAAAATCTTGTAAACGATATAAATAATGGTTAGGGTGCCATTGTTATGAAGGTGTTATATTGTAATTGCTTTTTTGACGTTTACGACCCAGTTTCTTCTCCATTCTTGTCCTTTAGCGATTCTTATTGCGAAGTGTTCAAATTATTTTGGCTTCATTTTATGGTTGAATACCTTTCTTTATGCAAAACGTAGACAGGTTTTAATAGGTCATAATTTTCATCAGAAATTTTGTTTTGTGTTTTTAGATGGTTGGAGATATGGAGACAAAGAGCTGCGAATAGAAACGATATATTACATACTTATATTTTCCCAAGAAACAAAAAAAAGTCAGGTGTCTCCCGCAGCGGTATTTTTGGCAGGTACATTTTAGGTGTATCTTCTATTGGATATGTATTACTTTCTTACTCGCGGAAGAAATATTAGTGTATATTCATGATAATTTAAAAATATATTAGTCACAACCTCTTAGAAAATGGTGCCTGACAGTTGTGCCAATTTAAGATATATGAATAACTGCCGTGGATATTAGAATGTAAAAATATCATCCAAATAAGCATATTTGTCGTAAGAACCAAACATTATCTCTCCCTTACGTGACAGAGCAATAAAAACATGATAAACCTAACGTTTAGAATATTAGTTCTACGAAATGAACATTTTTAGAGAAGGCATTGCATGACAATGAGTGTCGTTTCGTTTTGATATTCGGTTCAGCATTGCTTATATTTGAAATGCAGTAACAATTTCCATCTTTAATCTACATCTATGTTAATACCTCATTACGAATTCTCACTTTCGTGATTTATCCGCATACTTCCAAAAATTGAGAATTAAATACTTCTTTCCAAATTGAGATGATGTTACAAAACAACCAAGGTCGAAAATAGGAATTGCGCAGGTCGAAACAAGATGCATAGATTGTACTTCTTTTCCGTACATCTCATTCAGTTTTCAAAGTTTTTCATGATAAATAAATCAACAAAACAGGCAAAAAGTTTTCCTTTTTATGATATTTTTAAACATAGAAATGTGCTTGCCATTTTGATTTTTGTATCACATTCTTGTATACACTTACAAAGTGACACAATCTATTAAACGAAACCGAATAAGCACTATTGCCCGAAAATTCTTGGGAAATTGCTTTTTTATTTCACGCACTGTGAAATAGTAGATTGTTTGGTTTACTACCAGTTCAACCATAATCTAATTATAAAATTTGTATTTTGTAGGTTATAAATATTTTAACTATTGGTGTGTACAGAAAGAAAACTTCATACATTTTTGATACATACTTTTTTAATTAAATTGAATAACATACCAGTTAATCCATTATTTGTGAAGAAACATTTGTAGTAAATGCTGTAGCTATAAATATGTTATAAACATACAGTTTGACTTTCACTTTTTAAATAATGAAATTATCATCCTTGCTTTATCCACATTGTATACTAATACAAGGAATAACATTCCATTTCAAATACTTGTTGATTGACAAAATGTTGGACTAATTGAACTACACATTCATGGAGGACAATATTATATGTTGTGTTAGTTTGTCATGGGCTAGTATAAGTGTTCATTACTGATTTCTGACTGTGTGTCGTTTTAGAATTTGGAACCACTTGGGCGTCCATGAATACCAACTGTTGTTTTTTTACTCCATTGTTCACCACGGTAACAACACAAAGAAGATCTTAGTCGATCTGTCTAGAACTTCTGTAGTTCCTGATCGAACAGATACGGGATTTTAGTACAGACATTGTCGGAACGTTTGACTTTATCACGCATTTGTTCAGAGTTCGTTTACATGCCACAAGAGTAACAACCCACTGAGAATATTCTACACTGTGAAAATCGATCGTTTCCAGCCAGATTGGAAGTCTTCATCTCCGATTTCTAAATCAGTGTGCTAACTCCAATTCCACTGTGATTGGGATAATTGAACCTGGAATTACCATATTATAAATGTAAATATATGTGGAATTTTGTATTATTATTATTATTATAACATCATTACTCTGATTTTAAATTATTTAATAAAATAAATCTTCCAAGATGACATTTTCTGCAAATTTTGCGGTCGGGCGAAAAACTTAAACAGAATATACGGATTTTTCTTCTTTCTTGAAACACGTGTGTTGTATCAATCCAAAAATATTAAAAAAATTATCAGTGTGTTCAGGGTGGTAAAGCAAATTTATTAGTCATTTTAGTTTACTGCAGATGATTATACAACCAAAATGAAAGGTCGGCTAACCAAATGTTATATTCGGCCCGTCTTGCTGCCCGCGCACAATTTTTCTCAATATTTATGTCACCCTCACGGAGACGAATCAGACGTTACACGCGTCAACGCGATAGTGTTAACCTCAAAACCACCTGCACATTTGTTCAGCACATGGAAACAATTTATATATGTCTTTGAGTGCTCAGGCAGTATTCAATACCAACACAAACACACAACACAAGAGTTTAGACATTCTAGTACTTCATTTCAAAAAACTATTCATCTACCCGTTGAGAAAAATCATGTGGAAAGTGAAACCGATGTTCTCCGTAAATCTAGCTTCATCTTGCTTAACCCACATCCATCTGATGTACTCGTGGGCTTCCACGTCAGCCTTAAAATGAGCATTGAGCTATGTATGCGTGCGCTTTGTCGAGCTGATGAAATTATTTAAAAAAGAAAGGTAACAAAAAAGGAATTCAGTATAAAAAATTCACTTTTGGTGACACTTTTGCGTAAATGTCATATCAAACGCCATTTGTGTGTTCAGGTTGAGAGACAATGCTGACACAGTGTGCATCGTTGATGCAATGCACTGTTATGACTCGCATTCTATTCTCATCCAGCGGGCAGTTTGCAAACTGTATTCGGTTGCCCAAACCCGGCTTTTGCAAGCAGCAAAGCAGCCTCCGTTGTGTCGTATTCTAACACAATAATTATCAGGTTTGACAGTTTCAAATGAATTGTAGAACTGGTTTTCTATTGCAGACGTGCAATGTTGACAAATCGAAGAAAAAACTAATCAGAAAGCTACGATTTCATTAATTTATTATGACCCAATAGGAATTAATTGAACGGACACCTGTACACCTAGAAAAGAGCTATTGATGATTCGGTATTTGCAGAAGCCAAACAATGAATAAAAATAGCTCAAATGTTAACACATTTCAAATTTAAAATACTATCGTTCAAAAATAGGAAAAAAGCTGTATATAACGTATGCGGGTGATATAATTATTGCGCACGTTTTCTTTAGCTGTGGAATATCTTTGCTATTCATATTTGAATTATGAATAATTGAGCAACTATTTTTTGTTTACATTTCCTTGAAAATGTTCTCTCTCGTGTAATAGAAACTATAGTATTGTAATTGGCAAATGAGGAACAGCTTTGGTTTGAAGGTACTGCAGGGAACTTTCTCATCCTGACTCCTCTTGCATCAAGAAAAATGTGAAATCAACCAAATGTGCATAGGTTTGTTACATATTAAAGTTACATTTCACGCCAAAAATACATATAAAGTAATGAATACGTATCGTATGAATATCGTTGTCGAATTGAAATAGTATCAAGGCCCTGAAGTGGTTCTCTTTTAAGTGAGGTGGAGAGAGAGAGCCGAGGTTCCCTATCCACCGAGGTTGAAAAAGACACTTCACGGCACAAGAGCATACAATATTGTTTCGCGACCTCATTTCTATCTTGAACTAATTTACTTAATTAGCAATTCGTAATAAAGAATTCCCTTCGTAGTTTTCATTGTGTCAAATGTTGTCAATGCTACATTCTACATCTTATGTTATAAACAATTGAAAGTACATAGTGCAAGTATGTCCGACATACAGATACATAATCCAAAATAAATTCAACAAAAATATGATATAGCAATTTCAAATTCTTTGCCAGAAAAGTCAAAGGGAATATATGAAAAAGAATCTAAGGCGTTCTTGAATCAGAGAAATGAAGATAATGTTGTCGGTGTAAATGAAGGATTTATTTTGGCGTATCTGGCCCAGAAGGTATGGAAATATATTTTCGCAGCCTCATATCTGCCTTAAAAAAATTACTTAATTTGCAATTCGCAATAAAGAACGCCATTCGTACTCTTCATTGTTTCGAATGTTCTCAATGCTACATCCTACATCTAACATGTTAAACAATTGAAAGTAAATAGTGCAAGAATTCTTATACTATTTTGTACTGTAGTAATACAAATTAGTACACTAGGTTTGGAACAGAGAAAGTAAAATTTTCGACTTCATGGTCAAAATTCTTTACGCTGAAAACCACTCTAAATACAAAATAATACATTGACATCAGTAATTATGCTAACGTACCAGTATATTTAATCTATTTGATCTAAAACAAAAAAATTACAACCTAAGCTGCAAAAGTGAAGGTTTAGGAACTATAAATGACCCGTCAAATTCAACTGCAGAGATGAGGGTGCAAAAAAGATCATTTCATTAAATTAAAGGGTTGTCAGTAATTACTATAATATTAAAGTCGTTATAGGGTTATATGTTGAAATATTTTTTTGTCTCTCACATATTTCGGGTAACACCTTTGCAATAAGGAATTCCCAAATTTCATCGGATACATTCCTTCAGTGATTTCTTCAGATTTGCCTATGTGTCTCCTATTTTCTGTCTAGAAACTGAGATTGCATACTTGTTATCCATATTTGAATATTGTTTCATACGTTAAGGTGCCCGGCAGCACATTGAAAATCTGAGAATCGTGTAACTGCTGATCTGGAATCTTTGTTTTATTTACGCGTGAAGCACAAGTGTTGTCATCTAGAGAAGTGAAAGGCAAGGGCATCAGAAACAACAATAATAATAATGTAGGCCTCGTCTCTTTGGTGAGAATCATACCATTTCGAATGTTTAAAATGCTGTACATACTATAGCATTTCCTGTCGTTCTATTACAACATCTTTCGAACTGTGGTAACGTCATTTACAAAATTTAATTATTAAGTATGCTGCATATTTCAGTATTTAAATTCACCACATTCCCAAATTGTAACTAAAAGGGGAATATTAAAAACACAACAAACTGAGATTAATGCTTGAAAGCAGAGATTTTCAGAGTTTTTTTGTAAATGACAATTTTGTTTTCTCAGTTTGTCCTAACATATGTAAGCGAAGGCAGTGTTATGAATAAAAGAGAAAAACCACTAGTACATGCAGCATGTAGTAGATACTATTAACGAGCAACGTGGGCACACAATATTCCATGAATAATAAAATATTTATCAGAGGAACAAAATTAATGTGCAACTAAAGCTACAAGCTAAAAGCAACAGAAAATATTGTGAACATTAAGATTGCGAAAGAAAGGAATACCGAGGTTAAGGCTCCTCGCTTTTTAAATTGCATCGACCAAAAGGAAACTCGGAGGTCTCAACCAAAATGTTCTGCCGAACTCTTTCCTACATACTCTATAAATTGACCGCAACTTACTCCAAACCGACATCTAACGATAGTAATAAGTAATATTTGACGAACAGTTATTCGATGTCATTTAAAAAATATATGCGTGTGTTACATTTTTGAAAACGTGGTGAACTAATTTACAGTTTGAGCAATTTGAGCAATTGTTCTATGCTTTGCTTCGCCTCTTGAGGTTAAGTGGAAATTGATATTTTTTTCTAAAACAAGATTTATAAGAATTACTAGTGTTTTATTGTGTTTGCTGAATTAGAAGTAGAAACACAAAATATTCTTTCTATTTCTGTCAGCCTAACTGCACTGCCAACCTGCACTTTTCACTCTCATTTTTTCTTGTACTGAGAATTCTTTGTTTGAACATTTCTATTTTGCGGCATCTTTAATTTTACGTTCTACCCTAGAGCACGTAGCTCAGTCGACGGTGTCGAAAGTATTAAGCGTCAGTCGGTCGGTTTTCTTGGTCGAGAGCTTTTCGCTCGCGACGTCGTGAGCGAACAACTATCAGAATGGGCTACCACCTAGCGGATTTTGTGTTAACTGTCGTGGTATTCGAGGGAACTCGTCTCGTGTAGAACTCTATCACTAGCACTTGTCCAACTTTTGCGTCTACAAAATGGGAATGCGGTCTTGGCCACGGAGAAAAGACGGCCGAGAGAGAAAGCGACATGCTTAAATAAATCGACTTCACTCTATGAGCAGTTCTCGTCTTTCTCTAAACTTCATCTTTTACTGGGAAAGATGGCTTAAGGAATCAATAACAATCAATCACATTTTATCTGACACTTTTTATTGTTGTTAACGCTAAATAAATAAATAAAAAAGATGGAATTATTTGAAAGTATTTCAGCTGCGTTGAGCTGAGCTCACGCAGTACTGGCACGAGGTTTCGCGTGCGTGTCTTCGGGGTAAGGCGAACGGCGGCGTCGATGCCGCCGAGCAATGGTTGCGCGCGGGCGACACCAGCTGTTCCATCGGGCGAGCGTATGGGCGGGCGGGCGGGAGACGCTGAGGCCGCGCCTGGGCGCCACATTCAGCCGCGAGGCGGCAATCTCGCGTCTGCATCTCTGCGCCCGCCGCCAAGCCAGCCAGCCAGCCAGCCAGCCAGCCAGCCAGCCAGTCGGCCGGCCGGCCGGCCGGCAGGCAGCCCGTCAATGCGCGAAAGCGGAAGCGGGGAGGGCGGGCGGGGATGGGACGGGACGGGGCGGTACGGAACGCGCGAGGAGTGGGAGGGAACCGATGGAGAACGGGCCCGACGGAACGCAGAAGGCGAAGTCAGACGGTGGGCAATGAAGCTAACGGAATGGGGCGAGGTTGCAGGAACAGCGCGAATAAGAGTGAGCGAGTGAGTGAGTGAGAATGAGAAAGAGGGTAATAGTGAGAGAGAGAGAGAGAGGTGGTGGTGCGGAATGGAGACAGAATGAGCGCCTCCCGCAGAGGAGGACCAGCTGGGACCAGCAGAAGGAACGAGAAGGCGGAAGGGGGTTGGGAGCAAGCGGCGGGGTGTTGGGCGGGCGCGCGGGAGTGGTGGTGACGGTGGCGTCGAGGGCGGGGTTGCTGTGGCGAGAACCGCGCGGCCGAACGCGATGGTCAGATCCTTTTGACCCGGCGCCGAGCGCGGCCTTTCGAGGGCGACGTTCTGTTCATAAACGCGGCTCGGCTCGGCTCGGCTCGCTCCTCGCCCTTCCCTCGCGGCCCCCGCCACGCACCCTCGCCCGGGGCCGGACCTCGGTCTCCGTCGCATTGCCCTCGCCGCCGCCGCCGCCGCCGCCGCCGCTGCCGCCGTAAGCCTTTCCGCGGCCTGCTCCTCCTCGTTGTGGTCGCCAACAACTCGCAAGCCCCCGGCGGTGCCCCGCCCCTCCGGCCGTTGCTCTGCGCGCACGTCGTGGCGCACGGCGTCACCTTCGACACCGTTGCCCTTGGCAGCGCGCCGCCTTCCCGCTCCCCTGCTCCTCTCCCTCCCACTTGCCCTCCACCACCGCCACCGCCTCCGTCCATTTCGCTCCTTTCTCCTTTATTGATGTTCTTTTTCCTCTTTGGGATATAGCCATTTCCTCTACTTCTAGACACTATTTCAAGTTATGCCGTTACATGTTTTTCTGCTCTGCTGCTGGTCCATTCTTCAGTCTTTTTCATAGGAAGTTATCTTTGTAATCTTCTAAGGTCTGCTAATCGCGTTGTTTTTGAAACCTATTCACCTTCAATAAATTTCGATTCCGTGTCATTGACACGTTTTTGTTCGTATATCCCCGGCCAATAGCATATAATGGTACCACTATCGTTTCCATTACACTAAAAGCACTACTATGTACACAACAATCATCAGCATCGTCAACGTACGTTTCATGAAAACACAAGAAACATTAATTTTCCCTCGACTACCATCACCACTAACACTGAAATCGTCCCGGGTATCTACCAACATATCCATATCATAACATTCATCAACATCAATGTGAACGTTAAGACTATTAATTCCACCTCTACATTCACTTCATGACCTTTTCTTTTTTTTTCTTTCCGTATTTCACTCTAACACATTTCGATATTGCACTTTGTTTTCCTTACTCATTATTTCCGAAATGTCGCAATATTATTGCCCTAATATTTATTATCGACTTGTTTCATTGTCTCACACTCCAAAGACACCAATCGTGTTGGGTTCATCTCATTAAAATTATTATTTAAGAAATTAGTCTGGGACGTTTTAATGAATGCATCAACTTTTCGTTATAGTATATTATTTGTACTTAATTTCACAATTTCTGTCCCTTTTATGTTAATTTTGTGTTTGTCTCCATTTTATTCTTTTTTACTCATCCCCATTTTTCCCACGCACAGCATAGTTTGCGTGTAGAATCTAGATACTTTTGTCAACATCACTAATCTGAAGTGTTAAACTATCGCCATTTCAGTTCTCCTTTTCTATATATCCTCTCTCTCGTGTATACTTACGTTCCTGTTTGTTTTTCTATTGCTCCTTCGCATTTCAAAGACATGATGTTCATTTTTCAGTATTATTCTCGTTGGTCTTTTTGAATATCTATGTATACTGATTACTGTTTATTCTTTTGTCAGAACATCACCACTTCGTACTCACCATCACCACCACTGCCATCGCCGGTACAAACCTTTCCACAAGAACCACTATTTACCATTGTCTTCGCCATCACTTGCAAAGTGACATCAGACCTTAGAGGTTTCATTTGACATTGCACTTCGCCTATCCTTCTCCTTGTCCTTTCTCAGTACTCGCTGTGTTCCGTCTTACTAATCACCGATATCCGCATCATCACTGTTTCACTATCGCCTTCTTTAATTCCGTTCCTTAGCACCCTGCCCGCCCCTCTCGCTTTGCCCCCTCCCTCGGCGCTCCCCTTCCCCTTCCTCCCCTCCGCTTGCGTTGGCGCGGGGCCAGCGGTGGCGGTGGGGGCCCCCGTTGCGGGGGCGGGGCGGGGGCGGGGCAGGGGCGGGGCTGGACCGGAGAAGCGGAGGCCACCCCGCAGCAGGTCGCGCGCTGACGTATGCCGTGCCTAATTGCGGCGAGGAAGGGGCGGCGGGGGTGGTAGAGGCGTGGACGTGGTCGGGGCGGGGATTGGAGTGCGGGGCGGGCCAGCGCGCCAATGAGGTTCTCGCTCGTGCCGATCGCCCGATATTTCTTCCGCCATCGACTGCACGCTGTAAAAACTTAGACTACAATCGCGGGATTCGCGCCTCGTTTCGATGCCCTTCCTGAGCAGAACGCCGCGCTTGCCCGTCCGGCCCACTGGCCGCCGCCACCGCCACTCCCCCCACTCGATCTCTCGTTTCTCCTTTCGTCCTGCGCTTTGAAAGGTGGGTGAATACCTGGTGATAAATTAAAGTTGAATGCAGACCAGAGCGTTTGTTAATTTACGGAGACTATGTAGTGAGCGTTGGAAAGCTATTGAACGAGGTCTTTAAATATCAGCGAGCTTAAATCGGAGTATGACATCTTTATCCACAACAAATGTTAGCGGAAATTGTCCACTAGGGCGAAAAAAATGTACCTGCGTATACTATAACAATTTGGAATCGATTGAAAACTTTCCAACTCTAAAGTCGCACTACAGTGAGTATAATGTGCAATGCTGTTTACTATTCAAACTCTGATAAATTGCACATTGCTTCTTTTTTTCCAGTTCTTTGTTTTCATTTCAACTTAAACGTCAGATAAAATGCTTTATATCTATTCTTTTTTATCGAAATGAAACTTTTGGAATTCATTTTGTGGCGTGATGTGATATTTATGACAACCATGGAAGTTACAGATGTGTCTTGAGCGTGAATACTTTTTGTAGAGAGTTAAAAAACTTACCAAGTTTGCCAAACTCCTTTTTTGTGCGAAAAGGTTTTTTGTAATACACGAGTTCAAATTCCATCTGTTTTGATCTATTTATTCTTTCCCTAATTATTGTTACAAAATTCACTTTCTTCCAGAAACCAAAACATCTAATTTAAGAATAACCACTTTGTAATCAATCTGTCGCGATTTTAACTCCGCCGAATTGGTGCGGAAGGAAATATTGTGTTCCAAATATCACCTCCGACAAGAGTCAAGCTTAGTTACGAATTTAGACAGCTTGTTTACATTGTGAAAAGCTACGTTATGTGGTGCGAAATGTACATTAATATGGTAGATAGAACATATTATTATCGGTATCAAGAATTTATTGAAAATGTTATTTACGAAATATAAGACATGTAACGCAAAACCTGTAAAGACAGTTTCATTTCACTCCTGATCAATTCTGTCAAATTCCAGAAATTAAACCAGGTCATTTCCTTGATTATTATTGGTTGCTAGTAGAGACCAAATTATGATATATCGAAAGGTTCTCCTTGATCTATCATCTATATTTCGAATTTATTTGTTTTCTGGCTATTATTTATATTTTTAATTATTTATTCGAGTTGTATTGTTTTTTTGTTGCACTATACGAATGAATATTCTTTTTCTTTAAACTATAAAATATGTTAATCATTACGTTAGGAAAAGGAATCGTTTGAATCTCTCCGCTTCGTAAAGTGGACGTGGTTTCTGGTTACTGTTTCTGTCACGAGTTTGCCATAATGTATATCAAAAGATTAAGCAGCATAGAGCGTGTCAAGATGTAATTTCCGAGTAAAATGAGCGTGGAGAATGTTCAAAGATGAAGGAGTTTCTGAAAAAGTTTTGCGAGTAGTTAAGGTGAGTGTATTAAAGCATGCGAATTTTAGGACGCAGTTTCAACTACATTAGATAAGTGGGACCTTCTTTCTAGTATGGTATTTCTAACTTAGAAACTAAATTTCCTAAGGAAGAAAATCTACTCTTGTTATGAGGTTTCTGTGTATAATTCTGATAATATTTTGTCTTGTACGTGATGTCTTTATTTCAAGATACAGCATCACCAAAATAGATAGCGAATGGACAATCATGTGCTGTCGGACTAATGTCATACCAGTTTGTCTTACTTTATGTATTATAAACTTAAATTACCGTCCGTAAACCACTTATTGACATCACTTGAAAATTATTTTATTTTAAAGTAATTTCCCCTGGCAAGCTTGGAAAATGCCTCTAAACAAATGGTAGACTAAGTTACTTTCTCTTACATTTTTTTTATAAAATATCCACTTTAAATTTCAGATGTGGTGAAACCAAACAATCTACTTTGCAAGGCTTACGGATTCCCAACTCGACAATGCGTCGCTACTAGAGCGATACACCAATGGTACTCTTTTTGGTTTAGGCCACAGATGCTGTGTGAGAATTATAAAAAGTGGTGGAACGACAGTCGTTTTGTGACTCTCTCTTTTGTGACTATATATTAAGTAGGTATTTTACTTTCTCATATACTTAGTGTGTGTTAAACAATGCTGCAGAAAGTTGACATCAAGGTTTTGACGGTAATTCACATGCTATTGAGGGATCTCTAATATCAAAAAAAACTGTTTGTCCACAAATGTCTGTCCGTATGTCAGTGAAACACACTAGTTTTAAACTGTACAGGAGATTTTCCCCCAGATTGCATATTACCTATTAAACTAACCGAAATCAAAGATTTGCTTTTTTGAAACGAATCTTTGTTTAGATAACTTTATGTACGCGTAGGTCGTATAGGTCATTTTTTAAAAAAATGTTCTTAAAATAGTTCTAATTGTGTTCTTTAAATTTATTGCTCTTAAATTTATTGCTTAAAATTAAATGGTCCGAGATGTATTTACGAGAATAGTATGTTCATTCAAACCTGTTAAATTTCGAAAATTATAAATGTTCAATTATTTTCGAACCTATCTACGCACACTTTCATTATTGAAGTGAGATATTTCCTTCTTAATGAAATCTATTTATATTTATAAATACTTAAATTATTTCAAGTATATTTTAAAACTATTCCACTTAAACATGAGCGAGATTTTTATAAAAGCACATTTGTTTTGAAACGTTCTCTATGTACATAGGACAATTCACATAATCACATGAATATAGAGCAATTTTGATTAAAATATTCGAATCTAGAGCGCTTTATTTTAATGAAGAGAGGTTTTAAAAAAAGGCAGGACTGAGATATCAGTACGAGGCAAATGTTAACATTCTAATATGTAGCCATAACAAAAAAGAGGAGAAAGTACGTGGTTTAATATTAACATTCGTTACTAAAAAGTTCTGTGAATTTATATCTTATAAAAAAGTGATTCACATTGAAACACAGACTTATTGAAATGAATTTTCCAATTTAAAATAATACAAAACAGACAAAAATACAACAAAAGCACTTAAAAGTTAAAATAATTTCCATTTAGATTTAGCCTTTTGTTTCGAAAATGACAAACATGCAAATTGTTATTGTTAAAATCCGTTTCCAATTCGCAGTGTCTCAAGATGAGGCAGATTCATTGGCGAATATCCGTATTGAAGGAATATTGTGTGTGGTTTAAGTTTTAAGTTCTCGTTTTGTTGTACCACTTCTTTATTTACGATACTTTTCAACTCCAAGATCAAAATATAAGCAAATTATCGCGGTACTCCTGAGAGATTATACCTATAAAGCAAAGAAAGAATCATTCAAATCTGGGTATATTTGTGAAAGTTATGGCAGAGAATACATAAGAAACAACACGACGAATCGTATAAATTCTTTTGATGCCGATTAATACCTTCCTCCAAGTCCGTAAAAAGGCGGAGAGAATGTTGTCTGCGGTTGTTATGCTTGAAACCACGTCCCGCTGAATTGATCCTGTATCAGATCTGTCTATTCTCTCACGTTCTCAGTTGCGAGAGAAAAGAAAAGGAATGAGAAAATGCAGAACACACCCAGTCCCGCGGTTTTTCCTTTTCTCGTGTTTCCTTTGCAACCGGATTCCGGGTTTATCGCCTTTGCCGATCTGAAACGCCGTGATTCAAAGCAGCACCTCGGGCTTCACTGAAAGCGCAGGCGCGTCTCTTTATGCTTCTCCCCCGCTGAGACGACTGCTGAGTGAGTAACGCAGCCTTTGCAGCGGCGAATGTGTTAGCAGGACGGAACTGACCGCTTCAACTGATGTCAAGGTTTACAAGTTCTCTTCGTTCCTGGCTACTTTCGTCTCAGAAGTGCAATGTCTTTGCCCATGTAGAGCGCGAACCGCTGAAGGAATTGTGGAGAATTGCTTGCCTCCATTTTTCAAATAACAGAGGTGACCCGTAGCTTTGTAACCAGCGTGCTAGCTATTATTATCTGGGCATCAGGCTTCAAATCCCGACCACTCCTTGTGCGATTTGCAATGGACAAAGCGGGGTTGAGGTAGGTTTCCTCAGGTTCTCTCGTTTTATCTGTCCTTATTTCTGGTGTCTTCTCTTTATTCTCAGTACTTGCCATATTATATTGCAATTTTAAAATTTTATTTATTTAATTTAGATTGCTGATTCAACAAACATGGTAATCAGCGATCTCAGATACAATTGACACAAATTTCATTTTCATGTATTTATCATTTATATTAATTTGTCGAGTTAAGTTTTCTTTAAAAAATGGATAATTTAAACGCATTCTGATGGGGATTATCTTATATTTCCATTTCAAGATAAACGCCAAACCCGGGAGATCCGACGAGTATCGACTTGAATGCTTCGGAACAACGGTCAAAGAACATGTTCTGATTTTATTGGAATCCCCAATTTGTATATGACCTCTGCAAAATTCATGATTAATGATTATGTAAGTAAGTAAAAGCAAATAGGTACGCAGTGAGACTTATCCACATGTTCATACAGTAGCCAAGATGGCCTGCAGTTAAGTGACACTTCCAAAACGTTGTCAAGCAAGACAATAAAAAACAAAATTATTAAACTATTGATTTGTTATAACTCGTTTTAGATAGTGATATTGATTTTGTCAATAAATGTCTTTAAACGAATACTTCTGGTATTAAAAATTTATGTCTGAAAAAAGGGATCTTACGTAAACTTATTTCAGAGAAAATCAAATGTTTTAATTTACATTTGTTACTATTGTGTTTTTTCAAGTCGAGGTGATTACCAACAACCATCATTCCTATAAACAATTAGCACTGACGCATATAGTAAGCATACAACAATATTGTAAAGTAGTTTTGCACAACACTATTCACAGGCAGTGCCACACAATGCCACATGAAACTATCAGAAACCGACATATGAGAATCGATACTGCCGTTGGTTTCGATACTCTAACCATTAACATCATCGTAGTTGCTCTTCCTGGCACTGCCTCGGTTGCCTGCCTGTTTGAGATAATAAATTAATCCATTAAAATATTCGTATATGTATTTTATTCAGTTGGATTTTAAATGGAGTATTTGTGAAATGATAACGTTATACTCACAACTGGAAAGTGAGATGTGCTCCCAATGAAATTTGATATTTGATATTTTTAATAACAGAAATTAATTTGTAACCACATAAATAATTATCCATTAACAAATTTCTATCCAGTTTTGCTGTCAACCAATCATTAAATATATCGGATTAAACTCGCTTTAGCTCATCTGTAATACGTTTTCTGAGTGTCAAAATTGATAAATTTAATGTATTCGGTTACGGTATGTATATGCATATGGAGAAATAATACACAATAAACACTTTACTGATCGCCTGTATGTTGAGTTCATGGGTTTGAAACAAATATTATAATTCAATAGAAGGTTAACATCATGGAGTCAAATCTGTAAAGTTTTGCAAACACATATATAGTTAAATGCATAAATTTAAAAAATATTGGAGAATTAATGTCATGTTACGGAAAATTAATCATTTCACGTTATTGATGATAACTTATCATGTAGAATTTTTTCGCGTCGTGTGAATACAGTTAAAATACAAGAAATTAGTACACATGGTAAACGATACTCCAAAATGTATTGACGAAAACATAAATCCGGTACAAGAGATTCTAGACACCAATGCTATCCGTGATGACATTTTCCAATTTAAAGTAATAACGATAACCACAAAGCAATTCCTGTCGGTACGTACTGCAGTGTGAGCATTCCATCTCAAGCCTTGACAGGTTCTGAAGGAGAATATGTGTGGTTGCAATTTCTCAGGGTAACCTAGTCCCACCTAGCGTGACTTTGAGCGACGAGTGCGGTGATTGCACCATTTATATGGCGGACGTTGAAGGAGAGAAGATTGCCCGAGGATCTTGATTTCTAAAGAAGCTCTTTAGATATGCACCTGAAGAAAATGAGAGTTATGGAAACCCGGATGTAGATGTGACGACGATGTCTAACAAACTGTTAAAGAATGACAAATATAACTTTTGAACTGATAGTTACATAAATAAATATTTCCCGCTTATCATCGCCTGTGATTAAACATGGTAATAATGTTTAATTGGTGGGTTTATCTCTTGTGTAATGAGGTGTTTGAATATAATAAGAAAAAAAACTTTTGATTCGGAACATTAGAACTGCATGGAACACGCAAAGCATTATCGAAAAGAGAATGAGTTTATTTTCAATTAATTATCAACTTTTGGTCAAATGGGGAATGTTTTAAATCTTTTGCAGTGTTCAAGAGGCCTACAATGTTGGTACTTTAGTTGACAATTTGTCATTTCAAATATTTGTCTACGAATTCATTTTCAATTATATTTCATAATGACTAAAATTACAACTTTTATTGTAGATAGTTGTCTTCTGTGTTGGGCCATTTGGTGGTTTCAATAAAAAACACGACAGTAGTGTAGTATAGTCAAAACATAAACAGCGATATATCGATAGGCGATCGGCCAATCAGAAAGGCGGGACGCGTAGCCACGAAGAAGAGACGAGTTTTCAAAAGATACTGCGAATGGAAGAACAATTGAGCAGCGCGAGGTATGAACAGCCGTGGGAAATGCAAACTTATGTTGTGGTAGTAGATACCACAGAGGTTTCGAACGTGCTAATATGTGTGGGCTAAGAGAATTGCTTAAACTTTGGTTGTTAGAAGAGCTAAAACGAAGTAGTCAGATATAAGTGTGTAGTTATCTGCGAAGAAACGTAATGTTAATTACCAAAATAAGTTTTTTTAATGATGATGTGAAAGGTACAATCTGGTATGTAGGAAGTCCGACGATGTATTAGAGAATGCTGACTGACGTCTGGAGGACGACCGGATAACACCGTACAAGCAGGCAGTGGAGTGAAAAGGGAAGTGAGCATTAGACATAATTATTCTGGCGTGTAGGAAGACCAAGTATTGTCCTTAAATTTAATTTTTTTAAACTGGCATATTAAAGTATTCGCCATTAGTGTATGTGGAAACAAAAAGTGTGTGCGCATGTAAATAGACTATAAATGGGGAAGCTGATTAAGAAATATGTTTTTGTGTTCTTGTTTATTGTTCTTTTTATTGTCGTGGAACCAATTGTATGTGCTTTTTGTAAGCAGATACGAGATTATAAAGTTTGTGTTTAAGAGGTGAATTTGTTTAATTTCACAAAGTTAGATAGAATTCCTATTGTTGAAAGTTAACGACAATAGAATAATCCTTTACGTTAAGATTTCGGCGCCGAGATTTCGTATGAACGGCTGTCGACCCACAAATAAACAAATACGTAAATAAATTATTTTACTGCGAACAGAAGGGTAGTATTACAGATAATTATGATTATTATAATCTCCTTAAATAAAAGAAATCCCCACCTCTCCGTTACACTTCACAAGTATATTTCAACCAATGCATTGCCTTATTTATTTGATGTCGTGTCAGTATCAAGTACCCAAAGAGTTTCATAAATTCATTCTGTCTTTCTACATTATAAGTGGAGAAATATACTGTAGAGACATTTTTTTAAATATTGTGTACATGAGTTGTATGAAACGTGGGCAAGTAGTTTGTTAAACCCTTACGCTAATTCACTTCAAATTAGAAGAAACTATTCGAAGATACAATATTTACTTGATTACGGTTATAGTAAGTCTGCTTTCAGATTCTGTTGTTGATACAAATAGTAGTTGTGTATTGTTATAATCATCTATATTCAGTATCCTACTAAGAGAGAAGAAGATGTAAGGAAGTTTAATCTTGACTTATAAAATTATTAAAAATTTCCCCAAGACAGATTGCAATGTTGACAATGTTAGTTTAGGGATTGTTTCCTAAACTAACGATGATGCATCAGTAAATGCTAGAAATTTACTTGCAGTGTTGGAACATGATAGTCGGGTTGTTACGAATACTCGTAATTTTAGTTGCTCTTTTCCTTTTAAAGCTATTGTTTCAATTCACTGCTAGTCGTATTGCTACATAGAGTACGAGTTTGTATGTATTCATAATGCGTGGTACAAACAGATTAATAAATGGTTTATTGTTTATTTTGGCATCACTTTTAAGGAACTATTCTGGTAAAGATTTCTTAGCTGCACCGAGATGGGAAAAGAGAGAAGGAAATCGACTGCTTTCAAAAATTCACGCGAAGTTTTTTCTCGACTCGCAAAAGAAAAACAAAACGTTGTTTCTTAATTAATTACCAAGCAAGGAAATTAGAATGCTACGAGGAAAAATTGCCCCGAGTGCCATGAATTAATTGTAACTTTCTGTTATACATTGCCAAGTAGAGTGGCCGGGGCTGTTAAGGCGCCTGCGTCATCCTTTAGGCAACTTTGATTTCCAGGTTCAGAATTCTTGTTGTGCTTGATTTCTGCACTTCTTGAAAGCTAGTACTTCAGCAATTGGGCTAAAATTAAGCTTGGATGTTAATCATGTTTTATTTGTTAGTTCTTTCATAGCAGAAATTGAGATTGGATGTAGATCAGTTTGCTTTTGTCAGTCCTTTTATAGAAAGAGTTGTTAAAACATCTACAACTTACAGCTGTCAAAAGAATAAAAACGTGAATTCTATACTTGTTTTACATTGAAATGTTTAAACTGGTTTAAGAAGGGTAAACAGCGGTATGGCAGAATGAGTTTTTCAGAATTGATACTTTTTAAAAGTTATAATACAGTTTCAATAACAAATTTGTATTACTCATTGCTACCAAAGGGTGATTAAATTAATTGGTAAGTGAATTTCAGGTAAGGTTAATTTTGATTTTTATGTATATTACATTGAAAAGATTAAGTATTTTAATTGTTCAGGATGTTAATGTATACATCTGTCTCTAACAAACTACTCGAGTATATGGGAAAGATGTACTAACATATTTACTTACATTTACATCTTTATTGAAACTATGCACTGATAATAAAAGGACGTTTGAAGATTGTGTTGACTCGATGGACGTGGATCAGAGCGTATTAACGCGAGTAAAACGCGCAAATAAGAGCGTACGTTGACGCTTTAGACGTGCTCCCAGACTTCCGCGTTCACGCTTCCGTATTCCGATTCGTTGCATTAGGGAGCCGACATTTGTTTTTTCTACACTCCCCCGCCCCCCGTGTCGTCTCGACGATTGTCTTAACGTGCAGACGCGGTGCCTGAGCGTCGGAGGGATTCGGAGCGGACGTCGGAAGGACGGCAGGTGGGGGCGGGGAGGCGAGCCTGTGTCCGTGTGGGTGTCGGCGGGAAGGGCGCGGCGCAGCGTCCTCCGGCCCCGATTCGCGCGACTCGAAGTTGTCTACTAACTTAATTAACGCTCGTCCAGATCCCTTGGCGCGGGAGAGCTCGCCCCTCCCTGCCTTTCCCCTCCCTCACGCCACACCCGAGCTCTCTTCAGCCTCGCCGCGGCCGCTCTCGACCTCTCCCGGCCGTCGCGTCTCGTTGCGTTGTATGCAACTCGGCCCCTCGGACGCGTCCGAGCGTACGGACTTTGGAGTCCGGTCTTCGGGTGCCCCTCCCGCCGGCGCCCTTCTGGAGGGACCGTGGCCCACGACCCGCGCCGGGCCAATCCCATGGCGGACTTCTTCAGGCCGTCGCCACTTCCCCGCCCGCTGCACCCTGTCTTCAGTCACGTGCAACGGCCTGCTCGCCTCATCGCCTCCGCCCTGATGGCCCCGAAAGCCCTACTCGCTGCCCACCTTCCGCATTAGCCGCTGCCTTGCTTTGTTGCGCCTTGACCTCTCCCTCCACCTCTCCCGCTCGTTCGCTTGTTCTGCTATCGCACCGAGTCGGTTTCGCTGAATCCACAAAGACTCCTCGCCCAATTATTTCCGTCGCATCGCCACTCCTTTCTCAATGTCTTCCTTCCCATTGCTTCCATCCAATCTACGAGTCTCGCTCCTGTTCCTGGCGTCTTTGCAATTTCCATCACCGTCGCTATTACGGCCGTTCCCCTCCCCGAAACCTCGTCCGCTTCCCTTGATGCACCTTCGCTCTAAATCCGCTCTCCCGTTTGGCGCCGCCCCCTGCCGCCGCGCCTTGGCCTCCGACGCACTGTCGAGTGCGAAAAGCTGTTCCGAATTACGTCGATTTGATTGGCACCAGTTAAGGCGGATCAGGGGTCTGCGCGACGGGACGCGTCGCGTCCTCCGCTTCGCTTCGCGCCGCCTCGCAGGGCGCGGCGCCGGTGGGGTCGGCGGCGTCGGCGGCGTCCGAACGGTGCGCCACTCTCCGTGCGTCGGAGGCAAGCGGGCGCGGGCGCGGGCGCGGGCGCGGGCGCGGCGCGGCGTTGCGGCAGTCGGCAGCAAATTAGTTTGGCGGGGCTCGCGATAAATCAGGAGCAAGGTGAAGCGGGAGGCCAGGCCGAGGAAGGCGCGCGGCGCGAGCGTCGAAAATCGGGCGAATCGGGCAGGATGAGGACGGCGACTGGTCGGAGGGAAAGAAGAGGCGGCTGGAATTTGGACAACTTCGAAAGAATAGAGTGGCTAGGGAAATATACGATGGCTATTAAAGTCTAATATTGGTAGTGGCCGAGAATGAGAAAAGTATCTTCAGAAAACATCATGAAAGGGATAGAAAGAGAAGGCAACATGGGAAATATGAAAAATGGAGAGGATGATACAGAGATAACAGATTGAGGTGGAGAGAAAAGAAAACAAGCAAAGGAAATAGAAGATAGAAAACGAGTTGGTGAGCTACAAAAGACGAAATAGAGGAATGAAGACTAGAGGATGGCAGCAAGAGAAATAAGGGTGTCAATTGAATTAGAGTAAGCGTATATGTGTGTTTATGTTTTGAAAGACCCATGAGAAATTATATTATTTAGGTCAACGCTTATGAAGACAAGCAAGCCAGGTGCAACAAATACGTGTCTGAGCTGAGGAGAAGCGACGGCAGCGAGGCGCGGGAGTGAAGGAAGGGCTGAAGGCGGGGCGGTCCGGGAGTTAGGGGAAAGCGGCTACGCGAAGCGAGGAGGCGGTTTGAAACGATGCGTTGTGGAAATTGCAAGAAAGAAATTGTCCGGGAGAAAAATGTTGATTACTTGGCGATTGCTAAGGCGGCGGCGGCGGCCGCCGGGCGCCGGCGTCGCGGCGCCGCCCAGCCCGGCCCGGCCCTTCACCCCTTCCCCGCCAGACCCCTCTCCGCCGCTCCCCGCCATCCCCGCATCCTACTCTGTCTACATCTCCTGCTCCCGCTCCTCTCCTTCCGCCCCGCCCCGCCCCGCCCCGTCCCACTCTACCCTCACACCACCCCGCCCAGCCCATCCCAACCCTTCTCCGTTAACGGCCGGACCCGGCGCGGCGCCGACGCCGTGCTAACGCAGCGCTCCCTACCGGCGTTTCCGCCGCGGCCACCGCGACGCTCCCCGACGCCCCTCGCAATTGCCTCGCACCCGCTGCGGGCCGCATTAAAAATAATTTACTTACCAGTCCAGTTAACGTCGTTCTGGTGATTAGTGGATATTCATACGAATACTTCGGATTAGCTCGATCTAACCTTGTAATCTGGGCTTAATAATTAACTCCAAACGAGCGAGGTTTGTTCCTTCCGACTAACCCGCGCAACATTGCTGCGGCAGAGATTAATTCATCTGAGATTTGGGAGTGGAACTTTGCGAGTAATGC
This sequence comes from Gryllus longicercus, assembly GCA_038098605.1. NCBI lineage: Eukaryota > Metazoa > Arthropoda > Insecta > Orthoptera > Gryllidae > Gryllus > Gryllus longicercus. Next base: position 577,425 of record JAZDUA010000707.1, read on the forward strand.
ACGTAGTGGCCTGGCAGTGAGAGATGGGATTAAGAGGAGCGGAAAACATCTTTATGTGAATGGGGTTTCATTCTGTTTTGAGTGGAATTGGATGTTTCTGTTGAAGGAAAGATAGATATTAATTTGTGTAGAAATGATTGCTTGTGATTTGGTTGAATAAGTAGAAGTTGTATTTGTGTGCGTGATATATTCAGCTTAGTGTAAGCGGTGGAAAGTAAACCTCTGACAGTCAATGTGTAGAATTTTCCTGAGGAAGCGGAAGACTGATAAGTGAAGAGATGCAAACTTGCAACATTAACGCAAATGTATCTGTCCTTACAAGACCCATAAATGGCCTAACGACTCAAAGTTTTTAACTAAAACAAAGCAAAATAGTATTACTATATCGTGATGTACTTAGACCGGATGAAGCTGTGTGCCAGAATGGCAGAAAGATGTGAAAAGAGCAGCAGAGTCGGGAAGCAACTGCAATAACAGGATTTCATTTTGCTTAGTGCTCCGTAAGAAAAATAGTGGAGGAAATTGATAATTTTACAAAGAAAGACGACGTTCAAGTTTTCGCCAAATAGAAGACCGTTGCCAATGCGGCGAAAGAAACGTAAAGGAAACGAGAGTTCCCTTTTCAAGACGCGGAGGAAAAAGTCAACCCCGAATGTATTTCTAAAAACTTGAGACTCGAGCTAATTCCGCAACTTTCCTTTACTTTTCCGCCGTCAATTGACGACGTTAAATCGAAGGTAGCATTCCAACTCCCTCGCTATTCGTCATTGAGAGTAGTGGAATTACGATGGTTGACGAGAATGGCGCGCATGATGATTTCACGTTTCGTGACAGAATGTTCTTTACAGAATGTTCTAATGAATCGATTGACTTACATTTATGATTTGTAAACATTGTTCTATTCGCGACACGTTTAATAAATTGCATTACATTGCCCTATTAATTACAATATTTCAAAATTAATACCTAATAATTCATGTTTTTTATAATTTTTATATTTGGTATCTCAAGACCAGACAACTCCTATCTGTGATCAGTTTTCATATGGAAGGTAACTTCACGGTGAGAGTGCCTAACAAATCAGATTTTTATTACCTCGACCTGATTCTCTGACCTCACTCTCTGTGCAACTTAATGAATGATAAAGGTCATTCAGACTTCAAACGTTAAATTGTATCATAATGAGGGTAGCCTTTGTTGAGACGCCTTACACGTCGTTTATGAACCCGAACCGTGAATACATATTTCTTCCAACTAAATTTCAAGCGAAATATTTCTTTATGAGGGCAAAGAGAATGATTAATTCAGAGGCCGTGCGTCATAATAAAGCGAGCAGCATTCGCAGGCGGGGACGGCGGCCGCAGGGCAGAAGCAGAAGCAGAAGCGTCGGGGAGAGCGGAGCGGATGAGCATGAGAGGGCGCGCTGAGGGGAGGGGGCGCCGGGTGAGGGAGCGGGAACGGAAGTGACTGGAGGGAAGGCTGAGAAGGGTTGGACGACTTTCGGAGAGAAGTAGGCGTGGACGTGTGTGAGAGAGAGAGAGAGAGAGAGAGAGAGAGAGAGAGAGGGAGGGAGGTGAGTGGTGAAAGTATAAGCGTTGCGAATGGAAAGTGAAAAGTAGAGAGCGTTGCTTCGAGATAAACAGAATCTGGATGATAATGTACGAAAGTAAGTAGGCAGAAAATGAATTCTCTTGTGTATGGTAATATATGATTTGTAGTTGTAACTAGAATAAAGTGAAAAGTAGAAACTGGTCAGAACGGGTTATTTGTAAGGAGGTGTGAATCAAAACCAAAGTGTCGGGTGCTTGGAGAGTGTTTCATGTTAAAGAAGAGCGGGAACAAGGATGAAAGCAGGCAAGGCGGAGAACAGCAGGATGGGATTGTGGAGGGTGAACTTGGACGAGAGTTAGCGGTGAGTGGTGAGAGTAGAAGCGTGGCGAATAGAAAGCACGAAGTTAAGAGAGTGCAAAGTTAAAAGAGCGCGAAGATGTCCGTGACAGTTGTAAATTGTGCGATGGTTCTATATAAGTAGAATTTAGAAAATAATGTCAGAAAGAGCCTTGGGACAAATTATTGACATGTTGAAGACTAGACATGGCCGACGACAGATGATTCGAAGTAGAAACCGGTCAAAGGGGGTTCTTTCTGGTTTGATGTGAATCTAAAGCAGGATTTTTTCCCGCAATGGTTTATTTTGTATTGGCGAGTAGCGATGGGGGCGTTTGGTCCTCGGCGTGTGTTTGACGGAGGGAATGTTTTATGGATACAGCGTTTGGCAAGCGAGGTGTTTGAAGAAGCAATGTGTTTGAGATGCAGGACTTCGGAGATAGGGTGATTTGAGGTAGGTTTGTCCACACGCGGTGTAGTTGGAGGAGTGGTAGTGTGGTTGATAGATCCGGAAACGCGACACGCCAGGGTGGAAGGAGAGCGGATGGGAGGTGATGGAAGAAGAGAAGATGGAAAGGGAGAGGATATAAAGGGAGAGGACGGAAAAGGAGAGGATGGGAAGGGAGAGGATGGGAAAGGAGAGAATGGAACGGGAGAGGATGGAAAGGGAGAGGATGGAAAGGGAGAGAATGGAAAGGGAGAGGATGGAAAGGGAGAGGATGGAAAGGGAGAGGATGGAAAGGGAGAGGATGGGAAGGGAGAGGATGGAAAGGGAGAGAATGGAAAGGGAGAGGATGGAAAGGGAGAGGATGAAAAGGGAGAGGATGAAAAGGGAGAGGATGGAAAGGGAGAGGATGGAAAGGGAGAGGATGGGAAGGGAGAGGATGGGAAGGGAGAGGATGGAAAGGGAGAGGATGGAAAGGGAAAGGACGGAAATGGAGAGGACGGGGGATGGAATGAGAGATGATGGAAGGAAAGTGAGGAATGGGAGGTAATGGGATGGAAAGGCAAAGGAGGAGCGTGGCTTGAGGGGCCCGGGTTAGAAGCAGAGAAAATGGGTGGGTGTGGAAGGAGAGGATGGGAGGGAATTGGATGGGATGGGATGGGAGGGGGTAGAAAGGAAGAGCATGGGAGGGGATGGAAGGAGAGAGGAAAGAAGAGGACGGAGTGGAGTCGATGGAAAGGGGACGAATGGGAGGTTACGGGACGGGATGGGAAGGCAGAGACCGACCGCGACCAAGGTGCCCAGAGGCCGGAGTGGTGTGGCTGGGCGGCGGAGCTTGTAAGCTGGCCGGTGGCGGGGTCTCGGGCCGTGGAGCTCGCGGGGCCTCTGCGGTTCGCCGGCGCCGGTGCCGGCACCGGCTGGGGCGGCGGCCCGGGATACAAATCGGCCAGCAGATGAGATGAAAAGGATCCCCTTCCCCACGTGAAATCAATTCTGCCGGAATTGTAAGAGGGGAGAAAACGGAAGGATGCTTCCACGACGGGCAGGCGGTGCGGCGCGGGGAAGAGCGAGGGTGGTGGCAGGAGGTGACGGCTGAGGATACGCCGTACCCTTCTGAGCTCTCCTCCTTTTCTTCGTCTTTCCCGCCGTGTCGTCTTTGTCACCGCGGCCACAAGCGTCGTCGCCTCCGCGGCCGCCGTGGGTCGGTCGCCACCCCTGAGGTCTGGGTACCTGCCACTGAGCGGAGGCGTTGACAACGGCTTTCAAAGAATACTTGGTGGCGGCCGTGCAGCTAAAAGAGTGAAGGGGAGACGTCCCTTTCAAAGAGACGTCGCGCGAGAGAGATGAAATAATTTGTTTGGAATGGCATTAACAAATGTATTTCGGGAAGTCGGATAATAATGAAAAGTAGCGGCAGGTGTTCTGCGTTGGGGATGGCACGTGGTGGGAGCGAGTTGATGACTGTGTATATCCATTGTGCGATCGGCCACCGTATCAAGAGCGGGAAAGAAGCAACCACGGCAAAGGTGGTGCGGGCGAAGACTGTACTTCTTGCACCGACGGCAACGCCTAAGTTGGAGGCGACGGTGCGGAGGGCGGTGGTGGAGGAGGCGACTTGGGCGCTCAGAGGCGCCTTCGCGAGCTTCGCGACAACTCCCCTGCGGCTACGGAGCCGGTTCATCATCGGAACAGCTCCATTTAGGGTGGCGAAGCGAGGCGCTACGTCGTGCGAGCGTCGGCGTCGGCGTCAGCGTCGGCGGGAACGATGGCGTCGGCGGCGGGGCGACCCAGCGCGGCGCGGGGAGCGAGGGCGCGAAAAATCGCCGTCCGATGGCGGTTTCGCGCCACGGAGCGAGCGGATGGGAGAGCGTGGGCGGGCGCGAGGAGAACTCTCGCGCTTCACCGCCCCCGCCACCTCCGCCGCCGCCGCCTCCTCCTCCTTCGCCGCCGCGACGTCTTATCGCCGCAGGCGCGCTCCGCCTTCCGCCACCGCCGCCTCCTGTCTTAATTGCCATCTTCGTGGAGAAATTTTCTGCAATTTTCCCCTTGCGACTCTTCCCCTGAGTGTAATTTGCAGAAGTGAAATGAATCCTGAGGTAGGGCGCTATAAATAAGAAAAATCTGCTTGCCGGGCGTTGTCCCGGGCGTGCGCCGGCGCCGCTGCTGCCGCTGCTGGCGGCGGCGGCGGCGGCGAAGGCGGCAGCGGTGGCGGTGGCGGTGGCGGAGGAAGAGTCGTATAGATCGCCCGAGACTCGCGTCTAAAGAGGCGGTGGAGGCGGCAGCGACGAATGGGGTAAAAGGACCGGCAAAATGTACAGTGAAATTATTCTACCATTTCCTCGTAATTCATCATGCTTTTAAACTGCTCTGTCGCGTTCAGCTCGTATGCGCTCCAATTGGCACAGCGTCCTTCTGTGTTTACGGGATATCGGCGTTCTCGTTTTCCGATTATTTTTTTTATATCCACAAAATGCGAAACTATGTAACTGTATTCCACTTAAACCGTTTATCCGCCCAGTTATCCTTTCTATCCCCTCCGCGTTGTAATACGCTTCGACATATTTTGCGGGCCGCTCCATGGTGATAAATATTTCTAATCAACACCGATGGAAATCGTTTCAAGTCGCGCTTCGACGCACGAACGGCCTTCGCCGGCGCCCGCGGGGCTGCAGCGGCTCGGAAACGGATTTGGATGGCAGCCCGGCGGCGATCTTGCGTCGCTAAAATACTTTCCAAACTTGCCGCTCCGCGCCGGCCGTGCGCATTTGTTTAAACTGCGAAACAGCGACTGAGCCGGGCGCATTATTCAAGAGCCCCCGCGCTCGTGTCGCGCCTCTAACTCTGCTATTCAGTAGGCAATGTTTTACTGCCTATCACTCGTGTCGGGCGGAGGTGTACCGGGCGAACGGTTGGTGGAGGCGGCGGGGCTGGGGGGAGGGGGCTGGAGCGGCACAGCGGCGCAGCTGCGCAGCTGTACAGATGCTCGCGCGCCGCGTGTTGCGTCGGATCGGAAATCAATTCCGGTTCAGCTGTCAGTCGGGGCGCGGGAGCTGGAGGTCTCGCGCGCGTAATTCCCTGTTTGCCGGCTGCGCCCCGCTCGCGAGCGCCCCCATGCGCTTCCGCCGCCGCCGGGGGCTTCCCAACCGCCGGCGCTGGCGCGTGGCGCGGCCCCGGGCTCAGGGCGGTGCCTGCGATCTCCGCAACCCAGCCGCTCCGGGAAATGCTACTCGACGGTTCCCTGCACATCGCAAATGCAGGCGGATTAGCTACCAACTCGCAGAATAGCATCTTCTTCTAGTGTTAATGACTATCACTATCGGTACCGTTCGAACACAACAGCAAAGAATTGGTGATATTATTCCGTGATGTTCTTTAGTTCCTGATGATCGAAACGGAACAAATAATATTTTATCGAATAAATGATATACAAATGTAAATTAATGTACAGTAAAAACCGGTTTCATAGCAATATTTTTACTCGTTCAATTCTTTTGGTCTCATTTTGTCATGTGAAATCATCACTTATCCGATCCCGAGAAACGCATATGTCTCTAGAGTCTGTGTACTACCAATCTCATATCAAAATCTATGTTTGTGCGATTCGTTTTTGTCAGTTCTCTATCTCCTGTTTTCACACCTCTATGCGCGTTTTTTGTGTGAGCCCTGTCACCCTTTGTCACTATTCCTATGAACTGCATTTTGCTAGCGTGTTCCGTCCCGCATTACGCGCTGTGTTTCAGACCGGTTCTTTGCCCTTGCACGTCAACAACATATCTACCCCGACACTTCTTTTACCGGAGTTCAGCCATGTTGCGTCGTTCTTGTCACGTTACAATCCTCCCTCTTATTTTCATTCTGTCAACACTTCAGTATCTTTTATGATATTTCCTCGCAATCTCCAACCTTTCAATCTTCAGCACAATCTACTTTGCACTCTTCCTCCTGCCCTCTGCCACTTGGCCGGTTTCTGGGTCTTCTTGTCGTTCTCGTACGCTTACGTCGCCGCCTGCCGCCCCGCCGCCATCCCGCGCCGCCCTCACCCCGCCCCCTCCCCGCTCCCTTGTCGCTGCCACTCCGCCGGCGCGCCGCCTGAATATTCCGGCCCCATTCGAGTTAATATCCGCGGAAGATCCGAGCCGGCGGCCGATTGAGTTAGCGTTTGAGCTTTTTAGCCGCTACGCGATTTTATTCCGCGATTGGTGATGACAGATATTTCTGCAGCGTTCAGGAACTGTCGGAAATCGTTCGCTTCCTAATGATTCTCTTCCCGCGCCCCGGGGGCGTACCTCCGCGGGGCGCGGGGAGACGGGCGAGTAAGAGCCGACGATATGATTTGCCCTAATGAAAGGGATCCCCGTCGCGTCGGCGGGGCGCTGGGCGCCGTCGCCGCCCTCCAGCTCTCGGCGAGGGAGCCCAGGAGCCCCCGCCCGGCCGACGTTCCTCGCGTAGATGGTTCAGTGACATCGCGCCCGCCCAACTTCCGCTCCAACGAAATGCTTCTGCGTTCTTTCCTCCCTTTACTCGTTTCCAACGTTTGCAGTTTAAGAAGTCTGATTCCTTCATTCTCAAGTGTGCGCGGTTCCTTCTTCCCGTTTTTTCCGAATAGCATCCTCTCGCTTTTGTATGATAGGTTTTTAATTTTGTTTCATTCCCTGCATTCTGACGCACCCACGGATGTTTTATAGTGATTAAAAGCTCTCGTTTCTTTCTATACATCACTTCACCTGTATCTCTCTCGTTTTCTCGTGAAGATCCTGGCAATTCCCATCGTTTTCCAAGTTACTTCCCTTTCACGATCACCTATGCCATACTTTTTGGTATCTGCATCTTTTCAACCTTATCCCCGCATTACTTTAAATAAAGTCCCTAGTAATTTTTACCTTTTAATTTTTGTCATCGTTCATTTTATTTTTTTCATGGCATTACCCGCATCATTTCACCACGTTTTCGGAACGTGTTTTCAATTATGTTGTTACTTTCGCATTCCTTCCTCTGGGCAATGCTTTCTTTCGCCCATCACCCTTTCACTTCCCTACGCGCTGTCGCAACCAGCTGTCAGTCCGTACGCTCGTTCACCGCTTGCGCCCGCCCGTCCCCTCCCACTCGCCCCCCGCTCGCCTCGCGCCCTTGCTCCCTCGCCCTTTCCCTTCCATCGCCTGCCTGTCCGCCCACGCTCGCGTCGGCCCTCCGAGGCTGTCCGTCCCCGCTGCCCTATAATTATGTTTAAGCCGTTCCCCCTAATTATTTTAAAATTATAATTGAATGGAGCGGGCGCGACGCGACGGGGCCGGGCGGGGGCGGGCCGGGGGGCTGCCATTGCGGCTCGGCCGTACGTGCGCGGCCTGCTGACCCCCTTCAGCGCGATTGCCTGTCCCACTAACTGCCCTGCGGGGGTGTTTGTCGGACGTCCTCTCCGGGCGTTTCGGGGGAGCGCCTGCCGTCGCTCTCCGACGTCGTTTCGATTTAAATTCGGAGTCTGTTTGTCGTGGCGGTGTTTCGGCCGCGTTATCGTTGCTCTCGCTCGTGCTCCTGACGCCCGAGCGCAGATTCGATTGTTTCGCCCCCGTCAATACATTTGGCTTTCAGCAGTTTATTTTCTGGGAGTCGTCCGCACTCTTGTAGGCGGTCTACAATGACCAGTTGTTCCATTAATCGCATTTGCGAGGTCTTATTTCAGAAGTGGTGACCATTTTGTGTAATGTGCTTTAAAAAAATCTTCATAAAACGTGAACATTCTGCTGACACTAATGAAGAAACACAAGCCAAGGGTGGTCCTCAATTGTTTTACACTTAGCTCAGCTCAGCTTAGCTCTAACACTAATAGGAAGGTGACAGTACCTGAGAACAATACAATTTGGCATTTTGGTCGATAGTCCGACTTTGCAGGCCAGCTAGCGATGTCCCCCATGCTTGGACCTAGTTAAATTCCCGTGCTTGGGCGTAAGAGCGACACATGGTGAAAGTGACGTATTCCCTTCATCGCAACTACCAAGGACCGCCTGTCTGAACCTTTCTTCGTTACACAGCTACAGAAACTTGGACGAGTTTAAAGGAAAGCTACAACGATATTTTTTTCTCGACCGCAAAATGAACCCGGGACCCTACCACGGGAAGGTAGTACACTGCACACTACCCATTCTGGTGAACCAAAATAAAATGATAATAGTATTCAATTAATTGAAATTAATTGAAATTAACTGAAAATTCGATTACCCGACACCCCACGTGACGTGCACAGGAGATGCATATAGAAATTCAAAGAATTCTGGATAAGATGGCTCAGTGTATCAACTGATTTCATTGCAAAAGGTCTGTCCGAGAGATCTTAAGATTCTTGACGATGGCAGGATTTTCGACACTAGCTAGATAATAAGGTCGACGTCAGTCTCTCTCTGAAGGAGAATTATTGTGACCGGCTGCTCTGATAGGTAATTTCGCGTGGTTTCTTCGAACAACACCAGTTAAATGCCGGAGCAGTTCCCTAGGAAACGGAACACGAATTCCTTTCTCTTCCTTGTCCTGCCTTCATCCCTTCTAATGCGCGCGCGCGCACGCACGCACACACACACACACACACACTTTTATCCACTATACTTCACTTCCACATGTCGAGAGCGTAGAACGTGTCACGGCTGGGGCGGTGTGCCGCTGCTTAGAGATACCTGGTTGGGGAAAATCCTACAAATCGACGTGAAGATCGGGACCGAATCTCTCCATCCACCGGGCAAAGGATCACCGTCGCTTCCCGTGATAAAAGCATGCACTACGCCTTTAGGACTAATGACCATCGCAGTTGACGAGCACGGAAACACGAAATAATCTAGTATTCTGTAAATTAGATTTTTTCCTAGAGCTTTATCCAGCCGACTCTTTACGTCCTGATGGGACGCATATTAGACCTCATACTAGACACCAATACACTTGCGGGCTCTTCTGCTATGGGGCCAGCAGGGGCGAGGCCCTCTTGGCTATACATACATGAGAAACAAGGGGCAACCAAACTCAGGGCGGGAGTGGAACCCTTCGGACCGAGGCGCTGAGTCGGTACCCGCTCTTAGCCATCTCAGCAATGCAGGTCGGCCTGTAAATTAAATTCAACTTACATAGCATATTTTGGGGTACTTCATACATGACTGTATTGTATTACACTAATTCATAAGTAACTTGTCAGCCTCTACTGGAAACGGGAAAGTTAAAAATCTTAATTTGTCGTCTTGAGACTTTGTTGTCTTGAGACTCTTAACTTTTGTGGAAAATATGTTAGAAACTTCATGTAGATGTAAGTCTACATTGATTTTTCAATTATTTATAAACACTATCGACCCGCCTTTAAACAAGTGCCGACTACAAACAAGGGCTGCAGATGAAAATGGAATGCAAATTTTAAAATGTCACTAAAGTGTTGCCATTAAACTTTGAGTTAATTTTGTATCTCTATTATGTTCTTATATTCTATTAATACCGTATATATATGTATATATATATATATTTATATATATATATATATATATATATATATATATATAATGACCGTATTACGTAATCACCTTTAATCATACTTATCTACACATAGGTGCTTGTATAGCTTCGCAAGCAAACAGGAATATGTACAGGTGTATTACGTATTCAATAATGCACATTTACATGCAAATAATTTTCGAACATAAAATCACAATTATTTCATGGATTCCTGTGAAATTTTATTGGAATTAAAATAGTATCATAACACGGAACAAAAAGTAATGAAATCCGTATCCCTTGGTACTTTCCCGATGCCATCGAGCAGTGGATTTGTTATTTCACAGATATTTGGACTACAATCGCTAAATGTGCAGATGAACCCGACCATTCTCTTTAAATAGCTTTTACAACAATAATGAAGCGCCATTTGCTATGGTATAGCATTAGTTCTATCTGAATTCTAGATCTGTTGCGATGATGCTTCTGTTTGGTTTGTGGTGCTTGCGCCGGTGGCTCGATCGTTAGAGGGAGCGTTTCAGGACTATTTTTGGGCGTCGCAGAAACAGCGGTCGTTACGCAGCTGGTTCTTTTAGAATTCATCGACGCGGGGGCGTTTCCTCTGTAGCGCGCGGTTGCCAACTAGCCGAAGCGTCTGTTTAGGCCTTGTCCCGGTGTTATTACCACCTCTGCGGCTATCGCCGCCGTTACTATCGCTGCGAGCGAGAGCAATGGACTGCTGCTGAGCGGCGAGCTCGCATTCGAAATGACCGGATTTCAAATTTATGTGCGGCCAATCAGGTCGATGTTTTCGACGGTATAATGCAGCCGTTACCGAGCGAATATCGAGCTCGGTGGAGGTCGGCAACTTTACGCTTTCGTTTTTCCAGCGTGTTCGTTTTGTTTCCCTCTGCGTTGAGCGCGGCGTCCATCCAGTGTTGGCAGGGATTTCTGCAGCGAACACACTGAGTACTTGCTCTGGCTGTTCCATCACCTGAAGCGAAAAGAGTTCTTAGGGTTCTTTTGGAAATTCCAAGTTGATCCATTGTTTATTCGGTTACACGCTTGCTGTCTGCAATTTTAGCCCAGTGCGGCGAAAATCTGTTTTTAAATCAGTCCCTCGGTCTTCTTCTCTTGCTGGTATGGATTATAAAGGAAATTATTTTCCTAAAGTTACAAGGATTTACATCGCTGATTTGAGCACATTAGTCATCTGTTATATACTATATCCTATTGCAATATCAACAATGTCTTTTTTTATTTTCCAAAATTTTATTTCTTTTAAACAAATTTGAATCCAGATAACTCATGTACACTTCTTTTCATCTTTTAAAACATTATTTTTTTGTCAATATGGATAGAGCATTGGTAGTATTGTGTAAAAGACATGTTTTTACACAGAAATGTTAATGCTATTTTACGACGGTATTATTCGACCGGCTATCGGATTCGATTTCGACTTCACTGAAAAATTGATTTGTGTGATATATTTTTTATTTATTTATTGTAATTTATGTTTTGTAAATCAAGTCTCTGTATCTCGGATAATACAATTTGCTATTTTGTTTCATACGAAGCAAAAGATGATTCAAACGGCCTCTGACACATATTAATCAACGATTCCCTTAAAGTCCAGAAAATAACATAAAGAGCTCCTTTTGATCGCTGGCAGTAAGTTTAACGTTTCATCTTTTCCATTAGACATGAATGGAGATTTGCCTCCAATGTATTTTAATTCATAATAGAGTTCATAATAGAGTTTTTTTCTAAATATAAAAAAATACCGAATTAGTAGACATGAAATTTTTGATAAATACTAAATTTGAATACACATTAAATTAGAAGGAGATAAACTTTAATTGAAAATAGTTCGTTTTCACATTATCTTAGACTCTGTGTACAATTGAGAATAGTTTTGGTACTAACGCCTTTTAGGAAAGTGATGACTCAAATATACCTGTTTGGAATCTAAATAATTTCTAACCAAACATTTAAATATATACTCAATTTTCATTTCTTCTCGTAAACGTGGGAAACATTTAATTTGCAGTTGTACTTAGATGGGTGTTATAAAAAACAGACATTTGGAAACACTATCGTTCATGAAAAATGAAAACGCATAATAGAGATGATTTGTATTCTGAGCAAAGTTCCACGCAGCTCCAAAATAGTTGATCTACAGATTTTTATAATATTTCCAATTTTAAACGAATGGGATAAATGGGAGGCTACCCAGAACCGGAATTTAACTCTTTTATCTTTCAATGCTGAACATACTTTGCGGATAAAGTAACATTCCGTTGCGGACGCATATATCATGTAGTCCAGTAATGCTTTTGTTTCCCCGGTTACAAGTTGCACGCAGCTCGTGCTGAAGTGTATTAAAAACCGTGTCGATGTAAAACCGGAACAAAAGCACAGCAAAATCACTGAGGAAATATTGAAATGGAACTTGCTCTTGGCGTTGCCATGTGGCGCCACTTTTACCGTCTATCGGGTTTTGGTTCGTGCGCTGAACGCGAAACAATGAAGTCGGAGGAGCCTGGCTGCGAGCAGCGCCCGCGGCGCCGCGCCAACCAGCACGCCCGCGGGGCGGCGCCAGCGGTTTGCGGTCAGGCGGGCGGCGGGTAGGCGGGCGACGCGACGGGCGGCCGCCGCCGGTGCGCTGCGGGTGAGCCACGAGGGCCAAGAGAGCGAGAAAGAGAGAGCGAAAGAGAAAGAGAGGGGCGGTTTGGCAGCAGCCACTACCCGCGAGGCGCGAGGCGCCGCCGGTGGGCAACACGAGAGCGCGCCCCGCCGCGGCGCGAGGGGGCTAGCGGGGCCCGCGGGCGCCGGAGGCGTGAACGGGCCTGTCGCGGCGCCGTCGGGGGAGAGGGCGACTCGATTGGCAGCATCGGAGGGTCCGCGGCGTTGACTCGGGCGACCGGCACTTGGCGCGGGCGGGCGGGCTGGGGAGGGGGCGTGGCAACCCCCGCCTGCTCCTGACGAGCGCGGGGTGCGAGCTCGCGGTCAAATTGGTCGCAATTTCTGCGTGTCGCGGCGACCGCGCATTCACTGCGACTGTCTGCTTAGTCGATCGTCTCGTCGTTACGTGTCCATTGGCTATCGGCGTATTGATTCTGACGAAGTTGGGGAAATATAATTGTGTTTGCGCGGGCGGCGGGTTGGGCCGGGCCGGGCAGGGCCACACAGGGCCGAGTTGGGCTGGGCTGGGCTGGACCCCGCGCGCGCGCGCCACGGGCGCCGGGCCTGCGGCGGGCTCGCGGACACCGATAGCGGCGCCCGGACGTGTTCTGCGGTCAGCCCCGGTCCGCGGAGCGCGCGCCGCGTGTGGCTGCCACGCCCCCGCCCCCAAGCCGCTTTCTCCCTCCCTCCGCTTCGCTCCGAACAGTGAACGAAGATTCGCGTTTAAGCGTGCACTACTCCAGGAACGTGGGTTGCAAAATTTAAAAATTTTGCATTTTTGAAGGAGATAAAAAATATTTTTGACTAGTCTGCATTTATTATTATAATTCTTGTTGTAAATCGAAAAAAGAAGTTACGGTCTTCTCAGTTACCAGAAGTTATCTTGTTTATATTGCCAATAATGAGGATTTTATTCTTACAGTAAGTTCAAATTTCCATTATTTGAATTAAAAACGTCTTCTTACTGTTATTTGGTTATAGAAACCTACTTGAAAACGTTAATTCGTGTTGTAAATTTTTCTTATTTAATTTATTACATCAAGTACGACGTGGAAGAAATATTTTTTTAAAAAAATAGGTATATCTTTCTGCTGTGTTATGACAAATGTATTTGTGTGATACTTTTTTGTTTTTGAAGTAAAACCGTTTGTAAATTTCTTTTTATTTATGAATTATTAAAATACAAAGTAATATTTTATATTAGTAGTGTATTAGTAGTACAACATCAATGATAGAATATCTTTTTGCTGAAGCAAAAATTTAATGATCGATATCCAGAAACTTCAAGACACCAAAATATGCTAGCAAGGTAGTCCCCAGTCGTTGTTCTCCGAAAAACCGATGGACCGACTTGTCTCATATACATTTCCTTTTAGCACTGTTTGATGTGTTTTTGGTAATTTTTGGTGTTTTACATTGTACAAAGCGCCGGGAAAAAATAAGTGTCTGGGTAAGAAAAGGAGTAGAATTTGATATAGACCGTATGCTCTCTGAGAATCTCGTTGCCATCCACAGTCCTCCCTGCTGCTGGTCACGTGCCCTTCCCAACACATGCGTCAGCATTGTGTCCCGATCTCGTGAGCCTATTCGCTCGCGTTTACGCTGCCGTCCGTGGTGTCAGAATTACCACTTACGCTCACCGCATGTACAACATCGTCTCCACCATCTCCGGCATTCTCTAATGCCCGCTTCCATCCCCTCCGCAGACGCTGCAAGGTCACTACCCCTGCAACACTTTGCCATGACATCCCGTCTCGTGAATGTTCCACTTCCCGCCCTGCCTTCCACCTCGGACGTTTACTATAATTATATAGTTACTGTTGGCAGTCTCCATTGTCACTGCTACTGGCATGCGCGTCACTAATCCCGCTGTCACGGCGGCATCGGAACCTCCGCCGTAGCCATTACTCTCTCACCGTCATTACATTTACCTTTGTCATCTCCTATGCCCGCTTCCATTCCCGCCACGGCAACCACCATCGTTACTAGACTGCTGCAAGTCGTTCCACTTGTTCGCTCGTACTCGCTCGAGCGTTTCCTCTAGAGTGCCGTAAGTTAGAGCGCGTCATGGCCTCGCGACTGATTCACAAATCAGAGCAATGGATTTGACGGCATCTCTTCGCCTCTTGTGGAGGACATAAGAGAGGTGCTGTGCGAGAGCCTTGCGGAATTACGTAAGCAATAATTATGAATCTTTCAGGCTAATATTCCATTTATGATAACTTCATTTACTACATATAAGGGAAGTGAATGTGTATGGTAGTGCTATTAATTTTGTATATACAGTTCTTTCCGTAGCTATGGGCCAGAAGAAATTTCTTAATTCTTCCCGAATCAATATTTCTTTCCCGCAAATCAGATCAAATCATATGCGGTTAAGTTTCTATTTCTTGCTGAAATTGTAATAGGAATTTAAAATATTCTTGCTATTTCCACTTGCCTACGATATATTTCTCTTTCCAATCTCATTTTTTACATAATTTCTACTCCAAGGTTTGACTTTTTAACTTTGCGATACATGCTTACATGCGGTCCCCGTCCCTGTTTTGAACACTGTCACGAGCCCCTTAACGCCCAAGTGGTGTGACTCCGTATTTTTTTTAAAACGAAGATTAATAATCGCGTTCGGCGAGTGGAATTTTTATTAAAATCACAAATGGTGTAGTTGTAAATTACAAAGCAACAGTGTAGGTAGGAACACAAGTTTTTTGGACTCCCACTGCCAGCGCCATGGCCTTGAGGGGGGGGGGGGGGCGGCCTCCACCGCCGGCGTCCGCCGGGCCAGGGGTCGCGGGTGGCGCCGCACGCCGCTTGTGCCGGGTCGAGACCCCCGTAATGACATGGAGCCCCACGCGGCCCGCGTAAAAAGGACAGCAGGCGACGGTGGGAGGATGCGGGGCGGTGGCGGAGGCGGAGCCCCGCTGGGTGGGTAGCTGGGCCGCCTAATTGTAAGGGACGTATTTAGCGCATGTACTCCCCTCGCCCCCACGCCGTTTCATAACGCAGGTGATTTCCTTTTATGTTTGGAGAGGGACGGTGCATTAAAATTTTGTTAATGAGAAAGATATTAGAGAAAGGTACTACATTCATACAGGCAAAATGTCTTCGTTATTAGGTGGACGTACTGGATTTTCAACGTAACAGTAAAATCGATTGCTCCCAGAATGCATTAGTGCACACTTTATTTCGCAATGTGCTCTACGTATGCTTTAACGATGCCTCACTTTGTAGATGAGATATAAGAGATATATAATAAGAAAAAATATTTTCAGCGGAAATATGATACTTGTTGACATCCATTTCTCCAGCATGGTATACCAAATATGAACCACTATAATGATTCAAGCTCCTTAAATACCAAGTTGTGTTACTTCGTTTTTTGAATATTTTAATAATGTTCGTAATTGTGTTCAGCAAGTGACACAATTATTAACGATTATTAACATTTACATTTATTAACATTTACACAATTATTAACATTTTATTAACGATACAAATTAAGAGCTTGTTTGTTATTCAACAACCATGTAGGTTGGAAAATAAATTTCGTCAGGAGTTTATTTTCTACTTGAGATTCGATATATTTTAAAGTTCTTCCCAGAACTTATTTTTTAAAGAGTAATTATTTTTTTTTTTACTTTTTGTGTTTGGTCTTTATTCCATTTAATTTGAAATTTTTCTCCATTTAACTCAAAATTTTGGTAAACAATTATTGAAGTGGAGTGATGTTAATTGCATTTCACATCTTGCAAATCACATTCTTTTTCTTTTAATGTCACTAGTGGTGAAACTCATAACCATTACCATTTAAAATACCGAGTCTGGACAAACTTATCAGAATGATAATATTTCACAGCCCAATGTTTACATCGGGCAACTGAATGGAAACGACAATGTTGATTCTAATGATAAATTACATGAATTATGTAAATACAATGTTGCTAGCTTCATTTTATATTTTCTCGTTTCCTTTATCTGTTCATATCACTAGTTGTGTAACTTCATTCTGGCTCTTATTCCAAGTATATAACTGGAGATAATTAACCAGTTTTGCCAATACGAGTAAAAAAGCTTTCTAAAGACTAAATAAATATATATAAAATAATGTATTTGCTGAAATTTCTATAACAACTTTTGTAAAACATCACATATATTGGAACAAGAGAAATGTGAGTTACACCACTTGGGATTTAAGCGTCTCATATCCAAAACATTAACATCTGGCTTGAAATGTTCGCAAAGGCCGCAATCGACAACGAAATAAATATCGTGCTTTAATGTTAAAACAAGTCTGCCACCAAAAACTGCACAGGATATATTGACTATGTCTAATGCCTCTTGATGTGCTGAAACCGGAAACGACTTCAAATTTTCTCCATCATGTACAGTTGTTTTGCAAATCATTGTTTTGTAGTTTACAGGAAACCGATAAATTAAGAGTAATCAGTTTCATAATAAGTCAATTTATGCCTTGCATATTTTACTTAGGAAAGATTAGCGAATAGGAACGTAGGCTTCGGCGGTCCTAGTCAGTATCTACTTGGCTGTCCGCGAGATCCCGCGTCCTAGGCACAGATACCAAGGTTTCGGCCGTCATTCTGCTACCTATTTCGCCCTGAGGAAGGTTGCAGAATGGTGACGGAAACGTTTGCACCTGTGCCTAGGACGCGGCGAATCCCGGAAACCGAAGTAGCTAGGTTAGAGAATACATTTCGCCCGGGTGACTGGCGCAGTGCTATACGCACGGGGCACCTGGCGCCCAGGTTAGCATCGCGCGACACGTTTGCTATGGACGGGGCTGCTTTCGTTTAACATCCATAGTACCGGTCCCCACAAGGAAGAAGTCTCGTGCGTTCCTGGTGATGTCTCCAAGAGAACGAGGGTTCTTCCAGGGCCAGGGCGTGTTTATCTGGTTCATGACAGGTAAAACAATCTGCTCAATTTTTTTGTGACAAAATTGAACGTGTTTAAATAATGTAATCACAACGACTACATTTGAGTTAAATTTACAACAAATGTTGGGGCACTAAAGTTAATTTCAGCCAATATCGCAGGAAAGATACAGTATAACTTCTCCAGTGAATAAATAAAGTATTAGATAATGATGATGGACCGGAATTGTTGTCAAATATAGAGGCTGCAGATGAAATTGAGATGGAATTGAAGCCTTCTATTGTGATAGCCTATAGTGACCGCGATGGCGGCAGCAGCGATGCTGATGAAACAACTACTTTTATGGACCTGGGTCATGGGGTTTTAGGACAAGAGAGTGAGGTTAGATTAGTGAAGCAACGTGACAACCCTATTCTGAAAGAGCAAAAGACATACAATAGAATCCCAGTTTGAAAGAATTCAAGGTTCAGAACAAATCACTTGAATCAAAACCACGTTCGTTACAAAAAGAAGTTTCATACAACTCTTGTTCAATTATTGTAAATAACCGTTCTGACGGCTCAAATTTTAAAAGTATGGGACAATCTAGATTAAGAAAAAAATATCTAAAACTGAATGGGTGGAAAAAACTCTTCATAAATGCAATGCAACGCCTTTGTTGCGTTCCAATAATGCCAATTCCTTTGATTTCAATTTAGATGTCTCTCCTGAGGAGCTATTTAAAATTACTTTTATTATAGAAATTATAGAACTAGTATGTCGACAAACTGTACTTTATGCTGTAAAGAAAGAAATTATGATACAATTGTCAGTAGAAGAAATGTACACTTATATTGCAATTCTTTTAGATTTTGAATATATAAAATTACCATATCAACGCCTATTTTGGGTATCAAAACAAGATACGTATAACTTACTAATCTTAAATGCAACGTATAGGAACAAATTTAACACTATTCATTTATTCCTTCACTTCAATGACAACTCTGAAATAAATGAAATAGATATAGTGTATATGGTACGGCTACTTATTAATCATCTCAACAGGAAGCTCCAACAATTTGCTCAACCATTTCCATCATTGGACGAAGCCATGGAACCACATTATTGTTGTCACACAATGAAGTAATTCGTTCGGGAAAACCCTGTGACTTTTGGGTTTAAATTTGCTGTCTTGCTTCTCCTGATGGATATCTTCTAAAATGTAATCAATATACGCCTAAAAACAATCGTTTTCAGGAAAAATTATCGGGATCATCTATTGTGCAAGTCTTTGCATCGGATTCCTTCCTAGGTTTTTATTGACAATTTTTTCAACTCTTTGCCGCTTCTTAATACAATGTCCGATCACAATATTTATGTAATAAGGACGATTCGAACTGATAGAACTGGACATGAAACACGCAAAGACTTTGGCAAGCAGGCAAGAGGTTCTTTTCGTGTTCTTCAAGCAAAAGACAAGAAGGCAACACTCATCAAATGGCAATATAATAATCCAGTGACCATGAGCACCAGTATGCAAGATAAAAATATTTTCAGTTTTAGATCAAAAGAAGCGGGTAGCCAACAGAAATTAAAAATTACAATAAGTACATGAGTGGTTTTCATCTACTTGATCTACATCGAGGATTGTACGAAATATGAATCAGATCAAAAATGGTATTAGCCATTTTCCCGCTTTTATTTGAAGAAAGCTATGGTAAATATGTGTCTTCTATTCAAGAAAAATGCTCCAGGGTATTCTCTATTGGAATTCATGCGGAAAAGAACATTGGTAACCTTGTCAGCTCAATTCTCTAAACACACCAAAATTTCCTAAAGAACTATCACTCGTACCAACAGAACTGTGATATGATGGGAATAATCATCTTGTGAAATTTTAAGACAACAAAAGGCGCTGTGGTGTGTGATAGACAAACACGAAATATCATTGTATTAAATGTAATATGGTTCTTCATCCCAAGGACTGCCTCCTTCCTTACATTTCACACCAAGTAGTCCGAGCAGATCGTGTATCAGATATTGTATTAAAAACTTTTATTTGAGATTTTATTAAAATTTAAAATTGAATTATTTTCATATTACATCTTATCAGTCCATTGTATTAGAATTTAAAAAATAAGCACAAATATAGGTAATATGTAATGGTTATATAACAAGACATCGTATATTTAAGAAATATTTTGAAAATATAATGATTTCGAATATTTTCCACCAACTCCCTCAAATTTATGAAGGTTGTAAATGCGTTTTTATTGATATTCTTGTGCAATATTAACTGCATACAATTATTTAGAATAACAATACCGGGTGTTAATGCAATATGTTAATGCCTACAGTTTGATATATATGAAACACTCCGAAAATATACCTATATTAATTGATAATAGGATTGTGATGTTCATGATTTCAATACGTAATCATGTTTCCACAAAAATGTAACAATTATATGCGATAAATTATGTGGGCTGTAATGGGTTAATTCTATGTAATGCTATGAAATCCTGCTTTCATACCGGCATGACTCAGCTGCGAAGGCCCGCAAAGCAGTTCTGTATTGCGTGTTGCAGGGGCACTTGTTCAGTGGCGGCACTGTAAACAGAACTCTCAAACTACTTCCGGTCGTACTTGTCATTCCACATTAGGATGTTATTTTTTCCACTACAGACAACAATTATTAAAGAAGGAAGGTCCACCCGAGAGGGTATTTATCCTACAGACTACAATGTGACTGCGAGTTGAGTTTCAAAACTCATTGGAAGCAAAGTTTTCATTCTAAATAATAATATTTACATATATTTTCTTTCCTTAACCAATAATAAAAACTTATAATTAACAACAAAAGATTTCTTCATTTCATCCATTTAATTAATTTAATTTCCTACTTTTCATCTCAAAATCGAGAATTTAAATTGTATTTAAATTGTCATCCTAAAATCGAGAATCTAATAACTCGATTCTTTCAACGAATAGTTTATAAAACAAATAATTGTTTTCAATATTAAACCTACAATAAACTTTTTGTAATTATTTGTTAATATGTGATAGGCTATTGTGTTCTTGTTAAGGCCAGCAGTCATTTTTCTTTGGTCTTCATTCATTTACATTTGCAGTACATGCAATTTTCCAACAGGAAATTCAAATTCAAAATGCAGCGTTTGAAAATAAATATTTTTAAAGTTTCATTTTTATACATAATGATGTGTTTCGTGTGCGTTTAAAAACAAAAAGAGAAAAATTAGATTATTTGGGCGTGACGATTAACGAACTTTTAAATAGCCTTGAGGGAATTATAATTTTATTTCATAATATCACAATGCTTCCTCAGTATCCTCCGATGATAATTACAGTGGCAACGAAACATTTACAAATAAAAATATTGATAATTACGTGAAATTAATTTAGGATGTACTGGAACATATGTGTTAAATTCCTTCATGTACTTGGGATGGCCATTAATTTAGAGTTATAATTTTCGTTATAAAATGTTAATAAATGAACAATACTTACTAATAAGTTTGTAATGTGTTATGAGAGAATTCAATGATATTAATTTTCTGTAACAATTTGGTGCACAATTAAAACTATTTAGAAACGAGTTTCTTTTGTAGATGAGCAAAATATGTCTTGCGCCAATAGGCAGAGATTATTTACATACAGCCGAAGCAGTTTTCGTGTTCTTGACTTCCTTTACAAAAGTCTCGTGCTTCGCCAAATCGTTTCATACAGCTTCACAAAGGCTCCGACGGATGAAAGAAAAGTTGAAATAAAAGTGATAACATGAAGGAAGGTTGTATGTGTATGTGGTGCATTGAATATCTTGTTCTAGGTTCAACTTAACTCGTTATTCCACCCAATAAATTAATATTCGTTTTATATTTTTAGAAGTTTGCTTTATTATTTACGTTGGGCTTTTTGTAGTGTGTGGAAGGAAGTAAAGTTCGGGGGAGACGTGAAAGTTTCGTCATGCAATGCAAAAGGGTGCGTTCCGTGCTATTGGAGTTGATGGGGCGGTGAGAGCCCTCGGCGGAGATTGCAGCGTCGCATGCGCGTGTGGGCATGGCGGGTGAGGGTGCGGGCGGGGCGTGGGCGGGGCGGCGCGCGGAGCAGGCTCCCCGCAAAGGAGGCGCAGGGCTCCCTCGACCACAAGATTACTGGCGCTCTTTCTATTGAGACGCCGCGCCGGGAGGCTCCTTAGGGCCTCTTATTAAGTTCTCCCGCTGCGAACGCAGGCGGCGCGGCCTGCAGCGGCGGCGATGCGACACAGGGAGCGAGTACAGCCAAGGAAGACCGATAAGCGGGATTGGGAGCGACCGAGGGAGATGAATGTCAGCGTAGGTGGAGTTGGGCGGGGTAGCGTGGAAGAGGGACCGGCGACACAGCTGGAAACTGAGTAGTGGTGGTGATAGAGAGGACGATTGGACAAGAAAGTAAGATTAATTTGTTCTCTCGAGGAGCGTGAACCAAGGAAGAGTAGGAGGGGACATAGCTGATATTAGGAAACAGAAGAAGGGAAATGGCGATCAGGAGTAAATCTTGAATAGAACGAAAGGCAGTGGAAGAGAGCAGAGAGTGCGACGGGGTCCCACAGCGAAAGCAAGGGCAGATAATAGGATAAACAGGAAGCAAATTGGGGCAAAATCAATCCTTTAGGAGGATCGAGGAAGGAAAAGATGGAAGTAGAAGAGAATCGCGAAGCCATGGAGGAATTCCAACCCGATGGGGGATGTCGACAGTGAGAGAAGCATCGCCCCGGGCCGCGAGCGGAGATGGGCAGAAGACAGGAGAGTAGTGAAGTGGGGAGAGAAGGGGAGGAGCAAGCGGAGGGTGGAGCGGAGGACGCTTAGCTCACGGTCGGAGCAGAGTGGTCGACGCCCGGCGGAGCTGATGGGGTGTAGGGAAGGCGCCGCAGTTATTTTCATTCCGATGCGCTGACATTGCACGTTATTAAGTTTCGCCTCCGAGTGGGCAGGCGGTTGGCCATTTTGCATTTTTGGTGCGCCGCGTGAGTAACGAACGCATGCTGCGCGCCGGTAGCTGTGTTGTGCTTTATGTGATGTGTTGCTATATAGAAAATGTAAGCAATGCAGTGTTACTAATTTTTCTGGCAGCTCGCACGAGCGCCAGATTTCTCATATTTTGCCGCGTCAGGCACAGAGGGGAAAAATCCACTTAGACGAGAATACAAAAGGTTCTAATAACACTCCAAGACCTCTCGTGTTTGAAACATTAATTATTTGAAGTAGATCTCCAGTTGTAGAGGCGAGAACTCGCTAAGTGGAAGGTAAAGCAAGACATTTCCAGAAAGACATCGGAAAACGTTTCGAAGAGGATTCGTCAACAAGCAGGAAACGTGCACATAAATGAGACCGAGCGGCAATGTAAGTAGAAGGGAGTGAAAGGAGGGCGCCTCAGAAGGCGCGAACACGCAGCGCAAGTTCCGACGAAGAGGCGGCCGCGCACGGGAGCGCCGGAGGACGAGCGCGGCTGGACAAACACTGGCCGCCGTGCGGCGCGAAGACGGACTTTTGGCGGGAGGAGGAGGCGGAGGCGGGGGTGTTGGAGGCGAGGAGACCCGGGACGGGGCGAGACGAAACGAAACTCGAAAGGGCGGGGTATGCGGGACGGGGTGGGACAAGACAGTCAATGTCGAGCCGCGGGACAGTGGCGGGGGCGGCGGGGGCGGAAGGCAGGGGGGCGGCGGCGGGGGCGGCGGCGGGGGCAGGTGTAGAGGCGGGGCCGGGGCCAAAGGCGGGGGCGGGGCGACCCCGGGCGGGTGGGCCGTCAGGAGCGCAGGTGGGCGCCGGCGGCGTACGGTCACGTGGACGTTTTCCGGAGGAAGCTCCTTTGTGCCGAGGCGGTGGCGCGGGGCCTGGGAAGGGCCGCGGACGCGGGGAAGCTGTTCGGGTGACAGAGGGAGAGCTGAAGCGCCGCCAACAGGGGCGCGCGCGATGGGCCAAACTGCACTTCTACTCTTCTAATCCAGATGGATTGAATTTGCATTGTTACTTGAAAAGTAAAATTGCACATCAATAAATTTAATATTTATTGTAACGCTTTTAAAATGATTTTTTGTGGTTACGTATGGTTTTAAATTATCAAAAAAATTCAGGTTCTCTACTCTATATAAATATTTTAGTTTTTAATTGTTTGTTTCTTGCTCTTCGAGTTTCTTCTTGTTTATAGGATATATTACGTAAACTATATACATGTTTTTAGGCCACTCAAGTCGTGTAAAAGAAGAAAACTAATTGATCTTTTAAAATTAAAATACAAACATTGTAAAAATGGAATATCATTGTACCAGAAAAGCCAGTAAATTGCTGAATTCGATGTGTCCTCTGAATCGATCGATGACTCCGAAATAACGGTAACTACCATATATATATATATATATATATATATATATATATATATATATATATATATATATATATATATTCGAAGCAATAAGGGCATTTAATGAATCTTTTGAAATTTTTGTAAGCTTTTCTTGAAAATACAAACATTTATATTTTGCATCGCTTAATAATATTTTCGTATTTAGTGTTTATAGTCAAATATGAATGTTTGAAGTGTCTTCCAATAACACAAAATTCCTTTGAATTTTGTTTGTCTAGTCTATTGTAATCGTGCAGCGGAATTCAGCAATTTTTCCAGAAAACTCTAATTGTCGGGCCCTGCTAACGGAAGAATGGATAAATCTTGTTCCTACATGAAGTAAATTACTTCTCCTAAGGTATTGTGCAGTTTTAATAGAAGTTTCGTGGGTCCTTGATACCGAAAAATCGATTTACGACAATACGTCTTTCTGTCTGACCATTCGTCCTCCCCGCAACGCTACCTCGTGAACCGTGAGGACGATTTTCTCCAAAATTCTTATTCCCCAGTCGATATGAACGATCTGGAGGTTCTGCGAGGTTGAAACGGGTATTTTGATTGTTGGAGGTTCTTCGCATGATCCTCAATTACATTTTCAAAATTTTCTTAAAAATATCTCCAAATATTTGGATTAAACTTTGTGTTGAACATATAGTTTACGCCTAATTATGCCTGAAATATATGGAATTTTCAAACAACTATCTTCTCAAAAACTGATCCAAATATTTAATTTTTTCCACAGTAAGAGCAAAGGGCACTCAAAAATGGGGAAGTACTTCTTTTCGTTGAATTTTCTGAATGTTTGAGAATAGCAAAAGTAACAAATAATTTGAGAGGATATGTGCTGTTGTAGCTCATGCGGTTTTGCGGTATAAGAGCGCAGATGCTTTTGACTTATGAATCAGTTTTGGACAATCTAATTGCGTCTTAACTTTATTTTGAATACTTGCCCTGTTTTTCATTTGCGTGGTTTTTAATATTTGAAAGCACTTGATAAGTTTAATGTAATTCTGTATTATGCTTCTTTGATTTGGGAAGACTATATTTATTCGTATGTGTTATAGTGGCATTGGGAAAACAATATTTGTAAAATTGATAGTAAATATGTCCATTATAGTAAAAAACTTTTAGTTAGTGGTTTTTTACCGCAATGATACAGTTATATTTTGAGACATTTAATTAGCCACTTCTAAGATACCTAGCAAACTTAACGTCTTAACATTCGAGTTACAAAAAGTTAAAACCAATGATAAACAAAGTTTCTTGGAGGAAATTATACTTGACTTGCCTGCTAAATTGACACAGTCCAATATAGTTACCTTCACGAAATAGTCAGTACTTTCGCAGAAAACAATCTCTTATCACACGTTTATTTTGTTATAAATTATTCAATCATACGTGTACGGGAGAGATATTGAAAGTATTTCGAATGATTTGAATCTCGGCACACTTTATCCAGCTGGAACGTGGTTCGGGCCCAGAGCGCGGCGCCGGGCCAGCGACTCGACGAGGGCGGGCCGCCGCGTCACCTGCAGGCGGAGTGGAGCACCCAGGCAGGCGCCGCGCCCTTTATTGTGCCGTTTCGGGGCGCCCGCCCACCCGCCCGTTCGCTCCCCTTGCTCTGCCCGCCGCACTCCTGGTGTACCCACTCTCCTTGCAGCCACCCCGCCTTCTACCCACTCTCCACCTCCATCCACCCGCCCTCGTTCTGTTTCCTACCCTCTCTCTTCCTCCCTTTACCTACCCTCTACCTCTCTCCACCCCCTCTATCTTTTCTCTACCTGCTCTCTCTCCCTCTCTATCCCTCTCCCTCCCTCTCTCTCCTTCTCCCTCTCTCTCTCCCTCTCTCCCTTTCTCTCCCATTCTCTCCCTCTCTCCCTCTCTCTCCCTCTCTCTCCCTCTCTCTCCCTCTCTCTCCCTCTCTCTCCCTCTCTCTCCCTCTCCCTCTCTCTCCCTCTCTCTCCCTCTCTCTCCCTCTCTCTCCCTCTCTCTCCCTCTCTCTCCCTCTCTCTCCCTCTCTCTCTCCCTCTCCATTCTCTACCTCTCCACCCGCCCGACATCTGTTCTCTACCCGCTCTCTACTCGCTCACTACCTCCCTCTTCATGCCCTCTATCAGCCGGCCCAGCCTCCTTTCAACCAACTGCCAGGAGTCCTCCAGCATCCTACGTGTCCTCCAGTCGCTCCAGTCGCTCATCCTCCATTCTTCTGTATGTCTTCCAGCTACCAAGCCACCTTTCAATCGCTTCCCCCGCCCTCCAGCCGTTCTCCACACGCCGGCGGCTTGCTGTCTAACCCCCCACTCTCCAAGCACTCGTCTGTCTCTCCGGCTCTGTCGCCGGCCACTGGTGCCCCCTCTGGCTCACAGCCGCCGCGCCCATCGTCGCCAAGATTGGCGCGAAGCCGACCGGCTGCGGCAGAGCCGTTGCGACCCGCTGCTAGGGACTGTTCCTGGGTTGAGAAGTGACCATGGCGCTCTTGTTCACGTCTAGGGGGATCACTTATCTCCGTTATCAAACAGACCCATTCCTTCCTCTTCTCCAAGTCTTTCACCGGATAAGCTGTCGCCTGTGTTGTTTACAGCAAGAAACAATGTGTCTGGGCACAGTTTCGTATAAAGTTTGTTGCATTTTAAAAGAAAAGAAAATCAATTTGATCTAATTTACTTCAGATGGTTAAATATTATTGATAATTGACTGAATCAGACTGTTCACCCGGTATCTTCGCCTAGTTTTATTGAAGAAAGACACTTCGTGATTTGTGAGCAGTTTTCATAAAATCGCGATAAAGATTTCGCCATGGATTTTGAAGGCTGATTCACATTAAAAATCAATATAGTATTACTGACATACTGACAAATTATGGGATGTTCCTTCTGATGTTGCATTTCCATTTTCATTCTGAGAGTTATACTGATATTTTAGAATTTTAACTCATTATATAGTGACTTACTCTTCAATTCTTGATTTACTTTATCTGTCATCATTGCGTCATTAATTATACGTTTTTGTAATTACTGGTAAATTCTTTTGAAGAATGCCAATAATTATCTTTGAAGAACAATTCAAGTTTTAGCAATAACGTTAATTGTGGCGCTCAGAATATTAGCGGTAGATCCCAACCGAAATTCGTTTTGGGAATAAAGACTTTTTCTATTTTACTACATGTTCATATTCATTCAAATATTTTAGGACTTTGCCTTATCCCAATTCATTTGATATTTCAGCAAATGATGAGTGTATGGCAGGAGTTTACCGTCATACTTCTAATTGAAAATGCGAGGTCTGATGGCTGTTGTTACACTGAGTGCCTCAATTAGTAAGTTAGCATAATAAAATTAAGTGGTCCATTTCATATTTTCACTTTCTCAATACGTTCCTTCGTCTACGTAACGTCTTTTTTACACACACATTATAAACACACATTCATGACACTGACTTATGTTCATAGCTACATGACTTACTTTACCCTGCTTGTTGCCAAATTCCTTTAACGGCTGTGTTTCTGGTCATTTCTATGTTTACTTATTTATTATATCGAAAGGTTCTTGATTTCTACCGTACAATGGCGTACACGGCTGACGTTCACAGCGCTACCACAAAAGCTGTTTCAGGCCTGTAGATTCAATTTAGTTCGTTCTGCCTCTTTTGTCAATATTTGTGCTTGCTCATCGAATCACATCTGTTATCATCATGTTGTCTGTCCACTATTTGCTTGTTATATTAGGTCCACCTTCACCACTTGCTTTTCCTTTGTAATCACCTCGTCACATATTACTGTCACCAATATTTTTTTTAAACCGATTCAAAAAAAAAGTTCTCTATTGAACATTCATCTTCTCGTGTGTTTGTTCGCGAATAATTCGTGAATGAAACCATCAAATTGAATGAGATTTTGCCCTCGTGCGAAACTCACTCTCAGAAAGATCTCATTTTTTATGGAAAACGCGTAATTAGTTTGTTTATTATGTGACATATTATACTGACAAACACGCACTGCGAACGCCTACTTTTACTAGGAACTCGGCGGTGATTCGCAGTAGTTCTGGGCCAAGATATGTTTACTGCGAGGAAATCGATTTAAAAAATGACATGACATCCTCGCAAATTAATGTAAAGTTCTCTTGTTTTTTATACAAATCTCATAATATTCTGTATAATTCTATTTAATACCTGTGTTTTACTCGCCCAGCGAATTGAGCTTATTTCTGAAGTGAAGTATCTGCAAAAAATACTTTTTTTCTGAATCGAAAGTATTAAAGTTTAGCGCTTTTAGATCAAGGTAGGTTTCAACGGTTTTCTTCCATCTTTTAAGACAGATAATATTTTTATCTTTTAAGATAGAAGAAACGCTATTTTTAAATTTAATATTTGGCAGTATAAAGAAGAAGCGTCTAAAGAATATAATGATATGAAAAACTAGAAAAAAATTGAAAATGCAGGTTCGTCTCCTTGGAATTACGCTCTTCAAGTCCTTTTGTACTCGTGGCCGTCTTGATTCCTGTTCCCCTTGTCCTGTCTTGCGTCTAGTTTGGTTCCCTGCGAACGAGATGCTCATTATTCCTCTTTTACGTGCACTTTCTACTACTTTTGTCGCTCCACAACGACTTGGTCTCCTCCTCCCCGGCGCGCTGCGCTCCTCCTGCGCGGTTGGGCGCGTGTCCTTCGCAGCTTCTCGGACGCCGCGCCGTCCCGCTCTGCCGGCGACGCGTCCAGTCCCCGGGGACCGCTCGCGACCGTGCCTTCCGGAGTTGCCCTTGTGTGCGTCGCGCGCGGCCGCCTCCGCCAACTGAAATCGCCTCTGCCCTCCCTCCGCCTCATCCTCCGCCCCGTCCTCCGCCCCGTCGCCACGCCTCGCCTCGGCCCGCTCGAGACCTCGGGACTCGCCCCCACCTCTCCTGCCGCCTCGGCCAGTGAAGAATGAGCGTCGCTAAATCGCAGCGTCCTTTCCAGTTCTCCGCACCCCCCTCCACGCCTCTTCCCGCTTACGCTCTTTTTGCTCCATCACGTTCGGGAACTCGCCGTCCTCTCTTCTGATCTACGCTTAATTAGTTCTGCGAATATGGATTTCTATGCTCTTATTCATATCTGTCAGCCTTCAATTAGAATTCTGGGTGTAGCCCCACCAGAAATGTTTTGTCATGTACTGCGCGCCGGGTTGTTTCATCGCGCGACCGCTTTCGCCCTCCCGCCGCTCTTCCCGTCCCCTGCCGTCGTATCCTGCCCCTGGGCCCCTCATCCCACTCGCCCCGTCTCTTTCGACCTCCCGCAGGGCTCCTGAATACCCGCCACCCCCACCGATACCCCTAAACCCCAGTTGGCTCAACGTCCAAAACCGGGCCCCCACTGGGCCCCAACGATCCTCGCCGCCCCGCCCCGCCCCCCCTTCCCGCCCCCCTCCTTGCGCCCCGCGCCCCGCGCTCGGACCTGTCCCCAGGGAGAGCCTGGGCCCGCGTGCCGGGAGCGCGACTTTATTCGGTTAATTGGCTCTCATTTATGGGCTGAAGCGCTTTGGTTAGGCGCGGACACTGTCCGCGACCCGATATTTCTCAATATAAAACCCGCTCTATTAGTCTGCGCTGGCCAGCATTCTCGGCGCCACGCCCATGCAAATCCGGGGGCGCATACGCTCGGCGTACACAGCAGTGCAGGAAAGGTGATTAGTTACGTTCGGCTGAGCCAAGCTGACAGCCAGCTAATTAAGCTCTTTATATCAAAGGGCGCTGCGGGGCGGGGCGGCGGCGGGGCGGTTGCGGGAGCGGGCGGGGCAGGGGGAGGCACCGACGGCCCAGCGGGCGCCTGTGAGTGTGAAAAGAGCGCTGAGGACGACGTTGTCTTCCGACGGGGCTGTGCGGGGCCTCGAGCCTCCCTTCACCTGGGACCGGGCTACGGCGCTCGCCCCGCCAGCCTCCCCTCCGACCCCGTTCTGACCTCCCCCCCGCCCCCGCTCCTTTCCCCGCCTATGCCACCGCTTCACGCCTGCTCCCGCTACCTCCCCGCCCTGCGCCCGTCTCGGGGCTCTCCCTCCGCCGGCCCCTCCGCCGGATTCCGGCGTAATTTGTGTAATAGATACAACACACGTAATTTATTTAACGTGTTGCATGGCTCCGCGACAACAAATATACGAAATTATCTCCATAAATCTCTTTACTACTTGGTTCAAAGTTGCACGGACGTTCCATGCATATGATATGAGGCGCCGGTGCCCCGACGCCCCCGCCTCGCGCGCGCCCCGCCACTACCCATCCCCGCCGCCTCCGTCGGCGAGCGCGGGAACCGCCCCATCCGCGTGGCCTTGTGCCCCGCCCCCTCCCCCTGCTGGTGCTGGTGCTGCTGCGCTGTGCCTCCTCCGGCGTCCGCGTCGTCTCGGGCGCGAGCCGAGCCGAGCGGCACCCGCGGGAGCGCGACTGTTTCGCGTCGGACGAAAGCCGGGTCCGAGGTGCGGGGCCCGCCCGCCCCCGAGGCCTCACGAGGGCTTCGCCGTATATTATGTCGGCGCCGGCGGTGGCGCGGCGGCCTCACGGAAGACGTGTGGTGCCCGGCTTCTGATCCGCCGCGCTGCTCTGGCGGCAGAGGGCAGCGGACAGCGGTGGACCGTCCCGGAAACCCCAGTAGGACGCCAGTAATCAGCTTGTTGCAACTTTCTCGGAATGGGGCAAAGCAATGGTCGTTATTTGGGTGTAAGGAGGATAGATGTGATTGTGGGTGTGCGCTCTGGTGTGTGTTGGAGCTTTGCTGTGTATACTCGTATGGACAATGAGTTAATGGGAGCGTGTGTTGCTGGGCTTAGGAGTATCTGGTGTGTGTACGTGTATGTACATGTTACTCAGTGATCATTCTTTAATTACTGAATGAAATTTTTCCATATTATTAGAGATAACAAACATGGCAGTCATATTTTATTTACATTGAAAGTATAAGCAAAATATAATAGAATAACTTCTTATACTTTAAGATAAAGTGCATATGTGCGTGTGTGTGTGTGTTTGAGTGTTTTAACAAAATAAGACAATACTTCCCGACCCTAAAATATATTCCTGCACATAAAAACGAGATATCCTCGGCTATTGGAACCGAACACAGATTAATGGCATTGTTTATTAAGTTCACGTTAGTGTGACACGGTTGAATATTTCTTTGTATAATATATTACATTATTTTATAAATCAATATTAAAGAAGACTCAAAAAAATTGTGCTGGACTAAAATGTATTGATTTACACTGAGTACTGTTATTTAAATTTTCACCCAGGGGCTGTAAATGATCGTTTATTTATGATGAAAGATACCTTTATGGAATAAAAATGGTAGTATCTGTACTGTGGTAGGTCCATGTTTGGGTGTGTTATACGTCATGGAAACGATTTTCATTTGTAAGAACTATGGTACGTTTCGTACGTGGAAGGCGATCATCTTCATAACAATCACAAGAGAAAGTTAATGGAGATAAGGCGACAAGCATAAAACTGTAACTATGAAGAATATTAAAATGAGAGTAGTCGAAACTATCCTAACCATCTTTACTTAACCAAGTAAAATGATTTCTAACCGGCGACATGTCAGGTCTGCGCTGAAAGCGGGGGATAACATTTCTGGCACATCCGTGGTTGGGGTCAGTCCGTTCCGCAATTTGAATGCGTTGTCGAAAGATTTATGTAAATTAAATGCAGGACACCTTTATTATCTTTAGAAAAGCAGTCTATTTACACACTTCTTCAAAATTATAATTATAGTTCAAGATATTCAGTAATTGTTGAGTGGATGTGAGAATATTTACGTTAAAGAATCCTTGCATGATAATCAATTTCAAGTTATTAAATTTAAAGAAGAGATTACCAATTATTTCCATTTCTTTACATCTCTCTATCTTTCAAATATGGTTTGATTTAATTGAGTCCTAAGTGCATATTAATATTCAGTAGTCCTATAAAATTTTTCAAATGGTACTTTATTATTTAATTGAAATAAAATGATTGGGCATTGCTATAAGAATTAGATGCACTCAAAGACTACGACCCGATATATTTCACTCCATAAAAAGAAACTTGTTTTATATATTTTGGTAAATAATTAGGCATCATTAATGGACAACGTTTTCCACATATATTTCCGAAATGTGTACATGCACCATTTTTCATTCCTATCTAACTTACAAAAATGTCGCTTACGAGAGAGAGACTACTAGGGCACAATGCTATAAATGAGAATCCCGAACAGCACATGAATTATTTCTTGGACAGGGCAGTGCCACGTTCGACCGCAAAGTTGTGGATGCGCCCCCACCACAATGAAAGGCCTCTAAAATTACCCCACACCCGAGGAGGCTCTTGTTCCAATGGACGCTCCAATGAGCTAAATACTGTGTTTCCGCCGGGAAATAACAAAAAATAAAAATAAAAATGAGTTTTTATTTCCACAAAAATAAATAAACAGTTTTTACATCTGTCGCTTTGTGCTGTGCCTCAAAAGTACATGAGGGACGATTTAACGGATGTAGAGCTACATATGAATAATATCAGTGCAAATTGTCATTTTAAACATACGTCAAAATAACCCGCTACTGACTTACCGCATTCAGATGGAGATGGACATTTCCAAATGTAAGTAGATGTTATTTTAAAGAATTAGGCTAAATGAATTCTGTTCTTGTAGTTTATTATCACAGTCTGCAAACATTCGATTTCATGTTAGTTGACACCCGTGTTTATTTAAAGACCTTTGGAGGGGAGGAAGTGAAAGACGTGAGGGATTAATGGAGAATCCCAATGGTTAAATAAGGTGTATCTAGATTTCTGAATCAATTATTAATGTATGGGTTGATAACTAAAATAAAGTGCTAAAAAAGAAATCAGTTGCTTGAGTTAGATATCATTCATAAGGACAAATTCACAAGTTATTATACTTAATAACTTAATCATATATTGTCCCAATGTATAATAAATAATTCGGGGGCCTTGGCTTGAATAAGATCCCTGAAGCCTTTTTGACGATACATAGTGTTTGTGCAGACGAAAATATGAGCTTATCGAATTTTGTAAAAAGAATTTCAACATTAATTCAAACTATCACCTGCTTTTTTTACATGGATAATAAAAGACAGGAAATGAAATTTTGGGGGAAAATAATTTTATGAATAAAGGACCATTGCTCCATATGCCAATATTTGTAAAAGTGTTTAATTTCGTTTCGATTTCACCCTATCGACGTGCGTTATTGGATCAGGATGTCAGCATTTACCACCTATCATGTAACCTAAGTCATGTTCGAGGAAATCCATTATATCCATCTCTATTGTCCGCGAATTCGGCTTGCATTGCCGGTAATGATTAGGGCAGCGGATCCAGCTGAGCGTTTTGGCAGCAGGATGCACATCGTAGGTAAAACCGAACGTGCTTTCGTCCAGTCGGATATTGAGCGGGGGGTAACGGGGACGTTTGCCGCGACAGATTGCCAGGTGAGACTTCCCCGAACAAGACGCGGAATCTCTTCCCGGCCGCGCCGCTCGCTCGTTACCTGGCGGCTTCGCAGAAGGGGAGGTGCAATAAGGTGTGGGGGCGGGGGCGGAAGGGGTAAAGGGTGACCGGTCGACAGAGAGGGAGCTGCGGAAGCGAGTCGGAGGCAGGGGGGGCCGAACGCGTCGTTGGTCGACCCGTTAAAGCGTCAAGGCGGGTGGCAAGGAGTGGAGGCGAGGGCGGGCACGGCGAAGAGGAAACGCGCGCCGCATCCAGACCAGCTTCGGTGGAAAGCCCGGCACGAGCTGAGAAGGTGAGAGTGCAGAGGTAGATATCGCTGGGGAGGAGGTGACAATGGAAGGCGACGTGAGAGCGTTGGTGGAGACCGCCGCCCTCGCACCCTGTGCCCCTCGACCTCGCAGATAGAGCTGCAAGAGCGAAGGGGGGCGAGAATTGACGTTGTTGGGAAGGAGAGCGGTACGACAGCGGTGCGAGAGGCCGAAGGCAGAGCCACCCAGCTCGGAACGGGGAAGAATACACCCTGTCCCAGCTAGCGTCAGAGCGATGATGGCGGAGACGAGGAAGAAGCGGTGGTGGGCGTGGGGGAGGGTGACGTCTGCGGGCGAGGGCGCTTTCGAGCGGGCGCGCGGCGCGACGTGGTGGCAGACGGGATTGCTAGGTCGAGGCGAAGCGGGGGGGGGGGGCGCGGATGGAGGGGCCGGGGGCGGGGTGCGCGAGCCCGCGCGGGGCAGCGCGGCGTCCGGTCGCGTCTCGCCCTAATGACGCGCCCGTTTTAATTTGGCGAACAATATGTCAGCGGCGCGCTGTCGGCCGGTCGACCGCGCGCCTCGCGCCGCCCCGCCCCGCTCCGCTACCCCCGGCCCGCCTGCCCGCCCCGCCTGTCTCGCCGAGCCGTCAGGCGCCACCGGCCGACCGATGTACCTGAGTGCCAGCGTTTCCGCCCTTTAGCTGGATTAGTGGTAATTTCCAGATATCTCAGGATGAGTGACGATTGCGAATTCGTGGAATTGACGTTTATAGAAAATTTGAAATCGTTATCGGGGGGAGCGAATCTTCTCAGACATTTAAGCCCCTCTTATGTGTGAGAAAATAGTGGTACTTTTGTTTCTACGCCCGTTGGAAATAAATGTTGCGTTTGTAGTCAGCGCATTATTCCGCAAGATCCAACGAATGAAGTTGCAGATCTTTCAATTAGGGAGAGAGGGTAGTTTTAAAAGTAGACTTTGCAGGAAATTGTTAATATATGGTCATATTCACTACTTGGTTATTTTATTATTGTTTGCTCAATTTTTCATGCGACAATTCTCTCCATAATAATATTTTATCTTTTGTTTTTCTTTCGGAATTTTAGTTTATCACAGTAGCAGACACTTTTTAATTATTCTTTTTGAAGAACTTCGCAAGAAATCTGTGTAAAACTTTGATTGCGAGATGTATAATTTCAATTGTGAATCTTTGATGAAAATACATTTTATAAAAATGTAAAATCTTTCATTCTAGCAAAGTCTTTAATCTTTGCGGTTTGAAACTTTTACTATTCGATGTGTTATTTCTTTCTCTATATTTTCCAATAATTTTGTAAAATAATTTTGAGACATTTTATATTAAATTTCTAACGTCTCAGCCGTTGTCTCGCTCGTATGCGCTGAGGTCCATGAACACCTATTGTTTAGAATCACGACGCTGGCTATTTAATCGGAGTACCTGTACATTATAAATCGAAATTTTGTCGTATTGATGTCGACAGGCTGCCGTCAAGAGCCACTTTTGACTGTTATGGTATTTTGTGGTCCCCATCATTTTCTTTTGTATAAAGAAATTCTTATAATTCTTTTTATTTTGGTATGGTCTTAAAATTTAAATACAACAATTTTCATTATAAAAGTCTTATTTTTACTGACGTTTCACTTCTGCAAAAACTTTAAACCCTTTTTCTGTGGTTGCACTTTTGACAGTTTCTGAAATACAAAATGTTTCGTGTTTTTTTTTCTCGTTGTGGGAAAATCCAAATGTCTGACAGAAATTAATTAATCCATTTTCATTTTAGGTTACAGTGTCAAGAATACAGTGGATACAAAACTAGTTATATTCGGTATTCTGTGCTGGTGTTGAAATAACTCATATGTGTTCCTCGTCTAACGTCCGCGCTCTGGAAATTTGTGCATTGGCCGCTCCCTCTTCACATGCTGTATTGTTGGGAATTTCGAATTCTTTACCACATCCACGGTTTCACTAGAAATCTCGAACCATCGTGAAATAAAACATAATCACCGTCAACCACAACTTGGCCGCGAACAACCACTAAGCAAGAGAGCGCAGAGAAGTTATGTTTAGACTGCGATGTGAAGCGGCAGCGCTCGGCAAAGTGCGATTACTCAGGAGAGAATCCAATTTATGCTTTTGTATGTTGATATTAGCATATTTATTGATGTGGAAATGTTTTTAAATCATAGTCGCAAGTCTGCGCCATAAAGTCTTTCGAATGACATTTCAGCTATTATAATAAGTGTGAAACTAAGATTAGATTAGATTAGATTAGATTTATTAATAATTCTGCAATTAAGTGTGAGAACTTGGTGGCCGAATACACTAACCTAACATTACAGAACTTAACAACTATACAAACTCCACAAACTTTACAAAATCACATGAACATTTCACCGTGCAATCTTTCATAGAACTCCACTTCACCGCACTGCGATACAGTGAGCTGTAATGTCCTTCTTACTCACTCGTTTCTCTCAGTTACACGTCACTGCACTTCACGCCACTGCACTGCACATAATAATAATAATAATAATAATAATAATAATAATAATAATAATAATAATTATAATGATAATAATAACATTAATAATAATAATAACAACAATAATAATAACAATAATAATACTTAATTACAAAGAAGACATAGGTAATTACACTGAATTTTATTAAATATATTTATAACATATCTACATTCAAGAAAATATTTTATTTTTAAATTTGCTCAGGCTTTGAGGAAAGGGATCGAAGATTGTCACAGGCAAACTGTTCCAGTCCCTAATAGTGCGATTCGCGAATGAATATTTCCCAACGTCCGTTTTCTGAATTCTTGTTTGAATTTTGTGCATGTGATCCGCTCTGCCGAAATATGTAGGTTTCTCTAATCGACTTTGAATTTCTTTCCACGCTCGAAGGCCTGTGTACGCTTTATACATTGCATAGAGACGTGACTTTAATCTTCTCCTTTCGAGTGACTCCCATACCCCTTTATTCTTGGTACCCCTGAAAGTAAATTTTGATGCTCTACGCTGGACTTTTTCTAGATTTCTTTGTTTCAAAATTCTGTATGGGTCCCAACATACCGCGCCATATTCTAATATAGGTCGCACTAATGACATATATGCTAGTTCTTTGGCTCTCACTGTACTCTTTTTCAGTATCCGCATAACAAAATGTAAAGATTTCCAGGCTTTCCCTACAACGAAATTGACTTGATTTTCCCAGCTCAATTTACTGTCTAACTGTATTCCTAAGTATTTGCAAGACGTGACTCGAGGTATAACATTATTGTTCAGTTTGTACGCAGATTCATTGTAACTTCGACCCCTACCAAACGTGATGGACTTGCTCTTTGAACTGTTTATTTCCATGCCGTTTGTTTCTGCCCAGCAATGTAATTTGTCTAAGTCTCGCTGCAAAATATCCTCGTCTTTCTCCGTTCACAAAAATCTCTGACCGCATTAGTTAGTGTATCAGAATAAATGTTACAAACCTCGACAGCTTGTAGTGGTGTTTAAAAATAATAACTTTTTGCAAATGAACATATGGTTGGAAATTTCATGTAATGAAGTTACACATGTCTCATTTGTCGCTTATTAGAAGGCAGCTCAACATCCTTTACTGTTTGGTGGGTTTACGCGGGTTGACGTTTTTGACTACGTCAGAACGTGATAAGCGAAACACCAAAGCATGTAATGGGTTTTCTATCGATTAGGGACAAATCTGTCTCGCCAAATATACGTTAAATAAAATTTATTACTTGTTCATTGGGGAAAGGTGATCATCCTTTATTCCCATGTATTCCCTAGAAGATTTTAACATTTAATCTGCTACACCTGGATGTCTGTAGCTTCGTGCCAAAAGTTCCAAAAGTCAATCTGCAGTTTCACAAAACAGGTGGTTTCCATTCTGAGCAGAGAAGTACATTAAAATCTCAAGTGATATTATATTTAAAAATTTATGGTTTGGTAACAGATCTTAAAACTAACATCGTTACCATTAATATGACTAACATTTTCACAACACCGAAATGCCAAAATATAGGTGAATATATAAATTGTAAGACAAATAGTATGATAGTTTTAATTTCATACATTGGCCTGTTCAATACTGAAGGTTTCTTTAAACACATATTCAACACAACATCCAAACCTCTAAAACCTGATACTGGTCTTTTTAGGACGAAACCATACATATAATATGTAGATGGTGTATTGAATATATAGATAATAAATAACAAAGAACGGTCATAAAGTAATAGAAATGTATTTTGAGAAGCTTAGTGTTGACGTCATTACATCAAAAAACCCCAGGCCTCGTCAGCAGCGCCGCCTACTCCCTTTCTCTTCACTGTCCGCGCGTAAGGCGTATTTCGGCGACGGCACGCGCGTGACTAAGGCGCGTTCGGGGTCAGGCGCTTTGCTCGCGTCGCCGCGTCCGCCGCGCCGCGCAGCCCGTATCGACGCAGGGTCGTAATGGGGTCGGAGAACGAGCGTGAGGCCATGCAGATCGCTACACTTCGCGCGTGATATGCAGCGATCCTCGTTTGCTGAACGGATACGAAATGCAATGTGCCGGCATTTTTTAACGAACTCTCTCGCTTCGCAGTGGAATGGCACGCTACACTCGTAAATTTGCGCGCCGCTGTCATAATAACAACCTCGCGACTTTTCGGGTGCTGGGTGCTGGATCGAGTGACGTTGAAGGTCGCTGTGTCGCTTTCGTCTCGTGGAGTATAAGGTTAAAAGTACCTTCAGGGTTATGAAAGCCTTTCTCGACTCGCCGCATTCTAGGACAATCGATGAGTGTAATAACAGAGCGAAACCTCGACGTCCCTTGGAAGTTGAGATGCTCACGGCTAACAGTTTGTAATAGCCTGCCAACAGAGTCGTTCGATATGCACGCGTAACCATGGACAAGTGATATAAGAATTCACTTACGTTTCAACGGCTGAATTACTGGCACAGTACTCTGAATATTGTACAATAATAGGTGTAGAATCATTTCTTATTTTGGAGTCTAGTATAAATATCTATTTCGTGATTTTGCGGCTGTAACACGCATTACATGAGTCAAGAATAAGCGAAGATAAAATATAGTACCATTACACTGTGAAAGTGGGGAATAATTACAAGAACAATAATAACGGATGGAAGTCGTTGATTTCTAAAAATAAATGGTACAAAAGGAAAATAAATTTGTTTGATTTTTGATAGATGCGTTATTTTTTATTGCCTAAAATTATGGATCTCATTTTCGAGATAAAGTCGGTAACAACGTAATCCGTTATGATGGATATTGTTATTTGCTGGAGAACTATTTGTATAATTTACTTCATCGGTCGATTCCTATTACTTTCATTTACTGTATGAGAGATAATGACTCTACCCCTAGCTTTGTAATGAGTTTCAGGCAATTTCAATTTTATTTAATTGTTCATGAAAATTATCGCAAAAATAATGTTTGTAAATAACGATAATGCGTAAAAATCGTTTATAATCATCTAATTATTTTAAGTTAGAAGCATAGTTCTTTAGGAAATTATGTGTCAAAACACACTTTACAGAAATGATTTCTCTCCAATTTATGGCACGTGTTATGCATTAAGCTTCCGTAATTCATCAAATTATTTTCTGTAAGGCTGCAGAAATGATTCCGTTGGAAACCAAAAACTGATGTAATTTACAGAGACGCGATGTTAAGGCTACAGAATAAAAAATATGTGCATCTTTTCATCGTATACGAGTATCACGCTATGTACGAGTAATAGAAAAATGAACGATTTCATTTCTTCATAAAGTCATAAACACGTTCCGAGAATCATTTTGCTAGTGAAGCTGCTTCTGATTTCTCTCATTCATTAAAATCCTATCAGTGAGGTATGTCAAACATTTTGCAGCCCGGAATCCGATGGTAGTGAACGTTGAAAGTTGGTAACATTTTGCTCGTGGTACAGGTATAACAAGAAAACCTGCTAAAAACTTGTGTTGGTACAACCGAATTCCAGGATAGATATCCCTCCAAAGGAAAACAATATTATATTATAAAATGTAAATGATATTGAAAGAAGGTTCTGTTTTATACTTTTATTTTCTTTATTTCAAAATTAGTAAAATAACTGTGTACAAAAATGAGTGGACAATCAGGAGAAATCGACGAAATAACAGAGAGATGGTGTCAAAGACCCAGCAATAGTTGACAATCATTTTAAATATTATGTATATGTTGTATGCAAAGCTATAAAAATTTAAAACAATCGACTGTGAGAAAAAGAGACAAAATTAAATATATATTATTTGTAGAATTCCAAGAATGAAAAAAACACCATGACTATTTAATTTACCAATACTCTGCGTCCTTAATTTATCACAAAGTTTCGTTCGAAACGACTATTACACGAAACTCAATATGGGGATTGGTAAGTTGGCTGAATCATAACAAAAAAAAAATATTTTTCACAATTGCGAAAACGTGAGGAAATTCTCTCAAAACTAATCGGATTTAGTATGTGTCTTCCAAAAATCAATAATTTGAATAACGCTTGTTTGTAATTTAGAGATAATATTACTCAATGTCAGAATTTAGTGAATATTGTTAAATTATATGTTTAAAACGAGACTCCACCCGGCTTGGGCAAATTTAGGGAAACAAAAAGATAGCAGAAATATCAAGGTATAATCAAACTTAAATCTAGAAAAGATAGAAATAGTTATAAGTCAATTCCACGACACATGACTTCAAGAAGGTGTTCTGTAGTATCTGATGCCACAAGTGCAACAGCAGTTTGTCGAGTTGGAGTTAATTGGGGGGAGGGCGACGGTGCTGCTGTAACAGAAACCTGCTTCTCCAAATCGAATCACAATTGTTCAATAGAGTTATTATCTGAAGTGTTTTGAGGTCAATGTATTAATGGAAATTCACTTTCATGTTCCTCAAACTAGTCCTTTACAATCCTGCCCGAGAGGCGTGGCGCCTTATCGTGCTAACACGACCAGTGCTAACACGACAAGTCACCATCACCACCTGAGAACCCTGCCGGCAATAAGAGTATGAACGTCCGAACGGCAATAGACAATAACGCCCAGACAACGTACAGTTGTCACGAGCAGTTGCATTGGAATATGGGCAAACGGGATTGCCATAAAATCATCGTCCCGAGTTGCCCACCTTCTTCTCTAGCCTCCCTTTGCCAAAGAAGGAAACTCATGTACTATAACACCGGCTTATAATCCGGTTCACGCGTTGGCCAAGAAATAAAATTCAACGGACCAGGTAGATTCCAGTCATCCTCGGTGTACTGGCAATGGGTTTCTGCGCAATTCATGCAATGGTGTCATTCGTGAATTCGACACAGGAGTACGTAGTGGATACTGGACTCTGCCGGCATGTGTGTACCTTCAATTAAGGTGTTTCGATGGTTCGCAGTTTGCTCTCTCATTCACTAAAATAAAACATAGTTCACGTGCCTTTAACTGTTCTCCTACATAACGTCGATTGTCGCTTACCGATGCGAATTCTCGATCAGATATCCCCGTGCAAGTGAAGTATCGCAATAATATTCTAATGTCGGTGAAACGTCGACGATTATCACAAATCTTGCTCATTTGTTTCAATTACTGCACATTCCCGCACGTTTATAAGATATCAAAACTTGATGGTTTACGATGATGTTTGAATTACAACTTTCGATGCAGCACGCTCGCTAGACACTCCTACACACTTGACGATTAACAAACAAGTGTCGTGTCTTCCGCCGCGCCAGTCTTCCGTCAACACGCTTGGAACACGCGTTTGACGTCTGAGGGTTTGCTTCGAGACTAGACCGATGAAGGGTCAGCGTATGTCAAAACCTGCCTTTTCGATGGCTCAGTCCAAACATCGTAAAACCGATTCACCTCAATGTATTATTAAACAGTGTTACATATACCATTGAAAAACGTAACAAACTAAAATTCACAATTCATATCGAAATAATATTCTTACATTTAAATGCAAAAGTATTATTGAAATACCTCAAAAACATCTATGCTTGCTTTCAGAATATTGCCAAAGTAGAGTGCTTAAGCTACCCTACATTGAAGAGTATGTTGCCGACATTCCAGACTGCCAGATAGAAATTTACCACCGCAAGCATTTACGAAGAGTAGTTCAAAAGTGCTCCCAGTATAAACTTGCTTCCTCTCTCCCTCTACAAATGATTAGTTATTGATAGTTCTCCAACGCACTAATAAAGTGATTGTACTCTTGGGATTCGAACTTACATCTAAGAGATCAATAATACCGCATCCTTGGAAACTTGGGGAGTCCTTGGATATTAACGGTGTGACACGAACATATTTTC
The DNA here is from genome assembly GCA_038098605.1 of Gryllus longicercus. Classification (NCBI taxonomy): domain Eukaryota; kingdom Metazoa; phylum Arthropoda; class Insecta; order Orthoptera; family Gryllidae; genus Gryllus; species Gryllus longicercus. The sequence continues at coordinate 619,249 of JAZDUA010000707.1, forward strand.
GTCGACCTATTACTGCCTGCACATTAACTGTTCAAAGGGAGGCAGAGAATTCCTAATATGGCAGCCGTCAGCTGACGCTTCACTGTTCCCATTGGGGAAGCGCGTCAGAATGGAAGAGTGGAGTCGGCGGCGGCGCGGAGCCCGAGGGGCCAGGGGATGGCGGCGAGGGCGCTGGCGGGGCGGAGGGGACGGAGGCGCGGGCGCACCGCCTGCCACCTGCGCGTTAAGCGTGTGGGCGGCCGCCGTGCCGTCCAGGGAGCCGCGAGGGACGGGTCACCGCGGCGAGCGGCGGTAGGCGCTGGGCGTCGTACTCGTTCCCGCCACGCCCCTCATCTCCCCTCCCATCCCCCCTTCCCACTCCGCCTTCCCCGCCCGCACCCACGCCTCCTGATCCGTCGCGCGGCTGTCGCGCTACTCTGCGCTAAAAGCGTTCGATTTATCGACGGCACCTGCTGCTAATGTTCTTACGGACTTACGCGTCGCCCCAACCCGTGACGGGCGCCGAGCGTGTGCGAGGCTTCGACTCGAAGCGGCGCTTGCGAGAGGGCGGCGCGAAAGGCGGCGGGGGACCGGGCGGAGCGGGGAGACGGCTGCGGCGGCGGCGGCTGTGGCGGCGTCGTCAGTGGCAGCGCGGCGGCTGAGCGGCAGCTAAGCGCAGCCGCGACAACCGCGCGACGCGGTGCCACTGCATTATTCGTAAGATGTAGTTACTGATATGCCACGCCGCATTGAACCCCGGGGCTCCTCAGAGGGTGGACACGCTGTTGCCATCGGCTTTGCTAGTCGCTCTCCGCTGCCTTCCCTGCGCCCGCACCCTGGCGGCGCTAAACAGGTGGCCTCCGACCAAGCAAGCAAAGGCCGCCTTGTGGTGACCGCGGCGCTCTAATGCAGTTAGTCGCCGCCCCGCCGTCCACCCTTCACCCTGCGCCCGCGCCCGCGCCCCGCGCCCCGTGCCCACCGCTCCGCGCCCCACGCGTAGCACCCCGCTTTCCCCCACCCCCACCCCCCTCCTGCGTGCCGCACCCCGTGGCCGCCGCGCCGCTGCCACGCCCTTCAGAGGCTCGGGCCCGCCGCCGGCCCCGCCCGGACTCTCCCGGCGGCGCTGAGCTGTGCCTCGCCCTGCCTCTTCCCCGCGCTCGGCCGTCCGGCCCGTCCCCCTCCTCCGCTGCCCCCGCCTCCGCTCCCGCTCCCGCCCCTGCCACCCCCCAATCAAGCGGAAGCTGCGACTTGGCTAATCGCGTTACCTGAACCATATTTGAGGCCGCGTACGTGTGCCGGGTGCACAGCTGACAAGGTTAGCGCGCCTACTTCGCATGCAGCGCTGGCCCCAGCCCACCCGCCGCCGCCGCCCACTGCCCACCGCGCACTACCCTCGTCCCTCTGCCCATCGCCCTGCGCCCTTCACCCACACCCTCTTCTCTCCCTCCAACCCCAGCGACCGTCCACCTTCTCTCCCCAAGAAAGGACAGTCCTCCTCCCTGTGCCTCAGTTCGGACTCTGTTTGTTCGTGTCCGCGGTTGTGTAGAGGCTTGGGTTGTTGTTCAGCAGAACGAGCTTTGTTGAAGACTAGTCAGTGCCTTCCCGAACTCCTGGCTCGAGCTTGTCAAAGGCTGATGAGAATGCCGGAGGGGTGTTGGAACTCCTCTCAAGTTTGTCAGAAATCTATCAGTATCCCGTCGCGTAACTGTCGTTTATCGTCGGGGACTCGTCTGTATATTCCCGCGCGTCAAAACTTTTGTGAAGCGGGTTTTCTAAGTTTGGCGAAAGTCTTCATGTAACATTATTTACCGACTTAATATGATTGAAAATAAAGATGGTCTTAGAAGAAAAAGGACCGCAGACATAATCCCTTATTTTCCTAGAAACGTTCGGAGTATACCAGGGCACGACTTTATTTAACGATCTTAAAGTTTGACAGCAAATGAATGAATTACAAAATGTAAATTGCAATTTTCTATTTTTAATACAACATGGCTAAACTGTAAAGTGTGGCTAAGTGTGTATTCAATGATTTTTTCGTTATTTAAAGGACTTTCAGATCTAAAATACTATTTTCTATCAGATAAAGTGTACTTTATAGAATTGAAATATGTCAAATTTTAAAAAATCTTATAAACCATTACGAAACGGAAAAAAATATAACTGATATTTTATTAAAAATTTAACTAGTCTAGGATGATGACTCATGATTATGAACTTGTTTTTGAATATAAATATTAACTTTCTCATATTTGATTTTTTCAATCGTATGATAGATACATACAAGCGTTTACGTAATATCATTTTGGAATTTGCCGTGCATTTTGTAGCGGCGAGTTCTGTGTACAATTGGATTTCCAAGTTTTCAACTTATGCACTCAGAATCGTTTCTCATAACAAACGAAACATAGCGCCATCTCTGCGAATGTGTTCTTGATGGCAGTATTGTCATAACTGAGTTTGACTATGCCACTCGCACGTTGTTGCATCTGTTATAAACTTTCACATTTTCATATTAATTTCACGATTACTTCACGCTGGTGTTTAAGTTACTTCTCGTTTGCATTGTGAATGAGTCATTGTAGCTGAAGTGGGACGCAAAACAAGACGCGTCTGGAAGCCGCACATAAATTCATGCATCACGAAGAGAATGCTAGTTATGGCAGACATGATGATGAACACACTCGAGATGTAGATATAGAACTAGTTCACAACAATAATTTATCAGTATGCGAGTATAAACAGGAAATAGAGCTACCGTCTCCGTCATATTCCAGTCATTAAGGTCTAATTTCTACACACCTTCTGCATAATAATATTAACCCGTGCTTTGTACCGTCTGAAAAGATTCGAAAAATAGTTTCATTTGTGGGTAATAATAAAGCAATATTAATATTAAAACTATACTGAATAGGCTAGTCGATAAAACTCAAAATTTATAATGAAAGTCATCAAATTATTTTATTCGATGTTATGATGGTGTGAAGGAAAAAACACAAGACCGCATTATTGTTTTGTTTCATTCTATCTCACTTTTTCTTGCTTAAGTAGCTGGTCGGAGAACAGGAATTGCCGTTTCAAAGTCTAGTATCTAGTCATTAATTTTCATACCAACTTACGATGTTAAAAGTTTGAAACCAATTGCCAATGGGAATTGTGTAGCAACGTACAAACGAAATAATGAAATTAATATCAGTTATCCTCCATTGAATTATTTATGTATTCATATTTACACTTTTAGTATGTTTATTACCATCTACTTTGATTCTCTGCTCACTATTTCAGGCAGTCACAAGAGTTGAATGAACTACGTCAACAAAATTGAAGAACACATTCCTTTAATATTCCAACCTGTTGTCTTCTACTCTGAACACCGTTTCCCTTTTCGTTGTTCGTTAATAATCAGTAATGTTCTTGGTACTCGCTCGGCGTAACAGAAGCGGGTCATAGGATGAAATAAAACATTGCACATCGCACGTCCATTTATTTATTACAGTATTCATTTCCAAAAGTCGGGTCTCAACGCTTATCGGCGCTTCGTCCATGAACTCGACCTGGTAGAATCGTATAATAATCCACTTCTGACTCGTTACGTAAGGAACTATTACTAGCCCTGGTCGAGTGTGAATGCGCTCGACTTGCCCATTAATAGATGGACATTTATTTACTCCATTCCAGGAATAACACTTCGAATACGGTGCAAGAGTGCTGTAACGTCCTTCACCCTGAAACATTAGACCCATTAATTGGAACTGCACCTGTCGATTGATTAGTTGCGGGCCGGAGGTGGGAGGAAACTATTTGCGCGTGTCCCAGAAGGGCGCGCGGTTCTCGCCATTGTGCAAGCCGTGCCCCGCTCTGCCCGCAGAGGGCCCTCGGGCGCGGGCGGGTTGTCGCCACGGGGCGTTTGCCTGGTATTGGATGGAGCGATATTGTCATGTCCGGTCGCGGATGCGATCACGTGGAGTACGCTACTCCACGGACCGCGTTATTGCCTGTTTCCGCGGACAATTTGCCGCAGCGGGGCGCGCGCGGGCGGGCGTGCGGGCGGCGTGCCCCGCTGCGGTGGTTGGCGTCCGGCGGCGGCCGATGGCGCCCGGGGCGGCGCGCAGCCCTCCGAGCGGAGCGGAATGGAACAGAACGGAGTGGAGCGGAGCGAAGGGGGAGGGAGAGGAGGTGCGCGGGGCGGAGCGAGGCGGGGCGAGGGCACGCGAAGGCACGCAGGGTGGCGGTGCCGGCGGTCGCGCGCTACAGTTTGAACGGGGCAGGAGGGCAGGGAGGCCGCAGATCGAACGCCGCAGGGTTGGCAGGAAGGGCTTAGGAGCGGAGGAAGGTGTGATAACCACGAAGAGGCGTTTGTGAGAAGATAGGCGTGTAGTTATGCGTGGCACAGTCTTAATGGTTAAAGTATGTATAGCAAAACTACACGGGATACTGCAAGAGGAACAGAGCGTAAAGGAGACAGAAAGAGAAAACGCTGGTGAAATAAAACAAGTGATGGAAGAATAATGGAAGAATAGGAAGCAGGAAATGATAAGCGGAAGAGGAGGCGGAGCGACGGAAATTGAGATAAGAAAACGGGGAAGTTAGGGCACAGAACTAGGTTCGCGTGAGTGGTGAAGGGTTAGCGGAGAGGAAATGCGGGGATTTAGAATTAGACAACACGCAAGGCTGATTGGAATGATTGTGGTGAGACGTGCAAAACAGGAGGAGTGGCAACGCGATGGTGACGAGTTCTTTGTGCTGTGCTTTTTCCAAAAGGCAGTAAAAGCTCATGAGCGAGAAAGAGAAATTGCAGAGGCAGTTTCAAAGAATTGGAGAGATGGAATGACACGATGAAAAGGCCAGTGAGTCAAGTGATTCAAATGAAGCAGGTCATGCACACGGTGGCAGTGAGCCAAGTAGCCAGTGAGAGCGTTCCCCGAGAAGGGAAATAGTGACAGCGCGGGCGGGACGGGGCGGATGATGTAAGCAGGCCGAGATGCAGGTGGGCGGGTAGGGATGAAGCGGGGCGGGGCGAGTTGAAGCACGGCGGGTCGAGCTGAAGCGGATCGGGTCGACATGATACGGGACGGGTCAAGATTAAACGGGACGGGGCGAGATGAAGTGAGACGGGTCGCAGTGAGGCGGGTCGCAGTGAGGCGGGTCGCAGTGAGGCGGGTCGCAGTGAGGCGGGTCGCAGTGAGGCGGGTCGCAGTGAGGCGGGGCGAAGTGAGACGGGGCGAAGTGAGATGGGGCGAAGTGAGGCGGGGCGAAGAGAGGCGGGGCGAAGTGAGGCGGGGCGAAGGGAGGCGGGGCGAAGGGAGGCGGGGCGAAGGGAGGCGGGGCGAAGGGAGGCGGGGCGAAGGGAGGCGGGGCGAAGGGAGGCGGGGCGAAGGGAGGCGGGGCGAAGGGAGGCGGGGCGAAGGGAGGCGGGGCGAAGGGAGGCGGGGCGAAGGGAGGCGGGGCGAAGGGAGGCGGGGCGAAGTGAGGCGGAGCGAAGTGAGGCGGGGCGAAGTGAGGCGGGGCGAAGGGAGGCGGGGCGAAGGGAGGCGGGGCGAAGGGAGGCGGGGCGAAGGGAGGCGGGGCGAAGGGAGGCGGGGCGAAGGGAGGCGGGGCGAAGGGAGGCGGGGCGAAGGGAGGCGGGGCGAAGGGAGGCGGGGCGAAGGGAGGCGGGGCGAAGTGAGGCGGGGTGAAGTGAGGCGGGGCGAAGTGAGGCGAGGTCGAGGAGGTGAAGCGGGGCGAGGAGCGAACGCGATTGCAGAGAGGGCTTGGCTGGAGGCGCCAGAGACTGGCTTGGCTGGAGGCGGCGGGGACTGCGGAGCGGGTAGTGCATGGCCCAGCTGCGCGCTTATCGTGTTAGCGCTGCGGAATGCGTTCTGGAGGGCGGCGACATAGCATCGTCGTCCGGCCCTCGGCCGCGCACACAGGCTGCCGCCCCTTCCCCCGCCATCCTCCGACGCGTCCCCGCCCGCGACCCGACCCGACCCGCCTCGCCTCGCCCCTCCCTCTTCGCCCCGCAGACGCCCTTCCTCCGCGCTCCGCTCGGCTCTGCACCCCTTCTCTCTTGCCTACGAAAGCGCGCCCCTGCTTATGCCGTATACTCATAACCTAATTAACCCGATATCGCGGGAAAATTTCCCTGAGGAGGGAACGATATTTTAAACCGAAGATTACATAAGCTTGAGGAATGGCTAGAATGCGTTCTTACTGAATTACCTTAAAAAATGGCGTTAATTAATCTAAATTTGGGCTGTCGTGAGCGCGCGTCCGCCGCCCCCATCCCCGCCCAGCCCGTGCTTCCGCCCTCCACCAGACGAATCGCTCTCATTTATCCCCGAATCAATTTTTCACCTGCGGCGCGGCCTCCGCCTCGCCTCCGGAAATGTTTTGATTTCCGCGCTGGTTACCAAGTAGTTTAATTACGTGTTTGATATCGATATATCGAGCTACGAGCCGGGCGGGGCCCTTTGTGCTCGCTGAAGCGTCAAGCGCCGGGGGGTAGAGCAAGGGGCACGGGGAGTGAGAATCAGCGGTTCGGGGTGGCGGAGGAGGGAGCGGAAGTTAGGGGCCGTGGATGGGTGAGTCGTGACCAGGGGTCGAGTTCCGGGCCTGGGATCCCGAGGCCAGCTCAATGAGATCAGGGCATGACTGCCGGTAGTGGAAGTTCATGGAGCTGGGAGAATTTACCATACGTGGGAGATATGTTTCGGAATTCGACTACATTCTGTCGAGGGAACTTCATTTCTAAGTACTCTCGAGAACACATTTCGTCAAATGACTGTGATAAAAAACTATTTTTGTAAATAGTATATTCGGGAATCGATAAATAGATCAATTCACTCAAGTGAGAATATCTGCACAATTATAAGTTACGAATTATGTCTATGACAGGTAAATCGTTTATCTTTTTTTCTGTGAACGAAAGAAAAGAAAGATTTCCTTTCGAAACATTTTCGAAGGGTTTTAAACACTAATTAAAAGACATGCCAATAATGTCTCGTAGTGCCATTTAGATTTAAAAAATCCATTATTCGGATAATATCGATTGCGTAGTAAAGTGAATATCTTATTTACCGCGCGAATGCTCTCTATAATATATCTCTTTAATGTTCTATCTAAATACTCATTGGGATACAAAATGTTCAGTTACAAATTTGTGTAGTTTGTTATTTACATAGGTTATCACTTCTTTAGTATATTGTTTCCTTTTATACAAGAAAATTATTAGAAAATATCTCTGTGGTTTAAAAAAGTTTCTCAAATAGCCCAATGTTGTTTCATTTTTTTTTATTTTTTATTTTCATTCTCTCAATAAAGAAGCAGTTAATAAAAATAGTTACAAATCAATTAGTAATTTACGTACTTTCGTTATAAAACATAATATTTTAATAGCATTGTTTCTGGTTAAGAAGATTGGAGAAACACTGGAAGTGTGCAGTCGGTCCAAATTCCGATACCGGTTGCCTAATTTGGACTCATCGTCTCCTACGTTTCACTTCCAAAAAGTGTACGAGTGATATGTAACAAATCGAAGAAAGTGTGTTTATTGAAAATAACAATAATGAAATATATTAAATAAATAAAACGATATTGTCCGATACGATGTTTTCGATCGCGTAGCGATTATCCTCAGAAATAAATATACAATTTCAGGAATACATGAAATTACTGTAATTTTATTTCTGTAATGTGATTTTTAGCTCTGAGGATTATCGCAACGCGATCGAAAAGATCTTTAGCATAATATATTTTTGATACAGGATAACATCGTTCATTTATTTAATTATTAGAAAGTATCTACCACACCAGTTATCTTATTAATAAAATAAATACAGCCAATGAGGAAAATCGTATAGTTAAATTCGTTGAAAGGCATACATTTTCTAGAGAAAATTTTTCTAGAGAAAATGTAATACACAGTCCACTCCATTATTTAATGATTTTCACCTTGAAAGTTCAAATGATTGAGAGTGTTCAAATTATCAAGATAATAACTAGAAGAAATAATTTCATTCTTTTAAACAACTTGCCTGTCAGGGTTAAAATCACGGGCGTACTGAACTTTTCAACGGCCGTCTGCGGCCAGCCACACCAGTGATTCGCCGGAGAACCGGTCAGTCGCTGATCGTTCGCGACATTCATCGTAGCGTTCGCTCCAGTTCTATTGTTTTCTCTTTCTAATTATCAAGGCCATTGGATCTCAACATGAATCGGCAGCATCGCGAAATCGAGCACAGTCGTCACGAAGACGCTTAGTCGATGGTGAAGAAGCGTGGTAGTGACGTGTTGCTATCAATTAACTCTTTGGCAATGTTGCGCAGTCGTCACGAAGATACGTAGTAGCTGACGAGAAACCGTATTGTGTGAAGCGTAGCGGTTAAAAGGAGCAATGAAGTGTAGATTTCCGTAGGTACAGAGAAAGTGAGCGGTCGCGTGCTGTGGGATTTGACTTGGAATTTATTAGGCGAGCCAGAGCGCGAAATGTTGCCGATTGGGAGGTTTGTCATTGAATACCATACAGCAAACGACTGCATTTTTTGAGCGCATGCACTCCTCGAACTCGAAGTGATAGCGGAGCCCGCTATTCCGCCGCATTTTGCGGACGACTTATATCGTATGCTAATCGATTACTCGGTCATACTATATCAAAATGGTTCCCAACTCTGACGGCAGTGTGTGTTGCGAACTGCATATTCCCATGATGCAACATTAAGTTAGTGGCATCTGTGTATGTATTATCTGTATATATCGTATTGATTATCGACTCCTATAATTTTTCAGTAGTATAATACCTTTTGCGACTCTCACAGGCAACCAATTCTTATAAATGAGGTCTTTAAAAAAGGGAATTTCACATGACGAACTTCATTTTGACTTAAAAATGTGAAAGATTCGTTAAAAAACGCTTCTAAATATTAATTTTAAGTGCATCCCGCCACGCACAACATCATTATCAAAAGCTTTATAGTTAAATAACTCCTAAATGAAGTGCTTTATGGCCTTAAAACTTGAAATTTTGTTTTAAAGCCTTACAAAGGGGAAACGTTTCTTACACCGTAATCCACAAGACACGATATTCTTAGACATTCTATTACATTTTTACTGGTCCGCCGCTTATCTGTATTTTCTAATACAAACTATATTACACGACAACTATAGCGGGTTTAGCTGCCAATAAGATCAGGAGTGCAGTCGACAGTGGACAACAGGGAACAAAATGGACAGCGCGCAATAAGTGGACAGAGGACAGTAAAGGTGGTGCAGTCAGTGGTAAGTGGGACAATAATATAGTCAGTGGCAACAATATGGACAGTGGACAACAACAATATAGACAATGGGTGACAGTGAATAGTAAATAATATGGACAGCTTTATCACAACGCTCACTTGAAAAATAATTTAATATTGAGCCACCCCACAACTGTGGGAGGCCTTGCCCAACACTGAGATCAATGGCTTTATTATAACTATATTACTCGGCGCTGGAGGCGATCTTTGTTTGTGACGTTACGCTTAGAAGACTTATATTTCTCTAACTTACATGAATGCTTTCTGTGTTCCTCGTGGTTTGCACCGATGGATGAGGTTTATTTGCATAATCATTAATTTATGATTATACAAATACCTAAATGCTCTCGCAGCAACAAGAAGTATTAAAAGTTGATTGATACCAATAAAGATTGCTTTTGTGTATAGTGCAATCGTTCATATATCGAATGTAAGTATTGAAATTCTTTGCCAATGTGAAACGTTTGTGCTATAACCTAGAGTATCTGCAGAATCAGTAACCTGCAGAATCTACAACTGTATGTGAAATGTAACTAATTACTTGATAATCTAGGCGATTAAATTTCACGGGTGTACCACTCACTTCGGTAATAAAGTTAAATAATATTCCCATTAGTTGGGTTATCCTTGCTCGATCCTGTATTTTCGCATGGACAACTTTAAGTAGCTTTCTCGAGAGCAAACAGCTTTTGTAATACTTATGCGACTATAAAGGAAGCGAAAAGATGTCGAATGATTGTATAATTACTTCATATGCTGTTTTTAAGAAAGTGTTGTGAATTGTTTCAAGAATATTCTGAATACTGAATAAATCTTTATTCAAAATTTGTTTCAAACGTCAAATTCAAAGGTCTTTGTTTTTAAATTCTATAAGTACATTGAAAGTTACCTTTTCAAATTTTTTAAACAAATAAACTCGTTTTGTTAACAACTTTCCTTCTTAATATGGAAAAGGAAAGATTGGGAAGAGGGTGTAATATAACATGCGAGATTTCGTGCACGGGTACGCTAGTATTTATTTAATAATGTAATTATAATAAGAAAATATACTTTATATAAAGGCCAGTGGTTGTTGGGCAGCAGTAGTCGAACAAATAAGAATCAAGATGTGGCATTATGAAAATTCAACGCTCTCTGTCGCCAAAGTTCGGAATTTCTTTCACTTCGACCTAAACGTTTGATAAAATCCTTTTTTTTAGACTTTACCAGCTATTCACATCGATAACGATGTCGATTGCTATACGTCCTCGTTCTAACAAAAAATCCTAATAATCGAGGCAACGGTGGTCGAGGGCGCATCTTTCTCTTCTTGAAGTTATTTCTTTTGTGTTTTGAAGAAGGCGGAAGGTTACCGGAAGTGGCCTTTTGGGAAGACTGGCCGCACGCGCGTGCAAGGAAGGGGACCACAAGGATCTTTTTATTAGGTCGTAAAGATTCGGAAAAGGAACAGAGTGGGGGTGGTGCCGGAGAATGAAAAGCATATTAAAATATTTCTGTGTTTTCACTCGGGTGTGTTCTCAGCTGGTACCGTTGTGACGCAGGTGTTAAGTACGCTGGCTAAAAGGGCTGCAGGGCTGTAAATATGTCGTGAATTGAGGTGCGGAGACAAATCAGAATCTTTTCTTAAGGCGAAGGGAGCCGGGGTTGAAGGGATATCTTTCCTTGTCGGAGAAGGATGTCTGGCGTAGCTGCGTAGGCGGTTGCGGGTGCCGTGCATTTGGTAGGCAACTGGACACTTGTAATCCGTATACATTGAAATCCCCACATTCTTCTCATGAAGGGTTTTCGTATGTGTTGGGGTTAAATGGAGCATGTTGACTTTCTTATTTGATTTCTCTACCACAACCAAATGAGGTCAGTTATATGTCCATTACGGTACTGGTCAATCAGAAAGGAACTGTGTTGAGACGCTGTTTGTTATGAAAATTGTTCTGTCTCAATAAAGGCGAAATTATTTTCTTTCGAGAACACTGAAACACAAATATTTTTGGTAGGGGACATTGTGCTATTAACTGTTGTTGATATGCGATTTCTTGATGCGGAATCTTTGCAACTCCATCATGGCGCTGTTTGTCATCAGTTCGTGATAAATGGGCGAATCCTGATAAAATATGCACATTTTTCCATTCTGACATTCATATCGACTCGCCACCTTCCACCCCCAGGATGTCTTTCTTTAACTTTCAATGACTTTGGTGGATATAAATTGACCCCGTGTAGCCACAAAATTCCTCCAGCCTCTGGACACATATGACCTTCTATTAGCCAGGAGTTCCACGCTTTCATTTTGATATAACTTGACTAATTAGAAGCATATTATTTCCGTGTTTGTGCTTGCTCATCCACACGTCCGATGTCTCCATGTTGATTATTATTATTATTATTATTATTATTATTATTATTATTATTATTATTATTATTATTATTATTATTACTGTTGTTGTTGATGATGATGAGAATAATATTACCAGTTAAGAGAGCTGGTAGTGTACAATTCAGTATTGGTTAATGAATGAATTCCGAGCATTCAAATGATCGACATTCTTGTCAGCAGTGTTCAAAATCAGGATCTCCCGAAATCGGAGCGAGTGATGCTCGTCTCAGAGGAGACCAAATCCCATGTCTGGCAAGGGAGGCGCCATGGGCCGCAGCCCATTGCAGCGCGTGTTGACGCAGCTCCGCCGGCTTCATAGTCACTCACGCGCGGCGGGCCCCCGGGACACGGGCGACGATTGTGTCCGCCTAGGGGCCGAGAAGGGCGGCGTCGCCGCCCGCCGCCGCCACCGCCTCTGGCGCTCCCACGGCTCGAGGTGGACAACGAAGCCCCACTCTCACCCCCGCGCCGCCCCTACCTCCGCCGCTGCCACCACCCCTGAGCGCCGCCGCCGCCGCCGCCGCCGCAGCTGCCTGCCTTCGCGCCGAGAACGCGTTGTACAAACAAACGCCCCCGCCCGGCTCTCGCCTCTCGCTTCCCGCGGCGGCGCGGGCGGCGAGGCGCGGAGAACGGGGGCGGCGCGGGGCTGCGCGCCGTTGCTCGTCGGTCTAAGTCGACTGCTGAAGTCCGCGGCGCGCAATCTGAAGGGGCGCGCTGGTTGGGTTAGCAATGCAATTACAGAGGTTGTCTTCCCCCAAGAGATGATAGGTTCTCGTGTTTCTGGTTGTTGTTGCTGACTGCGTCGTCCTTGTTGTGGAGGCAGTATTTGGTTTTCTTGACTTTGAACAATGGAGTGGTGCAGGCTGCTTCGTGGAATGATGATATTACAAGAAATTTTTAAAAAAATCCACACATGTCCATTTGTATTTCCAAAGAAATTTATTTCCCGTAAATTATATTTCACCAACGGGTGTAATAGATAACACAACATATACAAAATGAAAGTATTAAATAAGCATTTTGTTCCTGGAACAAAAACCGAAAAAAGACACCGAGATGTATAAAATGAAGCTGATTACTATTAATATTGTAAGAAAATAAATTATATTATTTAATTTAAAAGAAATATATGTAAATAATTTTGACAGCAAAAAAAGTATTCAGGCAACATACATTATATTTCCAGTGTTTCTTTATTTCCATTTTTCCAAGTTTTTATTGTTTTTAAAATAATAAATATTGTGTAGGAATATTATACTTGTAAAAATTTCAATTGAAAAGTAAACAACTAGTGCGAATATTGTCACTTTACGTCAAGACCATGGGTGAACTCGGCGTTCACCGTCGGCCATCGGCGTCTGTATGGATGGGGTCGACCAACGGAGGGTTAATACGCGACAGGTTCGATTAAAACTTCTACAATTATGAAAATTGCAAAAGCCAACTTTTTTCCATCCTGTCCTGTACCTTCATTATTAAAAGTAGAGACTTGTATAACAATACAATCTATTCTATAATATTCTTAACACAATCTATTCTATAATATTAGATTTTGAAGTCATATTATATATAGTTTTTGTCAAAATATTAGTACTTTTTGCTTAATTTTCTCTTAAACCATGACAATTTTGCACAAATGTCAACGAAACAATTATTAGAATGAAAATTTTGTAATTTTTTTATATTATTAAATTTATTTGTACGTAAGATGTAGAGAAGAATAAATTTATATTTGAAATGTGTCTCCAGACGTGATTGAAATATCATGAAGTTCTTTTACTGATGATCTGTTTTCTGATGATCTTTGCAAATGTAGCTCAAAGGATTGGCGTAGGTTTTTAGCGGAGTGAAGTCAATTAGAAAACTCAGGACACAATAGGACTCTCTTCAAGTGGTGAATTGATTATCATGGTTCGGGGATATTCGGCACTGTAGTCACGTGCTGCCAACAAAGATTTCTGCGAATCGTTCAGGGTAGAGTTCTGTGAAGCGGTGGGAGGCAATATAGATCCAAAAATTTCACTCGCGTTGTACCTCTATCTGGACTGGAATATCACAGCTTAACAATCGGATAATAAAATGTACCGTAAATAGAGAAATTAGTGTCATGATAGTCTCCAAATTTCTAGTCTGCTTGTATAGACGGATTTAATATTACACTTTCATAAGATTGTCGTATTGCGATTAGCACTTACACATTTTATGTGGAACAGATCGAAATACTATGTCTTGGGTGTTTTACATAATCATCTATAACAGTGTTTACGTGCGAGTAAATTAATATTGAAAAATAAATTCATATTGTTAAAATATTACATGTGTATTTTTATTTCATATAATATAATTATTGTAGAGAACCATTATTGTTGCGAATTTTATTTTTTGTCCACAAACGAGGCTTTGGCGATTACTTATGAGTTGGGATCAAAAATTATGTCTCAGATGAGTATACTTCTTTTCTGAAGATGGCGTTTTCATTTCGTTAAAAATTCATTTCTCTCTAGTTCTGCAGTAACCTGGATCTAGTCCTACACAAGAACAGGTTACTTGATGACTATCGGCTAGGAAAGCATCGACGGTATGAATAGGGACGTTGAGGATTCACAAGCCCTCACCCAACGTGCAGAGGTTTCATATTCAGTTTGTAATCTATTAGATACAGACAATATAACCACAGGTCGTTTTCATGTGAATCCCTAAAGTATGAACAACATTTTGAGTGGAGACAGAGCTTCGTAAACCGTCGCGAAGTCTCCATTTGCAGAAGCGCAGACAAATACAGAGATTCTCTCGGGAACTTGAAACTTCCGATGACCCGAAGAGGCTGCTCATGCCGTCTCTGAGGGATGCAATTGACGAAGGACACAAAGGGCCCCTTGCAAAGAACGTCCGCTCAAGAAGAACGATTTCCGTCGCATACCTCTTTGCGCTTCGTTCGACGAGAACTAAAACGTTCTCAAAGTGTAAGTGTTCCGTGCGGAGACGCCGGGCGCCCAGATGTTTCCCCTGAGACAGGGACTCGGTAAATCGCGAGCGTTCGATGGCGAGGGCCAACGACATCAGCTCGCGGTTTGCCTTCCGCACTGGCATAACGGAGCCCGTCACACGCTCCCACCCCTTCTCCACCCACCAATCACCACTCGCCGCCCACCACCCATTACTCTCACTACTCACCGCTCCCTACCTTCCACCCAACACACCACACACCCGCCATACATCACAATCCATCTACTACCTTCCACCCACCACTCACCATCCACCGCTCGTCACCCATTTCACGTTGCCTTACTCTCGTTGCCCATCTCTCATCGCTCACCTTTCGTCATCCATTTCCTGTTGCCCGTTTACTGTTGCCCTTTCCCCAATGCCATCTCCCGTTGCCCGTTTTCCATTACTTGTTTGTCAGTTTCCATCTCTCGTTGTCCATCCCTAGTCACCCCTATTCCGTCGTACATATCCTGGCGCCCATCATCTTCTGTCCGTCCCCTATCTTCCGTCCGTCACCCATTATCTGTCTGTGGCTCATCATCCGTCCGTCACCCATCATCTTCTGTTAGTCGCTCATTATCTCCCGTCACTCATTGCCTATTTCACGTTGCCCGTTTCCCATTCCGTTTCCCTTGGTCTATTTCCCGTTGTTAATTTTCCGTTGTCCATTTTGCGTTGTCCATATCCCGTTGCCCATTTCCTGTTGCCCATTTCACGTTGCCCATTTCCCGTTGTCCATCTCCCGTTGCCCATTTCTCGTCACCTGTATTCCATCGTCCGTATCCTGTCGCCCATCATCTTCCGTCCGTCACCCATCCCCTTCCGTCCGTCACTCATTACCTCCCGTCACACTCATTGCCCATGCCTTGTTGCCCATCTTTCGGTCTCCTTCCACTGGCCACTGACCTCTCCGTCTATCGCATTGGCGTCGGGCGCGGGAGGGGCGTGACGTGACTGCCGCACGCGCTGCTCGCTCGCAACGTCCGTGCGGTCGCCGCAACAGCAACCGCCCCCCCCCACCACCACCGGCGCCTCTGCCAACGCTAACGCTGCCGCCGTCGGCCTCGCCGCCTTCATCGCGCTAATGCTCGCTCTTCATTCTTGCAGTGGTGCTGGCCCGCCGGCAAACACTCCCATGTAATTAGTTAATCCGATTTCCTTTAAAGGAACTTAATTAAAATTTGATGTCATCCCACGGCCGGGACTCGGCGGGCCGCCGTGCCGGTCGGGTCCGTCGGGGCAGCGCTGCGGGACAACGGGCCGCCGCCGCCGCCCTTGCCGTCCCCACCGCCCCCGCCCCCGCCATCGCCGTTGCTCGTGCCGCCGCCCGTGGCTCGCTGAGCGTTTGCGTTGCGACGAAGAGCTGTAAGTTGCCCACGTTGGAGTCAACCCCTAGCTAGGCCCTCGCTGCGCCCTTTATGCCGTCGGCTCAGCCTGCAATTCTCTCTGACGCCACTCACGTCGACAAACGCTATCTACCTTCACGCCGCTTGTTACTGGCCGTGGGTTGCAGGCGAGCTGTGTATCAAGGAGTGCAGAGGTATTCAGCAAAACAGAACACAGAATGACGTTAATAAAATGCCATTTATATTTTATGTTCGATTTTTTTCAGTGGCGAAATATATCTCACTCTCTCCGATCTAATTCTTTGTGTTGTTATGCTGAACGAATTGTTGAAAAATAATTTAGAATTGAGTGGCCTGGGAATTGGACAAGCGAGCACTGAGGTGGACGAGCGATGAATGAGCGGTCTGGGAGGTGGACGAGTGCGCTGGGAGATGGACGAGTGCGCTGGAAGGTGGACGAGTGCGCTGGGAGGTGATGGAGAGCGCTGGGAGATGGACGACCGGGCAGGGAAGTGGACGAGTGCGTTGGGAGGTGGACGAGAGGGCTGGAAGGTGGACGAGTGCACTGGGAAGTGGACGAACGGGCAGGGAGGTGGACGAGTGCGTTGGGGGGTGGATGAGAGGGCTGGGAGATGGACGAGCGGATGGTGATGTGGACGAGCGGACTGGAAGACGGCCCCGCGAGACAGAGAGGTCCATGGCTCGTTGGGTGCTGCGCTCTCGCTCCACTGGCGAGTGCGTAACTGCGTGACGCGCTTCGCTTTAAGCGTGTGGGAACGGAAAGGGAATTCGCAACTGCCGATGTGCGATTTATCTTTTTAGTTCTGTAGTTTCATCTCATGGTGTTCTGCGTAATTCGTTCGCAGGCTTTCGCGATAAGAGTTTTCTTGTTTACGTCCTAATAACGCTTCTTTTTTATTTCCTTTATCTTGTCTCCCTGATTTTCTCCGGTGATTAATTTTTGTGCTTATTTCTTCTAATGACGTAGTCACGAAAATATAGCTGTAGTGGGATATTCTTGAGAGCCTGGAATTTTAGCATGGAGACTGAATTTAACTAGGATAACTTTCTTCTCCAAAACATTTCACAAGAGAGAAGAATATTTATCTGGCATCTTTACATCTCTGCAAGCATTATCTGAATCTTTCCGAATCGTTACTTCTTATTCAAAGTCTGTTGTATGTACAAATGTTCGTTGATTTAGGTATTTAATACGGCACGTACTTTTAAAGGATATCACGGGAACCCCCTTTTATTTACATAGTGACCTGAACGAAAGTTCTAGAGTATTTCCCTAAAGTTGCTTCAGCGTACTCTCTCTACCCTTTTCAAGTCAGTAGAAAATAAAAACAAGCGGAAAAAGAGAATTACACGCATCATTAACTTCTTTTTGTAGTTCTTTCGTACTTTTTGTCTTTATATATTACAGTAATATTTAATTCTATATTTCTGCGTTTTTTTAAGTAAACGGTTATCCTGACATTCAAATAATTATTTTGTTTTCGTACGCATTATTAATATTGTTTTAGATCAATTATTGTTATATGTACTATTTCCTTGCATCCTAATTGTTTTCCAACGCTAATTGTGTGATTTTGTATTTCAGTTTCATTTTAATCACTTCTATATTTGTTATTTTATAATGTTTCTTAATGGTATAGTTCCGTAACCTCTTTTTTACTTTTTTTAATATCTCATACTTGCCTATGCTCATACTTAACATTATTTTTATTACCACGTATTCCTTGTTTCCGTATTAATCGAATTTTATTGATATGCGAATAGACGATCTGTCTTTCCGTTCGGTATCTCTTGCATGTCATGCACTTTAGAATAGTCTTCCATTGCCTTTGCCTGGAAATGTATTCTGCTTCCTCTGTCGTTTACTTACCAATAAATATGATCCATTTCCCATAACAACTTAAAACTAGATGTGAACTATATATTAGTTACTTCTTACTGCGAAGAACCAGATAGTTTTCAGAGTCGTGGTTGGGTAATACAACTGTATCAGCTACATTGTATCACGATCGTGCCAAGACGATTATAAAAGGGAATATGACATGAGTTCAATGTAGGATTTCTTTTTAAAATGTGACAACTGAATCAACGATCACATCAACTTATTGTTATGTAGAAATAAGAGGCTTATAAATGATCGATCTTTCAAGTCTTAAGCAGATTAAGTATGCTGCCTCGAACGTTTCCTGCACTATTATCTTATAGTATTCAAACGTTATATTAAATGCTAAGTTGATTTGATTAATGCTAAGATGGAAAGCAAAAGAATTTTACTTGTCATGCACAACGGTAATTAAGAGTAGTAAAACTTTCACGAGGACTGATTCTTCTTAGATAAGAACACAATAGCTTTAAAGAAGAGGAAAGGGAAGTTGGTTTGTTGTGTAAGGTTTTTATTTTGTAATTAACAGTTTTCGTACATTTAATGTTAAATTAAATATTACGGAATTTTATTACAAACAAAACATAACTATTCCGACGTGGGACGATGAATTTTTTTTTGCTGACCGTGCAAAAGTGTGCTAATCTTCAACTGAAAGGAAACCCAACATACTGTTCTTAAACTTTAGTCACTTACATTTTTGTTAAGATATTTTGTTTAAATGAAGTATATTTTTAAATAATAAAGTTAAATACACATTTACTTATAACATATATTATTAGTCTTCAGTGTGCGCAGAAATTGAAAGAAAACTATGCAGCCTGAAGCCACATGAGAGGTGTCTGCGGTTTTATTATGTACCCAGGAACTCCAGAAAAATTAAAAAACGAAACAGTTAGGTTTTGACTGAAAAATGCAAATGTTTGATTCTGTTATTCCGTTTATATTCACACTGCGCCATCGAATGAAATTATCATTGTCACTGAGTCAGTGCTTTGTTGAGCAATATTTTTGTTGTTGCAAAAAATTAATATTATAAAGGTTATGCTTTCCTTGATGGTCCTGCTCTTTAACGATACATCATTATATTATGATGTTGCATAACTTTAAATCACGAATGAAAAGTTTGTAAGAAGTAAACTGTTACACTCAACGACTCCTGCCCCAAATGCGACACAACTAATACCAAACATAATACTTGCCTCCACATCCATTATCCATTCCATTATAATTTCTTAAATTATTCACATTTTCGTTGATATACATTTCTATATAGGGGTACGTATACAAAAAGTCGTATGCACCTCGAATGAAAAGTAAGAATTTCGGACTGCTTGTTTTATCACCCTTGTCGCCATTACACTCCGCTTCAAGTGATAAACCAATATTCCAAAAGAAACATGAGCCTTGATACATGAAGAAATTATTCTAACGTAATAATGTACCTGATTCATATCTGTACGTGATTTCCTCGGTTTTCTGTAAAAAATTCAAGTCGTGATCTACATTCTCTATTATTTAATATTTTTGTCTCAGTAAGTGTAAACTGCTAGGTCGTGGAAGTGTGAAATTAATGAATGTTTTATTATTCACCAAATACATTACGTATAATAACGTGGTCTTAATTTCCCATCTTGATAATTTATTTTATTTTTTAAGCATGTATTGTTCACATTCGCCACATTTTTTTACCTGTTATGTATGTATTTAGGATTTCAGGGTAGATAAATCCAACTTTTCCCAACCAGCGGTGTTCCTAGGTGTGGGACTTGGTTTCTATGTATGATCCATGCGTGGTGGTAAGGGAAACATGCGACGAGCTTGATGTATTTCCATCACCGTGCCTAGCTTACTTGGTCTGTCTAACCTTTTTTCTTTTGTGACAATCTATAGTAAATGAGACGATTTGCTTTAAAAAGGTACAGCTTCATTTTGCCCCGACGAGGAATTGAACTTGGGATCGCCTCACAGAAAGCTAGCACGCTGTCCATGAGACACCTGAGGGTCTTCTGACGTATTGTATTTTGGGAAAATAAGTTCTGGAATTATTTTAACCCTTGGATTTCGACATGAATAGATTAGTCCTTGGAAGTGAAATGGCTCGGGTAGGGCCGTGCGCTGCCGGCTGGAGACAGTGGGGTATCTAAAGGGGACCATGTCTCCCCCCAAAGCCAACACATCGTAATTTTACACATTTTATTGTAAATATTTACCATATAGAGATCACATCACGCCAGAAGCAGTATTTCCATTTGAATATACTCGTACTTTTTTTTTAAATTTCGAACTAACAATTCTTTTTAAAAATCCAAAAATATTTACGGGGGGCTAAAATGAAATTGCTTCCCTTCCCTGTAGTACTTTCTGCATTCACTCCTGACTGGAGGTGTTGCTGAGCGCTGCGACCAACTTGACAGAGTGCATGCGACCACCGCCGGTGAGACAGGAGGCAGCGCCGAATCATCACAGAGAATTCTATTGCGATTACGTAAATCGCGTTGCAGGAATTGTGTTCTTACGGTTAAACAACGCCGCATTTTTATTATTATTTTTTTTTTTTGTGAAACAGCGAGTCCACAGTTTTGTTGAAAATAATCCCTAATCCCTCTGTGTTCTTTTTTGTGTCGCTCTGCAAAATGTCGCTTTTCTGGGCTCGAGAGCGTGTATGTTTGGGCTGGAAGTGCGCGTTTGTTGTGTGTGCACGCGTGGGTCTCTTGCGTGGCGATGTGCATTGAATTTTGTGTATGTTTATGACTTCTCGTCTCGAGTTCATGAAATGCATTTATTTTCTGTTTTATTTAATTTTTAAACAGATGTGCAAAAGTATTCTCAGAGCGCGCGCTACGATGTTTCCGGAGCATCTGCCCATGTTGTGGACTTGTTTCTAGAAAAATCTACATGCATCGTTCCTCAGGAAATGTGCACCATTTATCTTAAATTTTTCCATCCTGCGCTGCATTCGCGACTCCCTGACACCGCTGAGGTGGTTTGTCGTGAAAGCCCGTAAGCCGTAAACATGAGTTTAGCTGCTTTCCTCGTTAAATTTACGAGGTAATCAATGTAATTTCCTTGAGAGCTTAATTTAAAATTAATATTGTCTGGAAAGAGATGTATATAGTTTATAATTGCCCACAGGGGATCTAAAAATACTTATTGAATGCGGAGAATGATGGTATCAAGATACCTTCTGTTAATAATCTATGATTATGTAGATACATATATGTGTACTTATTGTAATATAGGAATAATGGGTGAATGCTGCCACCATGGGCAATTACGCACCCATAATTTCCGAAATCCCTTTCATTCAGTGACTCAAATGTGATGACGCCAATTGGAGGATGGTAGAAGCATTAGGCATTGGATTGATGACTTACCCCGCGTTTTAATATTTGTACACATAATTAAACTTGTTTGATGTTCATTTCAACCTTTGTAATTACAAATATGACAGCCTGTTTCACAGGAAAAAGAACATATGAAATTATAAGTACTCTATAGTTGCTTGTGGTCTACGTGGGCTCATTCTGAATATAGGGAACACGATGAAAACTATGAATGTGACTTCTGTTTGAACATTTCGCTGTTCATGACTTAAAAATTGATATTCAACAACTATCTCGGTATCATTAACAATACATTTCTAATAGTTTATTGCAATTTAAGATGAAAGGCATTTATAAATTTAAATTGATGCTACTGTTTTCAAACATATTTCATCATTGCATCGATTAATTAAATTAAGTTTATACTTATAGCAAATGTCACTGGCAAGCTCAAATTGTTCCTTTGATATTTTTACTTAAAACAACATACAATTTAAGTCTTATATTAAAATTAATAGCGTCTGCAACATGTACTGTAAAGCTTCATTTTAATATATTTTACACTAACTCTTCCGCAAAGTTAAAACAAAAAGGTCGCATTACTTTTCTGGATTAATTTTGCTGTTAACCTCTTGTCTGTAAGTTTCTAATTAGACTATATTACCTATTAATATTAAATGGCAGAAGTTTTGCTTCTGTTTGCATCAGAATGAATCTCATCAATGCTGACATTATTACGTGGAAGTAAATCCGATAGCACAGCACGTTGTGTGGCCTCATATGCAGGGATCGTTCTTGTCGACTCCTTTCATAAGTCTTCTTATTCTCCTCCACCGCATCAGCCGCCACGTCTCCGCGTCCTATTTAACTCCGGCATTGTCGGACCGCGGTCCATGTCAGGCTTGCTCGAGGCGCTGTCAACTATTCCGATACGGGGTGACGACCGCGAGGCG
Organism: Gryllus longicercus; assembly: GCA_038098605.1. Lineage (NCBI taxonomy): Eukaryota > Metazoa > Arthropoda > Insecta > Orthoptera > Gryllidae > Gryllus > Gryllus longicercus. Next base: position 641,387 of record JAZDUA010000707.1, read on the forward strand.
CTGGGCCGGCGGAGGAGAGTGGCTTTAGAAACTCGGCGAGTCTCCTTTGCAGGCCCACCACGCCCACCGCGCCTTCGCCTTCGTCTTCACCTTCGCCACCGCCGCCACCACCATCGCCACCATCGCCATCGCCACCGCCACCGCCACCGCCACCGCCACCGCCACCGCCACCGCCACCGCCACCGCCACCGCCACCGCCACCGCCACCACCACCACCACCCCCAACGTCACCGCCCCCGCCACCGCCACCATCACCGCCTCCGCCACCGCCACCATCACCACCGCCGCCACCGCCAACACCACCGCCATCGATGCCTGCGGCGTCGAAGGCAACGAAGGCGACGTCGTCGCCGGCGAGGGCGTCTGCGGCGGATGGTGCTGCTAGTGGATAGCTCACTAACGAGGTCGCCGGCTCGTCGTTTCTTCTACATCCAGAGAGACATCGCGCCGGTGGGGGGAGGGCAGGGAGGGCCTCTCGGGGCGTTCGTCTCCGCTCCCGAACCTGTGCGTCCTCCCGCCCTCCATCGCCGCCGCGCGCACACACCCGCCGCCGCCGCCGCCGCCACCGCAGCCGCCGCCGCAGCCGCGGGTGCTTCACGATCGATGGCGGCACATTTCGTGCAGTTCTGCGGGCCGCTTCGTCCTAAGGAGGTTCGCTTCGCAAACAGGGTCAGCTACGTCTAGCGTGGAGCATGTTGACACAGGTTCCGCCTCGTCTATTACGTAATGGTTATACTTCAAGAAAATACCCTTCTTTCTCGATTTTTGCGATATGTGTGGATGCTGACATTACGTAAAAAGACATTATTTGATAAGAATTAATCAGTATATTCAGTGTTTTTGTACCTCCTAACTATGGCTTTTTTTGGGTTCGTAGGCTTTTTTTTATTACATTGCTCTCGTAGACCTCATGCTCTTATATTTTGAGAATTGCATATGTTTAATGAGTAGTTTGATGTTTTGGAAGCAGTGTTCTATTGCATGAAAACTCCACAGCTTTCTCATGCATGTTTAAGAACCGAACTGCTAAAAAGTTCTATGTTTTTGTGCAGGAAAGTCGTTCCACGATATCAGTGAAGGAAAGAATCTAGTTTTATATTGAGATCATGCAAATACGGAACAAAAATCGTACGTAATTGAATTTTCTGGGTTGGGCCCACTTACTGCGGAAAAACACGAGAAGTGATTTCCCGGAGGTTATCTCCCTCATCAAGAAACCCTATATCAGGCAAGAGAGTGCATTAGTGCCTCCCTTTGTTAACGTTGTTTTTGTGGAAACTTCATTGAATGTGCAAGAGGCCCCGACTACCCTGTAATCCTCACATTCTTCTAAGCGGAATATAAACGTTTTCTCTTCTAAATTATTGCAATTTGACAACAAGAATACAGTAAGAAGTATGATAGTTGATGCAATGATATGCAATTTTGTTTACGCAATTGATGCTGAAATGAGTATGAAGCGTATAATAAAATAATATTAAATATTCTATCATCTATATTATTAATTTCTAATGCACGAAGAAACTAAAAAAAATGTAGCCTGAACACATATGAGATATGCATAGGGTTTTGTTACATATCCAGAACCTCTAAAAAATAAAAAAATAATTACAGTTTGGATTTTGATTAAAAAATCGAATATTTGATTGTATTATTCCCCCTACTCTCACACTGCGAGTTCCGACTACATTCTCATTCTCAGTGCGCCACGACTTACAACTCTGCAGACGTCGTGCGTCAGCAAGACTCCAAGGAAGAGAACTTATCACATTAAATATTTTCTATTTCCATTTTGCGTCGTGGAACAGAAACTTTTTGGAAATACTTGATACTAAAAACTGTTGAACTGTATATACTCGTACTTTGCCACCGCGGTATTCGTGAAGACGGCTATTCTTAAAAAAATTAACGCGTTACAGGGTTTGATGAAAGTATTTTAATTGTTATTGAGCAGTACGCGTGCTACTATTAAGAAAACCATTTTGTGTCGTTTTCTTGAGCAACGTTTTTGCTGTTATAGATCGTGAGTAAATGTTATTTAAGATCACTGCGGAATGTTTACATCTTATTTCAATGGAAAGTGGTGTCTTGATCGTTTGTCTCGCAAATAATAGAAAAAAAATTTAGAATTGTTTTGACTATGAAATAATGAAAATAAAATCATTATTTCATTTTATAAGAGGCAGTACTGGAACATTTCGATTGTGGGTTATTAAAGAAAACCTTTTTAGAGGCATTAATGAACTGTATAAAACAACTGTACTACTTGTACGACATCAATTCTCGCCCAGCAAGCCAACAAATTAATGGCAACTTCTTGTAGAAACAAATTGTAATATAATATGTGAATTGAAATGACAATGGAAACAAAGAGAATCTCTAACGTTATATATATATCAAGGAGTTTTAAATAGTTATTAACATCAAATTATTAAGTTATTAAACAAGTCCAAGAAAAAAATAATTTTGATGCATTAATTAATGTGTTTTATTATTTGATTAAACCAGAATTTATAGAAAAAATAAAACAACATAAAATAAATGCCGCGGCAAATGATTGTAAGTATACTTAAACGTACACCACATCTTGCATAGTTTTCCATATCATCCCATAGTTATGTGTACTGATTACAACGGTTTAATTGAGCATTCAGTATCCTCCCAACTAGAAAAAAGAATTGTACGTCGTTCGTAGTTTCCAATTTATTTCTAAGGTTAAAAAAATAAAATGTTGCTGCCGTGATGCGGTGCATTAAAATAACTTCCATTAAATGATTTAAGTTTGTCCTTCGTGAAACGAATCGTGCAGTAAAAGATGTTTAAAATTAACAAATTATTGAATAAAGGTATTTCTTTAATAATGAATCTTAAATAATGCTACTCCATTTTATCTCGTGGAACTGTTTGATTAACCGCGGGATTTTCCTTTCAAAAATCGTCGTGTACCTGATCAGTATTTTTGTAAACGAAGTGTAAAAGTAACAGTTATCAATGAAACTCCAATTCAAACACCCGCCGGAAGGGACAGGCAGGCAAGCGCGCAAAGGCCTTGTGGAAGACTTTACATCGTACTCGTGCAACAGAAATTGGAACGACGTGGCGAAGTTCCGTTAATTAATGAAGAAAGTGTTCTTTAAACCCGCGGAACAATCTGCGGGCTGTCTCCCCGTTCGCGGAGGCTCGCATCCAGCCTCTTCCAATCCCCTCCCCTCCCCGTTCCGGCCCCTCCTCTTCTGCCCGGCGCGTCTGCCTCTTCCAGCCGCATCCCCTCCCCGCCCTGCTCCGGCCCGCTCGCGCCGCGCAGCCTCCCGCGAGGAAAGGCGGCTGGACGGGCGCGGGAGGCCCTGGCACGAGGGATGGGGAGGAAACGGGTGGCGAGGAGGGGCCGCTCACAAGTTGGTGGGGGATGCTCGAGGCGTTTGTGGTTATGCTCGTTCATTGTGAGAATCGGAAGGAGCGGTAGCAGCTTGTTGAAAATTGTTTAACTCGATCCTCGAAGGTTGCCTGAAATGATCGCGTGAGAGAGCGAGTAGCGAAGCTTTGTAATATGTGTACTCAGTGTATTAATTAAGATGAAAAGTGACCGTTTCAAAATGACGCTTTTATCTAGTGTTCTTCATATCTTTAAACTTTAAGCCGTCGCTCAGAATGTCCACAACACTCCAGCTTTATAAATGGAACGTTTCTGGGAAAACTGTTCCACGTGCATAGTTTCCCCTTCGTATGCTTTTCCAGAAAGGCTTTCAGATCTCTTTTGTTGAAGGTAGGTAAAATGTCTTCCTTCCAGTTTTTCTGGGAAGCGACATAATTATATTTGAGGTATCCCAGGTATCCCACGTGACATTTGTCCTCCGTCTTTGTGGTGAAGTATTCTAATAATAATTTGTTAAGAGTGTGTTATAACTAGTTGTTATAACAATATTGTTTTTAGGTTAAATAACAAAACAGATTACTTTATCGTTCCCTTAAACGTTGCAATTTCCATGAAACACTCACCAATTTATCTAATATATATATATATATATATATATATATATATATATATATATATATATATATATATAATTTGTCTTTTTAATGATTTACTAACAATTTTGACATCACGCTTGTCTTGGTTATCCTTATTTCTAGCTAAATCGTTGTGAAGTCACATTACTTTTATTGATACGGTAAATTTGTATTAGTTTTATTGCGATGTGTTGCAGACACCCTGCGTGACCATTCAGTGTAAAATTTCCGGCGCGACTATTGAATTCCAAATAATTGATCATTAATGATGATAGTGAATTCTGAATGATGTATGAATATGTAACGGAGGGAATGATAAAATACTTTGCAGAAAGCTGCCAATTTTCCTCTACTTTAAGTACTATTAGACTTCAGTCTGAATGGTATTCATACTTCATCAGTGGTTTATTTGTGGATCACAGAACACAAACAAGAAGTGAAATGTGCAGAGACGAAGAGCAGCACAAATGTGAGAAAGAAAAGGATAAACAGACAAGTTCAAAAACTTTAGACAGAAATACGGGTCTGGATTGATTTAAAACTCTTTGCAGAGAATAATAAACGGCAGCGATCCGGACAGAGGGCAAAAGATAAACTGGAATAGGGATACTGCTGGACATAGGGAAGATTTCTTGTCCAAGAGGCGTGATGTAGAACAGTGTACTCAGAGGATCATATAACCTCATGGCTCTATGTCGACAAACGATGGAATAGAGAGGAATGTAAAGCATGAAGTCATCTGAATATTCTTTGAACAAAGACAGGGAAGAGTACGAGATAATAGTAGTAGAGAAGGGAAGAGTTCGAGGGAATAGAGAATAGTAGTTAAAAGTGGGTTGTATTCAATTATTAAAAAAACACAGACTACAAATGTACAATCAAAAAATTCAGGAAATGCCGCGACGTATATTTGAAATGAAAAGAATGAACCCGCGAGGAAATGCATACGTGAGACTACGGCAATGAGACAATTTATACCAGCAGTTTATAACGGCAAAATCTAAAGTATATTCCGTCGATAATTCAGATTGCGTACATGCTCCTTCGAGACAGATGGCGCGAGATAAGACGGAGATCGAAACTGAACAAACAATGACGTTTCCTGGGCTGTGAAAGAAAACGAGAATCTCCCAGGTAAAATTAATTTCTTGTTAGCATTGGCCAAATGGATAAGTGATCCTAGGATCACTCGGAGATGAAATGGCATTAGCAAGAGAATAACGTACAGATAGATAATAGAAAAGTGAAGAAAAAATAAAGATAACAGTAGGGGACTTTTTAGCTGGCAAAGAAATTGTTGAATATTGGGAGCAAACTAAACGACGGGAAGACGGAAAATACAAAGAATTAAATAAATCTTTGGGGAATTCGTAAAAAGAGCGCTAAATTCAGATGGCGACAATTACATATGTGAGTATGCAACAAATTTTCTCCCGTTGTAGTAATAATAAAGTGCTAAAAGACGTTAGATTATTTTCCATGTTTTTGAACATCCCTGAATAAATATTTCCGAATGAAATCATCCTGACCGTTTTACATATTGCGCCAGTCACAATTTTATTAAATGAAATGCATGTATTTTTTTCTATATTACTGATTGAACGGCAACGCCGCTCTTTCAGCGTTCGCATTTATCTGACAGAATTAACAACAGCGGTCAAACAGAAGGTTTCGCACAAATGCGCGCCGGCCGCTGAGGACGGCGCGAGAGCGAATTAAGGCGGCGGTGCCGCGCCGAGCGGACGTCTAGGAAGAAAGGCGAGCGCAACGCCTGCGACGCGACGCGAGACGATGAACTACAGCGACAGGCGGTTCATATTCGCCTTGGCGAGGATCTCAGAGGGCTGCTGCGGCGCGCCCAGAGCGGAAAACAAGCAGCAGGGCAGGACGCGGGCGCTGGGGCGGGGGCGGAGACGGGAGCGGGGACGGGGACGGGGGCGGGAGCGGGACGGGGTGTCTGCGACGGAGCGGAGAGCGGAGCGGCGAGGGAGCGGCGCGACGGGCAGTTCATATTCGTTCACGCGGCGTGGAGCACAGGGCGGGGAAGCGCCGAGCGCCGACCCTGCACGCGGGGAAGGGCGGCGGCGGCGAGCGTCCCGAGAGCGGGGCAGAAAAGGGCGAGGAGGGGGCGAGTTTGCAGCCGTAACGCAGATTGATGGGCGCGATTGCGCCGAGCGCTCCCTCCCCCCCGGTGGCCGCCTGCCGTCGGCGGGCGAGAACTTTGCTGCAGAGCGATTATTTAATTATAGTTTTAATTAGATTGGCGGCGCCGGCGAAGCTCGATCTGCGCGTGCTGTCCCGTAATTTGGCCCAGACCAGACAGCAGCCAACCGCCCGCCCGCCCACTCGCCGGTTGGAGGCGGACGCCTTGCGGAATATATCTGGGCGGGCGCGGGCGCGGGAGCGGCCGCCGCCGCGTCCACGCCAAAAAGTCTCCCCCGCCTCGTGTTCGTCAGCGATGGCTAGCTCGCTCGCGTAGCCCACCGTGCCCTTCGCGATTATCTCCGCTTTTCTCCTCTGAGAGTTGTCTGCTTACTTTTCATCATTCCAAGAGCTTTTCGCCTCGTTTATGCGCGTCTTATGTTTACTTCGTTTCTTAGAAGGCGGGACCGACGGGGAAAGGCCTGTAGTGCATAAAAATAAGAGCCGGAAGCGAGGGGAAAATGTCGCTGCGAATTTCCTAGTAACGGGTCGGAGGATGATTTAACAGAGGTGGTGGTGGATCAATGGCAAAAACAGTTGGTGGAGAAAGAGCGATGAGAGTGGAGAGGAAGGAAAAATGTTTGAGGGAAAAAGTACTAATTGCAAGGAACATTTGAGTTAGTATAATTGGTGATGGGTTAGAAAAAAATATATGAAAATTATGACATTAAAAACTGGCAGTGGAGTTCACCAGGCACCTACAAAAACAGTCGCGAAGTGCAGTGCCCAGTGAAGATAACAGATATGTCAGAATAAACAGAAAGAAGTTAAACGGTCTCCACAGAAAAAAACGTCGAATAACGTAAACATGTAATTGAGAGGTTTCTGAAATTCGATTGCATTCTGTGATCAGGATGCTCTTCGGAAATGTCGAACGTGTCCCGTTCAGGCAACAGCGTAGTGCAAACCCGTTCATCCACGCCACGTGTGCCAAACTGCCGCGCCGCCTCTTTTATAAGCCTTTCATCTCATTTGCGTCCGAACTCTCAGGTACGCACCCTGGGGCCATGCGCTGACGCGGGCGCGTTGGAAAAGGTTAGGGAATTGGAGTAACGCCGCAGGACGTGGCGAGAGACGCTCTGGAACGAGACCAAGGAGGGAAGATGACGAAGATGACAAGGGTGGTGGGGGTTGGGACGCGTGGTGAAGGTCTTGGGGGATGTAGCGTGATAAAGGGCGGAGGGTTCATAAAATGATGAGGTCGAGCGTGGTAATGAGATTCACAAGGAGAATGCTCGAGGAGAGGATCATAACGCGTGTAATAACTAAGAGAGAGAGATGTGCGAAATGAAGTAATATGCAGGAAAGGGAGAGAGGAGGGAAGAACAGAGTGATGCATTGAAAGAAGTTTCCACGAGTGGTGTTAAAATATAGAAAAGTGTGAATTTGGATATATAGAAAGTAAATTTGATTAGAAAATTATAGATAAATGAGCAAGTGTTTACTGGAAGTTAAAGTCAATAACAATTTTGAGAGGAAATATTGGGCTGAAGTCTGGTAAAAATGGCAGCCTTCTGTATAACTTCATAAACCCTACAAATCAACATTCTACAAAGTTCAATCATCAACAGATGTTCCTTAGCGTTCATTATGTCTAAACAGATCATAAAAAGTATATATTATCTATTTATAGTTACGAAAGAATGCGTTTCACTAATTACCCGGCACTTCCCGATTTACACGACTTTCCCTTCAAACTACTGTATGAAGTATTGAATACAAGTGTAATATTGAGAGACAGAGCAAAAAACGTTGTCGGGAGAACCGTGCATGGATTTCACCAGTCACGGTTGAGTACGTGTGCGGTTTCCAGTGCCGGTGGGCGGGGCGCAATGACGGGGGCGGCGGGCGCTCCGCGGCGCGGCGTCATCGCCCGCCTGCCCGGGTGACTAGTTTGGGGTGCGCCCGCAGTTGCCACTGCGGGAGAGAGAGCGCGGCCGGCCGCACCAATCGCCGCGGGCTCTCGGTCGCTTAATGATTCAAGCAATTTGTGACTAATGAAAATTAAACACGCGTCGCGCGGGACGCGACGGCGCTGACACGGCCGGGGACGCAGCCCACCCGGCTGCACCGGCCGCGCGCGGGTCACGGGCGCCCGGCGGCGGCGGGGGCGAGGGGGGGAGCGTGGCACGCAGGAAGGCAGGCAGCCGGTGGCGCGGGCGGGGCGACGCCGGTGCTTCCGGCGCCTTGGCACCCCGGCGCCCGTCGTCGATCCCCTGCTCTCGCCGTCGCCCTACCTTTCGCTGCCGACAGAGATTATGAGCCAAACACCTCGTTTGAGCGGAAATTGGCACGGGGGGCGAGGGGATGGGGCGCAGCCCCTTCATTTACGCCCCCGCGCGTGGAATCCTACCTGGTGCCGACAGCGATGCAGCGGCTGCCACCGCCACCCCCGCCTCGATCAGCCCGCCCGCCCGCCCGCTTCGCTCCTCTGCGGCCCCGCGCGAACCCCCCTCTCCCCGGCGCGGAGTGGCGCGGCGAGGTGAGGCGCTAGGCTCCGCCCTCGCTGGCGCCGCCCGCTCTGCATCTCGCGCGACCCGAATCTGACGCCGGCGCCCGGGGCGGCGTTGCCTTCGCCGGGGCCCGTCGCTACCGTCGCCGCCTTTCGCCTGCCGCGCCGAGCCGCCGTCGATTCGCCTACGTCGTCGTTGTCGTTCCCGACGCCGCGCCGCGCCGTTCACCGTCGTCGCAAAGAATCGAAAACCCTCCCCGAGCGGCGCGCGGCAACGGGTGCCTGGCAAATTAGATACGCCAGCGAGCGGCGCTGGCGGCGGGCTGACGGCGCGGCCGCCTCCGCCGCCCCGCTCCCGTTGCTCCACGTTGCTCAATCTGGCTGAGGCGATAAATCGCAGCTTGCGTTTCCTCGCCCACCCTCTTGGCAACGGGGCGACAACTTGTTGGAGCCACCTCGCCGCCCCTGGGCCTCCGCCCCCAGGCCTCCGCTGCCGGGCCTCCGCCTTCGCCGAGCGCCAACCCGTGCGACTCCGTCCCCGACATATGCGACACCCGCGCGCATCCATCCCCGCCGCTGCTCCGTCCCCCGTGCGACGCGCGTTGCCCTCCCGCGGCGCGGGGCGGCGCCTCGGCCGACGTTACTTGCGCGCACCTTGCTTCAGCTGTCGGGCCGCGCGACAGCGTCTCCTTCCTGCCTCGCTTCCTCCTCGGTTCCTGCGGCGAGACCTCCGCCGCCGCAGCGCCCGGTCGCTTCCTTTGCCCGCCCCTCCCCCCTCTCGGGGGCCACGCTCCCACCCCCGCCCCCATCCTACCCGCTCTTCGCCGCCGCCGCGCAGCCGGCAGGTGCGTGGCCCGGACGCCCCCGCGCTCGTTCCAACTTTAGCGCATTCGCGGGGCAGGCCTGTTTACGACTTGCTCCTGAAAAAAGGTGGAACAATGGGGAAGTCGGGTAATTTTGAACTACATTTATAACTTGCTAGCTTTTCCTTCTAATTTGTCCCGGCCTTTCGTCGGGGGCCTCCTTTGTTGCTTCACGGTCGCGGCGGTGGCGTCGGCAGAAGCTGCAGTCCCTCGTGCCTGTTGAAGGGTTCTTGATCTTCGGAAGTACGAGCACGTCAAACCCGGTCGCAGCTTGCGCTACCGTAGCGTGCAGCCCGGCTTAGAGGATCCCCTTCGCTTTGGACTTGCCTAAGCCCCTCTGCTCCTTTAGTGCGAGACTCGCAAGAGCTTCGGTGCCTGCCGCTGTCTTCTGGCGTTGTTTCGTTGCCGAAGCTCAGCTTACTGGATCTTGTTTACGAGCATTAGGTTTTTATAACTTGGAATCCGGTCTTCAGTGTTTCGTGTAGGAACGAATATTCACTTGCCACTAATTTGACACGCACTATTGGCAAATGTTCGATGGAATTCAAGGCCAGCAAACCTCATAATAACATAAATTTATAACGTCGATTGATGGAACTTTTTGAATTTTTGTAACACGCGTGAAGCATCTGAGAAAAACGTTTTGAAGTGGAAAGTGCTTAGTGGAATAAGGGGTAAACTTAAAAGATTAATCTTTACTTTGTAAGGGCCATTCAGTGCCCGTGAGTATCTCCAAGCGGAATGGCTCTGTTGTAACTGTCGTAAAAATTAACATTTTAAGTCAACGCCTTACACTATCATGCAACATTTACCGTGATGGATACTCAGATTGATATGAAATTTTACCGGCTTGTTCAGCTCCGTGCAATAAGTAAACTTTTAAGTACTATGATGCAATGTAAATGTTTTTTACAATTAATTCGGTTCTTTTGTAACCTTGCTGCGTGTGCCGCTGATGCCTGAAAATCGCTGCGCTAGCGCTATCAGCCTGTCCTCAGGGTTTCAATTGCCTCGGAGGGCATGAATGGAGACAAGAGCGGTTGTTTCAGAAAAGGTTCGGTACATCGAAAAGGTGCAATATATGTGTCAATGATTCAGTACTATTATTTTAAAGATACAGGTGGCTTGAAAAGAAACATCCTCTAAGAATCTTCATCCTCTAAGAATATGTTTATAAGACCAATATAGTATGTCAGTTATACGATTAATACAATTATATGAAAATACTATTCTCAAAGAATATGATTTCAGGGTTTCATTGTGATTTAAATGATCACAATAAACTAAATTTATCAGTAAATGAAAATAAAATAATTAAATGAATTTAATATAAAATACCTAAATTTCCCAATTACAATGGAAACATTTTTTTTCAATAATGGAATCTAACAAAGAAGAAAGGTATTTTCTAACATACGCACATCATAGTGAGAAGACGCAAGCACATTGTGTGAAAATTACATTTTCAGTTCATAACAGGATTGAATTGGGAGGTCCTTAAAACAGACTTTGAAAGGATTATTAACGTGTATCACACTGCACTTCTAACTAGAAAGGACTATGATTTTTGCCGTTTCACTTGAACGAACGAAGGCGCTTCAAAATCTGACACCAGTTGACATGTCTCGCAACGTTCCTAGAGCTGCCGACTCAACGGTTTGCCCGTGGATGGCGCGGTCACATTAGGTTCAGGTGCAAATTATCTCTCCGTCGGCTTGCGGACATTTTCTTCAACCAGGTGTCTCTCACTAGCGGGGCAACGCCCCAACCGTGACAAGCTCTAAGCTCCCGGCAAGTGTAATAGTGCAGTGCATGTGAGTGTAAGTAAGGGGTGAGGATCGGACAAGAAAGAGGAAGAAAATATCGCGCGCCGTTCGCGCCGGCCCGTTTGTGAAGGGACTGCTCCGTCATTCACCTGGTGTTAATCGGAGAAACCGCGTAAAACTACCGATCAGAGAAGCCAGTCACAAGAATGTTGCTCCAGACAGCCGCTGAATTCGACCTAGCTCTCTAGCGAGTATCGAAAATCCGAGTGCTGGGTGTAAGCTCTTAAAAATCTATGGTGTGAATGCTACTGGGTGAAATGGATTAAATGGAAGGGTGAAAAGCAATATAGGATGGAAACGAAATACTTTTAAATAATTTTCTTCTGATAGAGCCAAGAAATAAGATGTTGGAAGCATCAGAAAAGAAGGAAGGGAAGGAAACATAAAGATTGAAATCTATGGTTCATAGGTCAGCAAAAGACGATGCGAATTAGAGCAAAGATAGTAAAGAACATATTGAATTTTCTAAAATGAAACGGAAATAAAAAGGTCACATAGTCAGCAGACACTCCAAGTATTAGTACTGGGGACATGCTTGACTTCATAAAAAGTAGAATGTACGATTTTGTCGAATATGTGTAACACGAGTGACGCGTTTTAGAAAGAGGATTGAAAAGGGTGAACAAATCATGGAAAGAAGAAAAAGAACGAAAAGAGAAAAAAGGAGCAGAAAACGGAAGAGGAGAAGAAGGAGGAAGAGGAGAAGGAGTGATGAAAAGATCGTCAGGTGAGGTTCAATATCTGCATCGCAAGCAAGCGCCAGAAGTGACGCTTCGGAATGTGGACATTGCGTATTGAACGTCCATATTGTTTGCGCAAACACACTGGGGTGGCGGAAATATGTGTTGGCAGAGATGAAATGCAGAAAAGCGATCTTCCAAACAGGTGCACAGTGGGTTGCGAGCGCTGCGAAAGGAAGAAAAGCCAGAGCTGGGCGCGAGATGCGTCGGCGATCGCTGGAAGAGAGAAACGGATGGCACGGGGGGCGGGGGGGCGCTGAGCGAGAAGGGACGTGGCGCGAGGGAAAGAGGGGCTGCGGAGCAGGGACGGGAAGCGAGGAAGGGGCGTGGCTCGGGAGAGACAGAGCGCGGAGGAAGCCCTGGGAACGGGGAAGGGCCGGGTCGAGGGTATGGGCCTTGCGCGGGTGAGGATCTGGGTGCAGTGGAGGGACGCGAGGGAAAGACGGGGCGGAGAACGCCTAGGGGTGTAACTTATGGAGGGACGAAGTGCGGGAAGGGGCGGGGCGCGTGGATACGACGGGGCACTGAGGAGGGACGGAGAACGGGTAAGGGGCGGGACGTGTGAACTGACGGGGCGCGGGGCAGGGACGGGTTCGGGAAGGGGCCGAGGGCGTGTTCTGGGGGGGGGGGGGCGCAGTCCGCGCGCTCATATCCGGCAGGCGGCGCCAGGCCGCGCCGCGCCGCGCCGGCCGGGGCGGGCGCTCGGGAGCCGGGAGGCGCGCACCCAGCGTCTGGGGCCGCCGCTCCCTCCAGCGCAACTTAGTGGAATTTTTATCGCCATCTTCGCGGCGTCGGCGGGACGGAGCGGCAGGGCGCGGAGGAGCGGAGCGGGGAGGCGCCGGCGCTGGCGTCGGGACGCCGGCGAGCGAGGCACGGTGGATGCGGAGCCGGGGACGGGTCGGGACGGGACGGGACGAGGCGGGAACGGGCGGGGCGGGGCGCTGGAGCGTCGAGGGGGGCGCAGAGCGGGGGGGGCTAATGGCGGCGCTTATCGATACGGCGGTTTCGCAGCGCGCGGCAAGCGGCGTGCGCCGCGCGGTTTGCCCGCTAATGCGTCTTCTTTATGACGGTTTTTACGTCCAAAGTGGAGATAATGGTCATCGCGCATATCATTACCAGGGAGTGGCGACGGGGCGCGTCGAGCGGCGCCGCGTCGCATCGCGCGCTTCTGCTCCGCGCTGCGCCACGCCGCGCCGCGCCACGCCACTCCCCGCTTCCACTCTGCGCTACCGCGTCGCCTTGGAGCTCCCGCAGGAGCTGGCGCAGGCGCCCGCCACAACCGCCGCCTCCCCACCCCACCCCACCGCCGCCGCCTTCCTGGCCGCGTTTAATGCTGCGGCTCGGTCGCTTCCCCTCCCACTCTCGGTCGGTTACTTTTTTCACCTCCAGCCCGGTCTTTGAAGTCAGACGCGAGTTGTAGCGCGGCTGCGAGCCAGCTTTTTGTTTTTTTTAACTCCCTAACATCTCGCGTTGTTCTGCGCCGCCCTGCCGCCTTCCTTGCCTCCGATGCCGCCCGACCGCCCCGCCCCCTTTTCTCTTCTGCGACCCCGGCGCTGCCTGCGCCTTCGCCCTCGCCCCCGCCCCCGCCCGCCCTCCCGCGCGTCTCGCCTTCGCCAACGGCGCGCCCACGATTATGCGCCGCGGAAGCCGGAGGGTCGTCTGGTGCCGCTAAGAGAAACAAACATGATAGAGACGTGACATTTCTTTTGTGCTGTGCAACTCTAGAACACGTGCGGCGTGCTTAAACCCTGTATCAAAGGACGGGGTGCAAGGTATTTTCTAACATACGCAGATACGGAAATGAGATTAGACTTGGATGAGCACAAAGGTGCGCGGAAACGAGCGTCCTGCGGGCAGGTGCGCCGACACAGGCGGGCGTTATGGAGGGCGGGCGGGAGCTGCCGCGGCGCCGCGGGGCTGGGAGGGAGGGCTGAACGCGCTCGCGAAACTGGCTTCGGCGCGATGCTCTGCCATTTCGCCTGTTTTTCGCGTTACCCTCGGTCTCGTGCCCTGCGCCCATTGCTTGGTATTCATTGCGCGGCAACCACACTCCCTACGAATTAACTATTTCTTTTCTAACCATTCTTGCATAATGAATCTGCAGTTTGGTTGCCCTGCAGGGCAGTATATCACACAGTTCAGAAACACTTTGTTATTGGGGACGGTGACGTCAAACGAACCCCGTTTACGAATAAGCGACGACAGCAAGAATGATTACGAAAGTGCATCGTGTCAAAAATAAACGAGTAGTGACGTTTAACCTATTCGTGAACTACTTACGGCATGCAAATGTCTTCGCCGCGACGATGGTTGACGGGTATGAAATGCTTGTCAGCGGCAGACTCGTTTCACTTTCACGCGGCTAGAGGCGATAACGACGGAAGACGTGAAAGAATTTCCTTGAGCGACCACAAGGGTACAAGGCGTTAGAAGCGTTATTTATGGCCCACTGCAGACGGCGAATCGCGCTTTTGGGGAGGATTGGAGCGAAAGTGGCACGCAGTGAGGGCGTGCAGTTGTCGGGCGGTCCAATCCATTACTGAGAAAATTCCAGACACATTCTGCATTACGTATTGAGCAATACGGGCTGAGGCGTATGTGTGCTATGAGATGGCCAATTGCATGAGGATGCACTTGCCTTTATGGATTTATTGGTATGCTTGGGTTGAAAATAGCCTAGTAGTAAGGGCTAAGGGGTGATTCAAGGAGCTCTAACAGGCTGAAGGAGATACGGCTCAAAGAAAACGTACGGTAAGGAATAACAAATGGAATATGAGAGTAGATGCCGGGCACGATGTTCTTAATTGTAATGAATTGTAATAGGTACGAGTTCCGTATTGTTATATTAGAATTAAAAAATTAATGGGAACAATATTGTTTTTTCTTGTTATGTAATCATCATTGCGAATGAAACTTTTATTTCAAACGATCAAAATGCATTCCAAATGTTCTTAAGATAGTACTTTTATGAATAATTATTTTGTGGAGATAGATTATCGTGTATATTAGTACAAATGTATTGAATAAATGTCAAATACAATATTATATCTTATAGATCGGATTCGAACTATAAGATGGGCGAGAGCAGAGGATTCCGAGAGTTTTGGAATCTTCTAAGATCTCGATAGAACGTGTTGTAAATTAGTAGGAATTAGAAAAAGTCGAACGTTTTTATGAGCAAACCTGGTTCTAACGTATTAATAAACCTCTACGTTTGTTTGCTTTCGACTATGTAGAATAAAAAGATTTCGCATGATTAGGGTTGATTTTTTTATGTTATTACTAGGCATTAGAATTAAAAAAGCATGTTTTTAAATAACGTTTTTATTCATTTTAAATATTTATTTAATTGATATAAGATCTTTTAATTTCAAATTCCTTTAATTCATATTTAAGAAGTATTTATATATAGTGTATAAAACATTTTAATTATTTTATATAATGTAGTACGTTTTGGATGTATAATGCTACAAATCGATCAAAAACAAACATTCAGTATTATTAACAAATGTGAATGAAAATCGTGGGAGACCATACAAAATATTTTGAGAAATTATTTAACATTTATAACGTGGTTTTGTTCATATTTTGATAAGTTGCACAATTATTTTTCACCAAATAATTAGAATTAATTCAGATTTAAATGAATGACTAAAATCATTTGATATAAGTAATTGCCACCCATCCAGACCCTAAATAACTGATACGTACTTGGACTTAAGGATTGCAGAATTACCGATTTGACAGTGCGTAACACTCCCAAAAACAACGCCACAGTGAAAAATATATCATCTGTCTGATCATGTGAATTTTTAGGATAGAGAATTGTCTTCTCTATCCTAAAAACACTGGTTTTCCATTTATGTCAAAACTAGTGCTGCTACAAAAGCCCAAACTTTCTTGTCTTATTGGTAACAGGTTCGTATTAGTATCACATAGCATCTCTCTTCTAACCGAACACATCAAGGTATCAGTTGAACATCCAACCAAAAAGAAAGACCATATATTTCCAAATATCTTTTTTTTCAAAAGTTAAAAGTAGAGTGAAAATTGCTTTCTGCCATTGAATTGAGTATATTGTGATCTATTCTCATAGAAAAACAAAAATATTTACCTGCATACTGGTACAATTATCGAGCAGGAACAACAAATATTGAAAATTGCTGACTTCGTACTCTTTCTCGGTAACACTAGCATTTTCTGATGTAAAATGTAACCTGTTGTAAACCTTTTGCAATATGTACTCAAATAAATAAAATGAATAAATAATGAGATTCGAACCAAACCGCTGCGGGTGAACAATGCGCCAGCAAACGCTTGCGGCAGTGTGACACCGGTGAAGGCTCTATATTTATTGGGCTGTAATATATTCGTAACGTTTCTGCGATTCTTGTACATTTCAATTCAAAGTAAAGCGAATCTTCTCATACTTTCATATAATTGTAGTTGCCCTTAAAGATTTTGAAAATATAATAGGGACTGATATAAAGTTCTCCCAAAAATAAAAATAGTCGCTCCAGATTTGAGCGGGCTGGATTTAATATAAGACAGATAGATATCAACTCGAGAAATATCAACTTTTGTGTTCTGTGTACAGTGTAGGTGCACGGACGGACACCTGGGGCAAAAACACTCTTTCTGTGACTACTTGCCTGTCCGGGAGGTGCCGCATCCTACGCGTAGGTGCCATCGTTTCGGCTGCCTTTCTGCGACTTTCGTCAGGGTGAAATGCGCCATTTAAGGAAGGTCGCAGAATGAAGACTAAGGAAGGTCGCCGAAACGTTGGCACTGTGCTTCGGACGTGGGCGTCTCCCAGACAGTCAAGTACTTAGCGATTCCGGCCGCAGAAACCTACGCTCTCATTTTCTTGAATGAAACGCCCCCTAAACCTGGGTTCTGAATACACTACATTTTTTCGAGAAAGTAGATTACTACATTTAGAAGCTAGAAAATTCTTTCTCGATAATAAGGACGCTCAAATGTGTTTTTCTGTTAAAAACAGCACTTTTTCCTGCATGCCTTTGTGATTTTTAGTCGGGGAGTGTAACGCTCCCTACTCATCTCTGCTCTCCATGACGGCAGCACCAAATTCAAGTTTTCAGCAGTTTTCTTGCTGAAGAAAGGATTTGAGTAACAGTGAACAGAGTGCGTACAAGAAAGAGATGAGCGTCACGAAAACGGCATCTCCAGTCTGGTAACCCAGAGTCCGTACGGAGCAGGACGGGGCAGGTAGGGTCGGTGTTCGGTAAGGCGGAGCAGGGTGGAACGGGGCGGGACTGGATGAAGTGTAGCGTGGCGTGGTGGGGAATAGCGGGGCGGGGAGTTCTGAGCGCGGTGGGGAGTGGCGGAGAGGAGTGTGGCAAGGCGGGACGAGGAGGGACGAGGCGGGACGAGGCGGGACGAGGCGGAACGAGGCGGGACGAGGCGGGACGAGGCGGGACGAGGCGGGACGAGGCGGGACGAGGCGGGACGAGGCGGGACGAGGCGGGACGAGGCGGGACGAGGCGGGACGAGGCGGGACGAGGCAGGACGAGGCGGAACGAGGCGGGACGAGGCGGAACGAGGCGGGACGAGGCGGGACGAGCCGGAACGAGGCGGGACGAGTTGGGCGAGTCGGGATTAGGCGGGCGAGACGGGACCAGACGGGACGAGACGAAGTTGGGCGGGGCTGAGCTGGGTGGAGCGAGACGGAACGGGGGTGGCGGGACGAGGCGGGGCCGGGACGAGCGATGCGGGCTTTGCGCCGGGCACGCCCCGTCACGCGCAACCGCCGCGCCGGCCGGGCTGGCTGGCGCAGGTGCGCGAGTACCCCCGGGAGAGCGCGTCCTCGCGGACGTACGGACCTGGACGCGCGGCGCTGCGCCGGCTCCGCCCCTCAAGCTGCTCTGAGGCCTGAGCCTTCGTGGCACTTCTCGAACCGAAGGGACAGTTTGGAGCAAAATGAGATGAGGATGGTTTTTCGATTTCCTCGATTTAGTAAAGCTTCTTTTAGATACGTTGCACGATTCTGCGTGGTAGTTGTAACAAATCAACTAGCAACCTAGAAGGCACAAACACATAGAAATATTAATTTCTTGTCAAAGCAGATTTTAAAATGCGGCCGTGAATTATATATGGTTAGTAATATAGAGCTTTGAAGTATGTTTGTGACGTGTAAGTGTTAATTGCGATATTTTCTGTGTAATTTTCAAATGAGTATATTTTAATTTCTTTGTTGTTTATTTAAGGCCAATTATCTGCGAGGTCATTAGAGACCACAATCGATTAACGTTAGGGGTAAGTGTGATATACTGAAAGAAGTGATGTGGTGATGACGAACACAAATACAACCGTGCCTGGGGCGGACCTCGAACTCGCCTTCGGCCCGAGATCGCTACGACACTCCTGCCTTAGCGATCTCGACCACCCGGATTGACTATTAAGTTTTGCTTAACGTACAACTGACACTTTCTGTTTTGATAACCTTTGCAGAGAAACGTTCTATGGATACTAGCCAGCAAAGTTGTAAATTTCAAGTGTATGAAGAAACCGTCATCGCGCGTTGTGGATCTTTTTGAAAACCTAGAGATTGTGATTTTTATTTGTCAAACTCTGTTAACACCAATACAATGAAAGGACACAATCTCTTTATCCAGACACTTCGACGAATTGCCGGTGAATTGTAACACCTTTTCACGTTTTTATTGCCTGTATCAGTCAATATTGCAGAAGTAATTGTGTTTA
Organism: Gryllus longicercus; assembly: GCA_038098605.1. Taxonomy (NCBI): domain Eukaryota; kingdom Metazoa; phylum Arthropoda; class Insecta; order Orthoptera; family Gryllidae; genus Gryllus; species Gryllus longicercus. Next base: position 660,201 of record JAZDUA010000707.1, read on the forward strand.
TTTGAAAGAGAGATTCCCCTCCCTGAAAACGTTCTATTTTGGCAGTGATTTTTTGACTTAGGTCCAGCTGCAATCGATATTCCGGGCACGGCCCAGCTGGAGGGGGGTGATCGGCAGCCCCATTCTTCGCAACCGGCTCTCTTTTCAGCTTTCTCTGGGCTCACCGCCGCATTGTGGGTGGCCCCAGCGCCGAACCCGTGCCCGCGCCCTCTCTGTCTCTCACTCTAACACCCACTCCCATTTTCACGTCCACTCCCACGTGCGCTTCCATTCACACGCCCAGCCCCAAATGGACGCCTGCGCCCCCCTCCTTCGACTACACATCCGCTCTCTCGTTCGCTCTTTTACCCACTGCCGAGCGCGGGTCCGAGCGCGGATCCGAGCGCTGCTCCGAGCGCGGGTCCGAGCGCGGGTCCGAGCGCGGGTCCGAGCGCGGGTCCGAGCGCGGGTCCGAGCGCGGGTCCGAGCGCGGGTCCGAGCGCGGGTCCGAGCGCGGGTCCGAGCGCGGATCCGAGCGCTGCTCCGAGCGCGGGTCCGAGCGCGGGTCCGAGCGCTGCTCCGAGCGCGGGTCCGAGCGCGGATCCGAGCGCTGCTCCGAGCGCGGGTCCGAGCGCGGGTCCGAGCGCGGGTCCGAGCGCGGGTCCGAGCGCGGGTCCGAGCGCGGGTCCGAGCGCGGGTCCGAGCGCGGATCCGAGCGCTGCTCCGAGCGCGGGTCCGAGCGCGGGTCCGAGCGCGGGTCCGAGCGCGGATCCGAGCGCTGCTCCGAGCGCGGGTCCGAGCGCGGGTCCGAGCGCGGGTCCGAGCGCGGGTCCGAGCGCGGGTCCGAGCGCGGGTCCGAGCGCGGGTCCGAGCGCGGATCCGAGCGCTGCTCCGAGCGCGGGTCCGAGCGCGGGTCCGAGCGCGGGTCCGAGCGCGGATCCGAGCGCTGCTCCGAGCGCGGGTCCGAGCGCGGGTCCGAGCGCGGGTCCGAGCGCGGGTCCGAGCGCGGGTCCGAGCGCGGGTCCGAGCGCGGATCCGAGCGCTGCTCCGAGCGCGGGTCCGAGCGCGGGTCCGAGCGCGGGTCCGAGCGCGGATCCGAGCGCTGCTCCGAGCGCGGGTCCGAGCGCGGGTCCGAGCGCGGGTCCGAGCGCGGGTCCGAGCGCGGGTCCGAGCGCGGGTCCGAGCGCTGCTCCGAGCGCGGGTCCGAGCGCGGGTCCGAGCGCGGGTCCGAGCGCGGGTCCGAGCGCGGGTCCGAGCGCGGGTCCGAGCGCGGGTCCGAGCGCGGATCCGAGCGCTGCTCCGAGCGCGGGTCCGAGCGCGGGTCCGAGCGCGGGTCCGAGCGCGGGTCCGAGCGCGGATCCGAGCGCTGCTCCGAGCGCGGGTCCGAGCGCGGGTCCGAGCGCGGGTCCGAGCGCGGGTCCGAGCGCGGGTCCGAGCGCGGGTCCGAGCGCGGGTCCGAGCGCGGGTCCGAGCGCGGATCCGAGCGCTGCTCCGAGCGCGGGTCCGAGCGCGGGTCCGAGCGCGGGTCCGAGCGCGGATCCGAGCGCTGCTCCGAGCGCGGGTCCGAGCGCGGGTCCGAGCGCGGGTCCGAGCGCGGCTCCGAGCGTGCTCTCCTCACGTCTCTACCGCGGCGTCCCACGAGGCAAACGATCGTCATTATATTTCTTCCGCGTAATGCTACCACAACCAATAAGAAAAACATGAACATCACTGTTTTCTGTTTTTCTGTACAGCAAGAATGCCTACTTTTCAGTCCGCCAGAATATTTCTACTCCCTTTTCAAAAACGCTTCATTAGCGTGCGTGGTGGCGTTTTAACTGGTAAGCTGGGTTAAAGTGAGCAAATTGCCTGGGTGGGCGAGCGGTCGTCAGTGACGCATGGTTTGCGAAGACGGGTCTACGTTGCATCTGTCGGCTGGAGGCACAATTTTGATTGTAGGGGTGGTTGCCATAGCCCGCTTTTGTATGGACGGGGGTGCGTGATTTTGTTTGTGTGCTAGTGTGGGCGCACGCCCGTGTTTGCTTGCGGTACAGCTATCTAGCGGTCTAAATCTGAAACACTGGCTTTCTGGTTTATTAATTTAAACAGTTGACTGATGGTCACAGCTATTTGTTAGCCGTGTGTTTGGAAAAAAGTGGCTGTTTGTTCGTAGTTCTAGCGAGGTTATCCTGGTTGATGACATGTTTGTGTAAGCGATGTTGTTTGGGGCGCGTTTGTTCAGATGAGTACTTCAAAGATATCAACATGTCACTTGCTGACGGAAAGAGCAACTGTGAAATATTATCACATCTGGGGAGTCCTGAAATTATGAAATTTTATGTTCGCCTCTTTTTATTTTGTAAAATTCTTTATTGAGATGGCAAAAATAACTACGTATTGAGTGTATTTGTTCGTCCGTCAATTTATCAGCTGTATTTCATTCAAAATAACGATGCTTTTTGATAGGAGTCGCTGTCGAATTCCCCACATAAAAATTAGTGAAGAAATACGATTTTCATTCAAAAATGTGCGTTGCCATTTAAGCGTGAACGATATACCGTGTTCGCACACACAGGATATTGACGTACGCCTGAAACAATTGCCCAATAACATACGTAAATTATACTTCGTTTAACACTTATTTGAATGCGAGTGAATACAAGTGGAAAGGATGTAACTCCCCCAGTGACGGCCCAAAGGTCGTGGAAATTATTCTCATGTATTCGTTTATTCTGTAGTAGTATTTTATTTACACGCGATATAAAATATTCATCGCAGTATGAATAATGTACGACGCCCTGTGCGTGCAATGGAACGGCAAAATCGATTCACCACTGAGATCCGCCGTCCCCACGCAATGCTCAAAACAATTTTAAGAATAACACTCATTTCGTGGTTACATTGTCTTACCCTTCCGACACGCAGTTTGGTACAAAAAAGTCGAGGCGTCCCCAGTAAATATTTATTTTCCTCGGCCTCAGCAATCTAACGAATAGCATATAAAATGCTCTGCATAGTTTCGAAGAAAAAGTTGGATTCCCTTTCAAGGCATCGCAAAAAATCTTTAATATTAAATGGGCTGCTTAGCTATGTCAAAATTCGAGGCGAGGAGAAAAAAACCGCCGTAGCTGGCGCTCTTACAGTTTAGGCGGGCACTTGCTGGCGGTCGGCGAGCCGCTCTGGGGGCGTAGGCGAAATGGGGGTTGCGTAGTGGGGCTGGGGTGGGTGGGGCGGAAGCTGAGGCGGAGAGAGGGGCAGGCGCAATGGAGTGCGGGCAGGGGGCAGGAAGCGAGTGGCGGGGGTGCGTGGGACGGCGCGGCGTGGCGGGGGTAGGCACGGTGGGGTTGGGCGGGGGGGGGGGGGGACGGCGGCCGACGCGATCTGGTGCGGCGCTTTTGTCTCGACGATGGCCGCTCCGAGCGCCTGGTCGGCGCGAACGCACGCTCCTTCACCAGCCGCCGAAGAGGTTTTTTTCACTAGCGCCCGCACCTCCGCCATCAACGCCGCCGTCGCCAGAGCTGATGCTGCAACCTCCTCCCCCTTCCCCTGCGGAGATGAGCCACGTCGACACTGCACCCTGTGCTTTCTCAACTGACGTAACGGAGATGATACATTCTGCAACAAGAACGATGACGTGTGGTAGGAAAATAGGGACATTAGAAGATACCATGTTCAAAATACAGCTGTGATTGTTAGGGAGTGTGATCACTATGAGAAGTTCTGGTGAAATGGCTAGATCTAGATTTAAAAAAAGATACTGAGAAGTAAATGTATCACAGGTTTTGCAAAAAGTGATATTTTGAAGATCAAAGGTACATCGAAAGTATAATTTTTGAGGAAGAAGATACGTTGAAAATCGTATTTAGTTGATGTGTAAAGCAATGTGTATGATGCAAAGATAGTTTCCCTAAGTCATCAACAGTAAGAAAAAAGTTCCATAGAAAATTTTATTGTAGCAGATACATCACACGTAGTATTAATTCCCAACATAATCACAACTAGAATCGAGGCATTTGATATAATATAGAATCAACACTTGTATTCATGAATCGAAGAAGTCTGGCGCCTGTGAAAGGAACCGGTATTTTTACTGCCACCTGCAATTTCGCGTCATTGTGATACGTGTAACGCTGACCGTATATCAATTTATTGAGGTGTGAGAAAAGATAGAAATCGCTGGAGAAGAGATCAGAACTGTAGGAAGAATGATAAACACGCCCATGCGGCCACACATGCGCCTGCTCACAAATCATCTTCTGCAGCAATTCCGCTGGGAGGTGTCAAACACTTTATCTCACGTTATGAAATGTCTCAATTCTGGTATTGAAAAATATTACAGTGTATCTGATTCTGCTGCAATAAAATTTTTCCATGAAATTGAGTTTGTTGACGGTCAAACGAAACT